>OY728140.1:1006502838-1007752838 GCA_963277665.1 Viscum album
GATAAATTTTAGGAATATATCCTAGAAGCCAGACTTTAAACTACATGAAATCTCACTTACTAACCACATGATGTTAAACTATTCAGATTCATCCTTACTGCATGATGATAAACTATATGGATGATGTCCATTCCACATGACATTAAACAACATAGGGTTTCTAGAATGACGTGTGACTTGATTTCTACCATCACAGGATATGAAGTGAGGCCAAAACCTCTAGTCTTGGGCCTAGCTTCAATATACCTATCCTTTAACATTAGGTGACCCTCATCCTTACTATGTGACATTAAAAATCATGGCCAATGTCCTCACTATATGTTGTAAAACTACATGGACCCGTGACCTCCATCTTTATCCACATTGTGTGATCCTCATCCTTACCAGAGGACATTAAACTATACAAATTATGTCCTTTGCACATGATAATAAACTGCACAAGTTTCCTAGAACTACATATTTCTTGATTCCTATTTTTAACGAAATATGTAGGAATTAATCAATCCAATATCTTGGTCTAGCCACCACATGATATAGAATTCCTCTATCATATCCTTAAATTTCCTCTTCATAGTAAGAATAACCCTTTCCAATCCTTGTTTCTCACACAGAGTATTACTCATGAGAGCTTAAGAATATTTGTAAGATATTCCCTACACAAAGAAGGGATAACCGTTTGTGAGAGATGCATCATGGTCCTGAATTAAAGACCTTAAAATGCATACCATTATTCCTTACCTCATGATGTTAAACTAGACAATTGATGTCCCTTTCATGACATAAAACAACACTATCATGTCGACCTCATCGGAGAGGACCATTATTGGAAATGTTGGTCTCCTACGAAACATTCACTCAAGAACTATGTGTGACATGATTTCTAATATCATAGGATCTCTAGCGATGCCCAAATCATCAATCCTTTGTCCAGTGAAAAAGAATATAAAAAAAGGGTCCCATTCCTTTGTATATTCAAGACTTGTGTAGGAAGGTATTCATAAAATACTATGTATGGATTGATTCATATTACCATAGGATACAAAGTGAAGCCTATATTTATACCCTTGGGTCCAACCACAATACCCCCTTTCACAATAGGAAGACAATATATTTTTCGCATGATGCTGAACTACATGGTTCCTTAAAAACTATGTGTGGCTTCATTTCTATCATCGCAGGATATGTAGAGATGTCTAAATGACCAATATCGGGCCCAACTACAACAATCAACGAAAATAATTCCCATGTATACGTATCAATTATACCTGCATAGAGATATTCCCATTCAATAACTACATTTTAATTGATTCTTGTCATCATAGGATATGTAGTGACTCTCAAATATCTAATAATATGCCCAACTACAACAATCAATGGAAACAATTCCCACCGAAACATGTATGTTAGACATGCATAGAGAGTTTCCTATTCATGAACTACATGTATCTTGATTACTGTCCTCATAGGATATGTAGTGACACTTGGATTTCCAACTTCAGTTCCAATCACAATAAACAAATACAAAAATACCACCTCTCTACGTATGGGTTAGACCTGCGTAGAGATATTTCTTAAGAACTATGTGTGGTTCGATTCCTATCACAATGGGATATGTAGTGAAACATAGAGTCACATTCATGGTCCTAACTACAAAATTACCATTTCACGTTGGGGATCCCATGTCCATACTACAAGATGTTAAACTGAATGGAAAATGTCCTAGTTGCACGGTGATAAAACTTCAAAAGACGAATGTCCTAACAACATGGAATTAAACTGCATGGAAAATATCCTTAGCACTTGAAAAAAATGCCTAAAACAAATATTTATCATATGATGTTAAATTACATAGAAGAAAATGTGTCCCCACTACATGAAAACAAATTATCCAGACCACCACCCCTATTTCATCACTTATAAAAGTACCACAAGAACCTCACTTTGGTTAGCCAGAGTACAAGGTTCTTTCCTCATATTTTTAATTACCTTAATACATAAACCATAATTCATTCCATGAGAACCCCAGGTTACCAAAAATATCTAATGACCTTTAGAAAATATATTTGTCTTAAATTGATCCATTGCTTGATTATGCATGTATTCATATGGCTCCTGCATATGCACTTATGATTGTCAACCAAATGCATTGCTCAACAAAAAGGGATTTACAACCCTTATGGGCCCTGGAATCACCATGGAAGAACTCAACACCTTAGTGTTATCTTAACTAATCCTGGAATGATTCACTCATATCATTACTCATGACCTTAGATTCTCTATCTGTGACAAACCATATTTTCATATCCTATTTTGAAGGATGATGGGATAATCTTTACCATTGGTATCATAATCTGTCTCCTGTCTATCATTCCCCATAATAGGTCCATGTGAATTATGACCTTAAAATGAATACACCTTATTAAAATATGTACTACATTTAACTCTATCCTATATCAGTTTAAACCGCAAGACCTTAAACTTTTATTGATAGACACATAAAATATTTCAAGTTGAAAACCCATAAACGGTGTCCAGAGTAAAATTAATGTCTTCTATTAGTAAAATATTCTTCTCCAAAGTTTAATAAAAAAATTGGGTTATTAATAAATAAGTCATAAATCTCATAGAGCCTACTCTATAGCCCTAATAAATGCCAAGATATGCTCTTTAGATCCCCTTATTTAGGAAAATATTAGAAAAATGATTTTTCACATCTCCTCATCATGTGAGTATGTTCACTAGGTAGTGAAACTACTTTTAGGATTCTTAAACCCTTTATAGATATCACAATTTCCACAAATCACACTTCATGATTTGGGAGCCTCAGATATTCACAACCATTAGAAAAGATACCCTGCTTCAAGGTACCCTTTTCTTGACTATGCTTGTATGCCTATGGATCCTACATATGCACCTATGGTCTTCAACCAAATTTTTCACTATACAAAAAGGGATTTACCATACTTGTTAGCCCTAAAACCATAGTGGAAGAACTAAACACCTCATTTTTATCTCAACTAATCTAAGTATGATTGTCCCATATCATCCTCTTGACCCGAACACTTTCGGCCATGATTTACAATCTTAATTCCAAAATATCCAAGAATATTCGACTTCATTGATGTTATGTCACTGTGTTTTTTACCCATTCCCAAGGCCATAATTTTACACTTCATTATTGATCTGTTGATGGACCACACCTGATGATACTAAACCCCAAGGTGTAGGGATCGAGCTTCACAATCACGATCTGAAATACCCTTGGTTTATGGAAACCATATTCGATAGATTTGTTTCTATACCCAACCTTATCCTATGGACATTAAAGTCTTCATATCCTTCATAAAAGAGTTGAGATTATCTTTTCTTGTCCATGATACTAACACATGATGGCCTCGAACAACCAACAAAAGGAATCTCCACCTTTCCAGAAAGAAGCTTCAATACATGTGAGCTCTAGAAACACCGTGGAAGAACCTGGAACCTCATAGTGTTATGGGTTATCCCTAGAATGTCTTCCCCATACCATATTCAAAGCCCCAAACTTTATGGTTATGACTTACATCACCTATATTCGAACTATCAAAGTGGACAGGGTATCATTGGTATTTCACTCTCAACTAATATTACCCCTATAAACCTTCCATGAACCTTAATAAATAGTGGAGGCACCTATATTCGACAATGATACCAATGCATAAGGTTTCTGACCCACAAACCAATGGCATACCCTTCTTATAATAAAGGGGATTTGATCCTTTTGAGCCTCAACAACACCATGATAGAACTCAACACCCCATAGTGTTTTGGGTTATCCCTAGCATGTGTGCACTATATTCGATGATTATTAGTCTGGTCCGAGATAAATACCTTAAACTCCCATTATAGAAAGTCCGAGATAAAATAGCCCAAACTACAACGATATGAGGTCTCAGCCAAAAGACCGTAAGCAAATGTGATAGAATGTTCGAGCTTAAATACATTAAACTATAATGACAGAAGGTTTGAGCTAAAAGAACCTAAACTATAGTCATAGAAGGTCTGAGCTAAAAGACCCTAAAACAAAGAAATTAAAGGTATGAACTAAAAGACCCGATACTATAGAGATAGAAGGTCCAGGATAAAAGACCCAAAACTAAAGTGATAGAAGGTCTGAGCAAAAAGACACTAAACTAAAACAATAGAAATTATGAGATAAATACCCTAAACTACAAAAATATAAGGTTCGAGATAAAAGGCTCTAAACCACACTGATATAATTTTTGATCTGACAGACACTAAACTAAAGAGATAGGAGGTATGAGCTAAAATAACCTAAATTAAAAGCAACATAGGGTTTGAGCTAAAAACCTTAAACTACATAGATTGATGGTCTAATATAAAATACCTTAAACTAAAGTGGTATAATGTATGATCTAAAACACTATAAAAACAACATAGTAGTGATTGAGTCTGTATGAAAGGAAAGTCTTGAAAGGACCACCATATGGACTTGACAGAAATCAACCTTCTCTCACTAAGCTTATCGAATTCAAAAAATAAAAGGGAACTCTCTCTATCTGGGAGATGTATTATAACCATATATCCTTCTACAAATAAAGTGATATCAAGATATATGGAATTGATTTATCAGTAATGAACAACATGTTTGTTGGTATTCATGAGTGTTTCTCAAAATGAATCTGTTATGATTTAAATATTCAGATCCAAAAATTCATGTTTAAATAATATGATGAAAAATATGGTTATAATTGGTGATTTAATTAATATTGAATCAATTATAATGTCATGAACATCATGAATAAAATAAAACTAGAAAAAAACATATAATGTTGAGTACATATATTCACTGATAGAACCCAAAAGGAGAAATATCCACATACCATAGTCTCTCTTGTGAATATACAAGACTATGAGAAATTGGAAGATTACCAATCCATCATACCATGTGCTCAAATGATTCCTTGAATTCAGTAGGACTCTACTCTAGGGAGGAAACAAAATGGTATATTTTATCCATAGATTTGGTTTCTGCCTCTGTAATCTACTAAAACGATACTGCTAAAGCAATGACATTAAGACTATATTTCTCAGCAATGTTGAGGATTCATTGCGGCTCTGATATGGTCTTCCCAAATATCTTTAGTCCATCTTTTAACTGGGATAGTTACACATGAACACGGATTATTTTAGATAGAAGATGAATAATTTCATACTAAAGATGGTTTATTTAAATATTCCCATCGTTGACTATGCCCTAATGATTAGCTTCCTCCACCACACAGTAGGAAGCTTCATTTAAAGCCTCATCCTAGTTCTTCTTCACTTAAGAGGAGGCATCAGTAGCTAATACCCTCAATTTTATGACCCTCTTATGTTACCTCATACAGATCACCTCCTTCACCCATTAGTGATGTGTGGAAGAGTAAAAAATCTCATAACTTAGGGAGGGAAACATAAATCAAAGATGACCCAAAAGGTTCTTCATCTCATCCAAATGGGTTTTTGATGTAAAAATCTAGACCTCTCTCCACATTGTTTCTTCATTGATAGATAAATTAATGTGGACCTATGTTCATGGTCTAGATTTGTCCTTGGACTAAGAATATATACTAGGATCAAATTTCTTAGAGAGAGGTTTGTGATCATAGTCTTTGATGAAGATGGAAGAGAACCAACTTATGCATTGGTTGATACAGTCAGAGGAACCCCCTAGTGTGCACGAACCAAAGCCTCTGAAATTTGAGGCAGAGACACTAAAATAAGGGGCAAATGGGATTCACATTCACAAGATAAATAATATGATATCACGAAGTAATCGATGACTATGGATGTTGTTAGAAACTACCCTTTCTCATTCGCATTTCTGATGACAACCACCAACCCAACCCCATCATTGGGAGAGAAGCAACTCATTCTAGTGATGAGAGGCTCTATGAAACTTTTTATGCTTTTCCCAAATACATTCTATAATCACCACCCTTGAGGAATATTTAAAAAAAATATAATATAAAGTGATATGACACAAATATATGGAGTGTCCAATCTTGAATAAGTATTCAACTTATCCAAAACTCACTTCCATCATGGATAACATGGTATCTTAATAGATACATTTTTAAATATACTCCAAATTTTTTCTACCAATAGAAGATGAAGTGGTAGGATCGTTGAAACATTTACAGTAGGAAACAAGAATGATTGAGATGGCACCTTAGTAGTATCTTCTTCTTGATGGGTTGGGACTAATAGTGAAGAGTCTCATTATGAAACCAAATTCTCACACATATCCTCCAAAGTGGATATATTCTCTTCAAAGAGAGCTCTGTAGGGACTTGTACATTTTTTAAAAATTAGAATGTTATTTAAAATAATCCAAGACAAGAGAAGAGTGGAATAGTACACTTACATGAAGATTTTGGAGGAGAATTCCCTGACACCATGGATCACTTCATTCTCACCTTTTTTATAGGGAAGTCTCTCTAGAAGGTTCTTAAGATAAAATTTGTTACTCTAGAAGCATCAGTAACTGCCCTCATCTGGTCCAGTTAACCTGGAGACCCTTCCTCATTGGTCTTATGATCACTAACAGGTTCCTCCCCCACCACTTTACCATGGGAAAAATGTTTAGGGAATGGAATGATTGTATGATATTCATCAACCTCCCCATGAACCAAAAAACACAAATGATGTTAGTATAGTTGCAATGGCACCATGACCCCTTAAATATATTAGTGATCCTAGATCTACTGCTTCATAGGAAATAAGATAACCCTATTCGTCCACAATAATTTGAAGTGTACCGTAGATAACCATTTGGTGGACCAGTGGGGAATAAAATATATGACCCATAACGTTGTCCCAAGATGTGTCAAGGTCTCTAGAAAAGACACTGACATCCTTGGGATAGTATTTTGAAAATAATACCTTGAGCGGCAATGATATAGGTGAAACCTTTCAAAAGTACCTATCCTTGAAGGAATATACCCTACATCTCAGCCACTGAGTTATTCATCCTCCAATTTGTCCATTGATAATCTGAAACAGTAAACAATAACACTAGAATAGTCACAAACTTTGGAACTATGATTATTATAGTCGTGTCAATGGGTGATTCTATGGACAATGGAAACTATATGACCTCCATATAGGGTTCTTTTGGGGATGTCGACCCCCTAAAAGCTAGTTACTTTTCTAGTATAGGATTATTCTTAACATCCAATGGTTGGTAGGACTCTCTCACCAATTAATCTAATTTTCAATTGGGTTATGAGAGAATCCAATTCTCCATATAAACACGAGATAAACCTATTTTTGTATTATTGGGAGGAAGGTTTATCTCAATCGAATTAGCCTCATTGGTAAACATCAGCAAAAATTAGTGAGATTATATCATATTCTCCTTTGATTGAAGATAAATGGAATGAGGATATCTTGAATGGACACATAAGAATTGGTGGTTGAACCAAATGGGTGCATACCCTTCACAAATAAGTTCCTCGACAATGATGGTGGAAAGAACTCCTTCACAAATTGATGTCAAATAAGACCATGCATCAAGACAGGACTCACCAGTATCAATAATGTCAACTTTCAGCACTGGCATGCATGGCCTAAAGGAAAAATGATCATAGCGTATCTCATAATCCCTAACATATTGGTATTTTAGTGTAACGAGTCTCACACCACTGATTCATTGTAGGTTTGGTATGAGGAGAACATTAGGGATACCCTAGATATTTAGATATTTCTAACATCCCTAATGAGATCCTATCCGGACTCATAATACATGGAAGGGGAACTCAATCCTTTAAGGGTCCTTCTACTTATAAACATGATCTATAAGATGATAAGGTTTGGCTAGTACAGGAACGAATATCCCGATACACTACCCCTTCCATAGAAGTCACCATTATGAAAGTGGAAAGTCTAACTCTTCCTTTTTTCCTTCATGTAAAGTAAGTACCCATTCAAGTACATGGTGAGGAAACTCATTAGTTGGGCCGACCAATCAATACTACGGGAAAATTCTCATCCCCATTATTTAAATTTCCCATCCTAAACTAAGGGCCCGTAAGCACCCAATACACCATGGGAGTCCTTCATAATCCAATCTTTCAATTTTTAGCTTTCAACTCAGATATGGTCTTATAGATAAAAGCATTACACCCATGTCTATAATGAGATATCTTCCGTAGAAAGAGACTCCATTAGGATGGTCTTTTTAGTTAGTCTAATCATCTCCCATGTTAGTGGACGAGTCCTCTTTAGATCATCCCCGGAGGACCATGAGGGAATGAACTCATCATATATCCCACCTAATATAGGTGCACCATAGATATTCTCCACATCCAAAAAGCATATTCCCACCTCTCCATGCATGAGGTGAAAAGTGTTTGTGTCCATACTCCAATGATTTAACAATTCCATTATCAGACCCTTATTGTAGTAAGTAGACATTGGCGACATCCTGATAACCTCATACATTCTAATTTTAATCAAATATTTAGTGAATTTATAAGCAATGTATTGTACCAAGAAGGGAAATACCCATTCCATGTTACAGCTACCTCATGTTCATAAGTCCAATTGGAAACCCACTGAAATTATGTTTGAAGATAGGTTTCCAAATTATTATGTGATACATATGAACATCCTCATCAAGTGTGTGATTGGTACTGTAAAAATTTGTGGACATGAATGTCAGTATATTAACTTATTCATGGTCCCCTAGTGAGTCAAAGTAGCCACCCCATGATTTATTTTCTCGAATGGTATTATGGGTCTTATGGATCTAGGAAGAGGGTGTAAATGAAAACTATGGTGGTTGAATGGGAGCATCATCAGTAAGACCTAAACCATATAAGGGTGGAAATTATGAAAGAGGATAGCCCCCAAGTTTTAACCACATTAACTATGTAAAAATAATCTAATCATACCCAACAGAACAATGATAAGAATAATCTATTCTTTTGACAATAGCATTATGATGGGATATCATTTATTTTTCCTCCTTTAAAGGATTGCGAGACGATTTAGGAGAACCAGAAGCCATATGAACAAAATTAAGTGGCATATGTTAGATGGATAAATTAAATATTTTTAAAAGAAATCCATAGAGTTCTTGAAGAATCATGTGAATTTCATGAATTAGAAAAGGAATTCATGAATCACCTAAAAGGGTCATGAATTTCCTGACCCATGAAGATCTCACGGGGTGCATGAACCCATAGAGAATCATAAAACCACATGAACCATCAGGGAACCATAATCTCATAACCCATATACTGCCACATGAGTTGTATGATATCCATAATATCATACGATCAAGCTAGCAAATAATGTGGAAACCTCTTGAAAATCATAACCCCACTTCCAATGTTCAATAAATTACAGAAGTATGGTTGATAGTTTTCTCAAGAGGGCACTTGATCAAAGGAGTTCTTGTGGAACAGTTCTCAATGAAAGGGATCACGATGGGGTCTCATGATTAAGTCATAAGGAATGGTTTTGTGATAAGAACACATGGAAATAGCAGTGTGAGATCTCCAGAGAAGTGAGAATCTAATAAATAAGGTCACACTCACTCCTCTATATATAGAGAATTTTGTGGAATATAAATAATCTCCTAATAGACTATGAATCTCCCAATATAGTGATTTTTTACAATACCAAAGACTAAGGTGGACATTTACTTTCCTTATAATTGATTCTTAGCCCCTGATTATGCCACTCTTGAGGGGGGTCATTTTTAATGACCTCTAAAAGAGCATCAAAAAATAAACAAAGGAAGAAAGGCCCGAACATGGGTATTATTTTCCCTAGAATAGAAAAGGGAGAAGAAAGAGGCCAAGACCCACAGATCGCATGATCCTACAAGGGATACATGATCGCATGACCATCATAAAGTCATGTGAGGGAGCCACATGCAGTTCATAGCCTACGAAAGATCCCACAAAACTCATTTGACAAGTGAAATTTCTCTCCTGAAGGTGCCCTAGAAAATTGCTAGTCATGCGGCTGCATCTAGATGAGATACCCTAGGTCAAGAGGCTTGGAATATGGTATATATCAAAAAAACTATCCAAAATTCCTTTGACAATTGGAGGAAAGAATAAAAAAGGTTGGAGCCTCTTACAGTTGGGAAGATCATCTGATGCATCACCGATAAGAAGAATAGTTGTCCTTGACAACATTCAAAGAAAATAAAGAACCCCCAAACTTTTTTGAATTTAAAAATTAAATAAATATGGAGTAGGAGGGAGCCTCTTATGGTTATAAAATTCATGTGACATGCCCTTATCAGTTGTAAAGACACTGCAAGCACCTGGAAACATGTCTACCTTTTCTCATGAAATCCCTTTGAATTTTCATCCTCATCATGCGAAGCACCTCGAGTATGTCCATGAAACTACACTCTTACCTTTTATATCCTTAATGAAAAACATATGGAATTGTCTATGAAATTATAATGCATCTCCAGAGGACCTTTTTTGTTCACGCGACAGATCACCAGAGGGTGATTGTCCACAATAAAACGGTAACAACCTCAACTCCCCATCCTTTGTAAAATAAAAAAAGAAACATAAAAGGGGAGGAAGTGGGAGCCTCTCGTAGTCAAAAAAATCTAGAAACATGCTAATTATGTCTATAACATGGTCTCTCAAGACCCTCTTGACATGTTGTTCTAACTTCATGAAGGCCCCTTGACAAACCATCCTTCTCTCAGGGAAGGTCCTAGATAAGTCATCTATGATCATGTGAAGGCCTCTAAATAGAAATATTAATCTCGTTAACATAACTGAACATGTCAAATTGAAAATATAAATGTCCCTTGGAATGTTTT
Organism: Viscum album; assembly: GCA_963277665.1. NCBI lineage: Eukaryota > Viridiplantae > Streptophyta > Magnoliopsida > Santalales > Viscaceae > Viscum > Viscum album. Next base: position 1,006,513,685 of record OY728140.1, read on the forward strand.
CATTATAATTCCCCGAGTTTTCAAAAGATAAAACATTTTTTAATTGCCTATGCGATACGCAATACTGAATCCAAACAAACAATGATTATTTAAATATGGTCGTTTTGACCTTTCTATTAAATTTATGGATATGTGTAGGATTAAATAATTTATGAAATATATATATTCTAAATATATTGATAAGTGATTATAAAACTATCAGTCAATTTTTGGTAATGTCTTTTTGTATGTTTTCTTCAAAAATGATTTTTATTTCTTTTTATGAAAAATATATTATAATTATTTTATATAACATTTAGGAAATTTATTTGATAAAATGACCTCCATTTTTTATATAATCATATCATAATTAACTTTCTATGAAATGTTTGAATTATTTGAAAAATATATATTTTCAATGAATAGTGAAAAATACTGTTTTTATGTAAATTTTCCAATTTATGAATAAATTAATTAATTTACACTCTATAATTATACTATAATTTTATTTCAAGGTAACATGATTATTTGTTTTTGAAATTTTATAAAATTAATAACATTTTAAATCATCTTTATATCAGATTTTAGTATAAGTTTAATTTTAACTTCAAAAGCATTTGTTTGGAAACTATTTTAAAATAAAAAATGTATCTCAATTATAATTAATTAAACTAACCCCAGAGGGGAAATTATTTAAATTAAATATTAATATTTCATATCTTTATTTATTAATTTAAGTCCATATAATTAATATTACTAGTTATATAGGTAAATGGGAATCATTTTTTTCATTGAAAATTGGATTTTTTGGAAAATTTATTTCTATTGTGCTTGTGGATTTTATTTTAAAATAATTATTCCACCTATATGAATTTATTTCTATAAAAGGATTCCATATTTTGTAATCATTTCAATTAATATTAGGTAGTGAGGTCAACTTAATTTTTGATTAATATGAATAGTAATTGTAATAAATATTAATTACCACGGTAAAAGATAAATACATTAATTAAAGGTAAAAATAATTTAGCAAAGACTATAAGAAAAGACAATCTAATAGTATGAATATTTACATTTTAATTTATTTAAAATTATGATTGTATTTATTCCTTATTTTTTTACTTTATAAATGATTTTGTAACAAGTTCGATAAAAAAATTAATACAATAAATGACAAATTGTATTTTTAAGTAATATATAATTTCAATTATGAAATTTATTTGGTGAATTATTTTATTTTTTAAATAAATTAAATTTTAATTAAAATATTACTATTAAAAAAATTATTTAATATAAGTGATCATATAATTTTTATGAAGTCAAATTTAATTTTTATAAGGGTTTGAAAATTATTATTGTTGAAAACCCGTTATTTTCAATAAATATAGGTTATTATTCAAATATTTATATAATTATTTAGATATAATGAATATTATTTTTGGAATCATAATTTCCAAATTATCCAACTGTGAATTTTTTATAATTTTTTAAGACAGTTGAATTTTTGGTTAAAAATTAAATACCATCTAAATATACTTTTTTTATTATAACATCATAAATAACAAAAAAAGTGATGAAATAAATATTATAACTAGTATCCACGACCAAATATATTTTTTTCAATTTAAAATAATTTTATTTTATTTTATTTTGTATATTTTATAAATCCATTATGAATCCTCCAAAACATGTAATATATCTTATGGTATTAAAATCGTTTATTTAGGATTATGACTTACCTCCATATAAGAAAAAGAAATATTTTATTATGTTTGTACCATTAGCTTATAAAATAATTTAAACTAGTCCCATTTTTTAGAAAAAATTGGCAAAAACCATAGGATGCTTTGTATTTTTGGCTACTTTATTATGCAGATCCCAAAACCAAAATAATAAAGAAATACCTCTTATTTCCAATATTAAACCACCCAATCTCCAATCTATCTTCAATAAAAAATAATTGGATCATGTCCATAATCTATCCTCCACTATCTATAGTCCTACTAAGGTTCCCCAAAGTTCTCAAAATTCCCATCCCAAGCATTTGGAGTCACACACTTAAGTAAGGGATCTTCACCTTCTTCTCTATTTCAATTTAAGCACATTCATAGAAATTAGTATTCTTAATATCAATTTGTTTTATTTTCATTGATTTATAATCATATAAATACTATAGAATTGATTTTATTTGAATTATATATCATTTATACTCTCCCATTTTGACCGTTATCTATGCTGTTACTATACTAAAATTTCATAAGGGATTTCTCTCTTTTCATTTCAATTCAAGAACCTATTTTATGTTGTGTCTCTCAACCTTATTTTTTTCCTATTTTTATATGTTATTACATATCCCCAATACATTCCATTATATTTATATATGATAATTTTCCACTTTAACTCTCATAAATCTTTCCCATGATCCTTATGTACACCTATTACCATGCCGGAATTTAGTAAGAGATCTTCCACCCCTATTTTTATTCAAGAACTTATTTTATGTTACGCTTCATAATCATCATTTGTTCATGTTGGGATATGTTCTTCCATATACCACACACTTTAATTTTTATTTCTACATGATGAGATAACCCTTCCACTCTCATTAATCCTTCTAATGAATTGTTATGTACACTCGTTGCAATGTCGAAATTTAGTATGGGATTTCTCTCTTTTCATTTATTTTCAAGAACTTATTTTTTTATGTCGCTTAAATTCCATTTTGTATGTTGGGATATTTTCTTACTATTACCATAACATCCCATTTAATTTATAAATTATTATATCCCCCATTCACTCTTATTATGCCTCCCATGATCCTTTATGCACACATGTTACCATGCAAGATATTAGTTAGAATTCTTTTCTGAAGTCAAGTGTGTTTATTAAATTATGCCTTAAATTTTAAATTTATAATGTTGGGAAATATTTGATACATGTCCCTATATTTATATTTTCATTTATATGTGATGAGATACCCACTTATCTCTCATAATATTATTTTTATTAGATTGTAAGTGATGCTGTTATGCTATGGAAATTTCATTGTGATTCTTCCATGCCAAAAAAATTGTGTAGTGAATATCATACCCATTTTATATCATGGTTTATCAAATCTAAGAACATATACATATGATTTGGGTCTTACATATATATATTATACACTCCTTGATCATGAAATAAATTATGATGATGAATGAATCAATGTTGTATGATATATGTGGCATACGTAAGCATGAGAATGAAATGAATATTATGGGTGGCCCATGTAGCACTCTAATACATTGGGTAATGTTTAGTATCAAGATACATCATGTTGATATAGGGAGTGAAAATTATTCCTTTATGGGATGTTGATCACCATGATTTCTTCATGGGTTTGGCCTTGACCTATGTTTATGATTTGGGTTTTTAAGTTGTTTCCACATTTTCAATGTTTCCTTTATGATTATAATGATATATCATGTCTCATTGTTCATGATCATGATTTATATTCTTTTTCTATCCCATTGGTATTCCTATTTTCTAACTTGTATTATATTCTTTATTGTATTCCATGTTTATTCCCTTATAGGGATTTATTGATCACCCCTTTCTTTTGATTTTCCCTAGGTTATCCTCTGTAATTTTAAAAGCTATGGAAATTTTAAAAGCATGTTAATGAAAATTTGAATAATTTCATTGTATCCAATGTTTCAAAATGTTATGTTATGTACCTAATTATGAAATAAGCTATAGTTATCAATATTTTAGGTTCTATATTGTATAATTTAAGAAAATAAATAATTATTTAAGATGTAACAAATATCAGGGTTGTTAAAGTTTGTATAATAAAAAATGTTTAGTTATTTTTGGGATCAGGATTAGAAAATATTATAGAAATTATTAAAAATGTTACTAAGTATAAGAAAACATCCCTAAATTTTGTTAAGAATATAGAAAGTGATTTTTCAAAAATATACATCCATATCCAGATACTAGTAGTTGACATGGTTCTGGAATATATTTACATAGGGGTAATAACTCTAACAAGGTGTCCGAGGCCTCAATTAGGGTAACATGGTACACAACAATGGGCCTTAACACACACCTGGTTTGACATTCTTGAGGGATACACTTTTGTAAATTTATAATCTCATTACGAACCATTTCTAAAAGGGAAAAAATCCCATAAGATTATATGTTTGTAAAATGATCATGTATAACATAGATTAAAGTCTATAAATTCATAATTTAAGGAAATAAATTTAATTTATAATATATCCCTTTAATGTCATTGGATTCCTCTTTATGTGTTTAATATTTTAAAAGTAATCATTCCATTTTTTCTTTTTTTCTATCAAATGGATGGAAATAGGAGAAACATATTAAATGCCCAAATTTAAGGGTTAAACCCTAAACTAAGGAAGGAACTATGATATGGAAATAATATTTGTGTAAGTATTAACGTGTTTATGTGTTGGTAGTATATAGATATAATTATAGAATCATGTAACATCTTCCATAGTAGTTTTTATTTAAATTATATTAAACATACATTAAATGGTACTGAAATACCTATAAAAGAGATTTACTGATAATGTTATATTTTTTAAAACACATGATTAAGGGATCGATAAATTTTAATGTGATTTTAATGTTTGTATAAACCAAAATAGTTTTGTGATGGTATGTCTAAATATAATCTTATCCTTAAAACAATTGAAACCAAGATTTAGAATTTACGTAATGAAGGTTTAGCCTAATTATGGATATTTAGAGAAATAGATTATAGGAAAAAATATTATTATTTTGATGGGATTAACCATAATTTAGGAGATATTATATTTTGTTTGAGGAATATATACTTGTTAGTATTATCTTAGATGAATGCTCAGAAATGAAAGAATAACGGTATGAGACATTTTTTGAGGTCAAAACCCTCAATAATTTTTAGGTTATTAGTGTTACATATGGGTATTTATTTAAGGAATGATTAATGTTAATCCGTTGTTTTTTTTTGAAGAATTATAGAGACTAATGTGTAAAGGTATTATCTCACTTTATGCTAACCATTTTGGGTTTAGTAAATATATGAGTGATAGATTGTTATTATTTGGTGTATTATGAGATTCATTTTATATTAATTCTAGTGTATCAGGTATAAAATATCATCTTGGGTTCTCATCATGTGTATAAAAAATGATATTTTAGTGGAAATTAATTTTACTTGTCCAGAAATATTATTTCTTTATGTTCATAGTTTATATGACAAAGAAATTACTTTACTCTAGAGAAATAATCTTGAATAAAAAATGTTTTAAAATTATGATGAAGTGATGGTCATTTTATCTGTCATAGATTTAAGGATTTTTGGTTATTGACTTTATATTGACCACATTATCTATCACACTCAACTAGTTAGTTGGTTTTAAATTTATCTTTCATGTCTATGTTTTCAATTCCTACTATTTTTGTCTAACATGAAAACCCAGTTAAGTAATGACCTTTGTACTTTCCTTTCTCTATTTTTAAGAGGATTTTTATCAACCACTTTTTTAGTGTTGATTGTAAATAAAGAAATATAATAGTTTCAAAACATTTCTTATAGATTTAATGTTTAAATTATGAGGATTCAATTTTTCAAATGGCGAAATAATGTAACACCCTAAGTTTTCAAAATAGAAAACTTTTTACGATGGCGTATATGATACGCAACACCAATCCCAAACAAATAATGACTATTTATATACGAAAATTTTAACATTTCTATTAAATTGACTGATATTTGTAGGATTAAATAATTTATAAAATATATATATGTCCTAAATATATATTTAAATGATTAAAAAATAATCAATCAATTTTTAGTAATGTCTTTTTGTATGTTTTCATCAAAAAATGATTTTTATTTTTTTTATGAAAAAAATATTATAATTATATTACATAACATTTATAAAATTTATTTGGTAAAATTAACTATTTTTGGATATCATTATATAATAATTAACTTTGGGTAAAATTTTGGAATTATTAAGAAAATATAGATTTTTTAATGAATTTTGAAAATACAGTTTTTATGTAAAATTGTTATTTATATTGATAAATAAATTAATTTTAAAAATATAACTATCCTTAAATTTTATTTTAAAATAAAATAATAATTATTTTTAATTGTATTAAATTAATTTCATTTGAAATCATCTTTATACCATATTTTAATTTAAGTTTATTCTTATGCTTCAAAGGCATTTATATTGAAAACTATTTTAAAATGACAAATGTTTCTCAATTATAATTAATTAAAACAAAACATTATGATAAATGATTTAAATTAATTTTTTGATTACATATCTATATTTATGAATTTAAATCCATATAATGAGTATTACAAGATATATATTTAAAGTGAAATCGACAATTCCTTAAAAAATGAATTTTTGAGAAAAATACATTCTATCTTGCTTGTGGATTTTATTTTAAATTAAATTATTCCACCTATAATAATTTATTTTAATGAAATGTATTCCATAATTGGAATCATCTTAATTAATATTAGGTAGTGATGTTAACTTAATTTTTTAACTATTTGAATAGTAATTTTAGTAAATTATAATTACCATGTTAAAAGGAAAATAGGTTAATTAATGGTAAAAATAATTTAAAAATAATAAAAAAAAAGTAACTCTAATATTATGAATATTCATATCTCCATTTCATTATAATTATAATTATATTTGTTCCTTATTGTTTTTACTTAATGAATGATTTTGTAACAAGTTTGATAAACAAGTATACAATAAAACACAAATTGTATATTTAAGTAATGTGAAATTGAAATTGATAAATTTATTTAGATTTATTTATTTATTTTTAAAATTATTTAATTAATTAATAAAGTATTATAATTAAATAATTTTTATTAAATTTTAGTGATCATATAATTTTTATGAAGTGAAATGTAATTTTTATAAGGGATTGAAAACTGTTATTGTTGAAAACCCATAATTTTCAATAAATTTCAGTTATTATAAACATATTTAGAAAATTATTTAGATATAATGAATATTATTTTTTGAATCATAATTTTTAAATTTTCCAAAGGGGAATTTTTCATAATTTTTTGAGACAGTCGAATTTTCGTGTAAAAATTAAATACCAAATAAATATACTTAGTGTATTATGACATCACAATGACAAAAAATGATATAATAAATGCTTTTAATGGTTTTAAAAAATAATTATATGTTTAAAATTTAAAAAATTGTGATTTTAGGTTTATTTTATTTATTTTATAAATTAATTATTAATCCTCCAAAACATGTAATATATTTAATGGTTTTAAAATCATTTCTTTAGGAGTATAAGTCACCTTCACATAAGCAGGGGAATTATTTTATTAAATTAGGTACTTTAACTTATAAAATAATGTAAAACAATACAATTTTTTAGAACCCATGGGAAAACACATTGGATGGTTTTTGGTTTTGGTTATTTTATTGTTTAGAGTCCAAAACCGAAATAATAAGGAAATTATTCTTGTTTCATATATAAACCAACCCAACATCCCATTTCTCTTCACTGAAAATCATTAGAGCACATCCATACTCTTTCTTAAACTCTCTATATTCCTCAAAATCTACCCTCAAACCCTCAATAAGCCCCTCCCAATCATTTTGAGTCACACACTCAAGTAAGGGATCCTCGACTTCCTCTCCTCCTTTCAATTCAAGCACATTTTTTGAAATTAGTCATCTTAATTTAAAATTTTCATATTTTAATTCATTTATAATAATTTATTTATTATTAAATTGATAATATTTGAATGATACATCATTTATCCTCTCTCATTCTAAGATTTTTCTATCCTGTTACTACGCCAAAATTTCATAGGGGGTATCTTTATACTGATTTCAATTCAAGAACGTCTATTATGTTATGCCTCTCAACATCAAATTTTTAATGTTGCGATATGTTCTTCCGTATCCCCATTAATGTATATTATATTTATATATAATTATTTACCTATTTCACTCTCATTAATCCCTCCCATGATTCATTATGTACTCTCGTTACCATGCCGAAATTTATTATGATATCTTCCACCCTCCTTTTTATTCAAGAACTTATTTTATGATATACTTCTAAATTATAATTTTTTCATTTTTGGATATATTATTCCATATCCAACAAATTTTTATTTTTATGTATACAAGGTTAAAGACCCCTTTTATTCTCATTAAGCCTTATAATGAATAATTAGGTACACCTATTACCATGCTGAAATTTAGTAAGGGATTTCACTCTTCTCATTTTCATCCAAGAAATTCTTTCATGTTATGCCTCTTAAATTCAATTTTATTATGTTGTTATATGTTCTTAAATATTTCACTTACTTTACATTTAATATATAAATGATTATATTCCCCTTTCACTCTCATTAAGACTCCCAAGATCCTTTATGTACACATGTCTCCATGCCAAAATATAGTTTGGATTATTTTCTTTATTCAAGTTTCTTCATAAAATTATCCCTTCAATTTCCATTTTCTAGTGTAGGGATATATTTTTACATGACCCTATTATTTCCCTTTTTATTTCTATTTGATGAGATACCCCCTTTTATCTAATCAACTCATTTTTATGAATTTTTATGTAACCTTGTTATACTTCCGAAATTTCACAACAATTTTTCCATGTCCAAACAATTATGTTCTGAATACCATTCCCATTTCATATCAACAGTTTTCACATTTATGAAAATATAATTTTTATTAGGGACCTACATATATCTATTCTAAATTTTTTTATCATGTAATAAATTATGGTGATGAATGAATCCATGTGGTATGATCTATGTGGAACACGTAAGCATGATAATGAAATCCATATGATGGTTCTGCCCCGATAGCACTCCAATTCATTGGATAATGTTTAGTGTCAATATAATTCATATTGGGATATGGATTTAACCCGATTAATTTATTTATATTTTTCCACAATGATATCTTGTAGGTTTTAGCCGTGACCTATGTTTATGATTTTGTGTCTTATGTTGTTGCCACATTTTCTATGTAGCATTTATGATTATCATGTTATATCATGTCTCATTGTTAATGATCATGATCCTATTCCATTTATTTACCATTGATATTCCTATTTTCTAACATGTATTATCTTCTTCATGTTATATCATGTTTGTCCCATACTGGGATTTATTTTAAACCCATGTCTTATGTTTTCCCGAGGCTATCCCATTCAGTTTTAAAAGAAATATAAATTTTAAAATCATGTTAAGGAATCTTTTAATAATTTCATTGTATCCCATGTTTCAAAATGTTATGTTATGTACCTAATTACCAAATAATCTAGAATTATCTATCTTTTAGGTAGTATTTTGGGTAATTTAATGTAATAAATTGTTCTTTAATGTGTACTAAAGAGAAGGGTGGATATATGTGTGATCAAACCGAATCCCACTAATTGGAAATTATCTAATAAAAGAGGAAATTACAAGATTTTCTTGCCGTCATTGAAAGACATGTGACACCCCTGGTGTGATCCCTGATAGAAACTTGCAAAGACATGTGACATCAAAGCCCTCCAAAAACACAAACTTGGATATTTATGATACATTTCACAAAAAACTGTGAACAAATTGGGTAGAGAGGACTATATATCTGTTACCCCATCCGGAAAGAAGGGGTTGGCCATTTTCATCTAGATTCTCCATCACAACCGAACACCAGAGATGATTTCTTGGAGTGGCTGATCTCATGACCAGAAAAGATTACCATTTAGAAAAGTCTAGCGAACAACCAGATCAATCATGTGATAGGAATAAATCTCTTAATGTGATCACTAATAGATAACAAGAAGGAATTGAGGTAGGACACACTAAGAACAACCTGGGTATCTACTAGATCATGTGATAATTAAAGCAATCTAACACTAAAAACCAAAGGCATTTATGATGAAAGAATAGAAATAAGACTAATGAATGTGATACTTAAGAAAAGACATATGATTTGATCCTCATGAACTTTACATAAACCGTCTATGACATTTGACAACACTAGGGCATGTAAACCCGGTCCTGTAACACCCCTTTGGTATACTATTTGGATCATGATAAGTCCTCTAGAAATGACAAAGAAAGTCACATGGTGACCCCCAGGAATGAAAACTGGGTATGATGAATCCCTTTGGGATCTCCATCCAAACCTTGTGATTTCCTTAAGAAAATATTCAAATCTCATATAATGGAACATTATCATAATGGATGGGTCTCATGATAGCACTGGATCATGTTGAATGGATCTTACAATGCTCTCCAGGCCTGCTTTCTAGATCTAAGGATGCCCACCATACAAGGAATCCAAGACATGAACCACCCTTCGAGATGTTTCCTATCAACTCTCACAACACCTTCCTAGTGTGTCAATCAGATCTTGTGATGACACCAGGTCAAGTCAGCTGGATCATGTGACGCCCTATGGACATGTTATTCAGGGTCACACAATGGATTCGAGGATCAAATGGAAAGGTCTTGTGATGTCCTCTGGATGAGTTGACCTTGATCGTGTGAAAAACCTCGTACATTCCATCCAAGATGTGAAAACTCCATTGGAAAAGTCAACTAGATTATGAGATCACCTTTAGACATGTCAAGCAGACATCCTCTGACATGTCAAGCAGGAAACCAAGGCATGTCGAGTGGACAATCAAGGATTATTAGTTCGGAAAGAAAACCTTTTCAAAAGGGAATCCTAATACTTTATTACCTTGTTCATCCTCGGATTTCAAGCCCCGATCAGTGGAAGAATATGATATCTTCCGCATATAAAGAAACTCTCATTATATAAGCTCTAATCAAATGAACAACGAGAACTCTGATTCCTTCTATAATCGAGATATATAGGAAACCTTATTATGGCCCAAGCCCCATATGAAAACTCTAAAGGGATATCTAAATACTTAAGTACCTCATCCATATAGCAATGAGATCAATCAATTTACATACCTTTTTTATCACCCAGATCATAGATCCTATGGGCCTAGAGAGATGATATAATCATATCATTTCATCATATTCCTTTACAAAGGAAATGGTAGCCTTAGCATGTAAAATCCAACCAATTGAACTATAGAACTCCGATTTCAGCCATAATCAGGATACATAGAATGCCTTCTTATGTCTTGATCCAAAAATAAAATGGTGATCCACGTTAGTGTATGCCCCACCATCCCTCTAAAATTTCAACCATCGGGACCTAATCATTCCCATGGGCTGATCTTCATTCGTCATCTGTTTTTGGATTGAGAAACCAAATGAGATATGGAGACTTCAATTCCTACGATAAGTAGGATATATAAGATTCCTTATCAAGGCATGAGAAAAATATTAGACATCCCAAGGAAATTCTAAACACATAATACCCACATCCATATTTTATGAGGCTCATCTTGTATCATCTCTTATTTCTCAAGCTAAGAATAGCTCAAGTGGGCATAGGGATATGTAATAAAAATCCCATTGGCCTCATGAATCTCCAACATATAGGGTAATCTCATCAAGTAAGACCCTATGATGGTAATGATATAAGTACCCCTTATATAATGGAATCAACCTTAAGGACAATCCCAATGATGTGATCGAACTATTTTAACTCTGATTCTTGTTATAACCGTGATATATAAGATGTCTCCTCAAGGCACAATCTCAAATATATGGTGCCTTAGTGCCAAAAAATATTTCCCCTCCGTGTGACCTTAATATTGATGGGTTTAATGAACTATTTTGGTTTTATTCCTATAATAACTAGGATATGTAGGATGCCACATGATGGCTTAATCCTCTCCTCAGAATATTAACCACCTCCTTGTATGGAAGTAAATACCAAATTACATGGTTATATGAATTTAGTCTATAGGGCATCTGTATATCATTTAAAAATAGATGAAGAACCATAGATATATATAAATGGATTCACTAATTAGGTCTTCTTTCTATTGTTCACAAAGAGACCCCCTTCTTTTTCACATAAAGAGAGTTTGCATATGATCATTATGTTAGGGTAACTCGTCTCGTATTGGGATTAGGAAGAGTTTTGATAGAATATATTAAATATATAAGAGTGTCATAGATTATAATATAATTCCACCCAAAATGGAGCAATGACCCTTACCTCCCATCCTCTCAACTAACGTGAGTCCCTTAATGTCATTGGGTCTGAAACCCAAACTGACCACTTGCCTTTGAAAAGCGGGTATGTACTTAGTTTTAGATGAGGGAACTATTGGGAGTTTCCATTAAGAATGGTAATGACCTAATGTTAAGGATTTTGAAATAAATTAAACCCCCAAAATCATCCATCAGGCCAAACCAAACCCACCATAGTATGGGTTTCCCGGTCATCTCTTATCCATCGAAACAGTGTCAGAAATTAGGCATTTCCTAAAAATAATATTTTAAATAAATATGATTATTTATATTTAAAATTTACAATTAAAATTTTTAGATAATTATTTTAAAAAATAAATATTATATTTGAAATAATATCATCAAAATTAGGTTAGGGTAATTTTTTGAGAAATTTCTAAAATACTTTATTTTTCAAGGAATAGTAAAAGTACAGTTTTGGATTTTCTCTAAGTTTTATGACTCAAATTTATATAATAATGATGTATTAATTAGTTAACCAAAATCCACTAACTAAAATATTTTATTTTACTAATATTTTGTATTTTTATATATTTTAATAAATTTCAAAACCTATATGTGGCTTTCCAAAGTCTAGAATAGAAAATTTGATTTTAAAAACATTATTTGGGGAAAAATATACATTTCCATGTAAAAATAATTATTAAAAAAATGTTTAAATTAACTAAAAGGTCATATAATTTGACTCAAAATAATAAAACCATGATAAAAAACCAGGGTAAGACAATGGATTTTCATTTTCCACAATTTATATTTCAAAGACGTAAATTTAGAAATTTTTAAACAATTCTTACACTTTTTCTATAAATACCCACCCATATCACCTATCCACTTCACTAAAATTCCATAATCCATGAATTTGCGGTTATTTGTACTCCAAAAGAGTCTCTTTATGCTATCCTTAATCCCCCAAGTTCCCATCCTTAATATTTAGGAGAAAATCTTCATGTTAAGTGAATTATTGTTATCATCTTTTCCATTCAAGTAATTCTTTTTGCATACATATTCTAAAGGTTATGTTAATTTTTATTCTTATGATTTTATCTACCCTTAATTATATAATAATTTTTTATCAATGGTATACCTTCATTCTATCATTTTACCCATTTCTAAATCCATATTTTATACCTGACATTGTGCCAAATTTACTTCACAAATTTCCCTATTTCACATAAGAAATTATTATATTGTGAATAACCAAACCATTAAATTAACCATGATTATTCACATTGTTAATATATTTTATTTATTCAGTTATTTAAATATATATAACCCACATTCAATTTTCATTGGTCAATAATGATGTAATCATCTTGTCTTTAAGTATTTTTGTACACCATGATTTTGATAAGAAACTCATTATTTATTCTCCATAGTTTATTGATAAAATGATTTATTATGATCAATATGGATACCATTAATTAATACATATGAAGTGTCCACCTGGATAGCTCTATAATTTATTGTGTAAAGAATTAGCCTCAAGAGAAGACATGTTTTATGATACCTTGGTGAATAACTATGGTAATTTTGATTTATGCCAATTTTTTGATAAAACTTGTTGATATGTGTATGAATGTATCATTTAAACTTTCTATCCTCATTTAATGTTATGATTCATGTTCTTTTTATTATTATATGCCTCATGTTCTCTTGATCATGTAAAATTTTTATACCTCATGCTCGCATTGATATGCCTCATGATTACTTGATATATATATATATATAATGTAATTGTAATTATAGAAGATTAATGAATAAAATAATTATTTTTGATGTTTTAAGATATAAATTCCCTTTAGAATTATAATATTTCTTAAAGGAACATGTTTCTTATAAATGTTTTATTCTGATAGAAAATTCTAGGAAATATGAGGAACCACATAAATGATGAGTGCACCAGACGATGCACTGACAGACTTTCTAACTTAATAGAACCTTGAATGGAAAAATTCATTAGTATGATAAATAAACTATCTTGATTTATTAATAATAACATGAATCATGATGAGTTACCACATTCACATTTAAGGGAAAAAAATTGTTGAGTCCTTCATGCATCAATGTCCAGCTTCTTTTAGTGGATCTATAGACCTCTTGATTGTTGTACAATGGATTACTTCTATAGAAAGTATATTTTTTGTACATAAATATTAATAGCTAGAGAAAGTCACACTAGAAGTATACTTCATAGAAGGAGAATCAGAATAGTAGTGGAAACTTATTAAAAATATGAATTTTGAAGTTAGAATGATGTTATATAGTGGGAAGAGTTTAAGTGTTTTTAATAAATATTTCCCCCTTTCGATGTAGAAAAAATGGATAATGAATTCATAGGGATGAAACATAGGGAAAAATTAGTGGGAAGATATGAAATTATTTTTAAAATACATTCTCAATACACCATTATATTTTTTATGAATATTAAGGAAATGTTTGATAGATTATTTGGGGAATTGAGACCCCATATATGGAAGAATTTAACAAATTGCGATTATGAAATCTATGAGGAGATTGTACAAAGTAATATGGGAGTTGAATTAGTGTTTGGAGATACATAGTGGTCACATAGGTCGATGAAAAATAAGTGATAAATGGATCTAAACATATGGAATAATTTTGATCAGAAAATAGGAGAAAAGATATTAAAACATCACATGTGAAACAAATGTGGGAAGTAGAATTTGGGGAACTAGATTCCTGGGAGTGGAATTTTCTAAAAGTGTGGAAGAGATTGTCATATAGCCCATAACTATCATGGTGAGGTGAAGGATAAAATTTTCAACACTGATGATAAAGGGATGATTGTGCAGGCCAATCATGAAGTTTAATGCTTCAAGTGTGGATAACTTGTTCTTTTTTCTTGTCATTTTCTAAATCAAAATATAATTGAGGGAAAATAAAATCAAAATTATCATAGTACAAGGGTGAAATATTAGTCTTTTTCTATGACAATGGATGAAGTAGAGGATCCAAATGATGTGGTTGAAGGAATACTCATTGTGATCTTGAATATACAAAATAATTTGTTTTATTTTGGTTATATGAATTTCTTTATTTCATCCATGTTTGTAAATAATATAGAATAAATTCCTAATCATAAAAAATTACCATTATTTATTAATACTCTTAAAGGAATTATCTAGCATCAACAATGTATAGAAACTTTACTATTAAAATTGGAAAGTAAAATCACATCAAAAACCAAGTGGTCATTCCTATAATAGAATTTGAAACTATTATAGGGATGGGTTGGCTATCAAAGTATAATGATAAGATCAAGTACAGTATTATGTAAATTTTAGTAGTTAGGAATGGAAAACATATATTCATTTTCAAATGAGAGACATCTCAGTCTATGATTTTTAAAGAAGAACCTCCCATATCCTTATTTTTAGAGATGATTAGTGAAGAGGGAGAAGTAAACTAAAGTATAAGGATGAAAAATGTCCCCATGGTTTAGGAATACATTAACGTATTTATTAAAGAGTTACCTATACCTCCCCTATAAAGAGAGGTAGAGTTCTTAATTGAACTAATAACTAGATCTAAACTGATATTAATGTCCTTGTATAAAATAGAAAATGTCGAGTTGAAAGAATTAAAGAAACAAATGCAATATTTTTTGGAGAAATGATTTATCTAACCAAGTCTATCTCCTTAGGTAGCACCAGTTGTCATTATAAAGAAGAAGGATAGACAAATGAGGCTATGGATTAATTTTAAAGAACATAATAGGATCACACTGAAGAAAAATTCCCCTCTCCCAAGGATTGGTTATTTATTTGAAAAGATTTATTGGGATCAATTATTTCACAAGATTAACCTTCGGTTTGGGTATCATCAATTGATGTTGAATAAATAATATATTGCAAAGACAACCTTCTGAAAAAGATATGGGATTTATTATTATTTTTATATACCCTTTGGAATTAATAATGCTCATGCTCTATTTATCAATTTTATGAATAGGGTATTTATGTATTACCTTGATAAATTAATGTTAGTTTTTATTAGTGATATTCCGATATATTACGAAACTCGTGAGGAGAATGATGATCATCTAATTGTTATATTTAAAACTTTGTGGAAGGAGAATCTATTTGGAAAATTCATAAAGTCTCAATTCTGATTACAACAATAATCATTCTTGGGGAACATTGTAGCATATGAAGGAATCTTAGTCGACCATACCAAGAAAAATGTTGTAGAAGAGTGGTATTATCCTCAATAGTAACTAAGATTTATAGATTCCTTGGCTTAGTAGTCTATTATAGGACATTTTTGATTAAAAATCATGAATTTCTAATCCACTAACCAAGTTAACATTAAAAGGATGTCAGTTTATATGGATAAATTAGTGTGAAAAAAGATTACAATAATTGAATAATATAATAGTTACTACACCTGTGTTAACTCTACCCTTTTTCAATGAAGGATTTGTTACTTACATTGACACATATATGAAATTAATTGGGTGCATTATTAAGAGAAATTATTGGGTTATTGCTTATGTATCTAAATTGTTAAATCCTCATGAACATAATTATCTTATACATGAATTGGAGTTAGATTCAGTCATTTTTTCTATAAATATATGAAGGAAAAATATTTATAGGAATAAATGTGATATATACATAGACTATAAAAATTTAAATTATATATTAGCAAAAAATGAATTGAACATGAGACAAAGGAGATAGTTGGAGCTTCTTAAGGACTATGACTATTCAATTAATTATCACCCTGTATGAGAAAATAAAGTCAATGATGCATTAAGTACGAAAGAACTTATTATGCTAGAAATGATAATTATTCATGGAGATCCATTTATCAAGGATATTGTAACATTATACATGGAAATCATAAGGGAAGTTAAATCATCAATCCTATCCCAAAATTTTTCTCAAATATAATTACTATATAAGATCAAGAGAACTCAAAGGAAAGATACATTGATTAAAAATAAGATAGAGGTTATGAAGAATGGGAAGTTTCCTATAGTTAATATTGATCAAGAAGATGTATAGAAATTTCATACAAGTTTATATGTCCCATCTATATCTGGGATAAAGAAATAGCTGATGGATGAAGATCGTAACTCTTCATTCTCTATACATCATGTAATCACTAAAATATATAGGTAACATCATGATTATTATTTTTGGGATAATATGCTAAGAGAGATTGTTAACTACACAATAAGGTTCTTATTTTGTCACTAAGTGAATGTAGAGTGATAACATCCTTAGGGGTATTGTAACCACTACCCATGCCAACATGGAAGTGGGAAAATATTACTATGGACTTCATCGTTGGTATCCCATGAACATCCAAAGGAAATAATGTTATATGGGTTATATTGGATGGACACACCAAGACTCCCCATTTTATTTCTATTTTGGGAATATTTATCTCTTAACCAACGTTCAAGATATACATAAAATAAGTAGTGAGTCTTCATGGGGTTCCATTGTCAATCATTTTGGATCATGATCCAAGTTTCAAATCAAAATTCTTGAGAAGAGTTAAGCATTTTTAAATAATTAATTGAATTTCAGTACGACCTATCACCCCCAAACAGATTTCCAATCAGAATGGACTATTCAGACACAGGAGGACTTCTTCATAATATGCTCAATATAATTTAAATGTGGATGGGATCAACACATCCCATTATTTTAGTTCTTATACAATAACAACTTCTACTCATGTATTCAAATAGAAGCCTAAGAAACTCTATATGGGAAGCTATATAGAAATCCTAATTGTTGGAATGAATTTTGTGAGAGAAAAATACATGGGATTGATCTTGTTCAAGGGATAAAATAAAAGGTTCATTCCATATAGAAAATATATAAAATCTTCTTGAATTAGTTAGATGATATATGATGAAAATTGTCGAAGGGACTCTGAGTTTGATTTTGAAGACAATTTTTTCCTTTAAATATCACTATGGAAGGGAGTAATGCAGTTTGGAAGGAAATGAAAACTCATCACTAAATACATTAGCCTCTTTGAAATCCTTGATCACATAAGCGAAGTGGTCTATCGATTAGAAATTCCACCAAATATAGATCAACTTCATGATGTATTTCACATATCTATCTTGAGGAAGTATATACTTGATCCCTCACATGTACTTAATCTAAAGGTTGTATAACTGGAACATGACATGTCCTATGAGGAGTAGCCAGTAAAGATTATGGATCTTATAAACAAAGTTCTTCGTAATAAGATAACTCCCCTTGTCAACGTTTTGTTAAATAAACACAAGTATATAATGGAAACATAGAAACTATAGGAAAAATGATATAGAGTACCCTCACCGATTCTCAACTAAGAATATGATATGAAATTTTATGGATAAAATTTCTCAAGGGGGAAAATTTAACGATATATTCTTTTTAAATGATATTTTTTCCTGATAAAACATGTGTTATTTTATATAATATTATTCACATAAAAAAATAGAGATAATCCAAGAAAAATTATTTAATTAATAAATATCAATACATTAGTTAGCTATAAAACGAAGGAAGAGGTTAAACATTATAATTAGATAAAAATATGAAATTAAAAATATAAATTGGAAAAATATGGATTTCCCCAATATTCTAGA
Organism: Viscum album; assembly: GCA_963277665.1. Taxonomy (NCBI): domain Eukaryota; kingdom Viridiplantae; phylum Streptophyta; class Magnoliopsida; order Santalales; family Viscaceae; genus Viscum; species Viscum album. The sequence goes on from OY728140.1 coordinate 1,006,532,488, forward strand.
ATCATATCCCCTACATCCAACACTATAGAAATGAAACAAAATATTAATAAAATAATAAAAATCTCAAAAATAAAAAAATAACCCTGGGAGGAATTGTAGTGAATATTGAGTGAAAGAATGCAGTGGTATCTATAGGGATAAATGTGACAGTTGGAATAGTAATATGACCAATGGTCAATATAAAATTTATTATATTTTACCATTGGTAATAATTTTACCATTATAATTATTGATTTAAGTAGTAATGACAAAGTATAATTGATGTAGACAAGTATAAATGATGAGATCAACCAATATAGTCATGTCGTTTGAAGCACATTTTTCATAACATGGGAGAGAGGTAGTGTCACTCTAGTTCACCCTTGAACAAGAACAAGTTTATATTCATTAAGTGATTCTTGAATGAAATAAACTATAGGAGAAGTTCAAGTTATTGGAGATCACCACTTGATTAATGTTAGTTGAGCCACCCCATGAAACTATCACCATCATACAACTTACCCTTAAGGAATATGAAAGTTTAATAAGGAGCTATGTTTCCACAGAATAGTAACATAAATATCAATTTAATTTTTATAAATAAAATGGTTATTCCATAAATCTCATTTTTATAATAATTTTTTAAAATAAAATACATGTTTAAGTATGACTAATTTGATAAATTGATTTTTGGACGCAAATAAAACATAATTGTATTTTTAGAAAATATATACATCTTCATAATAATCTCAAGTGTTATGAATAACATTATTTTCAATACAATAGTCTTTTAGAACACTTTTATTTAAATACAAATGATAAAATAATTTTATATTTTCCTAGGAAAAAAAATTTAAGTGTAAAAGATTTGATTATGTCTTAAAAATAATTATTTTTCAATAAATAAGTATGTTTATAAATAAAAGTTATAATTTTAAATTTTATACAATTATTTTGATAAATTAAATATTATATTTGAAATCAGAATGTCCAAGTTATTTTCTGGTAAATTTTTGATAATTTTCTACAAAACATTGTTTTTCAGCCGATAAAAAAATACAGTCTTGGGTTTTTAGTATGTTTAATGATATCATATTTATTTTATAAAAATTTAATTGTTAATTAATCATAATTCAAGACCTAAAATATTTTATTTTACATATATTTTATATTTTAATATCTTTTAATTAATTTCAAAAACCTATAAGTGACTTTTTAATGTCTAAAATGGAAATTTTGTTTTTAAAACATTATTTTGTAGAAAATATATTTTTACCTGTCCAAACAAGTATTTAAAAAATTGTTTTCAGTTTTAATTAGAAAAAATATCATAAATGTGAGTTATATGTCCAAATACATGATTAAAAACCCTAGGTAAACCAATTTTATTTTCATTTTCCACAACCTAGATTGTAAAGACCTATATTTGAAATTATAAAGCAATTCATCTACTTATTCTATAAATACCCACCCATATCACATTTACCCTTCAATAACAATCCATAATCCATGAATTTATAGTAATTATGCATCCCAAATATTTCCCATAATGGGACCTTAATCCCCAAAGGTTCTATCCTCAAGATTTAGGAGCAACTCTTCAAGGTAAGAGAATTCTCATTATCTTCTTTTCCATTCATGTAATTATTTTTTAGTATATATTATAAAGGGTATGTTTCTTTATTTTATTATGTTTTTGATCATACCATTTCTTATGAATATTTTTTTATCCATGTTTATTCACTATATGTTAATATAATTTAATTATTTGTTAATTTTTATATATGAACCCCACACTCCCTTTTCATAGGTTGTAAATGATTCAACGATCATGTATTTAAGAACATCTTTACACCATGATTTTGAAAAGAAACCCATTATTTATTTACTATGGGTTATTAATTAAATGATTTATTATAATATATAGAGAAAACATGGCTTAACCTACTTGGATACCACATATTTTTTATAAATATTCAGCACTTTACAAAAATACATGCATGAGGACTGTAAGAGCTTAGTGTCTTTAGAAACATGGAACAAATTCTTTTAGTTTGGTGAAATACATTCAATATCTACATTATATATATTCCCATTTATTACTCATACTTAAAATCGTTCACCATATCCTCAGGAAAGAAATATAGGATATGGGTGTGTTCAGATACACAATTAGGGTAAATAGAGGAAATACATATTAATAACATGAACACAAGGGTATGGGAACATGATAATAAAATTTTAATATCATAACCTACATATAAAATATAATAATCATGAGACATGGAAAAAATATTATATATTCAAAAGACATTAATGATAAGTTAATTGAGTACATAAACCATGTTATCATATCATTGGCATAAAACATAGAATTTGGGTAAAACACATAAAAAATGAACATCATTCCCTATAATTCAAGTATCATTGTCAAAAACTTATCAGGGAACTTCATGGGAACTGCACATTCCAGGATGTACATAGCATCATCCCTAATATTAGTCCTTTCCGTTTATGAAATCGGGTTTCCCATCTTCCCATAGTGGATCATGTTTCCCCATATTCCCATAGTGGATCGGGTTTTCCCATCTTACCATAGTGGAACAGGTTTCCCCATCTTCCCATTGGGGATTGGGTTTCCCCATTTTCTCATAGTGAATTAATCTCTTCAAATTTTATCCCATAATCATCTCATTATATGTAAATCATTACCCAATCCATTTGAGGTAGATATAGGTCTCACATATCACATAATAAAAGCATACATAAATGTGCCACATGAAAAAAACTTTCATCATATCATGACCCCGAAAAAGAGATGGGTTTTATGAACTTTATATCATAAGATTAGAAATTAAATGGGTATCATAACAATTTCATTATATCATAAACTATGGAAAATAGGTTTGTTTATTAATCATTTGTTCCTAAAATAACTCTTGAAAGGAAGTGGGTTTTATAAGAATTTATCATGGTATATCCTGTGGAAGAGAAATGCTTCCCATAAACATCATTCCATAAAAACATAATCTATTAGAGAAATAATATGAATGATATTATTGGATTAAGTTCCCAATAAATCTTAAACTGTATCAAATGATTTCATATTATATAGAGAATTATTTTGAATGATCACATTGAACATTTCTTATGGAAAATAGCTTTTCTTTGAAAATAATTTTCAAAAAACCATTTAAAAAATCATGTTCTTATAAAGAAATATTTATAATTTAATTTCAAAAATGTATTGATGAAAATATATTTCCCACTTTGAAAGAAAATTTTAAAAATTAAATCATTTTGAAAATAACTTTATTTAAAAATACATTGAAAACATTTAAACAAATCTTGGAAACATTTAGAAAACCCATTTTCCATGAAAAATTCTAAAAGAAGCATGATTTTTTTGAAAACTATTTTAATTGAAAATTAATAAAAAATTATTGAAATAAATTGAAATAAATTTTTCTTTAAAAATTATAAAATAATCTAGAAAACCTTTTGAAAAACATGGTTTAGAAAGAACACAGATTTCTGACCGAAGAGAGAGGTAAAGTCGGACTTTCTTAAAAAATATTTCTTAATCATATTTTGTACAAAAGAGTGAAAATGGTACCAATGCATGAATATATCATTAATAACTTGTATATAATAATAATCATGAAAGTTTTTGAGATATTTATCATATGATTTCATCAATGGAATCATAATCCTACACAATCTCGATAAATGATGAGATTGTTTCAATAAACTATTACTACTTGGTAACATTGAAATATACTCCCCATGTCCGAAAATGTCATAATATGAAGTTTAAAATATAATTAAAATAATTATTTTTATGATATAACATTAGAAATGGTAGTCTATACACATTCCGAAAGAATATAGGTGCATTACATGGAATTTTTCTCAATGAAGGAAAATTAAGACAAATTGCATTACCGATTTGTTCACTTTTGAAACATAAACCCCATGAAGAAAATACCACCCAATGAATATTTAAATAATGATTAATATAAGTAATAAATCATATAACAAAAAAAAATTTGTTAAACACACCACATAAAATAAATAAGTTGTGAACATGGATTCTGTCTCACGGAAAATAAAAGTGAGCAGAGAAAACCCTTACTACTTGAGTAACTTTAGAATCATGATAACAATGATAGAATAACACCATTTAAAGATTTTAATAAAATAAAATTAATTAAATTAATTCTATATCATGTAAAAGGGTAGTATATACACCACACAAAACAAGTGAGTGGTGAATGAGACATATATCTCATAGAAATAAAAAGTGAGATGAAATCCCCTTACCTTAAGTCTTGACATTATTCTTACTTGTTCAAGAACTGGTGTATAATAAATATAAGTTTATTATAAATCTACCAGAGACCCATATTATTATATATCACACCATTTATGACTTTTTTATGACTTCATATTACCCGTTTATTATCAACGCCTTGTTAATATTATGTTTTGGGTAATATCTTCTTTATTTTTCATAAATGTTTTGGATTTATATTCTTTCTAATCTCTCTAAGACAAGGATATAATTATTTAAAAAATGTAAATAATTATATAAATAACATATATATTCAATATATATTTATTTATAAAAATATATTAAATATAGAAATATGAAATGGAATACAACGTTCATAGAGACTGTAGGTCATACGTACACATGAACATTGTTTCTGTTTTATTTTAATATTGAAAGAAAGAAATTAAATTACATATATATATATAATATAAATAATTTTTATTATTATGTCATATATATCATATAATTTTTCTAATCAAATCCTTAATATATTCTATATAGATTGTGAATGAATCACATCACTTTAAGAAGGTGGTGGTCCAAACATCCCCAAACGAAATTATCATATTTACAAAAACTGGAAATAATAAAGGTATGTGTTATATAAAAATTTAAAAAGAATTAATACAGCATAAATATCATATATATACCATATAAAATCATATTTTCCATCATAATCCCAACCATGAAAGATGGTAAAGAAAAAATGTACAATATCATTTTGTGAAGCGGTAGTTTGTCGTACATAAGAAATGGAACGTTTGTTACCCTATAAATGGATGTGAGTGTAAGTGTAGTTATAACACTTATAATAAAAAAATTTCATTATATTTATGATACTATTTTTTTTATATGATCATGTAATAAGGGTAATTTAAGGAGTGAAGAATGAAATAAAACTAAATCAATTGTTGAAGAAGGTTACATCTTTTTCAAGAAACTCCTTTTGGTTTTCACCAAATGGATTCCTTGGATCCCTTTATTCAAAAATTTAGGCTTATATGAAGATTTTATGGGTTTTTTTAGAATATATGGTATGATTTGGGACAATACAAAGTGCCTTGAGAGGTGTGATGAAGGGAAAGAGTTAATGCCTTTTTATAGTAGAGGAGGAGTGACATTTAGTAAATGCAAAAAGGTAAGCAGTAATGGGAGGTCTCCCTTACCTCATGTTCTTCCAAAATGGACAAATAATGGATTAAAGTGAAATTATAGTCAAAAAATGCTTCAAAATACAAAAATAAGTTCATTTTTATAATTTTGTCCTTAGATTTATGCTTCAATATATTTTTTATTTCGATTTTTCATTTAGGTAACTAGTTTTCCACCCAATAAAATTTAACCATTAAGAATAAATTAAAGTTCTATTTATCAGTAATTAGTCAGAATTAATTATAATTGTTAAATATTATTTACAAAAAATAAAAATCTCATGTTTCTTGAAAATTAATTTTAAAACAAGCGCTTGTGACGCGCAAAACCACTACTTTAACATGAACCATGCTAAAAAAGGTTTTTCTACTTAGGGTCAATATGCTCATCATAAAAGATCACTTGGCCCATTAATAGACCATATTTTATATTTATTAACACTTATAACTAAATTAGGATAAGGTATTTTTTTATTAATTTTTAATCTTTTAATAAAATATAATTTATTGTAAAATAACATTAATTTTAAATTTCACTTTATTTAAATAATTTTAATTTAAAAAAACCAACAAAATATTGGAATTAAAATATTTTAAATTCACATATGTGTAATATTATTTATTCATCTAAAAAAATGACAAAATATAATTATTTATTAAATGTACTTTACTTTTAATGTTTTCACCATCTTTTATTTTATTTAATTATTAACTAAATAATCTATGTGTTAGAATTTGTTAAGAGTTTAATGTAACTAATTCTACTCTAAAAATTAATTATAAATAATTATGATAAAAATAACTCATTTTTATTTCAAAAGAATATTTATAACCTAAAATATATTATTTTCTCCATATCTTAATGTTTTATAAATATTAATGGTAAGGAAAGTTCCTATTTTTTCTTTTTCATAGTTAACTTATATAATCAAGAAATTTTATTGTATAGTTTTCCAATCAATAATAAAATTAAAAACATTAATTTATATAGTCTATATATGGGCATATAATGGATTATATACATGTTTTTAGGTTATTTTGGTCCTTAATCTTAAGTTTTAGTCCCTTGTTAAGCTAACTTTTCTCTTAATCATTGTAATTAATTTTAATTACATTCACTGATATTTTTTGGTAAAAAACTAATATTAACATATTACACATTATAAATTATTATTACTACAAATATTTAATCCATATTTCAAAATTACTATCACATAAGTGGTGAAAATTAATAAAATTAATCCCCTAGATGAGACGACAATGCGAGTATTTGTAGTAAAAATGTTCAAAAGATTGCTTAGTTTTTATATTTAATTTAAAATTGAAATGAATGAGAATGACTTTAATTGGGTTAATTGATGTATAATTGATCTAATTAGACATTAAAACCAATAATAATATAATTTATCCTTAAAAATAAATAGTATGAAAAAGTAATTTTAAATTAAAATTTAGTATTTTTCATTATTCATCAAAAAATGAAACTTCACAGAAAAATACCGAAATTTCACCCTAACCTATTTTTTATGTTTCTATTTCAATAATTAAATTTATTTTGAAAAATAAGTTTTATAAAAGTTTCAAAAAAATTATTTAATATAGGTTCACCATTAAAAGGAGTTAAAATTGCTTTTATAAAAATATAGGTTTCTATAAACAATATTGGGTTTGTTCCTATTTTATGCCTAATAAATATATTCTATTAATGTAAAAAATATATTATTGAATATATAAAATAAATATTTATTTAATATCATCCACCAATATAAAGTAATTTAATTTATTAATAAAAAAGTTATTTTTTGAGAATAAAAGTGTTTTTTATAAAAACATTCCCTTTATATTCAATTAGTCCTTATATTCATTTATATTTAATTTTTAACGAATGAATTAAACCCTATATTTTCATAATTTAGTTAAAATTATTCATTACATACAACTTTATGGATAGTTTATATATTTTTATATTAAAAATAATATTTTTAATAATATATTATTTTTCGGAAAAACCCAGCCTTGGCTGTTACGTAGACCATCATGGAAGGTCAGTCTTGTGTGTAATATAAGCTAACATCTGTTTTCCGTGTAGATAAATATAAACTTTATGTTTCACTTGGTGCATTATTAACTTGGTGTTTCATATAATTAAATCCAAAATAAGTTATTTAAAATAAAATATTATTTTCAGTGTTGCATGAAGTGCTAAATATCCAAAAGATTAAATTAATTTGAAAAAAATCATAAAATCAATGAGTGTTATATTCTACCCCCTTAAAATGATTTTTCCCTCAAAATTAATTAGATATTTCAATGTTTTAATACTTTATAGCTTCTTTCATAGATACCCACATCATAAAAATTAATAGTTCCTTTAAAAAGGGAAAGTTGAGACTATAACAATCACCCAAAGTTACTCATAGCTAGTTTCCCCTGTAGGAGAACAAAGGTGGGAGGTGAAAACATGGATATGGAAGAGAAATTTAACTATACAGTTATGATGGAGAGTGTATATGACATGGTTAAAAGAAGTTTAACAATCCCAAATCCATAAATCTATGATTATCTATGGGGTCATTTGATTAATCAGAAATGAAGGTACTAGGATAACATTTTCATTCAAGGTCATTCTTCATAAATTTGAATAAATTTTCTATTATGATATAGATACTTTATTTTATTCCCTTCCTTGTTCACAATATCACCCTTTGGTTTTTCCTTGATCAATTCCCACTTCATCTTTTACTCTATGGAATGAAGGTGAATTTTTCATTCCTGAAGTACTAACAAATCATGTGATCCATGATAAGTCATCTTATATATATTTACTTCACATAAACACAAAGTGGTCATAAATTTTTTTCCAGCATGCACAAATCCTCATGTGGTGATATAATACTTTAATCTCACAAAATCCATCCAAAGTTTACCTTAATCTTTCCACAAATGGTAAACCTTATAACCACTCTAAAATATGAAAATAAAAAACTTTTGAATGAAGGACACTAAATCATATTAATATTGATACCCAAAATTTCATATGGTATCTCTTGGTTGTCACATTCTAAACATGTGAATACATTTATCATATATTTTCTTGAAAAATGGAAATAACTTGAATTTTGAGAAATAATTTTAGAAAACATACATGATTACTTATTCCAAAGACTACTGGATATATTCCTTAAATTCAAGAAGTTATTAAATTCATCCATGATAACATAGATCATTTTTTCAAAAAATCCTTTAGCAGATCTGATGTCAAAAAGATAATCTAATTTACTTTATCCATGTAAAATATCATTTACATGTCCTCAGGAAAATGATAAGGGTCACCTTCCCTTAATGTAATCTTTCTATTAAATCAATTTTAAAGTTCATCAGTTTCATTTAACACATTATTTAAAATACATAAATAAATAATTATAAAATCAATCCTTGTATACTTCATGATTCATGTAGTATATTTGGTGAATTCCAAAACATATACACTTCAATCATCTAACTTTATTCTTAAACCATTTATCTGGCTTCATCATCATATCCCTGAAAAACTCTTTCATATAATATGAGATATGAATCATGTATTAAGATTCATCATCCTAAATCTAATCATGCGTATTTTATTTAATTTAAAAAATACTGGAAAAAATTTCATACCTTTCACATGTCATTTGCAGTCTCCATATCTTTAGAAGTATATTCAATATTCAGACCACCTTCCTGGTTCTCTTCATAAGGTTTCAACTTATAAAATTGATTTTTAAATTTACCATACTTTCCTCATAAAAACCATTCAATTTTAACGTAGTTCATTCTCATAAAATCTATTTACTAAGACTAGAAATCATTGGCTGAGAAACATTTATCATAGCATAAAACCACATAATCATAAAAAATTATTTATAAGATGTCTAAATAATGAAACTTAATTCATTAATTTATTACATCGTAGGTTTATCCTAGGTTATTAACAGTCATATTTTATTTAATTCATTCATGATATTTCAAACGGTTTTTTTAATTCCCAAATTATATCCTTGGGGAGTATCAAACCAGGTGCGCAATAAGGTCTATTGTCGTGTACCAGGTTACGCTTGAGTCGTGCCTACCACACCATGTGAGTGTTGTTACTCCTTTTTTACATCTGTTCCAAAACAACATACACTTCTTGTATCCATATAGGCATTTATTTCTATGAAACCATTCTTTTTATCCATTACCAAAATTCCATGACGTTTTAACATTAACTCGTCCTTAGAGTTATCCACAGCGACACACCTAGACATATCCTTCGAAATATCACTAGGGATCTCACTAAAGTTTTATCATCATAGTTTCCAAATTATTACCAAACCATTCCTTTGATACTAGCTATCTAAACCTAGGCTTAACATATATGGATATTACATTATTCTTTATGAATATTCAGCACATTACAAAAATACAAGCTTAGGGACCATAATAGTTTACTGTCTTTGAAAACATAGAACATATTATTCTATTTTTGTGAATGATATCAAACATATCCCTTAATGATATTACCCTTTAGTACACCTACTTAAAACCTTTCTTCATAACATGGGGAAATGATACATAAGAAAGGGGTGATCTCAAATGCTCAATAATGGTAAATAGAGGAAATACATAATCATAACATGAAAATAAGGGTACAAATATATAAGAATAACATTTTAATAACACACTCTATATATAAAATATCTTAATCATGATACATGGCATAAATATTAGAATTCATAAGATATGAATGAAAAGATAACTGAGAACATGAACCATGGGAACATATCATAGGCCTAAGAAATATAATTTCTGTAAAACACATAATCATGTAACATTATTCTTTATAAGTCAAGGATAATTAGAAAAACAAATTATTAAAGAACTTCATGGGGACTAGACCTATTGGGTGGGAAACATCACCATCCTTGGTTGTAGTTCACTCCTTGTAAGGTATTGGGTTTCCCCATCTTCCCATAGTAGATCACGTTTCCCCATCCTCCCATAGTGGATTGGGCTTACCCATCTTCCCAAATTGGATCGGTGTTCCCCATAATCCCATGGTAGATAATTCCCACCAGCTTAAATCCCATCATTATCTCATGATATATAAATCTTTACTCAATTAATTGGAGGTAGATATATATCCCACCCATAAAACAATAAAATCATGCATAAATGTACCACATGAAAATAAAACATTCATTATATCATGAACAATAAAAATAGATGGGTTTCATAAAGATCATATCATAACCCATGAAATTAAATAGGCTTCCAAAAAATTTAATCATATCATAACCTATATATAATAGGTAGGTTTCTTAATTTTTTCCTCCTGGAATAACTCATGAATGGAAGTTTGTTTCGTAATCATTTATCATGGTATAACCTATAGTAGAGAAACTTGTGTCATAAATATTATGCCTTTAAAAGATAAACTATTAAAAAATAAATATGAATGATATTATTGCATCATGTCCCAAATAAATCTAAAACTATATCAAAGTATTCTATCATATATGGAAAATGATTTTGAAAGATCACATGGAACACTTCTTAAGGAAATATCCTTTCTTTGAAAATAAGTTTCATAAAACCCATTCAAAAATTATTTTCTTATAAGGAAATATTTATAATTTCAATTCAAAAATTTACTGAGTAAAATATCTTTTCCTCTTTGAAAAAATTTGTCGAATAACTTTTTCTTTGAAAATAAATTGAATATTTATAAAGAAGTATTGAAAAAATTTTGAAAACCCTTTTCCTTGAAAAATTATAAAATAAGCTAGAATTTTTTTGGAAAAATATTTTCATTGAAAACATGTAATATAATATTTAAAACATTTTGAAATCCATTTTTCATGAAAACTTATAAAACAATATTTAATTTTTATTTTGAAAAACATGTTTATTAAAGACAACAGATTTTCGACCTAAGAGGGAGTTAAAGTCAGACTTTCTTAAAAACAATTTCTTAACATTATTATGTACCAAAGTGAAAAAATGGTACCAATACATGAATATATCATGAATAACCATTTGATAAGATATTTAAACATATTTTTTGAGATATGGATCATAATATCTCATCAATGGAAGTATAATCGTAAAAAATCTCGATAAAGGATGAGATTGTTTCAATTTACTCTTACCACTGGGTAATAATGAATTATACTCCAAACGTAAGAAAATAAAACAACATGAACCTCAAAATTTCCTGAAAATAATTAAATTCATTATATTACATTACAAATGGTATTCTATACACCTAAAAAATAATATAGGTTTATCACATGACATGTGTCTCAAAGAAAGCCAAATTGTGACAAAATAACTTTATAGATTTGGAAACTTTTGAATCATAAATATTAGAAAATTAATAACATAAAAAATATATCTAAATAACCATAAATTTAATTTTAATAATCATATAATACATCCATGGGATGTAAAAAACTACATATATGAAATAGGTGGTGAATATGGCTTGTGTCTCACAGAAAATAAAAGTGGCATGAGAAAACCCTTAATAGTTGAGTAACTTTAGAATCATGATCCCCATGAGATAATAACCCAATTTAATGATTTTAATATCATTAAATTAATTTTAAAACATGTAAATGGTCATTATATACACAACACAAAAGAATAAATTGGTAAATATTTCATGTATCTGATAGAAATAAAAAGTGAGATAAAATCCCCTTATCTTAAGTCTTGACTTTCTTCATAACCATTAAAAACCTATTTTATAATAAATATAAGTTTATTATAAATCTAAAAAAACTATATTATTATATATCATACCATATATTACATTTTTATGACTTTATATTACCTTTCAATTAACAACTCCATGTCAATATTTTGTTTCGGGTAATATCTGGTTTCTTTTTCCTATATGTTTTGGCTTGTAATTCTTGATCCACTTACTTAGATCATGATTTAATTATTTAATAATGTAAATAATTATATAAATATCATATATATTCTGTTTATATACATTTATAATAATATATAAAATATATAAATATGAAATGAAATGCACTATTCATGGAGGTGGTATGTCGTACGTAAGCATTAACGTTGTTTCCATTTTATTATCATATTGAATGAAATAAAGTAAATGATATATATATATATATAATTAAATTATAATTATTCTTTCATATATATCAGATAATTTCACAAAAATCATCCTTAATACATTACATGTAGAGTGTGAAGGAATCACATCGCTTTGACAAGATGGTAGTCCACACTTCCCCAAACAAAATTATCATATTTAAAAAATGGAAATCATAAAGTTATGTGTTATATAATAAATAAATAAGAATAAATAAAACATATATATCATATATATCATATAAAAAAATATTTTCCATCATAATTTCCAACCATGAGAGGTGGTAAGGGGAAAATGAACATATAATTTCGTGAGGCGGTAGTTCTCCATACACAATAACAGTAAGTTCGTTACCCATTAGATGAATGTGTATGTAATTTTGGATATAAACCTTTGAATAAAATAATTTATGTATATTTAAGATAATATTTTTATTACATTATCGTGGAATAAGGTCAAATAAAGGAGTGGAGAAAGAAATAAAACTAAATTAAGGTTACCTCTTTTTTGGGTAACTCCTATTAGTTTTCATGAAGAGGATTTCTTAGATCCATTTATACCCAATGTTATTCTCCAAGTATGAGAGGATGTATATTGTGAGACAATTTGGGATGATGTGGGATGATCAAAAGAGTCTTTAGAGGTTTTAGTAAGGGGAAGAGTGTATGCTTTTTTATAGTAGAGGAGGAGTGACATTCTTGTAACTACCAAAAGGTAAGAACTAATGGGTTATATTCCTTTCCCAATGTGCTTCCATAATATAAAAATAATGGATTGATGTGAATTTATGGTCTAAAAAAATCCTTATGACACAAAAATAAGTATATTTTTAGAATTTTTTTCATTAGTCTTGAATTTTACTAATATTTTTTATTTTGGTTTTTCATTTACATAACTTGTTTTCCAACCATGGTAATTTAAACATTATGAATAAATTAAGGTGTGATATATTATAACATATATTACCACTTAATTATAAATATTATATATAATTTAAAAAATAAAATTATTTTTTGTGTTGAAAATTAATTTTAAAACAAGTGCATGTGATGCGCAAAAATATTGTTTTAACCCGAACTGTGAAAACAATGTTTTTACTATTATAGGATCTATATGTTCATTATAAAAGATAATTTGGTACATTAATATATGAAATTTTATATTTATTAAACCTTATAAATCACTTTTAATAATTTAGTATTTTTATTAATTTTAAGTCTTTTAATAAAATATAATTTATTATAAAATATCATGAATTTGAAATTTGAAATTATTTATTTAATTTTAATTTAATAATTTTATAAAATAATTGGAATTAAAATATAATAATTTAAAATATTTTTAACACGATATATTCATCTAAAAAACTTATGGAACCCAATAATTCATTAAATTTAATTTGATTTTAATGTTTTTAGCGTATTTTATATTAATAAATTATTTACTTAATAATCTATGTGTTATAGTTTATTAAGATTTTAATTTAAGTAATTCATATCTAATAATTAATGATAAAAAATTATGATAAAAATAACTCATTTATCTTTAAAAAGGATATATATAACCAAAAATATGTTGTTCTTCCATATCTCAAATCTTTATAAATGTTAAAGTTATGGAAAGATCCTTTTTTATCTTTTTCCTTACTTAACTTATGAAATTGGGAAATTTCATTGAATAGTATCCCAATAAATCATGAAATTATAAAAATTAATGCAAATTGTTTATTTATGTGAATAAATATTTTTTGGAAGAGTTTATTGATCATTTTTTCTTTTAACATTAAGGTTTAATCCCTTGTTAAGAAAATTTCCCACTTAATCATTGTAATTAATTTTAATTACATTCACCAATATTTTTGGTAAAATACTAAGTTAAACTTATTATAAATGATAAATTATTATGATTCCAAATATGAATTCAATTTTTCAAAATTCCTATCACATAAGTGGCCGAAATTAATTTAAAATTAATCTCGTAGACGGGATGACAAAGATGGTTTTTGAAGTAAACATGTCCAAAAGTTTGCTAATTTTTTATATATAATTTCAAAGTGAAATTGATCTCAATAACATAAATTGGATTAATTTATGTATAATTTATATAATTATAATTTAAAACTAGTTATAAATATATTTTTACCTTCTAAATATATTAGAAAAAAAATAGTTTTGATCTAAAATTCAATATTTTCACTATTCATAAATAATGAAAAATCACAAAAAAATACAAAAAATTCACCCTAACATATTTTTAGTGTTTCTATTTCAAAAATTAAGTTTATTGTGACCTATAAAATTTATAAAAGTTCTAAAATTAAGATTTAAAATAGGTTCTCCATTAAAAGGTTGTAAACCTGATTTTATAAAAATATGTGTTTTTATGTGTGATATTGGGTTTGTTCAAACATTATTACAATAAAATATATTCAATGAATGTAAATGATATTTTATTGAATATATAAAATATATATTTTATTAATATCATTCACCAATAGTATTTAAATTAATTTATTAGGATAAAATTCCTTTTGTGAGTATAAAAGTATTTTTAAAACATTTCATTTATATTCAATTGGTCCTTATATTCATTTCTAATTAATTCCTAAATAACGAATTAAACCATTTATTTTCATAATTTTGTTTATATTATTCATAATTTTTTGGTTATTATCAAACTAGAAGTGTGTGATGGGTGGTTCCAAAATTGGTTTTTTCCATTATTGATTATTAATCCAAGATATAACACAACATTAGAAATTGTGATCAACTAAATTAAATAAAATAATAAAAAAAATAGAAATTACATTGGAACTAGAGTGAGTATCAACACATATTATTTATAATTAATTTAATTAATTAAATAATTACCTTTGTTGGAATTCTTTCTTCGTTGATGAATCTGATGACAGATACGTGGTTCACCATTGTTGCGTTGTAGAAACCAAGTGTAGATTTCCTTGAGGGGTGATCCAAAAATTTTACATGAATATCCAAACACTACCAAATTAATCTTCGAGTTCTATCATGGATGATCATTGTAATTGCATCATCTATCTCTGATCACTTTGAGAACTCCTTCCAAATAATTCTATTTGATCTGATGGAGGAGGAGTGCACTTTGTTTTGGGTGCATTCTTAGATAAAGAAGCTCCCTCGGATCAATATTATTCTCCAAGATTATTGTTCACAATCAACAAATTTAATTTTCTCACTTGAGAAAATACAATAATTGGGTATTTGTATTTCTAGGGTTAAATTAAAATAATTTCCCAAATGCCCTTAATTATTTATTTAATCCTAGAAAACCCCCATGTCAAATAATAATAATAATAATATTATTTTTTAACATGTGATTAAATTGTGAATTATAATTAAATATTAATTAATTAATTAATATTAAATATTTTTTATTTCTTACTAGACCATTAAACTCAGTCCACCATTCCTCCACAATATTTATCGGGCCTTGAATAATGTCTATTTCTTTATTAAATAAAAATTAAAATATTATTCACTAATAAATAAATAAATATTTTATTCACAATAACATGTTACCACATATGAACACATACTGTGTGATATAATTCCATTATCTCATTGTCTCTAATCAAACGGGTTGTATTCTAGTGCCATCAACCGATGTGTTCGATTTCTCTTTCTTTGACATTCTGAAAATTGAACATGCCTTTAGAACACCATGGACATGGATTTATTTAGGCTTATCATTCCCACAAAAGGGTGTCAGATATCAACCTTTGTAATAAACAGAATAGAAAAATCATTTCTCACATTATTCATTACTGAAATATTACTCATGGCACACCCAACATATCCTACTTTTCCATGAACATTTTTCATCATGATTTTCGTCAATATATATAAGTGTGTGACTCATAAAACTCATTAATAACAATTATAAAGTCTAAGGACCAAGACACATGTTTCAATGTTGGAACACCCAATGACACATATAAATTTGAAGTTCTAATTGGTGGGGCTCATTCTCATGATATCCTATTGAATATTACTGAAGGCGTACACCATGAGAAGGTGCCTCAAAGTCCTATGAGTCTCTACCCCTAATATCCTGTATCATTTTTCTCTCTAAAATGATATCATTCGGATATAGAACATGTATTCAAGAATAGTGTCATAGCACTTACGGATTATCATCACAGTGGTGAACTGATATAACCTTCTTGTGTGATGAAAAATCTTAAGACATTATCAGATACTATGTCACATAGAAGAACAATCATGAAGTGATAAGTAGTTTATTAATATTAAAGAAATAAATACATGTTTATCATAAATTACTTAGAATTTGGTTCTAAGTTACCAACTCTAATAGACTCCCACTTGCATTAGAGTCAACTACTAACAAAATTTGGTTCATTAGCTCTCACATGATAGTCTTTGTTCTGGTGAGATAATCCTTTTGTCAAGGTGTTCTCTGTGTTATCTTCTATGGGTACACTTCTCATTGCAACTTCACCCATCTGATAAAAATCTCTCAAGAGGTGATACTTCTAGAGTATATGATTTGTTTGTTGGTGTGACCCTATCCTTTTTACCATATCCAAGACTACTGTATTATCACAATAAAATGTGATGGGGTCTTTACTTTTAGGTACCATATCAATCTCCGAGGAAAAATTCATAATCCAAATGGATTCTTTTGCTAGATAATAAGCATCTATATACTCAGAATCTATTGTCAAATCAGCGAAAAATGGTTACTTTGAAATCTTTCATCTCACAACACCTCCGTTGAGATGGAAAACATATTCTGATTACAACTTCATATAATTCTGATATATCTGAAAAATGGCATCAGTATAACCTCTGATGACCATCTTCTCATCTCCTCCATACATCATGAACATATCTTTAGTTATTATCAGATACTTAAGGATGGACTTAAAAATAGTCTAATGTTGTTCTCCTAGATCTTATTGAGATCTTCCTACCATGATCAATACATAGGAAACATCAAGTCTAGTACATAACATGGAATACATGATTGATCCTATTGCTGAGGTGTATGAGATCTTACTCACCATCTCATTCAATTTTTGTGTTTGTGGACACATTTTCATAGAATGATTTAAACCATGTGACACTGGAACCAATTCCCTCTTGGATTATTCCATACTAAATCTATTTATTATCTGGTCAATATTTGTACTTTGACATAGTCCAAGTTGCCTTTTGGATCTGTCACGAATAATCTTGATCCCTAGAATGTAGGCCACTTCACCTAAGTCATTTATTGAGAAACACTTGTTTAACTAGTGTATAATAGATTATAAGACTGGTATGTCATTTCCAATTAGTAATATGTCATCAATATATACTACATGGATAATGATCGAATTCCAAAAGATCCTCTTGTAAACACATGGCTCACATTCATTCCTAATGAAACTAAATTATTTTATGGTTTCATTGAATCAAATTTTCCATGAACTGGATGCTTGATTCATTCCATAAATAGATTTATGAAATTAGAAAACATTTTTAGCATCACCTGAAGTCACTAACCCATACGGTTCTGTCTTATAGACATATGCATAAAGGTTCCCATTAAGTAATGAAGGATTAACATCCATATTTTAAATATCATAGCAGTGGTAAGTTTCTATGGAGAGTAAAATTGTGATGAATTTAAACATGGAAATTGTTGAAAAGGATTTATCATTTTCAATTCATTTACACTATTTAAACCCTTTGGCCACTATAATTTCTTTATAGGTACTTACTTTACCTTATATGTCTAGTTTCCTCCTGAATACTAATTTTCATCAAATAGGCTTTACATGAACAAAAGCATTGGCCATAACCAAAACTTGGTTCTGATACATAGAATCCATTTCTGAATTCATGGATTCTTTCCATCTTGGATCATCTCAACTATCTACTACCTCCATGTAGGATAGAGTTTCATCATTATCATCCAAAAATGTGTCACTATCCTTAGTGACTAGAAAACCATCTCTATGGTTCTCTTACCTCTCTTACACTCCTACACAGTACTTGTGTTCTAGGAACTACTTCTTCCACGGGGACCTATGGAATATGTTTCAATGCCAACTCTTGTGTATCTTGAGAATCAACATCATCAAACTCAATGTTTCTCCCACTATCCTTTTTGAGTATGTGATCCCTCTCAGGAAAAATGGTTTGTTTGATGGAAGTCACATTCTTATCTAAGGGTTTTTATATGTATTATCCCTTTATTAACTTGGGATACTGTATAAATATACACCTCATGCCCCGGGGTGTTAGTTTATTTCCTAAGAAGGCCCTAACAAATGCCTCGTAACCCATACATGTGTATACGAGAAAATTGGTTTATTTCCACTCCCAAGCTCAAAGTGAATTCCATTTTCTACTTTATTTGGTACTTGATTTAATGTGAATGTCATAGTTTATAATTCATATCCCCAAAAGGATAATGGAAAATTTTCACGACTCATCATCGACCATGTCATGTCCAACAAGGTACGTTTCTCCTTTCACTAACACCATTCAACAATGGTTTATAAGGTAGAGTGAGTTGATATAGAATCCCCAAATCCCTTAGATATTTTATTAAAACATTCTTAAGATATTCAGCACCTTGATCCAATTGAAGCTTCTTTATATTCTTACCATGCTGATTCTTCACTTGAATCTTGAATTCCTTGAATTTATTAAAGGACTCAGACTAATACCTCCTCATGTATATATATCCATATCTACTCAAGTCATCAGCAAAAAAATTAATCAAGAATATCCACCTCTAGATTCTACATGAAATGGTCCACACACATTAGTGTGTACCAATCCTAAAAGTTCTGTGTCCCTTTCAACCTATCCACCAAATGGTGGTTTGGTTATTTTTCATTGTAAACAAGCATGAAATTTATAAAGTGTTTATAAATTCTAAAATCTTATATAACTATCTAGATAAGGATATGTCAAACACTTCTCATTTACATGACCAAGATGGTGATTCAATAAGTAGGTTTTATATGAGTCGTGTGAACATGACTAGTTATCGATTTCTGACAATTAATTTTCATAAAAATCATACAATTATTTAAATGTACCATACCATAACATATTTTGTTCTTATAAAAGATAAGAAAATATTATTTCAAAATTATAAAATAAAACCATCTATATCTATACATAACAAATAAATTATGTTCTTTGTAACTGTAGGTACATAACAAAAATATCATAAAACAAAAATAATTCGCGTTGAAAATGAAAGGAGGTAGTCACCAATATCCAGAGCACCTATCCTCCCACCATTTGTAGCCACAGATCTACCTCTCCTTTAGAAATATTTCGAAATCTACTTGGTTCGTGTATTTAAATACAAATGTAAACAACAAAAGATATATGCAACACCCAATGTGTTGAAATAGAAAGATTTCACTCAATAATTAAGGAAATTTTAGCTTCCCCTTGCTTCTCGGTGTAGTTCCTCTTCCAATGTCCTTGGATGACACATGAAAACTATACTGCATCCTTTTCATTGTCTGACCTCTAGATCTTTTTCTTATTAGAAGGAACTTTCTTGGGATATTTAGACTGTTTATAAGACTTGGGACCCTTTTCCTTGTTCTTCCTTTTCATATCCACCATAAGGACATTAGTATTATCATGCCCCATACCCTTATCCACTTTTTTAATTAAATTGAGAAGTTATAAAAGAATCTAGTCATTGTTTCTCATATCATGATTAATAATAAAACTATAGAAGTGTTTGGGAAGTGATGAATGTATGATATCTATATGTATATCATCTGGGAATTTAATCCCTAATATGTACAAGAATTCAATGTATCCAAAAAGTTTTACTACATGAGGCCCAACTAGTGCAACCTCTCTAAGATTAGATATAAAAAAATCAATAGAGATCTCGTAACTCTCTTGTCTGTCCTTCTCTTGGTATATATCATAAAGGTGAGAAATCATGCTATATGAATCCATGCCCTCATGTTGCATAAAAATATCATTGGAAATGGACGATAGAATGAATAATTTAAAATATATAGAATCATTAAGATGTTTCTCATAGATATATAGCTCTTCATCACTTGCCTCATTACTAGGTGAAACTAGTAAAGGTTCTTCCAGCACATACAATTTCCTTTCACGGCGAAGGATGAAATGTTTGTGCCTTAAAAATCATGGAAATTCGTGGAAATGAGAAGGTTGTCCTTCTCATGTATGGATCATAATGATATGTATTAGTTCATTTTAATGTTGTTTCTAAAAAATAATATAAGAAAAATTTTAGTACTTTGTCTGATAAAATTTGGACAAATAAATAAATATTATATTTATTTGTCTCCCACTATTTTATTGAAACACAATATCCCTCACCATTATCTTCAAAATATCATGTTTCTTGGAGATCCTAGATGAAAGGATCAATATTCCACTTATCATTACTCTAACTTTTGTCAGCCAAGCGACTTTAATGTTTTTAGGTAGGAATTCCAAATACCAACTCAAAATAACTCATAGTTCCTTGATCTTATGAGTGGACTCCCCATTCCTAAGATTCATAAATTTTATTTCCACAACCTTTTCCTCTTAGTTACAACACATACAAATTTGGAAATCAACCCTTGTTGTGAACCAATTTAAGTCATCCTAAAACCCCAAGTTAAAATCCCCTGATAATGGAAAGCACCCCATCTTTGCCTGGTCAATCACTTTGAACAATGTTTTGATTTTAACTGATGTAATGGTAGGTTATACCAAATTAATATTTTATTGAGGGATTTTATCCTTTTTTGTGTAAATTTCTAATTATTATCTTTATCACATGATTGTTAATAATAAGTGGATTTACATAAGTGATTAACTATGTATTAAATAACATTTACATATAATCAAATTAATTTTAGTTCTATCTTGCATGATCATTAATTTCATTAATTATGTGATCTCTACAAAACATCCATAATTAAATAACTATGAAACTTGACAGAGATAGAATAATATGGGGAATTATCATGGGATTTTACTAGAGTTTAGTTTACTTGTGGTTGATAAAATAACTACTAACCTAGGAGAAACACCTTGAACTAATTAAGGTTCATGTTGAAACTTTCCACCTATCTAACTATGTATCTCCATGGATTGGTTTCATCTAAAATCCAAACTTGAACTGCATCCACAGTTTGGGAGATCCATCCATTATATATGCTTTTACTCACATGCAGGTGAGGTGAAAAAGGTTTAAATAAAATAAACCATGAGAACACATGACCTATATATTGAAAGGAGAGAAGGAACACATGCCAAAAATTTAATTTAATAATAAATTAAATGAAACCAATCACATACAAATGTCCGTTCTAGCTCATGGTCATCCACATGCATTCAACTAATTATGCATTTAATAAAACATGCATTCAATTATTAATCATTCTTATTTAAGATAAATCGTGCTCAAATAAATTAATAATCATCTTTAAATAATAAATTATTTTATATTAATTATCATCTAAATTTAATTGATATTATCATCCATTAAAATTTTATACAAAATAAATAAATTCAATTAATATTAAATATGTACACAAATGTACCTTGGAGGAAATATGGTGAATACTTGTCCAAATCTACCCAGCAAGTATTATACTCATATACTTGTTTATTCTTTGTGCCATATAAAATATATGAATTATCAAATACTTTCATGAAGTGGACTTCATGGATGACTACACAAATTACATAATTGTTCAGCAATGTGTTATGCTTAAATGCATGTAGAGTAACAACTTGTAAGACGACTCATACATGATCTATATATCTGAAAATTACACAGATATTAATTAAAAATTAAAATATGTATGTATATTAAAACCTATCACATGGTGTGTCCTATCTTTACAACCACACGCAAGTACATGTCTCAAGGTTTATATAGTAGAATAAAAAATTAAATATATTTATCTTGGAATTAGCAACTGGAGTGTGAATTTGTGCTACATGTCTAGTATAACTCTCACCGTATATATGAGGTACCCACCTAGGGATTCAACGTGTGAATCTTACCTTATAAACTAGTGTAAATGGAATTTCCAATGGGATATACACCATGTGATTTATATATTACATAGTCACCAGTCAGGTAGGCCATGTGTTGAAATACATAGCCCATCTTTGACTCAAAAGGACTGCATGCCATGTATGTGGGTTATAGAGCATGTACTCTAGTTGACCATGAGCCAGTCTGTCCCAGTCAATATTTGGTGTAACAATTAACTACACTACATGTCATCAATACACATGGATTTAGTAATTTATGAATTAACTCCTTGTTCTTTTACTACAAGTACACGACATGTAATTCTAATTACACAACATGTACTCTTGTGATTTCCAATTTGAAACTTTTTTACCTCCAGATGAGTTCCTTGATTTTATTTTAATCATAAAATTAAAAATTTGAGTTAAATATATGAGAATATATTGAGCAAGAAGCATACATTACAATTAAAATTAGAAGAATGATTAAACTATAATTGAAAGACTAAATTAAAATGAATAATTCACCATTGATCATTAAATAATTATAAATAATTATGTAACCACTCTGATACCACTTGTATGTTTTAGGTGAATCAGAAGTGTGTAATGGGTGATTCCTAACTGGAATTTTTTCCATGATTGATGTTTAATGTGATATTTACTGCAACGTTGAAAACTGTGATCAACCAAATTAAATCAAATAATTAAACAATAGAAATAATTCCATAACCAGAGGGAGGATCATCACATAATATTTATAATTAATTTATTTAATTAATGAATTACCTTTGTAGGAATTATTTATTTGTTGAAGAATCTAGTGTCAGATCTTTGGTCAACCATAATTGAATTGTAGAAACCAAGTGTCGATTTCCACTATCAATAATCCAACCACGTTCCATGAATCTCTAGATGTCACTGAATGAATCTCTAGGTGATAGCATGGAAGATCCTTTCACTTCAATCGTCCACCTTTGATCACATTGTGAACCGCTTCCAAAGTGTTCTCCTCGATTTGGTGGAAGAGGTTTATTCTCCATTCTTGGGAGCATTAGTGGAGATGGGATCTCTTTAGGCTTGAGATAATTCTACAAGATTGTAGTGCACAACCAACAAAATTAATTGGCTTACTTGACAAAATAACATAATTGGTTATTTATATTTCTAGCGTTAAAATAAAATAATTTCACAAGTACCCATAACTATTTATTTAATCCTAGAAAACACCATTTTCAAAAAAGAATATTATTATTATCATTTCTCGATATGCGCTTAACTTGTGAATTAGAAGTAAATATTATTTAATTAAATAATATTCAATATTTGTTATTTCTCATCAGACAATTAAACTTGGTTTGTCATTCCTTAAAAATATTTATCAGACCTTGAATAATTTATATTTATTTATGAAATAAATATCATTGCATTATTAACCAATAAATAAATAAATATTATATTCTCTAAATAGGAAAAAAATATTTATAAATATTCTACTCACGATATATTATCTTGAATAACTAGTGATATGATAAATTCAATCAAGCATACATGAATAATTATTAAACCAAATTTCGGAATAATAATTATTCAGCATATTAAATAATAAACATATAATTTAATTAAGATTCTGGATACACTTAGTGTGTGACCATCTAGACCTTTTTCTCAGTGCCATTAGGAAAAGCAGCCTAAAGTCTAAGGTTAGCATCTAGAAACATGATAGGTCACCCATAGAGAATGAATTTAATGTCCCAAAGACATTTTACCACATACAGAAACATACTGTTTAATATAATCCTTTTATCTTGTTATATCTAATGAAGCAGTTTGCATACTAGTTCCATCAACCTATGTGCTCAATTTCTCTGTCTCAGACATTATGAAAATTGAACTTGCCTTTAGAACACCATGGACATCGATTTATTTAGGATATATCATTTTCATCAATGGGCTTGAAAGATCAAATTTAATTAATAAATAGAAGGGAAAATACATTCTCACATTATTCATTAATGAAATATTACTCGTTATGCACCCAAGATATCTTACATCATCATGAACATATGTATTCATGGTTTTTGTCAATACATCTAAGTGCACAACTCATAATAATCAATAATAAAAATCTTATGTTCCAAGGACAAATAAAGATGCATGCATATAGGAACATCCAATGACACTTATAAATGTGTATTTCATACAGGTAGTTCTTGTTCTCATAATATCCTATCGGATATTACCAAGCGAGTACACTCTGAGAAGGTGTATCAAATCCCTACGAGTCTCCACCCCTGATATCATGTATCATTTATGTCCCTAAAATTATAACATCTAGCTACATATAACATATTCAAGAATAGTATCGTAGCACTTATGAGTTCTCATCATAGTAGGGAATTTTTATGGCTATTTAGTGTGATAGCTACTCTTAAGAAATTATCACATACTATGTCTTACAGAATAACAATCTTGATGTGATAAGTAGTTTATTAATATTCAAAACAATGTATACCTATTTATCATTAAGAATATAGATATTTGTTCTAGGGAAATAACTTAAATAAAAACATTTAACATAACTTCTTGGTTATATCTTTTTATATTAAATAATAATATTTTTAATAATATCTTTTTGTTCAGCAAAACATTATCTTGCGTATTACACAAGCCACTAAGGAATGTTAACCTATCATGTAACATAAGCTAACCTCAATGTTCTGTGTAGAGAAAGATAATCTTTATATTGAATTTATTTAATAATTAACTTGTTGTTGTAAATAAAAGAAGAAAACCTTTTTCCTTTAATATAAATAACTATTTTAGGGTTTCCTGAAATGCTAAATATCAAAAAGATTAAATTAATTTGTAAAAAATTCACAAAATCTTGTGGTGTAACATTCTATGTGGCTAACAATAATTATGAAATATAAATGGTGTTCCATAATAGTTATCCAATGTATTTGGTAAAGAATTTGTCTATAGAGATAACATGTTTTATGATATCTTGGTGAATAACCTTAATAATTATGATTTATGACGCCTTGG
Organism: Viscum album; assembly: GCA_963277665.1. Taxonomy (NCBI): domain Eukaryota; kingdom Viridiplantae; phylum Streptophyta; class Magnoliopsida; order Santalales; family Viscaceae; genus Viscum; species Viscum album. The sequence goes on from OY728140.1 coordinate 1,006,558,189, forward strand.
TGATAAACCTTGGTGATATGATTATGAATTTCTCATTTAAATGTTATTGCCACATTTCCATGTTATTATTCATGTTTTTTTATTATGATACTCTTCTTATTCTCTTGATCATGTTATGTTGTTATACCTCATATTCATATTTATATGCATCATGATCACATGCTAAATGTCTCCCTTTCTTATTAACTTACTGGGATCATTCTCACTCCTTTTCATTAATGTATGTCCCTTGGATATGAGATTCAGTAAAGGTAATTAGGGAGAACCCATAAATAATACTTTCACATGGATTAGAAGAATGTTTTATGTTTTCATGTATTATTTTCTGAATTTATATGAAAATAAAGCTTAAAGGATCTTGAATTCCCCATGTAATTAAAATTCTATGTAATAAAAATGTGGGATGTCATAACTATAGACATATAATGAAAATATCAAAAAGGGTCAATTCAAACATAAAAGGATTCAGTTATATTATTCTTCATTCCCATTTTATGAGGTACAAGACTTATAAGTTACAATTAACACCCTATTTAACTGACATCTATCATTAAATAGATGGATTTAATGAACAAAAAACCAATTCCTTTATCATTTTAAAGATTCTCATTATAGTTAATTCATTAAATGTTTAAATACATTCATTTCTTTAATTAATTTCAATAAGGTTAGATAGGATTTCATCATCTATATATATGGGATAAGGTCATTTAGGTTGAGGCAAACACTTTATATAACCAACCTTATACAATAACTATAAACAATGAAAGCAATCATGCAAGAAAAGCATATAAAAAACAAGAAATTTATTATGGTATATGAATCATATGATCCTGAAATGATGCATGAACATATGCACTTGTGTCATACCAACCAATGAGAATAAATACCATAAATTAATAACTACAAGAACAATAAATAATCACTTAAGGAAAAATGAAATCAACTATGATAACAAACAACACGAATAAAATTCCCATACTTGACAACATAGTCTTTCCTCCATGTGTGGGTTGGCCACTCCTAGACACAAGGTATCTACCAAGATCTCACATATTTTTAGTCTTATATATACCAGCCGAAAATTTTAACACAAAGGTAAATAAATCTAGGATACCAATTTATGATTTCCCCATCCCAAGTCACTCATATGTAACTAAACCAGAGGGATACATGGCCTCAATTGAGCCTCCCCATACACCAGAGGCAGCTGAAAAGAAACACAGTCCAAATGGTGGTGTTTTGGAGAAATTGTAACTTCTAGATCAATACTAAATACGTAATAAATAAATTAAATTAACAATTGGTGGATAATAGTAAACAAACAACCTAGAAAGTGAAAAATAAAACCAACGATGAAAAAAACTATACTACTACATGCACACAGTAGTAAAGTATACAACAGGTGATACTCATACAACATGGCTACATGAAAACAAATAAATTAACAATAAAATTTGATAATGTAAATATTTAGAGTAAATTCTCGATCCACTACTCTTATTTCATGCCCTAGCCTACAATAAGTAAGTGCCAAGAGGCACTAGCCAAGTCCTAACATGAAGCCACAAGATCTATTTGGGTACTAAGTGGTGGCCTGAAGAGGGTGTGAGTAAAACTTATTAGGCCTCCACAAATAGTTTCTAATATATCTCCAGTATATAAGTAAAAAAATTGATGATGTTCAATATATAAATAAGAAAACAGTAATGTGGAGATGAATCCAAGAATACCACCTACTTCTACCTAAGTCAGATGTGTCTGAACATGTGACCCCGTAATGGGTCATAGGACCCATGACATATATCCCATGCATCTAATAGACAGTATTAAAGGTGAATCCAAATATTGGTTCTGATCATTCCCACACAAATGAACCATACAAATCTAAGAAATTCTATAATGCACTCTATGTTTTAAAGTGGAGACCCAACCCATGGTAATCAAGAAATGGTGTTTGTAGAGACCCTTTTTTTCCTTAATATACTTTTTAATATTTTTAAATATATTTCTAGATCTAGAAGTTGAGACGACGTGCAATTCTGAGGCCCGATGTGCCTAAAATTAATTCTATAAAAATATTAAATATATTTTATATTTCACGTGTGCATAGTTAATTAATGAAAATGGGATAAAACAAAAATTATTGATTGGATTATAAATGTGAGACTATGATAGTATCTGGAACATGGTGTTTACCTTAGGCGTGAAATAAAATAACTCATTATTGGATGTTCGAACCCATCGCTCCTTAGATGTGTGTTTATGTGAATTAATTAATTAATTAATTTAAATCATGAACTAAAATTATGTATGTAAATATGTTATTAGGGAGAATTCTCCAGGGTGGGCTCATAACTCTCCCACTTATGGTGAAGCTATTCTCCTCCCCCCGTTAATGAATCAGTTCAATGAATGAAAACAAATATTTGGATCAAGGAGAATTAAAGCATGAAAAACACATCAGATTCTTCTTATTGTTGTGTGAGTTCATTTTTCACCATCCATCAATCCAAAATTGAGGTAGGACTCATCAATCGTGGTTTATTTCCCTTTGGATTAAAATATTTATCCCGATCAATTCCCACTCTTTGATTTGAATTAATTTGAGCCTTTTCATGAGCCCATGTATCAAAATAAATTATCCTTTCAATTTATTTCTTGTATTGTCATGTTGCTCACCCTGATTTCCCAACAATGTTATTTTTGGCCAAAGATGCCTATCACATTTTTTATTGGTATTTTCCCCAACCATTATTCTTTTTCTTCATAATTGGACTACTGGGTGGTGATTTCACTATGTTAGGGAATGTTTGAACATGGTAAAAGACCTAGATTCGTTGTGGTGACATGACCAATAGGCATATAAACGGTTTAGGGGTGGATCGATAAATAATCAAGATGGTGTATGGTGAACAAATCAGATCGGAACCATGGCTGCATGTTTTTCCTTAGAGGGGGTTCATGATCAGGTCAATAAACCCATTTTTTGGTTGGTGTGGGGTGATGATGTGTGATGTGATGTGATTGGTTTCAACTGGAGGGCATGCATGGTTCCTCAATGTGAAGGTTTTTTAGCATAGATTCCATGATGTCCAGACTTAGATCTTGGATGAGGTGGTCAGAAGTGTTCAACATGAGTTATGTTAATAATTATTATTATAATTAATAATAATGTCTGTTAGTTGATAAAAATTAAACGTGGATTTGTTATTATTATTATATTAAATAATAATAATGACAATGGAATAAAATTCATGGCTAATTAAACTAAATTATTTCAATTTAATATATAAAAACTTATTAAATTAAATGGGTTTCATTTAATGGGAGTTATATTAATAATATTGTTAATAATATTAATGATTTGAGGAATATTGAATATTGGATTATCATAATAAATGATATCATTATTGTTTAAAAAAAAGAAACAAAAACATGTGGGGGTGTGGCTGTGAAAGGAGAGAAAGGGTTTGGGAGGGATTGAGTGTGTATACCCTCTCCTTGTTATGGGGTGAAAGAAAATATATTTAAACAATAATAATATAAGTTATTATTATTATTATCATTGTTGTTCAAATAATGATTTGTCCATAACTTATCTGTTCAGTATCTGATTAACGATTCATCAGTGGAAGCATGACCCTAGAATTCAGACGGTCATTTTATGACTATTGATGGGTACCATTTTTTGAATCATGGTGTAGTTCCATGATGTTCCCAATAATAATAATAATAATAATATTTTATAATATTGCATCTGTCGTAACCTCTTCATATGACATCAGATTGGAAAAATTTCTACAACATTGAGAGCATGAAATTAAGTTGGATGTTTCAAGATAAATTTGAGGTATTTAATACAGACTTGTATCTTTGGCCCACGAAGCACCATTCATACATGATACGGTGAAATGATAATTGTCTACTAAGTATCCAATTGATCCAATTGAATAGTCTATCCAGTGCATTTGTTTCATGAGGATTACAATGATGTAATCTTTTTTTCTATCTAGGGACGTTTCAAGATGCATATCATTGAAATTTTGGGTTTTCCCTCGGACGGGTGATGAGCCTCACATGTTTGTACAGACTTTGATCGAGACACATCATGTAGTACGCTTACATGCTGTGTAGTGGTACATGGCCAGTAAGTCATGTTCTAGTGAGACATGGTAAGGCTGTAGAGCGAGACCACATATCGTGTGGATCCTCGACATGCCTTGTACCACTTTTGAGGAAACTTCAAGGATTCATATATCCTTCATTTAAACCCAGATTTTTGCACGTGGGTAGCGTATATTTAGTGTTTTTTCACCTAGAATGCGATTAAACCCTCAATTGTGGATTTCAAGATATTATGTGAAATTTTCCATGCATAGAACTCTGAGGTGACACCCGATGATAGTAGTGATCATTTATAATCACAAGATCCTTTCAGGTGTTACCCTATAGTAGGGCTAGGAAGCAGAGTTCCCGAATGATAGTACTAGGATTACCTTCCAGTAGAGATAGACATTGGAGTTTCATGATGATAGTGTCTATCTTACCCTCAATCAGGGATGGGGATTAGAGTTCCCAGATGATAGTACTAGACTTTCCCTCCAACAGGGATGGGCAATGGAGTTCCCCAAATATATTATAGGCATTACCATCCAATTGTTCTGGTTATTAGAGTTCTCTAAAAATTTTCCAATCATAACCTTCTATTAGGGCTGCGTTGTGGAGTTCCCCAATGACATTCCCGAGCATTACCTTCCAGCCGGGTTGGGTAGTGGATTTTCTCGGTGACTATCAGAGTCGGACCCTCATTTCATACTAGGATATGGGATCCATACATAGAACATGTATAACTTAAACTATGTGGAACTATGATTAGGAATGGTTTGACGTAGCTTTGAACTCAAGAGAAATCGGGATACATTCCCTACTGAGACGTGGTTTTATAACATGGCCTAAAACCATGTGGGTGAGTCAGTGTCACCCAGACCATATAGTATCAAGGTCTGGTGGTTGAGTCCCTTAATGATGTGTGTTCAGGGAAGATGTGTGGGATGTTGGGAAGCGTGGATGAACATTCATTAGGAACATTTGGATTCTCTTACTTTTAGGTTGTGCTATGAAATGGAGACCCCCTTACTCTCTCGTTTGGGATTCTTTGAATGGGAATATATGTATTTTTTCATCTTGATTAACCCTTTATATCTGGATACTCTCCTTATAGGAGAGGAAAAGATTCAAAATTTATTCCATGTGCTTTCCCTGTTTAGCTTATCATGGTTGGATGAGTCCACTCTCCTACTATAGGTAGAAAATACTCAAAAAGAAGTTCATATGGTCATCGTGTTCAGCTTATTGTGTTTCGATGAGTTTACTTTTAGTCTCGAGTTGGGTTGAGCTGTAATCTTTTATTGTACCTTGTTTTATCTACTATTATTCTCATTGTTCGTATCTCTTACTGCTCCCCCTTTACATTTTACAAACCAACAGGGTATGTTTATAGTCACCCTTGATCGGGATTTTCCCACACATGTCGTGTCTTATATAGATGATGGTCAGGTTGATCTTATCTTTAAATGAGCTTTGGTATATGGGGTTCCTAGACCTCATAAGGTAGAACTATCTTGGGATCCCGGAGTAAGGCTCTCTAAATTGTTAGACCTTTTTTTTAATTTGGAACCCATTTCCAGTTTGGTGTGTATTTTTTCCATTTTCTTTTTAGTTAACACTACCATAATTTTTACTATTTAGAGGCCTATACATGTTTGGTTTATTTATATCTGGGATAAATCTTTTATTTCTTTCCCTCTACACTTTTTCATTGATTTAGTTGTGTGTTTGTGTAAAGGTATTTTGGAAAATTCCTCCCCAAGTTAGTAATGCAAATGGTGATTGTTTCCACCCATATACACTGGAGGAAGTCTTTAGGTAGTTGTGGATCAAGCCCCATATTGGGTTAGTTCATGAAAGATTGGTATAAAATCAATTTCATTCCTTGATATTTTGTTCAGATGTTTCGCATTAAAAGGATTAGTTGGGTGTGGGGAAACTGTTTCGAAGTGTCTTGAGTGCAGATATCAGGCCAGGGAGTCCAGTGATGGTGCAGGTGACTAACTTTTCCTTTCACTAGGACCCTGACCACCTTCTTGTCAACTCTGTAAGCTGAAACATTTTTCATAGGGATCAATGGTACACGCATCATGTAAGATTGATTCTTTAATATTCCTTCTTAATTCATCTCCCCATTCTTATAAATATATATACATCCTCATCTGACCACAGAACTCCTTGATAACTACTAGGATGTCTCCGTGATGATAACCTATTACGATATTAGCTATGTTTCATGATGACAAACCTATGAGCAATAAGGCCACAATTCATGGAACATCCCATGATCCCCTACCTCTAGGTGTAAATGTGACATCACCTACCCCTATCGAGTAGTATATCATTCCAACATAGCAAGCTAAGGAAGCACACATTCTTAGTGCACTCTATGAGTTCTAGTGTAAGAGATCGATTAGGTTCCATGGCGAGCTATATCCACATGCATCAATGGATTGGCTAGATTCAGTGATCGGTATCTTTTGGTTCATCCAAAAACATTAAAATCAGGTGGTTGTACTGTAACACCCCATGCTTCCATGGTACACTTCCATTTGAATTATACAGTAGTGTGTGTTTTATGAAACTTCGAGTTCTAATACACAAAACAACCAATCCAACTAGCCATTATGAATAGTAATACCCACTTTTTGAAATTTTATAAATTAAATATTTCAAAATGGACATCATTTTTGGATTCTGAATATCTATATTATCCTAGGGTGAATGTTTGATATTTTTTAGAAAACATTCAAATTTTTATGAACAGTGAAAAATACTAAACAATAATTAAAAACAACTTTTTTACTCCAAATATTTTATAGTGATAAATTATACTATTGAGAGGTTTTAAAGAATAATTAGAATATATTTATACAATTTAATCAAATATAGGTAATTAGATTAATTTCACATTTACACTAGACATAAAAAACTGTCAATATTTTGAAAGTTATTATTTCTTAAAAAACACGCTCTATTTTGACAACGGGAATTAATTTTAAATTAATTTCTTCCACTTCTGTGTTTTGAATTTTGAAGAATGGATTCCATATTTAGAATCATCAAGACCATATTATGTAAATAGGTGACTTTTATTTTTAGACATTATGAATAATTACTTTGGTAAATGTTTTAATTTCCATGGTTAAAGGGTAAATTCAGTAAATAAGGGTAAAAAAATAATATTATAATAATATTAAATTACCTTAAAACGTGTCCTAATCCTATTGGTTGATACATGTTCGAACCTGGGCATCTTTCAGTCGATTTTCGGACACCATGGAGCCACTTGTAAGTCATAATGGCACTTAATATTAATTAATGTTAAAATAAATACAAAAATGACATAAGCATATATCTTTTAGCAAAACAATTTTTAAATAGGGTTATGTATGTTATATTTTAGACTATAAATATTCATCATAAAGATACAAAGATTTAATAAATAATTTTATTTTATTTATAACTTTTAGATATTGAATAATTTAATTTATTTATGACACAATAATGATGCAGTATTTTCCTTATTAATGAAAGAATCAAAAAATTGATATTGTAAATGTTAAAATAAATATAATTTGAAATTTCTGATGACATCCATGAATTTAATTGGTTAATATGACATGTTAGGATTTATTAAATAAATTTGGTTCGAATTAATAATGTTTTTAAAACTTTATGAAAAATAAATTATTAAATATTGTCAAAATTGACATAAATGAGTTTTTAAAACAAATATTATATAATTAATTGATATTATTTTCCTAAAAATCTACGGTTCGGAAAAAGGACTTATATAATGATAAGTTTATCCTTATCATAACACATGGGGGTATCTTGGAAGTTTATAGTATGTTTATTAACTATATAATATAAAAAATACAAAGAGACATGGTAAATGTCAAACTATTTAACTAAGAGTTAAATAAAATTGATAAATTTAATATAGTGAACCAAACCTATCTAAAACCTATTGGTTGAGTGGTTTTCGACTTATTCAAGCCTCAAGCATTAAATAATACACTTTTTAGCCATTATAAATCGAATATGAATTTATTATAAAATAATATTTCTAGCTTTTCGTAAGGTGCCTCTCACCCCTCTTATAAAAGCTCACTCCCCCTAATCACTAATTCACAACTTCAATGCCTTTTGGCTCGGCCAAACCTGACCCAAATATATTCTAAACATCATTGGATTAATCCTAGAGGCCCTAATTTGGTTAGAAAGCCTACCTAAGGAGCCCTTTTGATCAAATCAAAAGGAAGAACCCAAAGAAGAGTTAATAATTTCACCACTATCTTTCAAGTTCGTTTCTTCTTCCACTTCTTATTTTTTGTTATTTCCATTATAAAATAATAACAACAGTATAATCTATATACTGATAAGTTATTATAAATATGGTACAACCATATTCATTTTTCTATCCAACCTTTGAATGACATGTCACCATACGTGCGTACGTTCAGATTACCTTCTTCACGTCGTGGTGTAATTGTTCTTCAATACTTTATTATTTGGATGGGTACAATAATGATGTGTAATTCATGTAAATAAAAATATAACATGATAATGATTCTGTATATATGATATAATATCCAATTATATATTATTTTAACATCAAAAGAGTGATATTGTCGCTTGTGCGTAGGTATGGATTACCTTCTCCACGAACGCAACGAGATTCATTCCCCATCATATCCATTCAAAACTAAATTTCATTTTATGATTAAAAATAATGTTTAGAGACATGCTATAATTATGGGTATGAATAAGATACATCCCACCCATAACAAATATGGCTTACATAACAAAAATATAATGGAAAATGAATCTATTTACACTTGAAACGACGATAATACTAAGATATTATTAACAACTCAATGTTAAAAGATCATATATGATATCAAATTAATGTATATATTTCTTTTATAATTCAATAAATATTATTTCACCATTATATAGGAGGTTAAACTACCTGCGACTAAGGAATAAGTACAAGTAAGCGGTTTCTTATCTCAGTTTTATTTCCGTGAGATTTCCATTGTTCACCACATATTTATTGCATGAGGTGTGTGTATTGGTCATGTTAGTATTCATTGTGTAATATAATTTAATTTATGGATATTTACATCATCATTGTATGATCCATCTTTCATGGGATGTATGCTACGTAAGTTACCAAATTGGTAAGGGAATTACAAATTTTAATTTCCCCTCATTCAGCTTTATGCATACTTCAATGATTATTTTACCCCAAGATTATGTGTGGAATAACTATTCATTTTCTTATGTCATAATTACCACTCCCCTTTATTTGGATATAATTTTTATACACATAATCACTCCATTGATAAATTCTCAAGCCATTGATATGAACTTCATATGAGTAATTTTAACTCAATCTCTATTTGTTGAGTTAAATATCCAATTCATTGGTGATGTTTTTACAAGAATATGTGTGAATGTCCTGTGATTGATTTACATTGAATATCCAATCATATTGAGTGTATTTATATTTGTCACACATAATTATGTCGTTGATTTATCCTAAACCTAAGGATATGGTCTTTATAAGAGATTTCATCTCAATTTACATTCCATTGAGACTTATTTGTTTTTATACACCAAATCACTTTTATATGGTTTATATAATGTACTTTGAAATAGTATATCATGAATCCCTTTATTCTCATGATACTATAAATTTTTCATTACATCAATTATTTGTATTCAAGTGTCTCTCTTTTGGTTAGGAACTCTATCTAAAATATCATTTTAAATGTTTTAAAGATTTATTATTCTAAATCATTCTCATTAATGTCCGCGTTTTAAAAATGTTTTTAAGGATTTATTTATATGGACATTAATGTCTTAAAATTAATATTCCTTTTAAAAGTTTCAAAGTGGTATGGGACACTTTGGTTCAAAAATCTATTTTTAAATGGCTTCTTGACAAATAGTGTGACCTTTAAATGTTTTCAAGAAAAAGGGGATATTTTTATCTATTAGTTTTGATGATTATTTTCATATATGTAAATATCCTTCATTGTTCTCAATTGAGGTTAATATGATACAATAAAATCTCCATATTTTATAGAATGAGTTGTGTTTGATTGTGGATGTGCTATTTTTATACCATTCATGGTTTGTGGATAATGTATTGACATTTCGTTTGTTAGTTTTGATACGAATGTTAAATTCTGTTTCAAACTTTTCATATGAGTAATGCATTGGACATAGTAAGTGACAGATGGAGCCCGCTATAGCTCCTAGATGCATTTGTAAGTCTCATGAGACAAACTAGTGTCTTGGCACAAGGCCTTGACAAAATAATATTTATAGTCTTGACACAAGGCCTTGACTATGTTGTTATGATAGTCTGGCTTTATGCATTCTATCATTATGAATGTGGTTATTGATATGGAATGTGATCATTATACTAGTAGAATATCCATGTTAATAATTAAATGGCATTATTTGATTTTATCTTTGCCATATTATGCTGAAGTTCAAGTTCATAAGGCTTTTATTCGTGTCTTATACACTGCCTTAAATGTTTGTGCTTATTTATGAAAGTTTCCTCTATAATGTCATCCTTACTGAGCATCTAAGCTCACCCCTTTATATGATTGATTTTCCTAGGATGAAAAGATGTATATTATGAATGACCTCTAGGGATAGTATATGGGATCTCAGTGTTGCCTATGGAGACAATGTTGTTGTAGTTTTCCATTTTATGATGTAATGTAAACCTTATGAATGTATCTAGTACTTCCAAGGCTACTAAACTAATCGGTCATTCGAGACATGATCTTTTATGATCATAAAAATGATACATAATAATGCACCGACTTTGGGCTTTTGGGTTCGGGGAATTACAGTTTCTATCAAAGAAAGTTTAGTAAAATCCTTGGAAACCAGATTTAGATAAACTCGGATTAGAGAACATAGACCTAAGATGGACTTTGAGGATTAGTAAATAAGAACTTCCTATAATTTTGGTATTGTAGATATTTTGTGAGTTTTTTGAGCAATACATCCTTGTCTGGATATGAGCAGGTAGAGGAAGCTCTGGCATAAATGTACATTGGGGTAAAACACAAAAACTCTGCTTTGATCTAGACTCAAACAAGAACTGGTGCACGATAATGGGCCTTGTTGCACTCTTTGTTTCGAAACTCCTGGGGGATATGCTTAGGATAATTTACATTTCCTTTACCAACAAATTTGAAGTATTTTAATATAGGATGAGAATAAATTACTTTGGTTAATCCTAATGTGTTTCAAATTAAGAATATGGAGTCATGATATTCTCTAAATAATTTTTTGACTACTGTTACTCACACAATGCTTTCTGATTTTAGTCAATGGCTGGATTCCAAGGAAGTCATAGTAACTTTGAGAATGATGTGAAAGGTGGGAATGATGGTGGAATTGTGCAACAAAAGGGAATTTTGATAGGAATAAAGGATATTGTGTTCATGCTAAATTAGTTTTACAAAAATATGATCAATAAAAAATATATTAACTAACTCCAGGACTCAACAAAGAAGAGAGAGGTGATGAATGATAAGAGCTCTAGCAGTGGAGACCATGGAGAAAAGAATCCTCAATTTCCATCATCGAAGAAATGTGGAAGAAGACACCCTGGAAAGTGTCTCAATGGAACAAAGAAATGCTTTAAGTGTAGGAAAGAAGGACATAAAGTGAAGAATTGCTGAGGAAAATGAAGAGTACTATGGAAGAAAATAAAAATGGTCCCAAGAATCCATTTACAGGAATTTTCCATAAATATAGGGGACATGACCATTACCCGAGTGAATGCCCTATTCTATAGGATATTTTCTTTGTCAAAGAAGGAGCTATGTGGAAATAAATGGTTGGAGAAATTTTTAATTATTATAGTACTCCTTATTGATGGGATTACTTTGGAATAATTTTCTCTTGTATTTGTAACCCTGCAGTTATTCATGTGAAAATGATATTTGGGGAAGTCTTATCTTTTCTCTTGTGGATATAGTTATAAATAACCATTTGGTTTTATATGATCATTGGGATTGAGGCAATTTCATGTTATTATATTTTGGGATGAAAATGCAAGCTATGAGACAAAATTTGTGGTTAAATTATGTTATGGTTATTTTGAGGAATTTATCTCATTTTGGTAATGTTATAAAATATACTTTTTCAAAAATGACAACACGCAAACCATGTGACAACCCATCACGTCAGACAAAGCTGTGGGAATTGAACCCACAACCAAAGTGCGATTGAGATTTATCACCTACCACTGGACTACATGAAGTCCCTGGTTAGTGTGAATAATTATTTTTTGTTAAATTATTTTAGTGATCAATAATAAGTCGATTTTGGATCTTATGTCTTATCAAATGAATACCCTTAGTATAGGAAAATTATTCGTTGATTAAGTGATAAATGTTATTTTGAAAGATGTTTGGTTTTTTGGAAACACTATATGCCCAAGGAAAATAAAATACTATGGGATTTCATTTAAGGATGAATGGTGGATTTTTACCTATGTTTTTATTTTGGATTTATAGTGATTTTAGTAATTAATGGAAATTATTAACCAATAATTGAGAATATGTGATTAGGTTAATTACTTTTAAGTATGTGACTTTAAGAGTAGTTGATGTAATTTGGAGATACAATTTAACATGGAAGACTACATAACCAAATTATTCTAAGTTTTGGGTTTCGATATTAGTTTGGATTATATTGAAGTATTTTAAGGACAAATGTTTATTGAATGGTATTTATTTAACTTTGGGATATTGTTGGTTTAGTTTTAGAAATTAAGATCAATGTTTATTTCTCTAATGGAATATTCTTTTAGGGGATCATCAGATCTTATATTAACCATTTTGGTTTTGATTAATCTCTAAATACAAGGTTAATATATAGTTTATCCTTTGTGGATCATGTGATTCTATAGAAGTTTATTCTATCACTTCTAGTGTGACCATGTCTTCTTGAATACTCATCCTTTAAAAAAACAAGTTCATGGTATAAATTTATTAAATAATGAAACTATACTTACCAATTAATTATATCTCTTTATGATCTTAGTCAATCTCATAAATGAATTCCTCATCTTTATGTAATGTAACTTAAAACAAAAAAAACTTCTTGTCCGTTTACTTTTCCTACAGGGAGACTAATGTCCCTTTGTCCCATCACAAGTTTTTGGTTTTATTGTTGTTAACTTTCTCCTAATCATGTTTTCTATCCCTCCCCATCATTACTTGACAATTATTTTATCATCAATATCCATGTTTTCCTACATGGAATCCTAGTATGGGTTATCATGGGTGACCTTTGTACTTCCCTTTCTTTCTTTTAAAAGTGATAATTTTATTAACTCTTTTTCAGATGTGGGACTTTCCAGTATATTCCCATACCCAATATTAAAAAAAATTAGAGGAAAAAATTATTTTAAGGAGGAGAGAATGTAACACACCAAGCTTCCACGGTACACTTCCCATTGAATAATACAGTAGCATGTGATGTAAGCAACTTCGAGTTCTAATACACACCACAACCAATCAAACTAGCCATTAAGAAAAGTAATACCCAATTTTTGAAATTTTATAAATTTTATCTTTCAAAATGGACATAATTTTTGGTTTCGGAGTATCAAAATTATCTTAGGGTGAATTTTTGATATTTTTTAGAAAACATTCAAATTTTGATGAATAGTGAAAAATACTAAACATTAATTAAAAACAACTTTTTTAATCCAAATAATTTATAGTGATAAATTATAATATTGAGAGATTTTAAAGTATAATTAGAATATATTTTGACCATTTAATCCAATATTTTTAATTGGATTTAATTTAACATTTACACTAGATATAAACAAGTGTCAATCTTTTTATAGTTATTATTTCTTAAAAAACACGCTCTATGTTTTGACATTGGGAATTGATTTCAAATTAATTTCTGCCACTTTTGTGTTTTGAATTTAGAAAAATGGATTCCATATTTAGAATCAGGAGGTCCAAAATTTTTAAATAGGTATCTTTAATTTTTATACATTTTTAATAATTAATTCGGTAAATATTTTATTTACAATGGTTAAAGGGTAAATAAGGTAAATAAGGGTAAAAAGTAATATTATAATAATATTAAATTACCGTAAAACATGTCCAAACCCTTTTGTTTGATACATTTCCGACCATGGTCATCTTTGGGTCTATTTTGGGACCCCATAGAGCCACTTGTAACTGATAATGACACTTTATATTAATTAAGTTAGAGTAAATAAAAAATGACAAAAGCATATATCTGTTAGAAAAACAATTTTTAATAGAGTTATGTACGTTATATTTTCAAATATAAATATTTATTAGAAATCTAAAAATATTTCCTACATAATTGTATTTTATTTATAATTTTTAGACATTGAATAATTAAATTTATTTATGACAAAATAAGGACACAATATTTTCCTTATTAATGAAAGAATCAAATAATTGGTATTATAAATGTTAAAATAAATATATGTTGAATGTTTTGAGGACATATACGTATTTAATTGGTTAATATGACATTTTAGGATTTCTTAAATGAATTTGGTTTGAATTAATAATGTTTTTTAGACTTTAACAAAAATCAATTATTAAATAGTGTCAAAATTGACATAATTGAGTTTTTAAAACAAATATTATATTATTAATTGATATTCTATTCCTAAAAATCTAAGGATCCGCAAAATGAATTATATAATGATATTTGTATCATTAATGGAACACTTGGGGGTCCCTTGGAAGTATATAGTAGGTTTATTAACTATATAATATAAAAATACAAAGAGACATAGTAGATGTAAAACTATTTAACTAAGAGTTAAATCAAAAAGTTAAAGTTAATATAGTGACCCAAACCTATCTAAAACATATTGGTTGACTGTTTTTCGACCTATACCCACCTTAAAATTTAAATAATACACTTTTATCCATTATAAACTGAATATGAATTTATTATAAAATAATATTTCTAACTTTTCCTAAGGTGCTCCTCACCCCTCTTATAAAAGGGCACTCCCTCTACTCAGTAATTCACACCTTCAAAGCCTTTTGGCTCTACTAAGCCCTACCAAAATATCCTCTCAACTTCTATCACTTCATCCTAGAGGCACTACTTTGGTCATAAATCCAACTTAAGGAGCCCTTTGATCAAATAAAAATGAAAAACCCGAAGAAGAGGTAATAATTTCACCACCCTCTTTCAAGTTCTTTTCTTATTCCCCTTCTTCTTTTTTGTTATTTCCATTCTAAAATAATAACTCCAATAGCATCAATATATGGAGAAGTTATTATAAATATGGTAAAACCATCTTAATTATTCTATCCATCCTGTTAATGACACGTCACTATACATGTGTACGTACGGATTACCATCTCCACGTCGTGGTGTAATTGTTATTCAGTAGCTTATTATTTGGATGGGTACAATAATAATGTGTAATTCATGTAAATAATAAATATAACATTATAATGATTCTGTATATATGATATAACATCCAATTTTATATTATTTTAAGGTCAAAAGAGTGATATTGTTGCTCTTGCATACGTACGGATTACTGTCTCCACGAACGCGATGAGATTCATTCCCCATCGTATCCATTCAAAACAAAGTTTCATTTGATGGTTGAAAATAATTTTTAGAGACATGATATCATTATGGATATGAATAAAATACAACCCATCCATAACCAATATGGCTCACATAACAAATACTATAATGGAAAATGAATCCACTAACACCTGAAATGATGATAATACTAAGATATTATTAACAAATAAATGTTAAAAGATCACATATGATATCATATTAATGTATATAATTATTTTATAATTCCATAAAAAATTATTTCACCATTATACAGGAGGTTAACCTACCCTCGACTGAGGAAAAATTACAAGTTAGGGGTTTTTTGTCTCACTTTTAATTCCGTGAGATTTCCATTGTTCACCACTTATTTATTGCATGTGGTGTTTATAATGTCCATGATTGTATTAATTATGTAATATACTATAATTTATGTATATTTACATCATCTTTTTATGATCCATATTTCATGGTATGTATGTTCTGTAAGTTACCAAATTGGTAAGGGAATTACAAATTTCAATTTCCACTCATTCGGCTTTACGCATAATTCATTGATTATTTTGCTCCAAGATTATGTGTGGAATCAATATTCACTTGCTTATGTCATAATTCCCACTCCCATTTCTGTGGATATTCTTTTTATA
Organism: Viscum album; assembly: GCA_963277665.1. Lineage (NCBI taxonomy): Eukaryota > Viridiplantae > Streptophyta > Magnoliopsida > Santalales > Viscaceae > Viscum > Viscum album. Next base: position 1,006,574,589 of record OY728140.1, read on the forward strand.
CACATTATCACTCCATTGATAAATTCGCAAGTCATCGATATGAACTTGATAAGAGTAATTTTAACTCAATCTCCATTTGTTGAGTTAAATATCCAATTCATTGGTGTTGTTTTTACACGAATATGTGTGAATGTACTCTGTTTGATTTACACTGAATATCCAATCATATTTACTGTATTTATATTTTTAACACATAATTATGTCATTGATTTATCTTAAACCTTAGTATATGGTCTTTATAAGATATTTCATCTCAATTTACATTCCATTGAGACTTATTTGTTATTATACACCAAATCACTTTTATATCGTGTATATAATGTACTTTGACATAGTATATCATGAATCCCTTTATTCTCATGATACTATAAATTTTTCATTACCTCAATTATTTGTATTCAAGTGTCTCTCTTTTTGTTAGGATCTCTATCTAAAATATCTTTTTAAATGTTTTAACGATTTATTATTCTAAATCTTTCTCATTAATGTCCATGTTTTAAAAATGTTTTGAAGGATTTATTTATATGGACATTAATGTTATAAAATTAAAATTCCTTTTAAATGTTTCTAATTGGTATGGGACAATTTGATTCAAAAATCTATTTTTAAATGTCTTCTTGACAAATAGTGTGACTTTTAAATGTTTTCAAGAAAAAGGGGGATATTTATCTCTAACATTTTTGATGATTATTTTCATCAATGTAAATATCCTTTATAGTTCTTGATCGAGGTTAATATGATACAATAAAATCTCTATATTGTATCGAATGACTTATGTTTTTCTGTAGATGTGCTATTTCTATACCATTCAAGGTATGTGGATAAAGTATTGACATTTCGTATGTTAATTTTGATACGACTGATTATGTTATGTTTCAAACCTTTCATATGAGGAATGCATTGGACATAGTAAGTGACAGGTGGAGCCTGCTATAGCTCCTCGATGCATCGATAGGTCTCATGAGACAAATTAGTGTCTTGGCATAAGGCATTGCCAAAATCTTCTTTGTAGTCTTGGCACAAGGCCTTGACTATGTGGTTATGATAGTCTGGCATTATTAATTCCATCATTATGAAAATGGTTATTGATATTGCATGTGATCATTCGACTAGTAGAATATCTATGTGAATAATTAAATGGAATTATTTGATTTTATTTTTTCCATATTATGCTGAAGTTCACGTTCAAAAGGCTTTTGTTCTAGTCTTATACACTGCCATAAATGGTTATTCTTATTCATAAAAGTTTCCTCTATAATTTTATCCTTACTGAGCATATGAGCGCACCCCTTTATATGTTTTATTTTCCTAGGATGCAAAGATGTATATTATGACTGACCTCCAGGGATAGTCTATGGGATCTCAGTGTTGTCTATTGAGACAATGTTGTTGTAGTTTTCCATTTTATGATGTAATGTAAACTGTATGAATGTATCTAGTACTTCCAAGGATACTAAACTAATCAGTCTTTCAAGACATGATCTTTTATGATCCTGCCAATGATATGTAATAATGCACCGACTCTGGGCTTCTGGGGTCGGGGCGTTATAGTTGGTATCAAAAGAAGTTTAGTACAAACCTTGGAAACTAGATTTAGATAAACTCTGATTAGAGAACATAGACCTAATATGGAATTTGAGGATTAGTATAGATGAACTTCATAGAATTTTGGTATTTTAGTGATTTTGTGAGTTTTCCGAGCAATACATCCCTGTCTGGATACGAGCAGGTGGAGGAAACTCTGGCAAAGATGTACCTAGGGGTAAAACCTGAAAACACCACTTTGATCTAGACTCTAACAGGAACTGGTGCACTACAACGGGCCTTACTGCACTTTTGGTTACGACACTCCCGAGGGATATGCTTAGATAATAAACATTTTCTTTACAAACCGATTTAATGTATTTTAATATAATATGAGAATAAATGACCTTCGTTAATCTTAAGGTGTTTCAAATAGAAAATATGGTGCCATGATATTCTCTAAATTATTTTATCACTACTGTTACACACACAATGCTATCTGGTTTTAGTCAATGGCTAGATTCCAAGGATGTCACAATAACTTTGAGAATTATGTACAAGGTGGGAACGGAGGTGGAAATGAGAAAAAAAATGGAATGTTGATAGGCATAAAAGATATCATGTTAATTCCAAATCAGTTTTCCCAAAATATGATCAATAACATATATATTAACCAACTCCCGAACTCAACAAAGAAGATAAAGGTGATGAATGATAAGAGCTCCAGCAGTGGATACCATGGAAAAAAGAATCCTCAATTTCCATCATGCAAGAAATGTGGAAGGATACATCTAGGAAGTGTCTCAATGGAATAAATAAATGCTTTATGTGTGTGAAATAAGGATATAAAGTGAAGAATTGCCGAGGAAAAATGAAGTGTACTATGGAATAAAATAAAAATGGTCCCAAGAATCCATTTATAGTCATTTGCCGTAAATGTAGGGGACCTGACCATTACCAGAGTTAATGCCCTATTCTATAGGATATTTTTTTGGTCAAAGAAGATGCTACGTGGAAATAAATGGTGGGAGAAATTTATAAATGTACTAGTACTCCTTGTTGATGGGATTACTTTAGAATAATTTTCTCTTTTATTTGTAACCTTTCAGTTTTTCATGTGAAAATGATATTTGAGGAAGTCTGATCTTTTCTCATGTGGATATTGTTATAAATAACCTTTTGGTTTTATATGATCATTGGGATTGAGGCAATTTCAAGTTATTATATTTTGGGATGAAAATGCAAGGTTTGAGATAACATTTGTGGTTAAATTATGTTATGGTTATTTTGTGGAATTTATCTCATTTTTGTAATTTTATAAAATATACTTTTTTAAAAAGGGCAACACGCAGTCTGTGTGACAACCCGTCGCGTCAGACAAGGCTGTGGGAATCAAACGCACAACCAATGTGAGATTTGGATTTATCACCTCCCACTGGACTATGTGAAGTCCCTGGTTAGTGTTACTAATTATTTTATGTTAAATGAATTTATTTTTAAATAATAAGTTTATTTGGGATCTTATATCTTATCAAAGTAATTCCCTTAGTATAGAAAAATGATTCGGTGATTAAGTGATAAATGTTATTTTGGAAGATGTTCTCTTTGTTGGGAACACTATATGCACAAGGAAAATAGAATACTACGGGATTTCATTTGAGGATTAATGGTGGATTTTTATCTATGTTTTTATTGTGGATTTATAGTGACTTTGGTTATTTATGTAAATGATTAACCAATAATAGAGAATATGTGATTAGGTTAATTACTTTTATGTATGTGACTTTAAGAGTAGTTGATTTCATTTGTATAACCAATTTAACATGGAAGAATACATAACCAAATTATTCTAAGTTTTGGGTTTCAATATTGGTTTGGATTATATTGAAGGATTGTAAGGACAATTGTTTATTTAATGGTATTTATTTAACTTTTGGGTATTTCCAGTTTAGTTTTAGAAATTATGATTAGTGTTTCTTTATATAATGAAATATCCTTCTGGGGGAACATCAGATCTTATACTAACCATTTTGGTATTTATTAATCTCTAATGACAGGTTAAATATATATTTTAACCTTCGTGGATCATGTGATTCTATAGAAGTTTATTCTAGCTCTTCCAGTGTGACCAAGTCTTCTTGAATACTCATCGTTTAAAAAATGAGTTAGTGGTAGAAATATATTAAAAAATGAAAATATATTTAAAAAGTACGTATATATATATTTATGTTCTTATTCAATCTCATAAGTGAATTCCTCATCTTTATATAATGTAACATAAAATAAAGAAACATGTTGTCCATTTACTTTTCCTACTAGGAGACTAATGACAGTTTGTCCCATCACAAGTTTGTGGTTTTCTTATTGTTAAAATTCAATTAATGATGTTTTATATCCCTCTCCATCATGACTTGAAACTTAGGTTATCATCCATATCCATGTTTTCCTATATGTAATCCTAGTATGGGTTATCTTGGGAGACCTTTGTACTTCTCTTTCTTTCTTTCAAAAGTGATAATTTTATTGACTCTTTTTCCGATGTGGGACTTTCCATTATATTCCCAAGAATAAATTTTAAAAAAATTCGAGGACGAAATTATTTGATGGAGGGGAGTATGTAACACCACAAGCATCCACAGTATGCTTCCCTTTGAATAATACAGTAGCATGTGTTGTACGCAATATTGTGTTCTAACACACACCACAACCAATCAAACCAGTCGTTATGAAAAGTAATACCAAATTTTTGAAATTTTATAAATTTTATCTTTCAAAATGGACATAATTTTTGGATTCTAAATATCAAAATTATCCTAGGTTAATTTTTTGATATTTTTTAGAAAACATTCAAATTTTGATGAATAGTAAAAAATATTAAACTTTAATTAAAAACAACTTTTTTAATCCAAATAATTTATAGTGATAATTTATACTATTGAGTGGTTTTAAAGTATAATTAGAATATTTTTATACCATTTAGTCCAATATTTGTAATTGGATGTAATTTCACATTTACTCTAGACATAAACAAGTGTCAATATTTTGATAGTTATTATTTCATAAAAAACACGCTTTTTGTTTTGACAACGAGAATTAATTTTAAATTAATTTCTTTCACTTCTATGTTTTGAATTTAGAAAAATGGATTCCATATTTAGAATCATGAGGTCCAAATTGTGTAAATAGTTAACTTTTATTTTTAGACATTTTGAATAATTACTTCAGTAAATATATTAATTACCATGGTTAAAGGGTAAATCCGGTAAATAAGGGTAACAAATAATATTTTAATAATATTAAATTACTCTAAAACGTGTCCTAGCCCTATTGGATGATAAATTTCTGACCATGGGAATATTTGGGTCGATTTTGGGACCCCATAGAGCCACTTGTAAGTGATAATGACACTTTATATTAATTAAGTTAAAGTAAATACAAAAATGACATAAGCATATATCTTTTAGAAAAACAATTTTTACACGGGGTTATGTATGTTATATTTTTTACTATGAATATTCATTAGAAATATAAAACTATTTTTACGTAATGGTATTTTATTTATAATTTTTAGACATTTAATAATTAAATTTATTTATGACACAATAATGGTGCATTATTTTCATTATTAATGAAAGAATCAGATAATTGGTATTATAAATATTAAAATAAATATAATTTGAAAGTTTTTATGACATCCACGAATTTAATTGGTTAATATGAAATTTAAGGATTTCTTAAAATGAATTTGGTTTGAATTAATAATGCTTCTATGACTTTAACAAAAATCAGTTATTAAATAGTGTCAAAATTGACATAAATGTGTTTTTAAAAAACATATTATATTATTAAATGATATTGTATTTCTAAAAATCTAAGGTTCAGCCAAAAGACTTATATAATGATAGGTGTATCATTAAAGGAACACTTTGGGCTCTCTTAGAAGTATATAGTAAGATTATTAAATATATAATATAAAAATACTAAGAGACATGGTAAATGTCAAACTATTGACCTAAGAGTTAAATCAACAAGATAAAGTTAATATAGTGACCCAAACCTGTCTAAAACCTATTGGTTGAGTGGTTTCCGACCTATTTCCACCTTAAAATTTAAATAATACAATTTGGAGCCATTAGAAACCGAATATGAATTTATTATAAAATAATATTTCTTGCTTTTCCTAAGGCGCCCCTCTCCCCTCTTATAAAAGGGCACTCCCCCTACTCACTAATTCACACCTTCAAAGCATGTGTCTCAGAGAAACCCTGCCCAAATATCCTCTAAACTTCCCTACCTTTATACTAGAGGCCCTCATTTGGTCATAAATCCAACTTAAGAATCCCTTTTGATCAAATCAAAAGGAAGAACCCGAAGAAGAGGTAATAATTTCACCACCCTCTTTCAAGTTCTTTTCTTTTTCCACTTCTTCTTTTTTGTTATTTCCATTCTAAAATAATAACTCCAGTATCATCTATATACTGTGAAGTTATTATAAATATGGTACAACAATCATCATTATTCTATCTATCCATTGAATGACATGTCACCATACGTGTGTACATACGAATTACCATCTCAATGTCGTGGAGTAATTGTTATTCAATATTTTATTATATGGATGGGTAAAATAATGATGTTTAATTCATGTAAATAATAAATATAACATGATAATGATTCTGTATATATTATATAACATCAAATTATATATTATTTTAATATCAAAAGAGTGATAATGTCGCTCGTTCATACGTATGGATTACCGTCTCCACGAACGCGATGACATTCATTCCCCATCGTATCCATTCAAAACTAAATTTCATTTTATGATTAAAAATAATGTTTAGAGACATGATATAAGTATGGATATGAATAATATACAACCCATACATAACAAATATGGATCACATAACAAATAATATAAATGAAAATGAATCTCTTAACACCTGAAATGACAATAATACTAAGATATTATAGACAAATCAATGTTAAAAGATCATATATGATATAATATTAAAGTATATAATTCTTGTATAATTCCATAACAATTCTTTCACCATTATACAGGAGGTTAACCTATCCTTGACTAAGGAAAAAGTACAAGTAAGGGGTTTCTTATCTCACTTTTAATTCCGTGAGATTTCCATTGTTCACCACTTATTTATTGCATGTGGTGTGTGTACTACCCATGATTGTATTAATTATGAAATATATTTTAATTTATTTATATTTAAAAAATAATTGTATGATCCATCTTTCATGGGATGTATGTTATGTAAGTTAACAAATTTTTAAGGGAATTACAAATTTCAATTTCCACTCATTCGGCTTTACGCATAATTAATTGATTATTTTACTCCAAGATTTTGTGTGGAATCACTATTCATATGCTTATGTCATAATTCCCACTCCCCTTTCTATGGATATAATTTTTATACACAAAATCATTGCATTGATAAATTCTCAAGTCATCCATATGAACTTGATAAGAGTAATTTTAACTCAATCTCCATTTGTTGAGTTAAATATCCAATTCACTGGTGTTGCTTTTACAAGTATATGTGTGAATGTTATCCGATTGATTTACACTGAATATCCAATCATATTAAGTGTATTTATATTTTTCACACGTAATCTTGTCATTGATTTATCCTAAACCTAAGAATATAGTCTTTATTAGAGATTTCATCTCAATTTACATTCCATTGAGGCTTCTTTCTTGTTATACACCAAATCACATTTATATGGTTTATATAATTTACTTTGACATAGTATATGCTGAATCCCTTTATTCTCATCATACTATAAAGTTTTCATTACCTCAATTTTTTTGTATTCAAGTGTCTCTCTTTTGGTTAGGAACTCTAACTAAAATATCATTTTAAATGTTTTAAACATTTATTATTTTAAACCATTCTCATTAATGTCCATGTTTTAAATTTTTTAAGGCTTTATTTATATGGAAATCAATGTTTTAAAATTAAAATTCCTTTTAAAAGTTTCAAAGTGGTATGGGATACTTTGATTTAAAAATCTATTTTTAAATGGCTTCTTGACAAATAGTGTGACATTTAAATGTTTTCAAGAAAATGGGTTATTTCTCCCTAATAGTTTTGATGATTATTTTAATCTAGGTAAATATCCTTTATTGTTCTTGATTGAGGTTAATTCGATTCAATAGAATCTCCATATTGTATCGAATGAGTTCTGTTTGACACAATATGTGATATTTTTATACCATTCATGGTTTGTGGATAATGTATTGACATTTTGTATATTAGTTTTGATATGAATGTTTATGTTATGTTTCAAACTTTTCATATGAGGAATGAATTGCACATATTAAGTGACAGGTGGAGCCTGCTATAGCTCCTCGATTCATCAGTAGGTCTCATGAGGCAAACTAGTGTCTTAGCTAAAGTCCTTGACAAAATCTTATTTGTAGTCTTGGCACAAGGCCTTAACTATGTGGTTATGATAGTCAGGCATTATGCATTCCATCATTATGAAAGTTGTTATTGATATTTCATGTTATCATTCAACTAGTAGAATATCCATGTGAATAAGTAAATGGCATTATTTGATTTTATCTTTCCCATATTATGATGAAGTTCAAGTTCAAAAGGCTTTTGTTCTAGTCTTATACACTGCCTTAAATGTTTCTGCTTATTTATGACAGTTTCAGATATAATGTTATCCTTACTAAGAATCTGAGTGCACCCCTTTCAATGTTTTATTTTCCTAGGATGCAAAGAATTATATTATGACTGACTTCCAAGGATAGTCTATGGGATCCTAGGGTTGTCTATGGAGACAATGGTGTTGTAGTTTTCCATTTTATGATGTAATGTAAACCTTATGAATGTATCTAGTACTTCCAAGGCTACTAAACTAATCGGTCTTTTGAGACTTGATCTTTTTTGATCAATCCAATGATACATAATAATGCACCGACTCTAGGCTTCTGGGGTCGGGGTGTTACATGTACTAGTACCTAGTCTTTTCATGGAGTAGTCTGGCATAAGTGGAGCCTTGTTATGAAGATGCACGATGAGTCAACACTCTCATGGGATAACTTTCAGTGACTTTTTTATGATGAGTAATACCCATCCTTCTTAAGATTAGTATGAATCTAAAAACTTATGGATCTACAGTAGGGAGATATGATAGTGGCTGAGTATGTGGTGAGGTTTACAGACCTTACGTGATACTCCCTTGAAATTATCTTAGATGGATACTTTAGAGCACGGATGTTTGAGTAGGGACTCCCTAGAGATACCTGAACTTGAGACAATGGTGTTGGTTGGAGATCCTAGTGGACTTTGACTTTGATACAGTCTATATTCCATTAATATTATGTCTTGGGATCACCTAGTTCTGGAATCTTTTGAGTAGTTATCTTTCCTTCTATTTTCCCTGGTAGAGCGGGAGGGTAAAACTTTTCTTCAGTCGCTGGTGTTGATTACTTCACACCTCGTGCGTGTGAAAGAGTATTGTTTGAGAGAAATTAACTCCAAGGTATTGTGTTTTCATATATCCATAGGCAATATGCTGGATAGATATTCTATAGGAGGGAATCATGTCATTATGTTCTAGGGAAGAATAATGGTTCCAGTCACGATGTAGGAGGAGGTGATGCAGGAGTTCCACACTTCTCCCATATCTATACATCCTAGTGTGGGGAAGATTTATAGAGATCTTCAATAATAGTTTTGGTGGTCTGACATGAGACAAAGAGTGGATGAGTTCATATCTCAGTGTATCACCTTCCAACAAGTGAATGTGGAGCACCAAGTTTTGGTAGGTTTGTTACATCCCCTTGAGGTTCCGAAGTGGAAATGGGGAAGAATTTCCATAGACTTTGTCACAGGTATTCAATGCATAGTGAATGGTCACGATGCCATCTAGGTGATAGTTTATTCACTCATGACATCCGCACACTTCCGTTCCATCAAATAGAAAAGTTTGGTGGTGATTTTGGGGCATTTGTACATGTGAGAGATCATCCACCTTCATGGGGTACCCTTGATGATTGTCTCTGATCATAACACGCAGTTTACAACATGATTATAGAGAGGCCTATAGAAGGAATTTAGAACCCAGATGTTGATGAGTAGATCCTTTCACCCCTAGACCAATGGTTAGATCGAGTGCACTATCCAGGTGTTGGGGGATAGGCTGAGGTCTTGCGTGTTGTAATTTGGTCAGAGTAAAGAGGATCAATTTACCTTGGTAAAGTTTGTGTACAACAACAACTACCACTATACCATTGATATGAAACCTTTTGTGTCCCTATAAGGGAGGCCTTGTAGGCCACTCCTGTGCAGGACCGAGATTGGAAAATCATCTCTTACGGTCCCAGAGCTGGTACATTCAACAGTAGAGAATGTAAAATTCATCCATGAGCATATGAAGATGGACTAGAGCAGACAGAAATTCAACAGAGATCATCGTCATATTCCCTTGTAGTTTGATTAGGGAGACCAAGTCTTCTTGTGAGTATCCCCATGATGAGTAAGGTGAAGGTTCGGCTAGGGAGGAAAGCTATCCCCAAGGTTCATCATGTCTTTTGAGATCATGTAGAGGGTTTAAGAGGTTTCCTACCACCTCACCCACCCCCAAAAGCTTGATCAGGTGCACGATATCTTTCATATGTCATAGCTAAGGAAATACGTTTATGATTGGATGCACATCATTGACTGGGGTGAGATAGACATCATGGATGGATACACATTTGTGTTGTACCCAATAGAGATCGAGTATCAATAGGAGAAGACCTTGTGTGAATGGACTATCCCTTTAGTTAACATATTGTGATATCATAGAAATGTGAATGACATTTCCATACGGTAGGAGATCCATATGTGGGCTCTGTATCCTGAGTTGTATTCCTAGTTTTACTATTCGGGGATGAATATCATTTAGGAGGGAATGATGTATAAACCCAATTTTTTTCATTGTTATAATATGAAATATTTCAAACTATATTTCCATAACTAGAAGTTGAGACGACATGCGATTCTTGGCCTAGTGTGCCCAGAATTAAATTTATAAAAATATTAAATATGTTTTATATTAAGCATATGTGTCTAATTAAATAAAATGGGACAACTCTCAAATAGTAGATTAGATCAGAGATCCAAGACCACAGTTGTTCCCGGAATATGTTGTTTCATCTTCCTTCATTTGAAGAATCTCTTTAAGAAATGATAACAAACATTTGGATCAAGGTGAATCGAAGCATGTTAAATGTATCAGCATGTTTTGATCATTGTATAAGAACATTATTCATCAAAGATCAATCCAAAACTGCGATATAACTCACTAATTGTTGTTTATACCCCTTTTGATTAAAATATTGATCCTAATCAATACCCTCACTTTGATCTGTCTTAATTTGAGTCTTTTCATGAACCCATGTATCGGAATAAATTATCCTTTCAATTTATTTTTTGTTATGACATATTTCTCACCCTGATTTTCCCACTATGAAATCATCATCCAATGATGATTATCACCTTTTTATTGGTGAGGTCCTCCCTCTTTTCATTATGTTATTCATTATTGGACCATGGGGTCGCAATTTGACTTTACCGAGGTGGGATTGAACATGGTCAAACCCCAGGATTCATTGTGGTGATAAGAAAGACATGAAGATAAATGATTTGGTGGATCGATTGATAAATGAGTGGGATTGTGTTTGGTGAATGTATTAGATCGGCATTGTAGGTGCATGTTTGTGATCGGAGATGGTTTGGGATCGAGTCGATAATCCCGATTTTCCTGGTTGGCGCTCGGCGATGATGTACACTATGAAAGGGTCATTTTTAAGTAATGGTCAAGTACAATATCTCATGGAGAAAGTTGTTTAGCATGGACATGATGATGGATGGATCAGATCTCTGATGAGGTGGTCAGATGTGGTTAACACAACATGAATTAATAATAATAATAATAATAATGGTGACAAGATGATAAAAAATAAAGGTAATTTGTTATTATTATTATATTAAATAATAATAATCACAAAACCATAAAATGTGTGGTAAATTAAATTAAATTCTTTTAATTTAATAAGGAAAACACATTTTAAATTAAATGGGATTAATTTTATGGGAGTTATATTATTTTTATTATTCATAATATTAATGATATGGGGAATATTTAATATTTTCTTAACATAATAAATGATATCATTATTGTTTTAAAAGAAATTAATTAGAAGAGTGAGGAGTTGAGAGGAGGCATGAGCCCCTTTGGTGCACTGCACATGTGAAATGGGGGACATGTTAATAATAATATTACAACATAATAATAATATTATTGATTATAATGAAATGAAAAGGGGAAAAAGAAACAAAAAGGTGTGGGGGTGTGGGTGGGTAATGAGTGAAATGGGTTGGGAGGGAATGAGTGTGCATCCCCTATCCTTGTTAATGGAAGAAAGAAAATATATATAAATTATAATAATTTAAATTATTATTATTATTATCATTACTATGAAAACAATGATTCAGCGATAACTTATCCATGTAGTATCTGATTAGCAATCCATAAAGGATAGCATGACCTTGGAATTGAGACGGTCATTTCAAGACCAGTGATGAATGCCTTTTTCATACTCATGTCATAGGTTTAAAAAGATCTGAATAAAAATAATAATAATATTGTTACAGAATCTTACAATAGTCATTACTCATTCATACATCAGCAGATTGATGAATAGTTTGTGACATTGTGACCCTAAAATTAAGGCATAAATTTCAAGAACAATTTCAGGTATATAATTTGGACTAATCTCTTAGGACCATGAAGCACCATTCGTACATGATGTGGTGAAATGTGATTTTTTCACCGGGTATCTGATTAAGTCAAGTGAATTGTATATCACTAGTGTTTTTCTATGATGATAACAAGGATGTGATATGTTAGGCTATCTAGGGTGTCTTGAAGAGGCATATTAGTGAAATTACATTTTTTCCTCAAATTGGAGATGATCCTTGTGCATTCTTTGGGAAATTGGGTAAGACATGTCGTGTAGTATGATTACAAGTTGTATAGTGATACATGGGAAGAAAGCCATTATCTGGTGAGAACACAGCTCTGTAGTAGAGTGGGACCACACGCCATGTGGGTCCCCGACATGCCTTGTACCCCCTTATAAGGAAACTTCAATGTTTTGTATCACCTTCATATGAACTCAGATTTTGTCCCATGGGTAGCCTATCCTAAGTGTTTTTTTCACGTAGAACACAATATAATCCTTTGTTGTGTATTTTAAGATATTATTTCGAATTTTTTGGGCATGGGACACAAATGAAAAACCTGATGAAGGAATAAATCATACACAATTACTAGATATTTCTCATTATTTCCCTCTAGTAGTGTTGGGTAGTGGAGTTCCCCAATGATAGTGTTGGGTTTACCCTCCAACAGGTCTGAGTAGTTGAGTTCCCCAATGATAGTTTTGAGATTACCCTCTACTTGGGCTGGGAAGTGGAGTTCTAGGATGATATTTTTTAGGCTAACCCTCTAGTTGGGCTGGGCAGTAGAGTTTCCTGATGACTTTTCAGGCGTAACCCTCTAGCAGGGCAAGGTATTGGAGTTCCCTGATGATATTCACAAGAGTTAACCTCTAGTGGAGCTGGGTAGTGCATTTCCTCAGTGACTATCAGAGTAGGACCCTCCTATAGTACTTGGACATGATATCCTTACCTAGAATATGTATTCCCTCGACTGTGTGGCTTAGCGATGTGGAATTGTTTGACATAGATTTGGGATCATGAGAAAGAGGGACACTTTCCTCTCCGATATGTGTTCTTGTGACACATCCTCAAACCATGTGGGTGAGTCAATGCTGCCCAAAAAGGGCAGTATAAAGGTGTGGTGATTGAGTCCCATAGACTTGTGTATTTAGGGAAGACTCAAGGGATGTTGGGTATCGTGGATGGAATTTCTTTTGGAACTGTTGGCTATTATTCTTCATGGAAAAACCTTTAAGATGGAAATCCCCTTACTCCCTCATTTGGGATTCTTTGACTGGGCATATATATATATATATATATATATATATTCTACAATCACCCTTTGTATTTAGATACACTCCTTCCAAGAGAGGTGAAGTCGTTCGGGGTACGCCACATTTTTTCTGTATTTATCTTCTCATGGTCGGATGAGTCCACTCTCCTATTATAGGTAGCGAATACTCAACAAGAAGTTAATTTTCTAACCATGTGGATCTCTTTGTGTTTGGGTGAGTTTACATTCACTCTCTTATTGGGTTGAGCTGTACTATTTAACTATACCTTGTTTTATCAATTATTTTCCTCATCATTTTTATCTCTTACTCCTCCCCCTATGCTTTTAGGGCATTCTACTAGGTATGTTTATACTCACCCCAACATGGGAGTTTCCCACACATGTTGTGTCTTATGTTGACAACTAACAACTTGATCTTGACTTTAAAGGATCTTAGGGATATTGGGTGCTTGGATCACGCATGGTGGTTGTAGATTGGGATTCTGGAGCTGGGCTCTATCAGCAGTATTGTTCTCTAGTTTTCTGTCATGTTGGGACACTTTTTTGGTTGGACATGTATTTTTTCCATTTTTTTTTAAGATTACACATTTTTACTTTGTATTTTTTATTGGCCCATTAATTTTTGGTTTATTTATAGATTTATTGTAACTTTTATTTATTTCGAACAACACTTTTTGATTGAGTTGGTTGTGTGTGTGCATATGGGTATTTAGGAAAAGGCCCCCCCTATGTTAGTTGTTCCTTCAGCGCTTATCACCACCCCTGGCCTATAGAGGTAGTCTCAGGGTAATTGTGGTAAAAGACTAGGCTTGGTAAAGGTCATGAAAGTGTATAGATATGGAGTACTATATGAGGGATTAATCCTCCACATTCGACTTTCTGAAGAAGGCACTCAAAAAACTTAAGGTGTAAGTAGGGTGTCTCCATTTAGGTAGACAAAACCTCTATTGAAAGAAGTGGTTGGAAGGACATATCCTATTGAACTAGTTGCATCTCCTTCTATTACTCTTACTTGTTTCTATATCAATAGTGTTGATATTAATTAATTTAAGGTTAATCTATTGAATAATATGAAAGGATTGTTTTTGGACTTTGGATCATCCTTTGAGAATGAAAAATAATGAATTTTTATGGCTATATAATCCATTTCATATCATATTCATCCCAGAATCATTAGTAAGATTCATAAAATGGAGAAGTAGATTCATAGGCTTTAAGAGAATATTGGAATTTTCCATGCATATCTCAAGGATGTGAAGTTTTATATATCTCAAATAGATCTCAGTTTGTTTTCCCATATTTAAAAACATTTTGTTGCTAAATCTTCTTCTAGCACTCCTCTTGATGTAACTTCTTATAATTATTTTGATGGAACTTTATTTAGGTAGATTTTAAGATAAGAGATAAAGTTAGTTTCAGATGGTTCTCTGAAATCAAATCAATTGACATTATCATATTTTAGGAATCATACTAAGAAGAATTAGGTCTTAGTTTGAACCTATACCATAAAATAAAGCAAGAAAAAAAACATAATCATGAGGTCCATCGATCACTAGGTATCTAGGATCATTACGAAGGTTAATTTTCAATAACTGTTTAGGTATTTGGAACAAGATTGAAAAATGCCTCATGTGACCCAAGATTTTAATGAACAAGTTGATCAACTAAATATCCTTTCACCTTTTTTGAAAATATTTTTGGAGGAAAATAGAATATTATTTCAGACTAGAGCGCATGGTTCCCATGTTACCAATGGGATCACTGAGTTAATTGAACCCTATATGTATGTTTTACATACACCTATGGTGGTTCCTTTTGTAATTCCTCTCAAACCTCTTGGGAAATCATCTTCTTCAGATTCTCCAATGGCTAACTCTGTAAACCTTACCTCTCCTCCGTTGGTTTCACACCCATTAAGGATGTACAAAAACTTAGACTAGTTTTAAGATTATTATAAACAGAGAACCTTCTGATTATATTCTCAATAATACACATGAACCTTCTACAATCATGGAAAACCCACTTGAAGATCCCAAATACACTAGAGATAATGTTTTTAATTCCTATTTTGATCATAATATCTGACAAGGAACCTATTTTATTCTTTATTTTTTATTGAAATTCTCTTAAATAAATCATATTTGTTCTTAAGTTAATTAAATTTGTTCTTATCTGGATTAAATTTTGTGATTTTACTTTTATGAACTCATTTAAATATATTTTCTCTTCTTATCTTAAGTGTTTATTAATACAATGGAGATAAATATGGAAATAAATAAAAAATACTACTATAGAGGTTAATCATTTCTGTATATTCTGAGTGTCAATACACTGATTCAAACATAAAACGTAATATTATTTAAGCTTATGTAATTTTTTTCATTGAAGATTCATCATGTCATGATTTATGATCATAAAAAAATTATATTATTAACCTAGTCTAAAAATACCTTATTGTAATAATCAAAAACCATGTTTCATATAATACTAATGAATTCTAAAATTTATGTTGGAAGTCTATTTTTTGGTCGAAATATGATAATAATGGATCAAAATTTCATTAAACTAGTTTAAACATATGGATAGAAAATCTACCATATATACAAGTGGAGTGACTATGTCTATGAATGAAGAAACTTGATAAGTATTAAGTGACTACTCATTGAAGTCAAAGATACTATGTGTCAGATGATCTACCATGAGAAAAGTATAGATCTCCAAAAACTAGTTTTCTATTTAATTATATCTGTCATAGAAGTTAATTCTTATAAGTCTGAGGATGATTGCGCCTCAATGACTACTTTAATAAGGACATATACAAGAAAGATGAAGTCTCACTCATGCATTAAACCCACTGATTTTTTTTTGATTTCCAGCTTACATTCTCATGCACTATGAAACTATGTATTTTGGGAAATGATGCAAAATCTAAGGTCAAATTGACAACAATATTATCACTCAAACACACTGAGTAGTCACGGTAGGAGAAAAACCTTTCTCATCAACTAAAATCAATATGTGATTGAGTTGTATGAAACTTCCACAATTTATTCCCTCTCGCTATTTCTTTTAGATATTGAGTTGTTCTTTAGTTTTATGTACATTTACTTAGTTTTTATCTTGTACTGTAATTAATAGTACTATGATGCTCTTATTTATCTCAATTATCATACATTTTTGGAAGGGGTTATGTGTATTATGAACTTCCTTATGTGAAATTGACTGTTTAAAACTATATCCAATTTGTGGATTACTTATTATGTTTTAATCAGTTGAGTTATTTTAATGTTGAAGGGACTATTATATTGCTTAGAACTAACCACTTATTTTAATTATAGAGTGTGATAAATTTATTTGAATTACTTATTTTAAACACACTTGAAAATTGTTTCGTTATTTTTATTAACTTTAATAATATGTTTATGAAATTTAATCTTATAGTTTACATTTATAAATGAAATATATATATACTATGTTTTGTGTGATTAAGAATATTTAAAAAGTTATTTTAAATTATTTTAAATTATTTTTGATAGTTCCCTTAAAATGTTGTTTCAAAATACCAAATTATATATACATATTATATTTGTGAACAATGTGTTAATTTTAATTAAGGGATTTAAAATATACAATTTTTCAAAAATGTAATGTTTTTATATTTAAAGCTCAATTCACCCCGTCTATATCATTTTTCAAGAACCAACATATGAAATAAAAATATATTATAATTTCTCTCAATAACCAATTTTAGAAGTATTTAAAATAAGCCCCATGAGAGGGGGGAATACAAATGATAAAAGTAAAATTAGTTTTTATCTACGAAGAAACTCACTCCCTCCAAACTAACCCATGGAAATAACACCACATGCTAGACATTCAAAATAACACAAATGAACCTCAATTACAACAAAATTTACAAAAAAACCTAGAAAATCAACATGATAACTTGAAAATCATGTCTATGTGTGTGATTCCCATTAAGATCGCTACTGGTTGCGAACCTCGATCCCCAAGTGTGGAGAAATTTATTCTAAGTTTTCATAAGAATAGTTTGAAAAACATCATGATATTTATCATCATTTTCGCATAAATTACCAACTATAAAGAAATTGTTTATAGTAAAATTGAAATTATCACCAATTCTTAACATAATTACCTCTTTTAATCAATTAATAAAATTAAAATGAAGAAATTAATTTATATAGTGATCAACTCTTATCTTTTAAATCATATAAAGGTGAATATTATAGTTGGAATTCATCACATCATTTTAGTTGACCATATTTTAAAACCAATTTTTTTAAAGAATTATTAAACATTTTTTAAATGGTAATTGGTATTTAGTATAATAATTTTTTGAGAAAAACATATTTTATCTTAAATATAGCACAAATATCAGTTTAAATTTATCTACAATTCTATCTAAAAATGAAAAACTTTTAAATACATTTTAAATTTATTGAAAATTCAATACATAAATGAAAACTTTTTATAGTTCATGAACCTTCAAAGTCATGTAATATTGAACACATTTTTAAATATATTTTACTATATAACAAAGAAGATTAATTATCTAATATTTTGTTGCCTCGATGGCTCAGAAAATTTTAATAATCAATTTCTCAAAAAATAAATAATGAATAAATCAGATCATGGATAAAACTATAAGTTTTTAGATCATCATAAAAATCACTATGTCAAACTAGACATTCTCTACATGAGAAAGAAGATATTGGAAGAGTGATCTAGAAGGTAACAAATGGATCAACATTTCACCTTACTGTTTAAATGAATATCCTACCAATGGGATACACTAGAACTAACACATGGTAAGATATGTTATTGGATTCAATGTGTCTTGTGTGCAATATGTTTCAATGAAAGAAAGTATAAAATAAAATACAAGTTGTTGCCGATGAGAATGGGAGTGGAGAAATGCCATAACAATACTAACCACACAATAAAATAACTAAAAATAACAAATTAATACGTCTATAGAAATATTGTCTAAAATTACAGACCTTTAGACCTCTAAAAATTAGACCACTAAATTAACTTATTTAAAATAAAATAAAAATGACTAAAAATGGGTAGAGGCACACAAGGTGAATTATTAGAAAACCCATTAGTACAAATTTATAGGTATCATTCATAAATAAAAAAATATCCAAATTGTGTTTTTTCAAAACCAACATTCAAATTTTATAAAACTGAAATAGTCATACTTTCTTAATATAGTGGGAATAAATTTAGTAGTCCTGCAATTGATCTTATTATATCCTTTGAAATGATAAATGACAAATGGAAACATAAATGTTTCATAATATGAGCTCTATATGTCAATATTAATGCTCATCATATGAAACCCTCTATGTTTCCATTTTTTATCTATCATTTCAAAAGATATAATAATACCAATTGAATAACTACTAAATTTATTTACACATTATCAAAAAAGGAGAATATTTCATTTTCACCCAATTTAAATGTTTCTTAAACAACACAATTTGTATTCAATTTTTTATTTATTAATGATAACTCTAAATTTTCATTAATATAACTTTCCAAGAATTAAACTCTTGCACCTCTATCCATTTTTTAATTGTTTTTTATTTCTACTTGAGTGGGTGCATTGGAATGTTTTATTTATAGTGGATTGATGTAATGTAATTTTAATAGATATCATGTAGTGATATTAATTAGTTATTCCCAATTTAACTTAATTGTGTGATTTGTGTTGTTTTTGTGTTTCTCCACTCCCTATTTCATAAAAATATTGTTTTTATTTTCCACCATTGGTGAATTATTATAGTTTTCACATAATAAAGATTTAATCCAACAAAATATCCTACTTTTTATTGGTTTTGATGTTTCCTGTTGCCATAATCTTTATTTCAACAATAAATTCTGCTTCTACTCCATTTTCCACGTCTATGGTCACTCTTTTAAGATCTGTTTGGTGATGTGGGGAAGAACCAACCTAAAACATGGATTTCTATGATGATAAAACATCTTGTGATTTCATCCTTGACATCTAATGATACATTTATAAATGTATTTTCAATACTATAATTTCTTACATATTTATAAAGGAGGTCTTTATTGAAATAAATTTCAAGATTTGGTTTTCATAATCCTTTTTTATAATTTCCCCCCCCCCCCATTATTATTACATATTAATTTGTGGTTGAAATACTTCCCTTATAATGGATAATATTTCTAAAGAAAATGTTTAAAAAAAATTAAAAAATAAAATTGTACTAAAAGATATAAAGTCCAAGATAAGGATGGAACACAAAAAAATAGTACCAAAATAAATATTACATTGAATTATATTATTATTTATTCTTCAAGATAATTTTTGATATGCTAGTTTTCCTATTTTACCTATATTATTAAATCCTAATGGAGGGTCTAAATCTTATCCTCATACCTAATAATACTTTAAACCAAAAAGTAAAAAACAAAAAATAATTACCAAAAATAATTATAATGAATGAAATAATGTTCATGATTAAAGGATAAGACGCAATAAAAGGTTCTTAGATCAAAGGTTCATATTCCGTTAAGTTATTGTTCTTTTATATTTAAAGGGAACCAAGATTGTTTTTTTAATAAATTGGAATCATGATATAGGGAAGAGTTCCTTTAAAAAATGAAACCGGGGTTCAATCTTAACTTTTAATTGTGTTACCATAGTGCAATGCCTAATTTAATGACAAAAAATTACTATAACATAAAGAATTTGATGTCACTATACCAAAACATCACAATTGAGTGAAGAAATGTGTATAATGGAGAATGTTTTCCTGGATTGGGATAATCCATAGGAATTTTTTTTACAAAGACCTTAACTGACCCATGGTTGATCAGGTATGGTCAGATGGAATTGAGTATATTGGGTCATGTAAATAGAAAAATTATAAGAATTAATAAAAATATAAAATAAAAATATTTATTAATTTAAAAATAGAAAGATTTAAAAATATTTCATTTTAAAATTGACCAAATAATACTCACTAACATCAATTAAAAATTATAAATCATTTTGATTAAAAAAAATAAATACATCACATAAAGCATCAAATCTATGGGAAATAGAGGATTGGTTTGGTTGGTTGTTTCAGGTTGTGTCATTATTTTATAAACCCATATCTTATGTGAATCTTGGACCAACCCAATCATGTTTATTTGGTGGGGTTAGGTTTCAAACCTCTTAATCATCATACTGGATTGAGATAACCTAAAAAAGAAATGGTACAAAATATAATACCTGTTAATAAGAGAAAAAATACCTTAGAAAGTGCTTATCTGAATCATGAAACTAAAATATACACTTTTTATGAATATTACGATCCTATTATGATTTAATCCTCGGTCTTATTTTTATTTTTTTGATCAACTGTAGAAGTATTGAGTTCTAATTTATAAGCAACTCAATGGAAGGTGATATGAATGATAGGTTTTGTTGGGTCAAAGAGGTAATCTTCAAGGGACTTTCAATAGTAATGTTCACTTAAACATCTATAATCTTCTATAAAAAATTCACTACAATTTATTTTATATAATAAAATCTATAATATTTATTGGTAATACAATTATCCATATGGTCCCAAAATTACCAGGGATAATATAAGTTTTTTTGGGCCAATTAAAGAGGAATGAAAATATCTCCTTCAACATAACACATGAACCTTACTTAAGATTATCACCCAACATAAAACATATAATGGGTTTAAATAAGATAATATTGATGGTATTTTTTATAGGTACAAAGTGTCACATGTTGTGAAGGATTTTCAAAAGGATGAATGAAAAATAGTGGGACTTTAGTTCTAAGAAAACCTATTTTATCTTGGAGATTTTATTATTCACTATTAACGTGTTTGTGAGTTGATTAGATTGATATTAAAAATTATTTACTTAATGACATCGTATAAGAGGAAGCTTCTATGTGTTTTAGTGTTAGGTCATTATTGCGCTAGCATGACAAGGATTTTGTATGGCCTTGATCATGCTGCTTGTGCTTGGTTTTAAAAACACATACATATAAGGTTTGGGTTTCATATCTTCCAATACATGTAACATGCTAATGGTTTTGCAGTAAAAAATTTAGTTGGGCTATATTACCATTTTAGGAATAAAGTATAGAGAGAAATGGTAAGCTAAACACAATAGTGAATTTTTAAGTATGAATAATATGTATGAACCTAAGCCCATATTAACTCTAATGAAATCAGTGACTAGATGTAGGCCTTAAGGAAATCATGATCATGAAGATCCTCAATCATAAGGGTCTGAAAAATTCTCTCATAATGTATTGATTATCGGGCTAAAAAATCATCTTATGTTGACAAAATTTGTTGATTGATGCATCGGCATCAGTCCAATCATCTAAAAGTAATCAAAAACATATTATGTTATCTCAAAGGAAGACAACATTATGATATAAATTTTTGGAAGTTCCCTAAACTGTATATTCAAGAATTAAAAAGGGAAGGGATTTTGATGGTTCATATTCAAGTAAATGTGTTTTTTACTATGTAAAATCAATATAGAGCATTCCGTTATTTTGGGTAACCAGGATATGAAAGGATATTTAGATACCACACCAAATTTGATAAGATGTGATTCATTATAGGGAATGAATCATAATTTATTTTCTTAAACTCATTTCTACTCGATTAAATATCAATGATAAAAAAAATCAATGGTTCAAATAACATGACTATTACTGGATTGAAGCATGAAATAACTGCAGAAACAATAAGAAAGAACTCATAAAGGACATATCAATCACTTAAAAATTGATACATCATTCCTCTAAAAGTCTATTCATTTTAATTTTTTATTAATGATTAATTCCAGTTATTTGATGTCTATTTTATATTATATATACATATATATATTTTTTTTGTATTATATTTCAATTTATTATACAATATAAATTTTTAAAAAATTAGTAATTTTTTGACCTACTAGCATGTGGGTTTTATATGGATTGGACCAGGGACTATCATTTTATATCCTACAAAATTTGAGGAAAAAGATTACTCAATCCACAAAATGTATGACCCTCATAGATTTCTATGCATCCAAAAACATCCATTTTACACATATGATATTGGAGACCTTAAAATATGAGTTGCTTTTTAACCCGAACATTGGAAAAAACCACCTCCGTAATGAAATTCATCATCTAGAACCTCAAATGTAGAACAAGGAACCGAGAATTTTTAAAATTTCATGACCCCCAAATGTACTATATCCAGAACTAAGAATCCATGCACCTCATTCATAAACTAATCTATTGAGTTAAAGCTATAATAAATGTTATTTGGCTATGTATTGAATATTGTAGGAGTTTTTTCAAAAGTTTCATTATTTTAATTGGATAAATGTAGGATCAAAAGATGTTGGAGCAAGTTCCAACAACAAAGAAAACAATATCCAGATGATGAAGTATGGAAGAATCAATGGTTTTCATAAGTGTAACACTAATGATATGTAAGAATAACTTGATTCTTCCTTAAAGGGTTGTGTATTATTCTTTATATGGTTATATAAGAATAATTATTCTAGTTGACATTGTTCATTGGGGGTGGAAGTTAAGGTGGTTCTTTTGTCGAGTAACAATCGGTGGATTTGACTGAATGAAGGATTATTCCGAAATAACATAAGATAATGATGTCGTTTGTGAAGATAGGAAGGAAATGTCATTAGTTAGGATTTTCTATAAATATAAATGTGAGATAACTTCATTCGCATAATTTTTAATCCGTTTTTATCCCTTCCATTATTAATAGATAAAAATCATTTATCCCATGAAATATGATTAAGTTAAGAACAAAATTGATCAATTTTTCATTCTATGTGCATGTGATTTATTTTGTGCTTTTGATTATGTATGTATTCTGAATGTACCGTAGGATATCAAGGTGATTTAACATGATAAATTGGATATTAGTACCCTCATTCAAAAGTTACAATCAGGTGTTACCAGTTCCATAACTTCTGGTATTATTCTACAAGTCAGGTTTTGGAAGGTATTTTCGGTATGGGGGTTCCCAAAATAACAATTGATATCATAGATTGTATAAATAATTTTGGTGAGATTATTTCGTTATTTTTTTATTCAAAGAGAGTTCATTGTTTCAATAAGAATGATGTTGGAAGAATAAAAAATATTAGTTGAAAAGTTCAATGATTTAGAATTTGGATCTTGGAGAATGAAAATTGAAGATTATATATACCATAATGATATTGAGCTTCCATTAATGGGTATCAAACCATAAGAAATGGTAAATAGGAATATGGAATACTTGATCAGAAATCACTCAGGATAGTTCATATGTCTCTATCCAAGAATAAGGTATTCAAGATTTGGGAGGTGAATAAAACCACTGAATTGATTTAAAATATAGGTAACATTTATGAGAATCATTTTTCAATTAATAAAGTGTTCATTTTTTAGTGAATTTTCATAATGATAATATTAGAAGGAAGGTTGATGATTGATCATTTGAATGAGTTTAACAAGATCTGAAGTTGCTAGAGTTCAATGGTGTAATGTTCATTGAAGGTACGTATGACTTAATTCTTCATTAATTGATTTTAAAATCTTGGGATGTGATGCTTATTTTCATGAGTAATTCCAATGGTAAGAATGATGATGTGTTTGAGAAAATTTGAGACTTAGTTCTGAATGGGGAGATCTAGAAATTTAGATTGATACCAAAATGAATTATAATGTGGAAGGTATGTGATGTTCTGATGAGAGAGAAATACAGAGAAATAATAAGGGAAAATAAAATATGGAGAAATATTAGGTATCATATTCTAGAACACAACCATATTTGAAATGACTTGTTCGGGTATTTTAGATGTGCCACTATCCAGAACCAAAAAATGGGTTTCATAACCTGCAAATAAAAAAGCACCAACCTTATGCTACCTGAACTGATTATTGGAACACAATTATAGAATAACCTGAAAGTTATGAATGACACGACACCCCACAGACATAGCGTCTATAACTAATAATCCTTGGCACCCTATACACCACAATGATCTCTTATATTCTAGTTTTGGTTCTCTAGATTTGAATTCAATAATATATTTTATCTGATGACAACAAGAAATCAAGAAACAAGAAAGTTGTTCTAGTGTGATGATATCTGTATGAATCTTAAAAACCATAGTACCTATAACTTATGATTCTTCTCTTTCCATTCTACCATCATTATAAACTATGACTGACTACCTTTAGTTCCAGTGTGTAATGACCTAAAGTTTTCACATGTACCTTTCACCATACTTTCAACCCTTCTTTATTTTTTTTTAGTTTTTATTTTTTGGGTGAATTATCAAGAAATTTATGGTTGGTGTTTGAGGGTTTTAGGGGCCTCAAAGGGGGGGTATACAGTTGGTAAACATTTAATGGAAACCATACATGTCTTCCCATGAAATGTTGTATCTTTTTTGGAGAAGAATTATGGATTATGCACAACTAGATCTAATCATTATAATTTTCCTAAAAAATCATATGGAGTGGGATAGTGATTAAAGAACAATTGATGGATATTTTACCAAACTATTTGGAAAAATAGTATTGTTTCAAAAAATCATGTTGAATCCTCTCACGTTTTAGAAAATCATGTGACCAAACCATGAATGAGGTTTAAATTTGTCCAAAAAATATGTTTTTTACCGAAAACCTCTCTAACACCCCCTAATTATTTCTCCAACACCAAAGGATCTTGAACAAAAAGATTATAGTGGTGATTCTTTGTGGTTCCTTTCCATTCATAGTTCAAATATGATGGATATAGGTTATTAACTCATATGAAATCAAGGTAAGAGGTTGTTTCTCCCACTATTCTTCATGTTTATTGTAGATATCCTATGTCTCCATTGTGATGAATCATAGATACAAACTATGTTATCTATATATAAGTATTATATCATGATATAATATAGATTTTGTTGGTTGTTATTTTGATAGATGCATGATCTATAGAATTGGCATCTCTTCTTTGATTAGATCTAGATCCATCATTGATAATGAATCCCTTTTTTAAGTTGATGTGGGGTTCACCCCTTGGTATGATTCCATACTTGAATTCCATTATTGTATGTTATATATTGATTGATCTGGTCGTGTTCTAGTGAATTTTGGTTCATGTATGTGATTTGGGAAACATTCTTAGGTGAATCTTAGACTTTTGAATAAACACATTAAAGGTAGGGAGCAATTACCATCTAAGGCACATGTATTGAGTTTTTTTTGGCATGATTGGAATGTGTTTATGTGCCTAGTGTTGAGACACAAGCATTATAGGTACATTTGATGCATGTAGGGGGGTTGTGTGACATTTTTTTGGTTATGGATAGTGTGTTACTTTCTATGTCACACCTTATATGTGGTTATTTCAAAGATAGTAGAGTGTTTGATATTTTTTTCTGTTCCTTGCTATGTTGTGTATTAGTTTTGTAAAATTTTATATCCTTTGGAATACTTATTATGATATATTTTCATCTTGTTCCCTATTGTGTTATGTATTACTTATGTAATATTTCATATGCCATGGAATATTTATTATGATATATTGTTCCTTGGTATGTTATGACTTACACGTGGATTGTACACAGCCAGTGGAATCATTGTTTCAGTGTTTAGATTGATTAGTAGCCTTAAAGACTTAGTTGTCCCCTTAGAGGGAGAGCATGAATAACATGAATCATTAGTTGTACCTCTGGACATGATGATTAGTTCCTGATCTTGGAATGTGTTTTACCTATGGGGGAACGCCATATTCTACTAGAATAGTGTCTATGGGTTGGTATGACCTATCAATGGGAAATTTCCTTGCATATGTGTAGAGTTCCACTAATTCAATCATGCCAAGTGTGTGTACCATCGAAGGTGAGAAGGTATTCACAATTAATTGGAGTGGGAAGCCCTTAAAGGTGGGCATGGAGCTATTATTTAAAGGTGGAATGTGTACTGTCCTTAAAGGAATGTGGTGATACAAAGTATGATCTAATTCATGTACTGAATATGTATGATATTCTACTAACCTGGTGTCAAAGGAGAAATGATTGAGGTTTGTGGTATGATTGGTTATATACTTGTATACAAGTTTTCTTTTCTATAATGACATAAACCCTTATATACATGTGCACTTTTGTTAATGATTCATTGTTTGTGTTCTACAAGGTTTATACTCACAAACTGCATGGGAATCTCATTGCTCGTGAAATTTCACACATTAGAGACCCAGAGAATGTCAAGTTCCCAGTGGAAGGTTTCTAAGGAGCTTGAAGTTAGGAGATGAATGTGGTACTATAAGAAAATAAGGACAAATACCATGACATCTTTTATTTATTTATTTTATTTTTACTATATATACTTGTTAGATTTCCATATTGGAGGTTTTTTTAGTTTTAATTTTTTTACCTAAAATGATATATGTTATATTATCTTAACCTTGTTTTTTTACACTGTAATGTTTCGCTGTAATATGTATATTTTGTTGTGATTTTGTGTATGGTTATTATTATCATGGTTGACATTTTCAAACCCTCATCACTAGTCAGTAGCCTCTTGTATATGGGGAGGCATGCATGAGGTCATGTGACAGTTTGAGTAAAACCCGATAATTTGGGTTGGGGTGTTACAAAATTCCATCAGAGCCTGATTTTACTTTACTTTATTATTAGATATTGTGGCACATAGTAGATGGAAGATAGGCTATGTGAAGCTTAGTAATGTGAGTTTTCATGTTTCTATCTAGCTCATGTATAATGGACATCTATGTTACAATGATGGGATTGTTGTTATAACCTGTGGGATTTGGGTGCGTTCATGCATCATGAGTAGACATGTAGGATCACATTCCACGTATATACCTAGTATTATTTCATAGTATTTCATTAATTAAATACCTTGATTCTAGATATCTGTTTGGTGATATATTTGTATCAACTGTTGGGATATGTTTTTTCTGGCATTAGTAGTTAAACTTAGGCATTCTCTTATGATTTATATAATCATTATTGTGACTAATGTATACGTACATAGGCCTAACCTTGGGACTTGGGTAGAACTAGGAGGGTTATACCAGGTGTGCGTCTATCACTTAGGATCAGACTGCCTATATAAATCCTATGTGTGTTCCTGGTAACTACTTATGTTATAACTATAATAAATTTGTCAAGGGAGTTTCGAATGTTTGTTTGGATAAAAGAAGAAATATCGCAAGGAGATGGTGGAGTGATATGGTATAGGCAAACAAGCATGAGTATCTTACTTGAGAGGCCTTTAAGGAGATGTTATTTGATGAATTATTTTCTAACACACTGAATCTAGAACGTGAATATTAAATTATGGAGCTTCAATAGGGGACAATTTAAATTTATACATACTCTGCTTGTTTTTTTGAATTTTCTTTGATTTTATCTTCTTTTGGTTGTGAATGAGGCATAGAAGGATATTAAATTTGATATTTTCCTTCACCCATATATTAAATGTAAAGCTAAGTACATTGACCTAATAAAGTATATTGAGGTTCTTTGTAATTCCATGACTTTTGATAAGGGGCTTAAGGAAGACAAGATTTCCATTTTTCTTTTAGATTATAGTCTACTGACGAAAAGACTTTTTAGTGCTGCAGCAAGTGCCTATTTTGTTAGTAGTAAGAGGAAAACTAAGGAGGAATGATGGGGTGGTAGACAGTTGGAGTAGATTAGGGATTCTTATAATCACTTTGTGGGTGGTGTATTTATCAGGTGATAAAATTATTGATGGAAAGGAAGTTATACTACATCGTGTTCAAAGAAAAATGTAAATGTCACCGATGTTGAAAGGTGGAACATCTCCAGCTCTTTCTTTCCAAGATTACATGTCTAGATTGGAGGATCTCTCGTCAGGGTGTGAACAAGGGTCCTCGAAAGTTGACCCAAGCACCACAAACATTGATGAATCAGGCAATTCATGCATCCCAAAGGCAATGTCATGATCGAGAGACTGGAGGGATGTATGTGGTGAAAGAGGTTTTATCCATAAATGGAGAAGGAACATCCTCAATTAGAAGTACATTTTTACCTCTACACTATATAATTTTTTATTTGATACAAGAGCTTCTGATTCTTTTACATTTATTTTATTTGGTATTAGATTAGATTTATTGATAAATTTTTTATCTAAGATTATCTCACTTGAAATGCCTTCAGGAAAGAGAGTAAATCATCTCTAGTGATATCTAGAAAGTATTGTAGTTTTTACCTGCTATGGACATATATGGGACTTCATGATATTGGAGATGACTATTTTTTATGTGATATTCATAATCGATGGGTTGACTATTTATCAACACTACTACAAAACCATCATTTAACAGCACTGGTACATATCAGTGCTAGAAAAAAGTGTTGATAAATGACATTTTTATCAGTTCTAAAGAAATCTTTGATAAATTTAACCATTTATCAGCACTTTTTTAGCACTTATAATGGTCCCCATTATTAGCACATTTTTTTATCACTATTAAAGTGTACCCTTTATCGTTTCTTTATTTTTAGTAATCATAAAGGATTCCATTATCGGTACTTTTCTAGTGCAGATAAAGGTCAGAATAAAAAAATAAAAAATAAGTTTATTAAAAAACATTACAAATATAACAAATTAAATAATTATTGATAAAATTGAATAAATTGATTATACAATATATATATATATATATATATATATAAATACTAATAAATAGATTGTGTTAAATATATAGATATGAAAAATAAAAATTAAACAAAAAAAATTTAAAATAAGTAAATTGAGTAAAAAATTAAACATTTTATTAATTAGATGATTGTAGATAATGTTAATAAATTGTATATATTAAATATATAGATTTATTAATGTATATAAATATGATATATATATTACAAAATATTTATACACTTTACATTAATAGTTATATATTTAGTGAATAATGATTTATAATTAAAAATTAATATGAATTAAAAATGATGACTAATTGTATAGAGTAATGGACATATAATTGAATGTTGTTTGATTTTTCAATTTAACATAGACCAAATGTGTGTAATATTGATTTCACATATACGCAATTAATTTATTTTTATATACAATGCACACACACCAAACTTATCCTACTTTTAATACTATTAAAGTGTGCTTGTTTTTAATTTGTCCAATTTAACTCATTTTTAATACTCATGCACTTAAAATTAGATATTCATTAATAATGTTAAAAAAATATCTGTTAATAAATATTTATAAAAAAATATTTATAAATAAATATATTCTTAAATAAATATATTTAAAAATTTAGAAAATACATTTATAAAATTATATATTAATAATTATAAATAAATAAATATTTTTCTAAACAGTATTTATGTAATTATAAATAAATAATTATATATATTTAAATACTTATTAAATTTATAATAAATTTACATAAATAATTAATATATTTACTATATTTATATTTATATATTATATATATATATATAATTATACAAATATTATTTTTTAAAAATAATTATATAATTATAAATAAATAATTATATATTTCAATAATTATAAAATAAGAATATATATATTTAAATAAGGAATATATTTACTATATTTATATTTATATATATTTATTAAGTATATATATATTTATTTGTTATTTTTTTATTTATAATTATAATTATAAATACTTTATCTATGCTTAAGTAATAAAAGTTGATAAAAGAAAGCTTTATCATCTCTTTCTTTAGTACTGATAAAGATGAGGCTCTATCAGTGATTTTATAGCACTGATAAATACCTACAATTATCAATGCTAAAAAAGTGCTAATAAACATGACATTTATTAGCGCTTAAATAATAAGTGTTGGTCAAATTACTCTTTATTCGCACTTTTAAAAAAAGTGATAAAAGTGTTCTGATCTAATTAAAAAAACCTAACCTATTTTGAACCTGTTGCGATATCAAAAGATTTCCATAGAATCCACCCATTTTGGAGCACCTCCACAGTGAATCGAAGCATTAATCACACAAACCCACTTGAATCACACAAACCCACTACCTCCAGATGATTGAACAACATATGAAATCTTATGTTCGATTACAGTTAGGGTTTCCGAAAAAAACATTGAGATCTAGATCTGAGGGTCTTGGGTTTTCTTCAAACTAGCGAGCTATGCCTGTGTTTTCCTTTGTAAGTCCCAATTTTCTTTATGTATTTTTCATTTCAAGATCTGGATCCTCAGATTTCCAATTTTTCTTTGTATGTTCCAATTTTATTTCTGTATTATTCTTCCAATTATTGTATTCTATTTTTATTTAGTTTATGATCTATTGTTTTCTTGACTACTATTTTGGATATCCACTTTTGGTCCTTTTAAATTATTCTTTTGAATCAATTTTCATTTTTGTCTACATCTATACCCCATAATACATCACTTTTTTGAATCAATTTCAATTATAGGTTCTAATAAAATTGATTTAACAAACCAATTCTTAGTCTGATGATGTTGTGAAGTAGCAACATAAGCTGATTTTATACAATTCATGTAAGGTAATTTATTTATTTAAATTCTATTTTAATAATATGATGTAACGTTTTTTCAATAAAAATTTATTTTCTCATAATTGTGTTGTTTTATTTTAAGATAAAACATAGTAAGGGTGATGCCATATATATTTTTTTCAATGGATATATATTTTCAAAATTAGTATGGTGTTGCATTTATTTTATTATCACTAAAAAAATTCTCCCATTAGAGGGGGATATTTTTTACATTATAAGGGGTTATAACCCCCTCTAAAGGCATGAACAGTGGTTGTGAGGAACTGTCACTAATGTGGCCACCTATTTTCATTGGTGGCATTTTTAAGTAAGTGCTAGAAAAGTCATGGTGACTTTAGAGGTGGTTACAGTAGAGGGGGTTTAGAACCCCTCTAATGTTGAAATAAATACACCTACTCCAAAAACCTCCACCAGTTGAAAGGGTTTAGGGACGGTTCAAACGACCCCTAATAAGGTGTTACTTTAGGGGTAGTTTTGTAAACCTCCCCTAAAGTTTTTTTTTCAAATTTTTTAGTACCTGACCCACCCTCACTCACATCACCTAATTCCCTCCCCCCTCCCCTCTAGTTCTTCCCATCCCTCCCTCCAGTTCCCCCCTATCATTCTCATACCCCCTACCTCCCCCTCACCATCCGAATCCTCCTCCCGTCCTCATGCCCCCCACCCAACAGCTCCAATTCTGGTGCCACTGTCTCACCACCCCCAATTCCCATGCCTACACCCGCTTCCTACCTCATGCCCACCTCCTCCTACCTCTAATTCACACGCCCATAGAAAAATAGAAGTTGCACGATGAATCAAACCCTGGACCATAGGATAAATGCTTTTCCTATAACCCCCCATCAAATCACTATGGCAAATGACATTTGATATATTTGTTTCACATGATTTTATTTATATATATTTGACTATTTATTATAATAAATATTATTATCCTAATATATTTACATACATTAAAATAATAATATATATATTATTTACTATATTTAGATGTAATTATATATATATATATATATTATATTATATATTTAAATATCACCTAAATATATTGCACAAGTATATATACAAATATTGTGTGTATATATATGTCTGGGTGTGGGTGTGATAAAAATAATATTATTAATTATTATTAATCTTTGACATATATTTTTTAATCTATAAAAATTATTTGTTGCTTTTATAAATACTATACATTCATTTTAAGATTTATATAAAATATATATTATATTAAATACATTTGTATTATATATTTTTCTAAATTATTTATATACATATATACATATTTATATTTATATATATATAAAGAATATATATATATATATATCCACATATATATTTACAAAATATTTTTATATAAGGTCTTTAAAAATATATTTATATAATTTCTTCCAATACATAGATTTATTATTACTTATATTACTAAATATGTTTATTGTACAAATTGTATAATATTATATAAAATTAATATATTTTTATTATTATTATATGAAATACAATTTATACAAATATTAATAATATATGTAATAAATATTATATTATATATAATTAATATGTATATTAGATATAATCAATATTATATGAAATACAATTTATAGTAAAATATACTTAATATTATATTAAATAAAATTTATAAAAAATATTTATATAATGCATTTCAAAACATATATTTATTATTCTGTACATTAATATATATTATTATTTTAATGCATACACAATAATATAAATTTATTTGTATAAATTATATTTCATATAATATTAATTATATATAATATAAAATCACAAAGCTATTATGTAAAAATATATTTATTATTATTATAAAATAATTTATAAAAACTACAAGCTTGAGTTTTTATATGATACCTTTTTTAGATAATTTCTATTTTTGTATATATTTATATAATATATTAATTATTTTATATTATAAATAATTAATATTATATAAAAGACAATTTATACAATTAAATATATATTAATTTACATAATATTATACAATTATATTTACGTATACAAATAAATACAATTAAGTACAATCATATAAATATTTTATATAATATGTTTATATAATGTATTTAAATACATTTATGTATTGTGTTTTAATTATATATATATATATATATTAGAATTTTTTTTATCAATATGGTTCACAACCTCTTTAATCTCTTAAATTAGTGAAGGGTTTCAACCCCTTCTAAATTAATTACATTACAGGAGGTTTTGAACCCCCTCTATTTTAAAGACATTAGGGGGGGGTTTCACCACCTCTAATTTAATGGCATTAATTGGGGGTTTTAAACCCCTCTAATTTAAGACATTAGAGGGGTTTTGAATCCCGTCTAATGTAATACATTATATGTGGTTTTCGACCCCCACTAAAATCTAACTAGATATTAAAAAAATAATGTTAAAAAATTTAGAGGGGGTTAAAAACCCCCTATAATTTAAGAAATTAAGGGTCTTCATAACCCCCTATAAATTTGATGATTAGAAAGGATTTTATTTAATCCATCTAAAAGTTTCTTTAGAAAATGAATTTAGAGGGGGTTTATTACCCCCTTTAAATACGAAGATTAGAGGGGGTTGTGCAGAACCCCCTCTAATTATTTAGAAAATGAAATTAGGGGGGGTTGTGCATAACCCCCTCTAATGTACTATTTTTTTGAAGTGTACATTGTTATATATTTCTGTAAGGGTTACTTATATGTTTATCAATTTAAGTTTATTTTATAAATACACATATATATATATATATATGTATGTGTGTGTGTGTGTGTGTGTGTGTTTAAAAGTTATAATGTAACGTTGATTTTATAATTATTTATTCAAAAATTATGGTTTTAGATTTCCAAATTAAAAAGGGATTTTATTTATTTTCATTAAAATTTTTGTTTAAATGTGGATTTGTTTTTCAATTATGTGCATTATAAATTCCATGATATATATTTTTTTAAATGTGTATGGGATAGACGTTTCAAGGGTTGGTGTGTTTTTCTCTATTTTTGATATATCAAGTTGATGTGTATTATTTCTTTATGTCAAATTTTTTATGGACCTCCATAAAATCTTAAGGATGGGTTAATGTGTATTAGATAACCTCCCTATAATCCTTAGGTTTCTATATCTTTTGTTTCCAAAAATATAATGGAAATTAACAAATTCAATATATTAGAAATTATTTATAGGTATTCATGATTTTAGGTCTATATATAAATTTTAGTATATATATACATTTTAGGTCTATATATACGTTTAATTAATAGAAATATGATTTCCACTTAAATAACCAGTAAAACGTTGTAAACTAATGTTACTTTGAAAATAATAAAATTAGGTAACTATATATACATTTTTTTGGAATAATTAAACATTAAATATTTTAATTAATTGTATTTTATAGACAACTACCCAAAATGATAATTATTTATAATGAATATAATTTAAAATTTATTGTTAGTATTATTTTTTAGTTTTATTATAAAAAATAGTATTATATATATACATCAAATAATATATAGTATATTTAAATAATTTAAATACGATAAATAATATACATATAAATAATTATATTCAAATAAAGTTACTAATATTATTAATTTATATATATATATATATAACATATATATATATATATATATAATATTCGGGTAGATTCACTTTATTTTTCTATGTATCGAATGAGTAGTGACCTATATTTTATAGTGTTTGACAGTGGAAGGCATGAACCATGTTCAGGTTTATTGCCTATCGAGGTAAGTGTGAACGAAGTACACACCTCCGTTGAACTATTTTTCCAATAATTTAAAACCATATCATTTTTTTAATGAAATAAATCTTTTAAAGAAACCATGTTTAATCGAAAAAAACAATATTAAAAAAATACTCAACCAATTATTTTATAAAAGATTTATTCAGATACTTATGAAAAAATTAGAGGATAAAAATGAAAGTAAATCATCATTAAATCTATCAAAACTTCCAATCAAATAGAATAATTTCATTAACATACACTCATCAGTTGAAATTTCACTCTAGAAACCCAATACCCCCAGGTTACATAGCACTGCACTTGCGTATTCTGATTCTTTCATTTCCACCCTCTATATTTCGTTCACACCCTTCACTCTATCATTTATCTAGTTGGGTGGATCTTTTCTATAGAATGAGTTGGTGGAAATGGATACATTGAGTTACTAACTAGTTTTAATGGTGTAATTCTCACAAATGGGAGGCATTTCCCCTTTTAGAGAAAATAATGAAGTAAATGAGAGGCACTTCCCTTTGTACTTCATTGTGTTCTCTAAAAGGGAAAATGCTTCCCATTTTTGAGAAGTGCACCATTGATACTAGTTATTAAATCGATACCCGCATTTCCACCTACTGCATCTTGATAAAATATCCACACAACCAGAGAAATGATATATTGAAGGGAAAGAAATAAAGGGAGATAGCGGAGATGGATGAATCAAAATATTCAACTATAGTGTTGCACAACCAAGGGGTCTTGGGTTGCTGTATTGTAATTTCAGAAGATGATTGTATTTCACTAAAATTAATTTATTTGATTTTTAATATAGGGAGAGTTAATGATGAATTAATTTCATTTTTATCCTTAAATTTATACACATGTTTCTAAATAAAACATTAATAAAATAATTTGATGAGGATTATTTTTTAATATTTTTTTTATAAAACTTTTTTTAATAGGTTTAATTGTGTTAAAAAATGATAGTATTTTATTGGATTGGAATAAGACTTCTTATAGAGTCATTTAAGAAATTCAAACTTACTGAAATTATCCACAAGTCATTTGAGACGTGTAAGAATCATCCATGCCTCAATTTGATGCACAGTGTGGCTGTTACGATTCAATGTGTCTGTTATCTATTTCAAATTGATTGTTTAGTTCAAAAAATATCACTCACTAAAAAAAATAATTTTTTATTTATTTTATTGATAATTTAGGACATTTATTCATAATTTTTTTATGATGCGTAGGAATCAGTATCACATCAAACTGATACACGATGAGATCAGTATCGGTCAAAGTGTGTATTTCCTATTTAAAATGAAATTTAAATATAAAAAAAAGTGAGGTACTCAAAAATGATCACATTCATTCATATTGATTTTATATATTATTAAAATGATACATAATTAATTTTATGTGTTTAGGAATGATTCGTACTTTAATCTGACGTACGGTATGACTGGTGTAACTCCAAGTGCATATTTTTATTTAAAAATGACATCAATTTTAATAAAAAGGAAAACTGACCAACTAAAAACTAAGAAAACACATTCATATTATTTTTATACATTAGTTTAAAAACCAAGTAAATTATTTTTTATTGTTTTGAAACATTATGAAAATGATACATAATTCATTTGGGATGTGAAATAATTATCTTCACTTAAATTCAATCCACTGTATTATTAATATGACTCAAATTGCGTCTTTTTATTTAAAATTTACATTAATTTTAGTCAATTGGACAACCCACCTACTCAAAATTGAGAAAACACATTTGGATTGTTTTGATACTTTTTAAAAATGATCCATATGAGATTTTTGATGTGTATGAATCATATTCAACTCAATCTTATGCATGGTGTGACTATTATGACTTCTATTGTATTTTTAAAATATTAAAGTATCATTTTAGCTTAAAACGTGCATCAAATCTCTAAAACTGAGAAAACAAGGATAGATTGTTTTATATTCATTTAAATTTTATATTTAAATGAGGACGAACCTTTCATTGGGTCTTCAAAATCATTTCATGATGGCCCTAATATAGACAATGTCTTGTGCCTTAGAGGGGACCATAAAGTGGGGATTTGGATTCTCGATAGAGGAATTAAATCCTTGAATCCATTTAAAAATAGAGTTTAATTAGAAGGTAAAAATGTTTTTCAATAAATTATGTTTTTACTTATAATATTATATGGTCTATACAATATTAATCTAATCTAAATTAAATTTCTGACTACTCAGGTAAATAGTTTCTTCTACACATGATGAAGTTATCAATCCCTTGGAAGAATGAACTATAATGAATTAAACCCTTTATAAAGATGTAAAACTAATGTTATGATATACTTTCTCCATTTTACCAAAAAATTATATAATGGAACATTAATTTAATTTTCATTTTTTCTTGCAGAGTTCATTTATTTTTTAAAATTTCTATCCATGTTTCATGGGTTTTTAAGAAGATAAAGGAAACAATCTCTGCAGAATCACAGAGATAATCTTGATATTTGCATCATAAAATCAATTTCCATAGAATTAAAGTATTTTTTCATATTAATGATTAATTTTATTTTTAGTATTACTCGCAATATAATAGTTTTATTGTACAGGTGGATTCTTTAGTTTGAGTTGTGGTGGTATTTCCATCTTTCATGCCTTTCTACACCAAAACATCCACATAATTCTTATCCCTCAAAACAATTTCACCCCTACGGTGTATAATTTATATCATTTATTCATGTTCTCACCACTTTATTTGTAAGAAGATCAATGGAGCTTCCTCTACTCAATTACAGAGGTAATCTTGATGTTTTCATAGTGAAATCATTTCCCAAAGAATTAATATATTGTTTCATATTTATGTTTAATTTATTTATTTTTATTATTACTCACATAATAATTGTTTTCTTATATAGGTGTATCATTTTGTTCGAGTTGGGGTGGTATGTCTATCTATCATGTCTTTCTACACCCAAAACTTCTATAGAATTAGTCTCCCTCAAAACCTTTTCACCACTATAGTGGTTCATTTACCAAATTCTTTCATGCTCCCTCCACTTCCTTTTCAAGAAGAGAAATGATGATTCATCTTCTTCATTACTGAGGTAATATTGATGTTTTCACAGTAAAATCTTTGTCCATAGACTTAATTATTATTTTTACATATTTATGTTTAATTTATTTCTTTTTATATTAGTCACATAATAAATTTTTTCTTATATAGGTGTGTTATTTTATTTGAGTTGGGGTGATCTATTGATTTTTTATTCCATTCTACACCAAAACATCCACAGACTTCTTCTCCCTCAAAACATTTCACCCCTATAGTGTTAAAATTGACCACATTCCTTAAAGTTCCCTCAACTGCTCAATCACAGAGGTAATCTTGATATTTTCATCGTAAAATCATTGTTGATATAATTAATGTCTTATTTCTTATTTATGTTTAATTTATTTCTTTTTAGTATTGTTCATAATAATTTGTTTCTTATATAGGTTGATTCTATATTTTGAGTTGACGTGGTTTGTTCAAAGAATCCCATTTAGTGTTGGCATTTCATGAAAACAATTATTGGAAATCATGGTAACATTGACATTGAGGATTATTTTCAGACTTTGGGACATATAGGAATCATCCATACCACTGTCTGACACACTATTTGATTAGTATGACTCTATATTATTATTTATATTTAAAATTGACCTTAATTTTAGTAAAAATGAAAATGAACTTGATGTGTCTATTATCAGTTTAAAATCAACATTTGAATTTAAAAAGTGCCACTCACTGAAAACCGAGAAAACAAACTCATATTTTTGTAATAATTTAGTGCATCGATTCATAAATAATTTTTTATGTGTAGGAATTAGTCTCACATCAATCTAATACATGATGTGATCCGTTTGAGTCATAGTTTAAGTTTCATGTTTAAAATATCATTTTTGTAAAAAAGACAAGTGACGTACCAAAAAATAGTAAAACACATTAAGGTTGTTTTTATAATTTTGGAAAACAATCCATAAGTGATTTTGAATGTTTAGGAATTATCCTCACCTTAATCTGATGCATGGTGTGACCAGTATGACTATAAGTACATATTTATTTAAAATTGACATCAATTTTAGTAAAAAAAAACAAACTGAAATACTCAAAACTAAACAAACACTTTCATATTATTTTGATACATTAGGAAAACAATCCATATGTTATTTAAGATGAGCATGAAACAGTCTCTCCTCAATCTGATGTATAGGGTGACTAGTATGACTCCACGTGCATGTTTTTATTTAAAATTGACACCAATTTTAGTAAAAATGACAACAAACCTACTCAAAATTTAGAAAACACATTCAAATTGTATAAATAAATTATGAAAACAATCCATATGACATTTTTGGTGTGTTGGAATCACCCACACATCAATCTGATACACAATTTGATTAGTATGAGTCAAAGTGAAAGCTTCAATTTTAAAATGAAATTTTAGTATAAAAGATAAGTGATGCACTCAAAATCGAGAAAAGACATTCATATTATTTTGTTACATTAGGAAAACAATCAATAAGTCATTTGGGATGTGTAGAAATCAACTACACCTAAATCTGATGAAATGTGTGACCGATATTACTCAAAGTGAATTTTTTTTTAAATTTGTCATCAATTTTTTAAAAAATGGGCATCTATCCTAATCAAAAATGAGAAAACGCATTAATATTGTTTTGATACTTTACAAAAATGTTACATAAGTCATTTTTGACATGTCGGAATCATCTGCACCTCAATTCAATATATGATGTAATAGGTATGACTCAAATTTCCCATTATCAGTTTAAAATCATCATTTTAGTTCAAAAAGTTTCCCTCACTTAAAACAATCAAACGCATTCAAATTTTCTTGATAATTTATTATAATTATTCATAATTTATTTTTGATGTGTAAGAATCTATTTCACATAAAACTGATACATGAGGTGGTCATAATAAGTCCAAAGTGCGTCTTTCCAGTTTAAAATTAAATTTTAGTAAAAAAGACAACTAATGTACTAAAAATTGATCGAACACATTCAGATTATTTTAATACTTTATGAAAATTATCCACAAGTCATTTGAGACATTTTGGAATCATTTTCACCTTTATCTGATGCACGGTGTGACCGGTATGGCTCTGAGTGTGTCATTTGTTTTTAAAATGACATCTATTTTAGTAAAATTAACACTTTTTATTAATTTATTAATTTTTATTATTACTAACATAACATTTTTTCTATATATAGGTGTGTTCATTTGTTCGAGAAGGGGTGGTTTGTTTTGTAATAACATGAGTCAAGTTAGGATTAAAATTCAAAGTAACATTGATGTATTTTAATGTATGTAATAATTTGTATTTATGTAATTGTATAAAATAATGTTTGAAAATTCAATGATATGGTTTTTTTCTTGTGTTTGTGTGGTAAATTTCATTTCCATTAAAATCCTATATTGGGGTCTTGTTTTTTTATATCTAGTGTGTTTCTGGTTTTATGTTGTGCTGTTACAACACACTATAAAATGACACTTTATCAATGCATTTTTTAGCACCAATAAAGGACCCCTTTATTAGTAATTTTTTAGTACTGATAAATGAGTATAGATTTTAACCTCACTCATGTATTAAGCACATTTATAGTGTTGATAAAGGCCATTTTTATCATTGTTAAAGGCCTATTTTGTAGTAATGAAAGCTCATATAATCTACTATTGGAGATGTTTATCATTTGACTTGCATAGAGGATAGATATTCTTATTTATTGCGGATTTGGATGTTAGATCAGGTAGGATGGGAACATATCTAATATAATCTAGAGTTATCATGGAACAAGTAGTATTATTTTCTCTTATAACCTATTTAATATTCTCCCCCTTATTATTATCTCTAATGGTGGATCGTTGTAAAGATGTCTTCTTAGATGACTTCTTAGGTCTTCCTCTGTACAAAGGGATTTTTTAGAGATTTATTTTATATGCGTGGTGTAACTGATATCAATTACTCATTATCATATGACACCAGCTGAATTGAGAGAGTTAAAGGTTTAGTTAGAAGATTTCAAGTCGAAGGGATTTATCAGACTGAGCACATATCCTTGGGGTGACCTAGTGTTTTTCACTAAGAACATGGATGGTAGTCTATGGTTATGTATGGACTACAGGAAACTGAATCAAGTAATAGTGAATAATAGGTACCCTTTATCCAAGATTTACAATCTATTTGATTAGTTATGGGGATACCAATGGTTTTCCAAGATTGGTCTTCATTCAAGATACCATCATTGATAGGATTGAGAGGAGGATATTCCCAAGAAAACATTTAGTGTTATTTAAGGACTATTAAAGTAACTCTTCATGCCTTTTGAATTGATAAATTTTCTAATGGTGTTCAAGGATCTCATGTACAATATCTTTCAGCCATACATTGAATGCATCATCATTGTATTTATGGATCATATTTTGATATATTTGAGGACTCTAGTTATGTATACTAAGAACCATGATATTTTATTGAGAACACTTTGATCACATTGAATTTATGTCTAACTATCAAAATTTCACTTCTGGATTCAGGATTTTTAGTTCCTCAGCATTATAATTTCTGAGGTGGTACCTTCAGTAAACCCAAAAAAGGTATAGGTTTTGATGTTTTAGGAATGGCCTAATAATGTGTTTGAGATCTAGATTTTCCTTGGGATTGTGGGTTACTATCAATGTTTCACCCATTAATTATCCCATTTCGAAATTCTGAAAAAATATATGACCAAAATGGGGGATTATTTTTAGTGGTTTGATCCTTGTGAAGAGACATTCCTATAGAAAAAGTGGATATTGACCAAAACAATAGTTTTGATCCTTCTAGAGAAAAGGATTGGATATATTGTATACTTCAATAAATTTGGTATTGGTTTGGGAGATATTTTTATGTAGATATATTAGTGCGAGTCATGTCAGATATGACCCCATGTGCGAAAGTACCTAATTCATGACATAGAGTTTGTAGTTGTGGTCCACTCTATGGAGTATTGGTGATACTATCTCTTTGGTGATATGTTTATCATATATATGGACAAAAATATATTATGATACATATTCTATTAGTGGGATCTAAATCTCATAAAAAAGTAATGGGTGGAGTATCTATATACATTCAACATTGAGATGAACTATGATTCAAGGCAAGGTAATTTCACTTTAGATTCTCTTAGCATGAAAACATCGAAGACACAAGAACATGGAGAAATACCTTCATAGGAGGAATGAAATCTGAAGAGTTTGATAGGAGAGTGACCATTGGATGCATCTAAGGATCTTGGATTAATGACATGTACACCATTAGTTGTCACATCTTTCTTGGTGTACCAGATAATTTCCTGCCAAGGGTTAGATCCTGAGTTCATAGTGATTCATGAGCACTTGGAAAGGGATGATTCATTCTCAGGGTGGTCCTTAAGTGATTAGGACATGATATATATTTGTGGTAGGTCAGCAGTTCCAACATCCATGATGGTGGAGATGATGATAGACTCTCATGGTTCGGAGTGGGTAGTTCATATAGGGTAGATAAAGATGTACCCAAACATATAAAATTAGTTTTATTGGATTGGTATAAAGAGGGGTATCATCAATTTTGTTTCATGATGTCTTATCATCCATAGGGAAAAGGTTGATCATCAACATCCTGGTGTTTTTTTAGTCACTTCTAGTGCCTATGTGGAAAGGGGATGGAATAATGATGGATTTTATTAAGGAATAACCCAAGACCTAGAAGTCATAATCCTATTTGGGTGATTATTGATCGACTGATGAAATCGACCCATTTCTTGTGGATTTTAGGGACCCTTTTAGTGGATGGGTTGTAAAAGATGTATGTATAAGAGATTGTGAGGCTACATGGATCTCATTAGAGAATCATTTTAGAAAGAGAACTATGTTTCACATTGTGGTTTTGGTAGGGATTACAGAAGGATTTTGGTACCGAACTGAAATTAAGCACAACATATCATCTGTAGATTGATAGAAAATCAGAGTGGATAATATAGATATTGAAGTATATATTAAAGGCATGTTTTATATACTTTTGTGAAGCTTCTCATGATATCCTATACTTGGTTTATTTCTCATAAAAAAATATATTCTAGTCTTCAATTCAAATGTAAACTTTTTAGGCTCTTTATGGATAGTTGTGTTGCTTACTACTATGTTGGCATGAGGATATTGAAGCTATAGTTTTGGGGACAATCTTGATATAAGAGACCTCTTAGAGAGTATATTTTTTTTATAAGTTGTTAATAACCACTCAAATAAGATAATGATCATATTCTTATAGGAGTTGATGACCCTTTGTGTTAATTGTAGGTGATAGAGTTTTCTTACAAGTGACTCCTAAACTAGTGCATCGACGGTAATAGGAGTGTAGGAGGTTGGTGTTGAGGTTTTTTGGAACGTTCAATATTATTGAGCATATCAGGACAATGGACTACTATTTGGATAATATTCCATGGAATTGAGTTATTCATGATGTGTTCCATGCATCTTATCATTGAAGGAACATGCCCAATCCTACACATGTGGTCGACTATGAGGACATTGAGTTGGATCTTGATGCATAATTTGTAGAGCAGCTATGGAAAATCATAAATCATATCAAGAAGGTTTTTTGAGTATATAATATTCAACATGTTAGTGTCCTATGACAAAATGAATTTATCCAATACGAGACTTGGGTGTGGTAATCAGATGTATGAGCTTAATGTCCTATGTTGTTTGAGCAAGAAAAATTGAGACTGTTCTTAAGGATGAGAGATCCTCATAGGAGGATATTATAATAACCTCGATTTTTTACATAACTTACACCTTAATTTCATCCATTATTTAAGTATTGTTTAGTTATTATTTTATTGGGTGAAGTCTTAGGTATATTCTGTTGGGATTAATAGTGTTTTAGATATGACAACCCCTATCATTATTACACATTAATTCATGATATATTACATAAATCACACATAATAAAACCCAGAAGATCGAGAGGTCTAGTTTTTTTGGATAATTACCTACAGTACATAACCCATTAAAATAGGGGTGAATTTTTATTATTGGAAACCTACTTAACTTGATTGAAATTTTCCATCGTACTTAAAACTGCATGGGATAACTTAGGTACATATATAAGAAAGGGGTGAGAAATAAATCCCATTAAGGTAATAAACATGGAATAACATAAAGAAAATATTACATGTTAGAAAATATGAATTTAATTATGGAATAAAAGGGTTAAAATAATAAACATGAACAAAGGGGTGTGATAGATATTGATAACATAAAGACATTATGGGAGAAAGGTAATAAAATTAAAGATGACATCATAACATAGGTCAATGCTTACCTCTAATACATCATAACAGGGTGGAAAAAATATCAAGATGGATTAGGCTTACTCCATGATCCCTTTTATGACTTCTCATGAGACTAAACCATTGCACAATGAATTAGATCACTATATAATTCTGGTCACACTCTTTACATTCATACCCAGCACATGCATAATTATGCCGTATAGATCATTCAACAAAAAATCATATTTCACCACATTTAATTCCTAAATCAAGGAGTGTGAAATAAATACATTGAATTACCCAATCGAATAAGTATAGGTATGTATAGGTGAATACACTTGAGTCGAAATAGTGATGGTATTCAAAATACAATGTTTTGGCATGAAAAACATCGCAATGAAATGTCAACAGCATAACAACAATAATTAAAGATTTCAAAAATG
This sequence comes from Viscum album, assembly GCA_963277665.1. Taxonomy (NCBI): domain Eukaryota; kingdom Viridiplantae; phylum Streptophyta; class Magnoliopsida; order Santalales; family Viscaceae; genus Viscum; species Viscum album. The sequence goes on from OY728140.1 coordinate 1,006,619,306, forward strand.
GATTATTGAGATATAAAGGGCTATATCATCATTTTTATATCAACTTTATAGTAATATGGATATGGAAAAACATATTCCAACATTATAAATTGGAAATAAAATACATAAAATGAAAATGATTCATAAATAAATAGGTGAAGGAAAGGATACCTTACCTTGAGAGGGTGATTCCAAAATCATGGTATAAGCTTCTTGATAGATTGGGTTTAATTCCCCAAACCTAGAAGCACAGATCCAGTGCCATAATTTATTACATTGGCATATATATAAGATAAGAATCCCAAAGGACTAATCAATTTAGCAATTTTGGAAAAATAGATTTCACACATCGTACCCATAATATATTAATAAAAGAAAATAAAACATGATACATAATAAAATGAAATGAAATTCATACTTAAAAACTCATTCAAATATTTCTTCTTCATATCCTAGGGAAAGAAAATAAAATAAGGGTGATATCAATGCTTAATAAGGGTATGTACATAAAAATCCATAATGAATCAATAATAACAATGGCATGGTAAATATTCAAGAACACATGACACTCAATAAATAGATAAGGCATAATAAATATGTAAAGAATAAAATATGATTGAATAATTCCATATAAATATTCACATTTGCTTAAAACATGACAATGTATATTCTAAATAATAAAATAATCACATGGAATAATAATAATGATGGAATGAATAATGTTCGAAATCTGAACTATCAGTATCTATCCTAAATATAACTACTATAATGTTTGATCCTCAAGACAATTTAAGTCTACGGGTAGAAAACTATCTATTTTTGTAGGGATATATCCTCCTAAAAATATAAAACTGCTTGGAAACAAACATGAAGGGTTTTTTTAAAACTAACTTCTTCTGATGAGACAACTGATACATCGAGGGGATTTCCTTAACTATACCCCAACCTATATAATTTATTTTTAATCCATTCCTCAGGCCCTTTCGGCACTAACCAGCTCTGGCTGGACAATTTCCCTTCATGGCTTCGTGAATGTACTTCTGCTGATCTTTGTCATTAATGATATATGCTTTTCAAAAAAAAGATCCATTTCATGAGAATATTTAAATATGATATAAAGTTTTGTATAATAAAAACAGTTATTAGTAATTTATTATTTTAAGAGTAAGTTAACTATCACAAAGGAAAGTGAAATTGAAAATATAAATTTTACCACTTGGTAATTTAAATTCAAACAACTTGGATGAGATAATTAATATTGAAAAATATAATATCATGAAATATGATTGTATCATGATATTAAAAGACAAATGGGTATTATATACACTATATTAATGTCAATTGGTGCGTAACAAAAATTAAGTTTCAAATGAATGTAAATTGAGTGGAAATCCCTTACCTTGAGTCCAACTTGTCATCTGTGTCTTTATATTAAGGAATGATAAAATTATGTTAATTATTTACTTGATTTATAAATTGTTTTAATTTTACTATTACTTTTAATTCATTTATTTCAATGTTATATACAACTACTTAAAGAATTAAGTTTTTGTCATTTATTTTGACCAAATTCGATTAATGTGTCAAAATCCAACTTTGGTAGTTCATATATGGTCTCCAGAATAATAATCATGCAATAATTATCATATTTATACATAAATTATAATTATCAGACTAATCATTAAATATTTTTATGAAAAATAAACCAATGTTACAATCATGGAGATGATAGGCTGTACATATGCATGAGTAATGTTCCCATTTTTCAAATATCATTATTGAATGAAGTTAAGTAACATTATATATTTTCATAATGATAATTATTTCATAAATAAAATTTTATTTATTAATATATAATTATATATAGTTTTTTATGTGAATGGAGGTCATCACATCGAGGAGGTCATAGTCCACACGTCCACGAATGATGTTATCACTTTTTTCAGTGTGTGAAAGGGTAATAACAAATGATTTATTATATTTCTAGAAAGTTAATTATGTAATAAAAATAATATATATGTTATGTATCTCACATATTTTTTATTAAACCTATCCTCAATAACATCTATGTAATGTGTGAACGTCTCACATCGCTTTGAAGAGGCGGTAATCCACACATCCACAAAAGAAGATATCATATTTACACCAAATGGAACACATAAAGGTATGTGTTACATAAAAATTAAATAATCATAAATATATAATAAATATCATATATATCATATATAAAAAAATTCCATCATAATTACCAACCATGAAATTTGTTAAAGAAAAAACGAACGACATTATTTCGTGAGGCGGAAATTCACCGTACACAGAAATGGTAAGTTCATTTCCCATTTTATGGAAGTGTTTGTAGGTGTTGGTAAAAACCATAACATAAAATAATATTAGTATATATAGGATACTGTTGTGAAAATGTAATCACGGAATAATAATAAATTAAGTGGTGTAGAAACAAATAAAAAATTAATTCATATCGAAGAATGCTACCACTTTTTCAGGTACCTCAATTTTGTTTACACCAAAGGGATTCCATGGTTTACTTTATTAACAAGGTGAGGATAATATATTTATGGGAGTGGTTTTTGGAGACTATTTTTGAAGATTTTGGATGATAAAAATTGCCTTTATAGGGGGGAGTAATGGGAAGAGTGAATGCCTTTCTATAGTGGAGGAAGAGTGGCATTCTTGTAAATACCAAAAGGTATACACTATTGGGAGGTCTCCCTTACCTCATGTTCCTAAAAAATAAAAAAAAATAATGGATTGATGGGGAATTATTGTCGATAAAAATCTCTAACAAACAAAAAATAAGTGATTTATTTATAATTTTGATCCTTAACTTTTATGTTTCCCCAATTTTATCATTTTAGTTTTTATTAAAGTAACTAGTTTTCTAACCTAAGTAATTTAAACATTAAAACTAAATAAAAGAGATATTTATTAAAAAAATATAAACTCATTGAATTATTAATATTATTATTAAATAAAAAATATATAAATTCCATGTTTTTTGGAAATTAATTCTAAAACAAGCAGTTGTAACACACAAAAACTCTGTTTTAACCCGGGCCGTGCTAACAATGTTTTTATTATCTATTGGTAAATATGTTAATTATAAAATATAAATTGGTCCATGAGTGGTTCATATTTGATATTTATGAACATAAAAATTATCTTGGTAGAATATAGTATATTTATTAATTTTAAGTCATTAAATAAAATATCATTTATAGTAAAATAACATTAATGTCAATTTTTATTTTATTTATTTAATTTTAATTAAAAAATATAAAAAATTATTTTTATTACAATATATTTTGTTAAAATATATTTATAACGATATATTCGTCTATAAAAATAATTTAACACAATAATTCATTAAATTTACTTTACTTTTAATGTTTTTAGCATCATTTATCTTATTTAATTATTAATTAAATAATCAATGTGTTAACATTTGTTAAGAATTTAATGTTACTATATCATATATAAAAATAACAGTAAAATTAACATGATAAATAATCTTATTTAAATTTAAAAATAATTTTTTTAACCAAATTTATGTGGCTTTATCTATAAGGTAAATATTTATAAATGTTAAAGGTAAGGAAGGTTCCTTTTTTGTCTTTTCCACACTTAACTTTTTATACGGTTAACCTTCATGAATAATCATCATAGTAAGTCATAAAATTAAAACCAAAATGGTATATTCTTGAACAATTTGAATCCAATGTCTTTTTGTCAAGTTTTTGTGTCATTTTGGTGCTTAAATTTAATGTTTAGTCCCTTGTTAAACTTAATTTGATAGTAATCCTTGTAATTAATTTTAATCACCTTCACTAATATTTCTAATGAAAAATTAATTTTATCTTGTTATACTATTAATATAATACTTATTACAATCATGGATGTTCTTTTTTTAATTCAATCCGTAGAAGTGGAAAAATTACGTTTAAAGCTAATCCCTTAGACACCGTGAGAAAGTGGGTTTTTAAAGTGAAAATGATCAAAAGTTAATTAATTGTTTATATATAAATTAAATATAAAAATGATTATAGTGAAATAAATTGGATTAATAGATATATAATTGATCTATTATAACTTTAAAATAAATTTAAAATATAATTTAACATAAATAACTATTTACATGAAAAGACTGTTTTCAATTAAAATACAGTATTCTTCAGTATTAGATAGAGAATTAAACTTCTCAGAAAAATTCCAAACAATCACCCTAAAATAATTTGGACATTAATAATTCAAAAAATAATTTTATTTAAAAAAAATAAAATTTATTAAAGAGTCAGAATTTATCTTTAAAACAAGTTAACTGTTAAAAGGTAGTAAAACATAGTTTTTCATGTAACACAAGATAAATCAGTGTTGTGTATTTTATAAGTTTTAATTTTTGTATAAATCATGCTAACAATAAAATTAAATTTATTCTAATAGAAAAATATTTTAAATTCATAGGGTATTACATTCTCCCAACCTTAATTAAATTGTGTCCTCATAATTAATACTTGATCTCAATAATATAGGGTCTGATAATCGAAAATACAATTGTTGGAAAACCCCACATCATAAACAGGGTTAATAACACATCTTCTTATTAAGAGGGAAAAATAAATGTGATGGTCAAAAATAAAAACTATGCTTTAAAATAAGAGAACATTAGAGAAAATGTGGGCATATAATAAAAAATAAACTATCAAGTTTTAATGGGGAGTGATAGAGAACATGTTTAGCTAAAAGTTGTAGACCACAAAGCCTTGAAATAGTGGTGTAAAAATGGTCATTGATATCATAAAAATGATGATAATAGGAAAAAAAATTAAGATCATATTCCTATAGTTTTTTAATTCAATCACTCTCAAAAAATATATGTAAATATTTGTTTCTATTTCATAAACACAATCTTATCCTATAATTGTGACTTGAACTATCTAAACAACATATATTAACATGGGTTGCATCATATAGTTAAGTAATAAAATAATCTTCAAAACCACATCCAAAGATGAACTTCAACCATTTTATAAATGGTTAACTTTTAAAAAAATATTATGACCCAACACTTTAGAAAGAATGTCACTATATTTATTATCGGTATTTAGTAAACATGAAGAAGATTTAAATTGCCACATTCCAAACATGTGAATATATTAATAATTTATTATCTAGAAATATTTTAATATATTGAATTACCATAAAACCTTTTTGGAAACATTAATTATTCCTTATTCCTTAAGTAAAACACATGTTGTTGATATATTCATTAAATCAAAAACTGTTTTAAACTCCATCAATGATGGAATAGACTATAAATCAGTTCTAGGGTAATTGGTACTATACCATGTATTTTATCCAAATCCATAATATATTTATTCCCACATCATTATCTTAGTATCAATAATATATTAATTGTTATCTTTCCATTAACAATGTGTTTTACAAAATGTTTATCTTTCTACCTAATCAATTTTCTTGGTACTATTCAACATATGATCACAAATACATAACGAAAAGGTACTAAAGTAAAATACTCATATGTTCCAAAATTATTATAACCAGTAAAATATTGATTAAATACCTAAATGACATAATACTTGATTCAAAACATAAGAAAATTAATTACTCCTCTTAATTTGTGGTTGTATCAGAATCTTGACCATGATCCATTAACCTCTTTTGAGGTATATTCCTTTGCTGCAAGAGATATTGATTTGCATAGTGTGCCATCTGATTACAGTGGAAGAATTGCACATTGTAATTTTATTTCTTTTCCATACAATCACAAACTTGGTGGAATTTTTCTCCACACATAAAACAAACTACCATTCCCTTCAAGAAAGTATCAGGGTGATTCTTTCCACAATTATCACATGTGGGAAAATACTTCTTTCAGTTATTCTCTTTATACATCCGTGGACATATCATCCAGTTATTTTCTTTCATTACTTCAAAGCAATATGACTTGTATAATTATTTAACAATATCATTATCACATGATATTATGTCCCCATATAATGAAAATTATTGGGAGATAAATTCCCTTTGAATGTTTGTCTATGTCCATAAAATATATGATCTTTCTTACTCTTCAAGTCATTTATATAAGTGAGGGTCACATTCCTTCTACTGGAAACCATTTATAAATGATGACATACATTAAATTAGTTCATATCATTAAAAAACATAATGAATAATATCAAAACAAGAAAAATACTTAACATAAATTAAAAAATTTATTCATAGCTAATATAATAATCATAAAAATGATTTCTTTGGGATATCTTTGATTTTAAATCCTTAATAATGGTTTATAAAGAAAATGTGAATTATTTTAAGGATATCACCTAGGACTGTCAAACCATGTGTGCAGTAAGGCCCTTTTTCTTGTACCAGGTTATGTCGAGTCAAGACTAATGCACCTTGTCGGAGTTGTTACCATTAGGTAGATCGGCTCTAGAACTATGTCCACCTGTAGTATCCTAACAATGATGTATTTCTAAGAATAACCACATAATCTCAACCTTACAAAAATTTTAGGATGTTCTTATATACGTATCATCAAAATTTAACATAGGGTTATGTTTCCTAATCTAAATTTTCTAAATCTAGTTTCCAACGTTTCTACTAAACATGCTCCAATTCCAAATATAATTCCCTAGCCCCAGTAGCCAAGAGCAGGTGTCATACGTTATTACATTTCCATAGATATAAGATTTGAATCCCAAAGGACCGATCAGTTAAGAAGCTTTGGAAAACCAAATTATAAACATGATACCTATAATACACTGGGAAAATAAATTAAAACATGATACATAATAAAATGAAATGAACTAAATCCTAGAAATTTCATTCAAATATTTCTTCATTATATCTTAGGGAAAGGAAAAAAAATAATGGTGCACTCAAATTCTCAGAAATGGTTAGTAAAGTGGATGAAATAATGAATAAATAAGCATAATGGAATGGTAGATAGCTTATAAAACATTCCAGTCAATAAATGAATATCGAATAATCAATATGGAAATAATAAAAGATGATTGAATAATTCTATATAAATAATCACATTAGCTTACAACTTGACCATGAATATTCAAACTAATCAAATAATCGCATGGAATAATAATGATGATGAAATTCATAATGTTGGGTGTCTAAAATATCAATATATATCCTCAATATAGTAACTATCAAGATCAATCCTCATGAAATTTTAGGTTTGTCAGTATAAACCTATTTTCTTTTTGTCAAGTTATATCATCCTGACAATCTAAAACTACTTGGAAACAAACATGAGGTGTATATCACTAACTAACATTATCCCACGATACAACCGATTTATCATGGTTATTTTATATACTATTCATAACTCGTATATTTTATTCCAAAATAATTCCTCATATAGTGAAATAATACATTTAAATTATAAATAATGTGCCGTATCAAATATATATAATGAATAAAATATTCATATTTATCAATAATTCCACAGTTAATCAAATAATAATCAAAGTGAACACTCTATGTAAAAATGGTATATGATTTCTGTAATAATAATATCTATTGAATGAGAATGTATAAATTTAAGATAAACTAAATGTACAATACAAATGATTATAAGGAAGTCATTGTTTCAAGATAAAGTTGAAAATCCCAAAGGAATGTGAAATTGTAAAGATAACTTTTACCACTTGGTAATTTCCATGTAAAACACCTTGGATGATTTAATAAATCATGAAACATACAATACAAATAAATATAAGTGTATCATGATATTAAAATACAAAGGGGTAGCATATAAACCAAATTAAATTGAAATTGTAACACCTGATATTTTATGAGAAATATTTTGTTTTTATGTATAATGTTATATAAAATAATCTTTCACTACACACTACACTACCTTGTCTTGTGTTATACGCAAGAGAATCCTTCCTCGATAGCGTGTGTTGTACGCAATATCGAGTTTCACTAAGCAACGATATGTTATAAAAATATTATATGAACTACCCGTTATGAATAGTAATACCCAATTTTTTAAATTTTATAAATTTTATCATTCAAAATGGACTTCATTTTTGGAATCAAAATATTGAAATTATCCAAGGGTGAATTTTCGGTATTTTTCTGAGAACATTCAATTTTTGATGAATAGTGAAAACACTAGGTTACTATTTAAAAACTGACATTTTATTTAAATAATTATTTATTTTATTTAAATTTATATTAGGTAAAAATTGGAACATAATACCTATATAATTTCAATGTAATTCATTAGGGTTATTTTATAATAATTTTATATATATAAAAATTTTATTGAACTTTTCACTGTCTTTTACCCACCTCCTAGGAGAATTTGAAAATTTACATAAAACATAATTTTACTGCTTCTGTGAGTATAATTTCAAAAATCCAAGATACATGGTTAATATCAAGGAGTAAAATGTGGTTCAATAAGATAAAAATAATTTTTGGTGAATAGTAACTTTTTACTTTTTTTCCACAGTTAAAAGTAAATAGGGTAATTAAGGGTAAAAATGATATTATTATTACCCTAAAACATGTCCTAATACTATTGGATATGTTTAATTCCACCAAAAACAACCTTAGGAATAATATATGATCATTTAGGTCCGCCTGGATTATATTAGGACATTTATTATTATTTTATTTAATGAAGAGTTAAAATAGTTAAAATCAATGTTTAATAACTAAACGATTTTAAATATACGGTTATACCTAAGATAAATTAGACTATAAATATTCATTAGAAAGATAAAAATATTTCCTACATAAATTTATTTTATTTATAATTTTTATAAATTAAATAATTTAATTTATTTGTGATACAATGATGATGTAGTAATTACCTTATTAATGAAATATTATCATAATTAATATTATAAATACAAAAATAAATGAAATTTGAGACTTTTTATGAATTAAAATAATTTTATAGGTTAATATGACATGTTAGTATATATTTTATTAACGTTTTTAGGACACATCATGCTGTTATGATTTTCACAAAAATCAATTACCAAATAGTGTCAAAATTGACATAAAATAGATTTTAAAAAAATATTATATTATTAATTGCTATTTTATTCCTAAAAATCTAAGGATAGGACAAATGACTTATATAAGGTTATATATATTAATAATGAACAACTTGGGGTTCGTTTGGCTAGTTATAGTATGTTTGTTAACCATATAGTGTACGAAAACAAGAAGACACGGTAAAAGTAAATTTTTTTAACTTATAGTTAAATCTAAATGATAAGGTTAAAATAGTAACCTAAACTTATAGAAAATCTATTGGTTGAGATTATTTAGACCTATACCACCTTATCTTAGAAATAAATCAATTTTGTGCTATTAAAAACTGAATATGACTTTATAATAGAATAATATTTTATGTTTTTTCTAAGGTGCCCCTCTCCTCCCTTATAAAAGGTCACCTCCTCCCTCTCCTCCTCACACCACATTGAGCATTAAAGCTTGTCCAAACCCTAAAATTTCTCTTCTACACTTCCCTAGAAACACCCTAGAGTTCCTGGTCTTCTTCAAAGACCATATTTAGTGCCCTAAGAGGAGGTTAAGAAGAGGCGCTTCATAGAAGAGGTAATGTCTGTTACCGATTGTTTCAAATTTATTTCTTCTTCTACTTCACCTTCTTTATTTGTTTCATTATGAAGTAATAAAATCATTATCACTCATATACTGATATGTTATTATAAATATGAAACAACCCTATTTCACCTTCTATCCATCCTATGGAAAATGAAATCACTGCTCATGCGTACGTACGGAATACCATCTCCACGCCGTGGTGTAATCTGTTTTCCACCACCACTGTACTTGGATGGGTATGATGGTGTAAATAATAACTATATATGATTATTTTAAAGTGATATTTATTCTGAAATAGTATACATACAATTCATTACAATACCACCATCATGGGAACGATATCATCGCTCGTCCGTATGTACGACCTACCGTCTCCACGATGTGATGCAACTCGTTCTACATGATCTTCATTGAATAATGATTATATAAATGAATTGAATTAGTAAATATGATATATATTACACTAATATCATTCTGTAAATGAGGTATTTATAACCTAAAAAGAAGAATGAGAATTTATTCGACAAAACACGCATAAGAACATAAAGCAATAAACACCCGAATAACAAGTAGCAATGAAATATTACTAATAAAAAGCTAAGAATATGACCATATAGGATATCATAACAATGAGTATGATTATTTAATAAGTCAATGACATTATTTAAATCATTATATAGGAGTTTCATACACGTAAAAATTATATCAGACCTATGGTAAGGGAAAATCTCACAATCTCAATTTTTATCTGAATTTGTTTATACTTCGGTATTTACTGGGGAATATTTATCATCCACATCCATGTTTACTCAATATGTTATAATATATCTATCCTCCAACAATTTTGTAAATCCAATTTTACCTATTGGTGTATTTTTAGTAAAATATATGAAAAATATTTTATCGTTTTAAGTACGAGATACTTTTTGACTTTTTCCGCCAAAGTACGAGAAGAATGTTTTTTTAACTTATACAAAATGAATGGATTTTTATGATTTCATAGAAATTTATTTCCATGAAGCTTCCTTTACAAGTTTTTAAGTTTATTTTTAATAAACTTGTTTTTAAAATTGTATGACATGTTAAGAAAATAAAAATGTTCTTTAAGTATAAATGATATTTTCCTCAAAAATGGAGTTCAAGTGTGTTATCAAAATTATTTTCCATATAAGAAAAATATAGGGTTCAGTTTCTATCCCTATTTTTACATTGATTTGATTATGTTATGATGGAATTAATTTTATGATGTCCTTTTATCTTATATGGATTATGTTATTATTGCATGATGTTTAAGAATCCCATTTTTATTACATGGGTTATGCTATGATGTATGGTTTATGATCTTGTGGCACACATAAGAATGGTATCATTATGAGATGGGTGGGACCTATATCTCCCTCCAATGCATTGGGTAAATATTTATATCTCATGAGATAGAAATGGCTGGAATAATAGTTTAATCTGGTTCAGTTATACAGGACTGAAATGAGGAGTGAACTTGGTTTAGAAATGGACTTTGTCTGCTAAGATAGTCTTGGCAATGAGTATTGACTACTAAGAAATGATTCTCTCTGATTATGTGTGTATTCCACAAAGTTTCATGTTTTATGTTATGATTATTGGGATTACATTTCACTACTATGATTTATCCCGTGTTATGATATTATGATCTTTTTTGCAGGTTATGATTTTCCAAATGTTATATTCTTAGGAATATGATATTTTGTTTTACCCTTACTGAGCATTTGAGCTCACCATTTTGTATGTTTTCTTTCCCCAGGCTAGGAAGAAGGTTATTAAGTTGGATATTCCAAAAGGGACTCTAGATATTATGAAATAAATGGGAGACAATGTAGATGCCTTATGAACTAGTTGTTTATGTTTCCCTGTTTCTAAAGACACTATACCTATACGGTCCTACCATGGTTTTGTTATATGTTGTAATAAGTATGATTCAATTATGATGTAATAAAATTGTATGTAAAGTATGGGTTGTTATAGTAATGGTGTATAACAACAAATAATTCTCAATGGAATGTAAATTGAGACAAAATCTCATACCTTGATTCTGACTTTTCACGTGTGTCTTTATATTACTAAATAATAATCATTTGTTAATTATTTACATGATTAAAAAACTTTTTTAATTTTATTATTAATTTTAATTCACTTATTACTTTTAGTTTGCATATTATATGAGTTTTCTATGAAACTATAGGAGATTATTTTGTTTGGATCCTTTATCTCCTGGCTTCGTCTTCTCACTCTCGGCAACACCTAGGGTTTCCTCCTGAAACCCTTGGCTTTGGGGTCAATGGCATGCTTGAGCACCATCCTTCATTTTTATTTCATCTCTTCCTTTTTCTACATTCATTCCATTTCTTCTACATCTGTGTGGCTCATCCATGGGTTCCTTCCCCTGTGGTTCTTTTGTAGCTTTTCCTCTTGTGGAATTTTCTCTTCCTCTCTTATCTCGTGTCTCACTTTTTCGTTCATGCTGATGACTTTCCCAACAATGGTGGGTTATTGTTAATCCATTGGACCTTGTTTATTGGATCTGACCTCACATCCCTCTGCACCTTTCTAGGCCGTAAATGGATCATCGGTTCAATGAAGTTTGGGGTTTTGTTGTTTGGGGGTTGATGAGTCTCAAGATGTTTCCTAGGTCGGCCTGCTCTTGATTTGATGGTTCTTGGTATTCTGCCTCGTTAACGATGCTTTTATTCAGAGTCTTTGATCACTCAAAACTCTTCTATGACGTCATGATATTCTTCTTCTTTCCATGTTGAATTCATGGTGGTGGTTGTGGTTCAGTGTTCAGTAGCATTCCAGGAATAAGAATTTCAGTAATGGTTTTGGTTTCTCATATTTCTTCCTCATGTTATCAGTGATGGGTTTTTTTTATTCTTCTCCACGGTTGATATACTAAGGCTTGTTTAGTGGGGTTCCATTTTATGGATCATGTTTGGTTTTTGTTTATGGTGGTGGTTGTCAAAGATCATGATAGTGTCCATCCTATATTTCATACTTTTTGATGTGGTGATATTTCTCTATTGTGATGATTTGTTTTCTTCTAGATTGTTAGGGGATGATGATGACATGGTATGCTATTTTATGGTAGCTAAGATGGACTCCGTCAATCTATGGTGACTGGTCCAGTGTTTGTAAGATAGCGATGATGTTATTACTTGGGTGACGTAGGTGACAGTGATGACTCTTGATGATGGATGGTGATGTTACCTATGATAAGGATGGCTGGCGATGTGTTTTGATGATGTGTTGAATCATCAACATGATCTTCTCAGGTGATGTGATTCCTTAGTTTTTGACCATTGAATTATCCTCTATTTTGGTTTTTCTTTCTTGCCTATTGTAGGTTTCCACTCATCCTTAAAATTGTATTTTGAAAACAAGAAAGTAATAATTTACAGTCAATGTTGTATACAACTACTTAAACAATTATTGTTTCGTCTGGTGTTTTGACCAACTTTGGTTCATATCTAAAAAATGACTTTGGTAGGTAGACTGTGGTTAAGTATCATTATATAAACATATCTAAAATAATAATCATGACATTATTATCATATTTGTACAAAAATTATAATTTTAAAACTAATCATTAATGACGGTTATGAAAAATGAACTGATGGTACAATCATGTATATTGTAGGTCGTATGTACATATGAGTAACATTCTCATTTTTAAATGATCTTTATGGAAAGTAGGTAAGTAACATTATATATTTCCAAAATGGTAATTATATCATTAATACAATTTTATTTAATTGTTTATACTTATAAATATATATGTTGTGAGGTAATAGGAGTCACATCACATCAAGGAGGCGGTAGTACACACATCCACGAATGGCATTATCTTTTTTTTCAGCATGTGAAAGGGTAATAATGAAAATGATATATTGTATTTACATAAAGGTTTTGATGAATATCATATTTATTTTATTTATTTTACATTTTTTTAACTAAACTGGTCTTTAATATAATCCATGTAATTTGTGAACATATCACATTGCTTTGAGGTGGCCGTGGTCCACACGATCACAAATGAAGTTATCATATTTACACCAAATGGAAATTATAAAGTTATGTGTAACATAAAAATTATATAATCATAAATACATAATAAATATCATATATATTTATAATATATAAACAATTTATCCATTATAACTCCCAACCATGAAAGGTGGTAAAGGAAAAGAGAATGACATCATTTCGTGAGGCGGTAGTTCATCACACACAGAAACTATAAGTTCATTACCCATTTGATGGATGAATGTGTTAGTGTAGGTAGAACCCTTAACATAACAAAATATAATTATATTTATGATATTTTTTAATTATATAATTTTGAAATGATAATAAATGGAGGAGTGGAGAAACAAATAAAATATAAATTCATATTGAATAATGTTACCTCTTTTTTAGGTAACTCTTTTTGGTTTGCACCAAATGGCTTCGTTGGTTTAATTTATTCCCAATGTGAGGCATCTATGATGTGGGGAGGGGTTATGGGAGACAATGTTAGTGGATTTTTTATAATCAAAAGTTTCTTGAGAGGTGTGAGGGAGGGGAAGAGTGAATTTCTTTTTATTGCAGATGAAGAGTGACATTCATGTAAATACGATAAGGTATAAACTATTGGGAAGTCTAACATAACTCATGTTCCTCAAAAATGGAAAAATAATGATTAAATGTGAATTATGGTTGAAAAAAACCTCATAAATACAAAAATAAATTCATTTTTATAATTTCGTTCCCTAATATCTAAGTTTCCCCAATTTTATCATTTTTGCATTTATTAATGTAACTAGTTTTTCTAATCTGATTAAATGATCCATTATGAGTAAAAAAAAGTGATATTCTTTATGATATATGGATCCAATTAATTGTAAATATTATATCTAATTTAAAAAATATAAATCCTATGTTTTTGGAAATTAATTTTAAAACAAGAACATGTAACGTGCAAAAAATATGTTTTAACCAGAACTGTGATAATAATGTTTTAATATATATGGGTAAATATGTTAATTATAAAAGATCAATTGGTCCATGAATGTAATATATATGATATTTATGAATACAAAAAATTAACTTGCCTTAATATAGTGTTTTTATATATTTTAAATCATTTAATAAAATATTATTTACTGTAAAATAAAATTAATGTGAATTTTGACATTATTTATTTAATTATAATTTAAAAAAATCAAATAATTTTTGTAATTACAATATATTTAGTTAAACTACTTTTAAAATGATATATTAATCTACAAAAATAATGTAATAGAATAATTAATTAAATTTACTTTACTTTTAATATTGTTACCATCTTTTATGTTATTTAATTATTAACTAAATAATACATGCATTAGTGTTTGTTAATTGTTTAATGTAATTATATCATCTATAAAAAAGAAATCTATATTAATTTTATAAAAAATTATTTAAATTTAAAATAATGTTTATAACCAAGACTATGTAACTTATTTCATACTCTAAAGATTTATAAATGTTATAGTTAAGGAAGGTTCTTTTTTGTCTTTTCCAGTACTTAACTTATTATATAGGTTAATTTCATGAACATATATCCCACTAACTCATAAAATTTGAACCAAAAGGGGTATGATAAAAATATTATAATCCAATTAATTTTGGAAAATTCTATAGGTCATTTCCCCCCTTAAGTTTAAGGTTCAGTCCTTTGTCAAGCTTAAATTGACCTTAATCATTTTAATTAATTTTAATCATTTTCAATAATATTTTAGGTTCAAAGTTAATTTGACCTTATTAGACTATAAAAATCTTACTTATTAAAACATTTTATGTCCATTTTTTCAAATTCAAATCATATAATTGGAAAAATTAAGTTTAAAGCTAATCCCACAAACATTGAAAAATTAATATTAAAGTTAATCCCATAGATGTGGGGAGGAAGTGAGTTTTTAAAGTTAAAATGATCAAAATTCATTAAGTATTTATATCTAAATTAAATATTAAAATTACTCCAATGAACTATATTGTACTAATAGATATATAATTTATCTATTTTAAATTTAAAACAAATTTAAAATATAATTTTACATTAATAATTATTTATATGTAAAAGCAGTTTTTAACTAAAATGCAGTGTTTTCACTA
The DNA here is from genome assembly GCA_963277665.1 of Viscum album. NCBI lineage: Eukaryota > Viridiplantae > Streptophyta > Magnoliopsida > Santalales > Viscaceae > Viscum > Viscum album. Next base: position 1,006,635,101 of record OY728140.1, read on the forward strand.
TTCATCAAAAAATGAAACTTCTCAGTAAAATACCAAATAATTCAGCCCAAAACAATTTTGATATTCAAAATAAAAAAATTAAGTTTATTTTTAAAAATAAAATTTATAAAAATTTAATGATTTAGTTTTGAAAGAGGTTCACCAATAAAAGGTGGTAAATCTCAGTCTTACGTGTAACGAAAGCTAACTCATTGTTCTGTGTAGTGTAAACATAACTTTTTGTATAAATCATGCTAACAAAAAAATAAAATTTTATCTAAAAAGAAAATATTGTAAATTCTTAGGGTGTTATATTAGGGGAACCTTGGGAGAACTCTAGAGAGGGGAAGGAAGATTAATTTTGTGTTCAAATGTTTTTTAGTAAAGAGTAATGGGATCTTGGTTGTTTATATAGGAAAAGGGAGGGAAGTTCTTTAAATTTTTCCAAACATTGGTTTTGGAATCTATATAATAAAGTAATCAAAATCACAAACCTTACCAAGGTTTTTACACATGGTTTCTGAAAAATTGTAGTTTTTATTGGTATTTTATTGGTCCAAGAGCTGAGATAATTAAAATATTACCCTTGGTGATGTGGAAGTGAGTCATGTTCTTAAATAAATGATTTCAAAACCATAAAATATAATATAGGTTTTGGAGGATTCATAAATACCTTTTGAAATTAATAAAATATCCTAAAAATTATATTATTTTAATGGTGAAACATATATGTGTTCATGGATAACATTTATAGTATTTATTACTTCATTTTTGGGTCATTATGATGTCATAATACACATCGTATATTTATAGTGTATTTAATTTTTACCCACAAAATCAACTATCTGAAAAAAAATGAAAAATTCATTATTGGATAATTTTGATATTCTGATTCCAAAAATAATGTTTATTTTATCCAAAAAATTTATTAAATATGTTAATTTTCACATTTAAATAAATTAATATATTTATTGAGAAATGTTGGGTTCTTTGACAATAATAGTTTTTAAAACCTTATGATTTTTTAATTCATAAAATTATATTATCAATTATACTTAATAAATATTATTTAATAATAATATTTTATAAAAATATCATTTATTTAAAAAATTCATTAATTTATTAAAATTAATGTCTTAAATGAAATGTCATATCATGCAAAAATAAAATTTTCACTTATCAAATCAAAATAATTTATAATGTAAAAATAATAGGAAAAATATATAACCATTATTCTATTGAAAATAAAATATACATAGTCATATTAATAGGCTCCATATATATACTCCTTTATTAAACTAGAAAATGAACAAAGGGTAACATGCCCGATTGTGATATTTTCATGGGGTGGTTTGGTGTACATGGTTTGGGTTGTGATCTCAATGAGCTTAAAATTCATTCATAAATAGTTTCACTAATGCTTTAGTTGTTGTATAATATCTTTGTCTTGGTCAAGGGAAAATCTCAGTGATTCTATCTCTCATAAAAGCTCCAATAAATGGTCTTTATAGGGTAAAATACTACAAGTAAAGTCTATCACTTCTTTTTCTTATTTCAATTAGATTTTTAAAAACTCTATATTTATACTAATCATATGGTCACTAATAAATGAATGTATTATAAACAGTTATGATTCTCAACAATCTTTAAAATCATATAAAATATAATAAAACAAAAAATTTTGATGGGTTTTCTATAACCATAATATATAATAAGACATTTAATTAAACCAAAAATAGAATTTTATTTATAAAATTTTGGGTTGTTACATTATTGGCCTTAAAGGAGGATCATGGTTGACACATGGTATTAGAAAATAGCGTGGGTATTCCTATGAAATCATGCATCTTGTTTGGAGAAGAATAGTGGGTAGCGCAAAATTGGTTCATTATTATAGATTACCATGTAAATTCCCCCCCCCCAGAAAATATGGATTATGATAGTGGAGAAAATAATAGATGGTTCATGGTTTACCAAACCATGTGGGTTCCTAGAGGAGACAAAAATCCCAACACAGTTAATGAACGGTACAAAAAACTATGTGACTAATCTATGAATAGGGTTATAATTAATTTAAAAATTGTATTTCAAACACAAACCCTCTATTTAACCTTTAATTATTTATTCTACACCTAAGTATCTCAAAAATAGGGAGTATAGTGGTGATTCCTCATGGTTCCTCTCCCACCGTACTCTAAATTCGAAGGATCTAAGGAATTGACTCATGTGGATTCATGGTAAGAGGTTATTTTCTCCTATGTTCTTCATGTATATCCCAGATATACAATTTATCCCTTGTTATTAATCATATATCCAAGATACATTGGCTAGATATAGGGATTTTATCACGATCTAATAGAGAATTCTTGGTTGCTTTTTGGATATACACTACTCCTCCTCCATTCTTCACTTTCATTTTATTATATAGTCATCATTCCTATAATAGTCTCTTCATTTCCATTTTGTTCTAGATTCATATTAATTATTAGAAAATAGAAATCAAAAAATACACAAACTCACATGATCATGGATTACATAAATTTTCCAGCACAGAAAACAGGCCAGATAGTTTGGGAGAGAAGGTGGAAGAAAAAAATGAAAAAAGAATTCTGACAGCATTGTAATAATAGTGGAATTTGAGAAATGCTAGAATTTATGGACATTAATAGGTGTTTAATAATAAAATTAACATAATTTATTTAAATTTATTAATGTGTAAATAAAATTTTAAAATGTTTACAGACTCATGACTCTAAAATTGAGATCAGCACAAACAAAGATTGGATTGGATCGATTAGAAAATCCCATAGCCAACCTGGATCGGGAAACAAAACCCACGGTCCACCTAGACTGGGCCATGGGTCATGATTGTCATCCAACAATACACAATTGTTTTTATTTTTATTAAAAGTATATAATTTATTTATAATAAAAATATTATATATCTATGATGTATTGAGATAGTTTTAATTATATATATTTAGCAATCAATATGATGTGTTATTTATGATAAATTCTAGTTATTTAATGTACATTTAATCATTTATATATGTATATATAATGTTTTTTGTGTTATATTTGAATATGTTATATTGTATAACTTGTTTATAAATTAGTAAATTTTGTTTTAGCCTGTTGGCATGTGGGTCTCATAGGGATAGGAATGGGGACTATCATTTTATATTTTACATTACATGATGAGAGAGATGGCCCAGTCCATAAAAGGTGTAACCTTCACTGACTCATATTTAGAATGATGCATCTGTTTTAAACATATGATATTAGATAGGTTGCAATATGTGTTGTGACGGAACCCACACTTCAGGACTAGCCACCTCTGGTATGGAAGTCATCTTCTGAAACCTAAAATTAAAAAAATTAACCTAGATTTTTTGAAACACCAGGACACTATAGACTCATTTCATCCAGAACCAAGAATCCTCACACCATGGTTATACACTGGTCTATTAGTTTAAAAGTTGTATTGATATTTCAATATAACCCATCGTATAATATGATTGGATGTTTAGTAGCTTCATTATACTCAAAAATATTTTAGAGTTAATGAGTTGGGATTATCCATTAGATATTTGTTATTAATTAAAGATCAAGGGATGTAGTTAAAAAACTATCAATTGATACACCATATTAAATTACCAAAATCTCTAATGTAACTACTATTTCACTTGTGTGATCATGAATGAATTCATAATTTGATCATCTTCTATTGAAGCGATCGAAGTTATTGAGCTACATCAACATTCATCAATATATTCTTTACTGATGTCCTTAATTTCTTTTTATTTTTCTTTGTAAAATCTTTTATTTCACATATTTATAATTATAAGCATCGGTTTATTCTTTTCCTAATAAAAATAATGTTATGTATGATGGAGTTGGTTCCCGATAACCAACTTCTATATAATTTATGATAACCTATATTAATTTTTTTGAATATTAATAAACTCTTTATCACGTCATGCTTTTTCTTCTACCAAAAATAGCATGTGAAAATTTACTAAGAGTTGTTTTCAGATTGAAATGTCATAGAAGCTTCCTTCTATGATGAGAAAATAGAAGTTCCATGATATTATTATTAAATATATGTTCCATATCTTAATGAAATTATTTTATAGACACAAATTATACAGTCTATTAGGTGTAGAGACTCATGGGACATTGAGTCACCTTCTCATGGTGTACATCCTATGTAATATCCAATATAGTATATTATGAGAATGAGAACATCTATATGAAAATCCAAATTTATATGTGTCATCTGATTTTCATATATGTAGACGTTTTCATTGATCCTTAGATTCTAAGATTATAATTAATGAATATTATAAGTCACGTACTTTGAAGTATTGATGATGACTATGATGACATATGTTTATAGTAAGGTAGGTTACATTGGGTGTGTCATGAGTAAAATATCCTTATTGAATATTATGAGTAAGGATTTTTTCCTTTATATTTTTAAACATAATTTTATATCTTAGAACTTTTGATGTAAATGATATAGTCAAAATATATCCATGTCCATGGAGTTCTATAGGCAAGTTTGATTTTTAAAAATTTGAAGAAAGAGACATCGAGTGTACAGGTTGATGGCCCTGGCATGAAACCTTCTTGGTTAGAGACATTTTGATAAAGGGATTATGTTACACAATAAGCGTTTATATGTGGTTTTATATCACTGCGAAATAAAATTATTTATCTATAAGTGACTTAGTGTGTTGCTAGATGATAGCCTTGGACTTTGGACTAATTCACCTAATTCCACTGAGAAAGAGGCTCAGAGGGTCACAGACTAAGTGCATTGAGAACCTTAGTTAAATAATAATATTATTTATTATTTAACAATTTAAATAAATAATATTACCACATATGGTTTAATAATTATTCATGTTTTCTTGATCGCATATATTCTGTCACCAATTATTCGAGATAATATTTTGTGAGAAGAATATTTAATAAATATTTATTTTCAATTTAGTGAAGATAATGTTTATTGATTTTTTGGAAAACAATGCAATGATATTTATTTATTAAATAAATATTCATTTTTGAGGTTTGATAAACATTGTGGAGGAATGGAAGACCATGTTTAATGGTATAGTTAGAAATAATATATATTAAACATAATTTTAATAAATATTATTTTAGTTAATTCATGGGGTTTTCACATGTCAAGAAATAATAATAATAATATTATTATTATTATAGACCTGGGGGTTTTCAAGTATTAAAAATAATATTAATGGCACATATAAAATTATTATTTTCTAAACCTAATGATATATAAAACCAATTATATTATTTCCCTAGTCAAGCCAATTCATTTGTGTTTTAAAAAACAACATCCATAGAGAATCCTTTCGAAGCCCTAGATAGGTCCCTCTCTATGAATGCCCTCAAGAATGGAGAATGACCTTCCTCCTCCACCACTATCAAGTCAATGAAGTTTAAGATAACATTTCCTTGAAGAGATTCCTTGGGTGATCAAAGGTGAACGATACAATCATTAGCTATGCTAGCACTCAAAGATTCCTATGGTCAAATTCAAAGATTTATGGATCACATGTGTATCACTTCCATAGGTAATCTATACTCAACTCCTACAGCAAAATGATAGTATGACATTTACATGTTGTCTGATCCATCGACTAAGAAATAATTAATCATAATGTAATTTTTAATTGCTAAAATTATTTATAAATAATATGTGATGATCTTGTTATTTGGTTCCAGAATTTTCTCTCATCAATATTCTTTGATTTAATTACATTGATTAGGGTATTTATCATCATGTAAATCTTATATTAATCCTCGATTATGATAAAAAGTCAAGTAGGGCATGCTCAATCTAGTACATTCGTTGAACCTAGATCCTATAAGTGGTATCATAGGGGTCACATAATTATTTATAATCATTTAAATATTATTGATATATTTTTGAATTTCTCAATAGCTTTCAATTCCATTTTAATCATTCTTTAATCCAAATTGTGATATTTTATTTACTCCTCTATGTTTCATGTAAATATAATCAAATCAATTAATTTTATAAAAGGAAAACATTGGAATAACTCATCTGAAGGTGTCGAAGAATCTAGCTGGATAACAAAAATGTACACAACATGTATCCCATTAGTATATTCTATGTACTTATGTTCAATTTACTATGAATTAATTCAGAATTAATTCACACATTTTAAATTTATTACACTAGGTTTATTTAATTACACACCAAGTGTTTATTGGGAAATCCTGGCTAATGGTCTACTAGAGTATATGTCATGTAACTTCTGTGCAAATGTTTTAGTCCATCAGTCACAAACAGACCATGTATTCTGTTACACGACCGACGTGACTAGTGACCATGTAACTCAAAGAACATAAGTTGTATAGACCAGGTACATGACATGTACTCCAATATTTTCTATGGAATTATAACCTTCCATTTACCTAGGTTTGTTTCATAGATATATTATGATAATAATACCCAACATGTAGATGTAATTCACATTCCATTTTTTTTACAAAATTACACATAATTCAGAAATAATTCATTATACATCATAAACCTTATCAACACATGTTTTGTGCGGTTATTAATTAGATAGTGCACACCATGTGATGGGTTATATATATATATATATTAAATGTAAAATTACATTTCTACATATTTTTGGAACTCTATATTGTGTATAAGTCATAATATAGTCATTACTCTACCTAAATCAAAATTTAACAGGCTATATAAATTCCATGAATTATGTGTGGTCATTAAGTTTATAATACATGACACGAAATTATTGGATAATTCATGTATATTATATGTTATGTGAGTAAACTGTATATGAAATTAATACATGTTCGGTAGTTCGGACGAATACTCACTATGTCTCCTCCAAGGTACATTTTTATACCAAGATAGTTTTAATATATTTATTTAGTTTTTTTATAATTTTGATGGATGAAAAATGTAAAAAAATTATAAGAGAATTAAGATAAAAAAATTGATTAATTAAACAAGATAATTGATTTATTCGAGTATGATTCATATTAAATAAGAATTAATAGAATTGAATGATATTTTATTAAATGCATCATGCATTGCATTTATGTGGATGGATGTGAACATAAACCATCCCTTTGTATGTGATTTGTTTATTTTAATTTATTATTAAATTATATTTTTGGTCTATGAAACATCCCATCTCTCATTATGTAAGGGTCTCTGTGCCCATGGTTTCTTTTATGTATACCCCATAACCAATATTTTGGTTCCCCTCACCAATGAGTGCTTAAATTTATATGAAATATATGGAACACACAAGTTAAAGGAGGCGGTTCATGTTTGAAGTTGAGGCCCAATAAATTCAAGATAAATACATAGCTGGATTTGTGCAATGCTATAACATGAACCATAAATGGTATATGGTTTTTTTTTATTTTGGTTGATGATTAGTTTATAATCCTCTAGATAAACTAATCATTAGTAACATCTCATGATCATACCACTTTATTATTTTATTTCTATCATGAATCATGGTTATTTCATTATGGATGTTTTTTCATGATCACATTAATTAGTGAATTAACAAGAATGCATGGTACAACTAAAATAATCTGAAATATTCATCAACATTGTCTAAGATAAGGTTTATTACTTAAGTATATCCATTTAATATTAACAAGTATTTAATAAAGATAATAATTGTAAATTTATGCATAAAAATAATATCCCTCAATTATATATATATATATAAAGTTGATATATTATTCCACTACATAAGTTAAAATAGATCCATAGTCGAATTGCTTGGCTTGCCAAAGTAGGGGTGCTTTCAATTATTTGTAAATTATGACTTGAGTTGTTGGGTTGTATTAACTTAGTTAACTTCATGTATTAACTTCCAATGTAGGAAATGATATAACTAAGAGAACAAGGTTAAGAATATACAAGATTATTGGCCACATTGATCACTTAGACATCTTAATGATAAATTCATAGATGAGTTGCACATAGATTTCATACTTTCCTCACTAACCAAGTCAATATCCATATTTATTACTAATTATTACATGATAAATAATGAGAAGAGTATCTTAGAACTTCTTACTTTGATTATCCAAGTGGAAAAGTACATGGGGCATGACAAACCGTCAATATATTTGCTGAATAAGAAAAGGAAGAACAAGGAAAAGTGGCCCAAGACATATAACAAGTCTAAATATTTCAAACACCATCCTTTCATGATGAGGAAGATCCAAATGTAGAGAAAGGAATATTAAAAAATATGTTTTTATGGTCAAAAGAAAGGCCACTACAATATGAATTTCACCCATAAGAAATGGGAAGCTAAAGTTGCATTTGTTATCAAGTGTAATATTTCAATATCTATGCATTAGTTATTGAATACATATTCTGGTGATCATATATAAATATCCAAATGCAGGAAACATGTAGATTTTGAAATATTTATAGAGGATAGGTGTATTTTCAAACTTCCAATGGTGAGGGGATATATAATATATCCATTGTAGTCTTCCACCATTCATTTCCAACATGAATGATATGGGTTTTAAAATATTGTTATTATTTACCAATTGTTACCAAGAATATAATTTCTATATCCTTTCTAGAAATATATGATTCTATTTTCCAATTTTCAAATAAAATTTGATTATTTTATAATGAAAACACATTTTATGGTATGATGTATTTAAAAAACGATTTTTATGTATTAAATTACAAAAACCAAAAATTGGTGATTAATAATAAATCATGTTCACAAGACTCATATAACACCTAGCTATTAAATCACTACTATAGTCATGTATATGAAAATAATTTGATAAAGCTTTATCTAAATGATCATTTAGAATCTTTTGAGGTAAAATCACTTGCAATATGTCATGCCTGTTTACAAGAAAAAATGACCAATCCACTATTTGGTGGACATGTTGAAAGCTCTTTATATATTCTAATATTTTTATACAATTATGTGTGTAGACCATTTTTAGTAGAATATTGAGGTGGATATTATTACTTCATAACTTTTATTGATGACTTGAGTAGGTATGAATATGCAAACTTCATGAGGTTTAAGTCCAATTTTTTTTTGAGAAATTTAAAGAATTCAAGAATGAAGTAGAGAATCAGATTGGAATGAAGATATAAAATCATAAATCAGTTTGAGGTTATAAATATCTTAACCAAGATTTTATCAAATTTATATGGGAGTTTGGGATTATTTATCAACTCACACAACCATACACACCATAGTGGAATAGTGTTAGTGAAATGAGAAGTTATACTTTTTTAGACATGGTAAGGTCAATGACGAGTCATGAAGATATTACATTATCCTTTTAGAGATATGTATTACAAATAGAGGAATATACATTATTCCAAGTACTAACTAAAGAAAAAAAATGGAATTCCCATATGGTTATGGAGTGGAAAGAAACCTATTTTTTGCACACATGTGTATGGTGTTTCAATAAATCTATTAAGGCCTTATTAGGAAACAAACTTGAACCCCAAAGAACTAAGTGTATCTTTATAGTGTATTCTAAGAAAATAAAGGGATAATAACTATACAAACCCTCAAAAAACAAGGTTATTATCTCCATAAAATCCATATTTCGTGAGAGGAATCACATCCTCAACAAAGGATGGTGGGGAAAATATTGAATTTGAGGAAGTTACAAAGAGTTTGTAGAGAGCTTAGAAGCTACAAGATGGAAAGAAACAATGAATTATGAAATAAATTCCATGTATTTGAACCAATTATTGGTTTTTTTTTCAATCTTCTAGTTGATGTAAATCATGTTGGATGTAAAGGGTTATTCAAGGGAAAAATAGACATTGAATGTAAAGTAAATACCTTTAAATTAAGGCTAGTGACTAAAGGGTTTAAACAACATCTAGTCATTGACTTTGATGAAACCTTTTAATCGATTTCTATATTTAAATCCAGGAGAATTATACTTTCTATATAATCTTACCATGGATATTAAATTTGGAATATAGACGTCAAAATTCCTTTCAGTAATGGGAACCTATAGGAGGATGTCTATATGACACAACAAGAAGGTTTTTTGACCCTAGGAAATGCCAAAAGGATATATAAGTTGTACAACTCCATTTATAGATCAATGCAAGAATCTAGTTCATGGAAAATTTGATTTGAGGAAGCTATAAAATATTTTGGTTTCATTAAGAATGAATGTGATCCATGTGTTTATAAGTGGTTCAGTGGGAATGCGGTCATTATCCTAATTGTATATGTTGATGACATAATAATTATTCTAAATTTAATACCAGTATTACAATCTGTTAAAGAATAGTTAAAAAATGTTTCTTTATGAAATACTTAGGTGAAGTATCCTACATTCTAGGGATTAAGATAATTTTTAATATATTCTAGAATCTTCTTGGACTATGTCAAGGTACATAAATTGACCAGATTATAAATAAATTTAGTATAAAACAATCCAGTCGGGGATTGGTTATATTGTCACGAGGTTTACATATTTTTAAGAAAATGTGACCTCAGACACAATTTTAGAAAGAAATAATTGGTAATAACAAGCTTTAGTGATAGGATAAATCTTGTATTCAATGACATGTACTAGAATTTATGTTTCCTATGTGTTGATCATGGTATTTAGATATCAAGTTGATATAGAAGAAAAAAATTGGTTTGTTATTAAGGTTATCCTAAAGTATCCGATAAGAACTAAGGTTATGTTCCTAGTGTGTGGAGGAGATGATAAATTGGTCATAAGGGGTTATACTAATGCTAGTTTTTAGATAGATCAAAATGATTTAAATTTGTAGCTTGGATATATTTTATATCTCATTGGATGAGTTGTGATATGGAAGAGTTCAAATCAGCTATTTGTCACTGATTCTATAGAAAAGTATGAGTATAAAGAGGCTTCTGATATATCCATAGAATCCATTTGGATATAGAACATTTTCTAGGTTCTTGATTTGATAACTAATCACAAAAAACCTATTACATTGCTTTTTGATAATAATGTAGTGGTGGATAGTGTAAAAGAGTCATGGTTATGCCAACAGAAAAAACAAATACTTTTAATGTATCACCTCTTGATAGATTTTTCTCATAGAGGTGAAGTTGTAGTGAAGATAGTATCCTTAGAATAAAACATAGTGTATACCTTTACTAATACTCTATCTTAGAAGAATCATGAGTATCATGTAAGACCTAGAGAACTGACGTTTGTTAGCAGTTGGATGTAGTGAAAGTAGGAGTCTTCTTGAGTTGGACCCCTATAACTGATTTCTATGTATTTTAAGATAATATTTATTAATTTTTTTTTAAAATATTAATAAACTCCTTATAAAATCTTTATTGTTATTCTATCAAACATAGTATGTGATAATGTACAAAGAGTATGTCTTTCACTGAAAGTTCATAATAGTTCCACGCTATGATGAGAACCCAAAAGTGCCACTAAAATATTATTAAATATATGTTCTATAGCTCGATGTAATCATTTGAGTGACAACAATGGTTCTAGCTCTCAAGGGTGGGGTCTCATTGGACGTTGAGGCACCTTCTAATGGTGTACTCCCTTGGTAATATCTAGTATAAGATATTATGAGAACAAGACCCACCAATCATAAATCAATATTTATATGTTTCATTGGATGTCTCAATTTGTTGATGTGTGTATTGATTCTTAGAATTTAGGATTATTATTAATGAGTATTATAATTTTTTAAATTTTATGTATTGATGAAAATAATGAAGACATATGTTCACTGTGAGGTAGGACACTTTGGGCCCATCTCGAGAAATATTTCATTAATAAATAATGTGATAAAGGATTTTCCAATTGTGTTCTTTAATGGTAGTTGATATCTTAGATCCTTTGATGGAAATGATATAGCCAAAATAAATCCATGTCCATGGTGTTCTATAGGCAAGTTTGATTTCCATACATTCAAATAAAGAGACATTGAGCACATAGGTTGATGGAACCAGTATGTAGCCGTCTTTATTAAAGATATAATTATAAAGAAAGTATAATTCATTATAAGAATCATTGTGTGTTTTTATGTCATTTTTCATTATCTTCTTACTCTATGGGGGGCTTGGCATGTTTTTAGATGCTAACCTTGGACTTCGGGGTTGTTTCTCCTAATGCCACTAAGAAAGAGGTCTAGTGGGTCACACACTAAATGTATCCAGAACATCCTTTAAACAAAAGTATTATTTATTTTTTAAAAAGTTAACTAAATATTATTCCCACACATTATTTTAAAAATATTGTTGTTTTCATGATCACATATATCTTGTCACCAGTTATTTGAGAGAATGTTTTGTGAGAAAAATATTTAAGAATTAGGTATATTCTATTTAGTGAATATAATATTTATTTATTTATTGGAAAATAATGTAGTGTTATTTTTTTTATTAAATAAATATTCATTATTCATGGTTTGATAAATATTTTGGGGGAATATCATGCTGATTTTAAAGGTCCATTGAGAAATAAAATATATTTAATATTATTAGAATACATAATATTTTATTTAATTCATCATCTTAGAACATGTCAAGAATAATAATAATAATATTATTATATAAATTGGTTTTCAAAAGGATTAAGAAAAATAAATATGGAACATATGAAATTATTAATTTTTAACCCTAACAATATATAAACACATTTATAGTATTCCTCCAGTTGAGAAAATTCATTTTTTTTGTACAAAGAAATCTAGAGAGAATACACTTAAATCCCAAAAGATATCCCTCTCCAATAATGCTCTCAAGAATTGAAAGTGATCCTCCTCCCCCAACACTCCCAAGTCTAGAACTAATACAAAAATGGGCTTTATCAGCGCTCAAAATAGGCTTTAACAGCACTAAAAAAGAGTTGAAAATCTAAGTGCTAATTGGGGGGGGGGGTGGGGGTCCCTTTATCATTGATAAAAACAAGATGATAAAGGGAGCCTTTATCAAGACTGATAAAGGGTGACTCAATCAGCCCAAAAAGCACTAATAAATGGAGTATTTATCAGCGCTAAAAACACGGTGATAAAGAAAGACTTTATCAGTGCTTTTTTTTGCGTTGGTAAATGTCATGCCTTATATAACATAAAATTCTACAACAGCACACCCAAACAAGACCTGAAAAAATATCATCACATCAAACAAGCAGTTCGCATAGATAAAATATGCGTTGATAGTCAATTTCGGATCAAACGATGGGAAAAAATCCATACCTAATGTGATGTAATAATTATTCATTGTGATTATCAAAAGTTACCATTACATAATATCTCCTCTAAATGATATCTTATCTTTCCTCAGATAAAATATATAGAGAGGGTTCAATGTCAGAACCTTAATAAAAATTTGATTAAGGCTTTCATGCGAGTTATTCTTCATGTTTTTGTGGTTATGATTCATGTCAATCTTGGATATGAAATTTTTTTATAGATTTTTAGTTCCTTTTAGTATATGTTTCCTGAGGACTTAGATATTCTCCTCTGTAGATTCCTCATGGTATATGGATTTGGGTGATTTTTGGGGCACATCAGTAAATGTGTTCTTGTGGTTGATGCCTTTATATTATGGTGTGTTGCCTTTATTTTCACTCCATTTATAGAATTTATAAAATGTGGGGAGATATATGCCTATTATTTATCCATAATAGACTCTTGATTAGTAGTAGTGTAGTACTTTTATTGGGGGACACAATTTAGAAGAACCCATGTGGGTATGCTTTCATGGGGAAGTTTTCTTTTCATTTTTAACTTTTACTATTTAACATACATAGGAAAATGATGGGTTGTATGACTCCAAGTAAAAACCATGAAACTCACCTTTTTGAGGGAGTTTTTAAGAACAAGGTTTGTTCACAGTTATGAGAAACCATGGGGTATGGATCTGTAGTTTAACTAATTAATTTTAAACCATTAGAACATGGTTAGTTAACTGTTTGTCCAAACTGGGTAGAAGACGGTTTCTTATCCAATGGCTCCCAAAAAGTTGGCGAACAGTTTGTAAAACTGCCCAACCAGACCATGAAAGATGGAGATGATATGGCATAATTTAAGTTATTTCAACTTATTTCCTACCATCCCCTTCCCAAAACACAGTCTAAGATCCCTTTATCTTGAAAATTTATCCAATTTAAATCCTCAATTATTTTTTCTTTCCCCTTCGTTCATCTCCCTCTCCCTTTCCTCTTTGTTTTCATCCCTCACAAAGAACACTAGGTAAAACATTTATATTTATGTTGTGTGATGAATTATTAATGGGGTTTTATTGTATAAGGACTACTTAGGACTATATGTGGCTTGTCTAAATGTCTTATGTCATAGGTAATGACTTTTGGATTGTTTTTCATACATTAGTTGTTGTTTTCAATTAAAAGTTTTTCCATTTAAAAAAAAAGAGATACACTTTGAGTGATACTGGTCCAACCCTACCCCGGATTGAAAATTGGTTGACTCATACACATAAAAAATGACCCATGGATCATAGGAATAAAGTATCAACACAATCAGAATGCGTTTGGTCAGTTTTCTGTACGTCAGTTGTTGTTTTCTCTTAAAATTCTGTCCATTTTAAATAAAAGAGAGACACTTTGTGTGATATCAGCCACATTGTAACTTTTATTGAGGCAAGGTTGAATCATACACATCAAAAATGACCCATGTATCATTATCCTAAATTTTCAACACAATCCTAATGGTTTTGGTTAGTTTTCGGTACGTTGGTTGTTGTTTTCACTTAAAATTCAATCCATTTTAAACAAAAGAAAGACAATATGAGTGATACCGGTCACAAAATGCCTCGAATTGAGGAATGGTTGACTCATACATGTCACAAATGACCGATGTATCATTTTCCTAAAGTATCAACACAATCCAATTGTATTTGGTTGGTTTTCTGTACATCAATTGTTGTTTTCACTTAAAATTCTATCCATTTTACACAAAAGATATACACTTTGAGTGATATCGGCCACACCGTCACTCATATTGAGGCATGGTTGAAACTTAAACATCATAAATGACCCATGTATAGTTTTACTAAACTATAAACCAAATATGAATGCATTTGTTATGTTTTCTGTATGTTAGTTTTTGTCTTCACTTAAAATTCTATCCATTATAAACAAAAGAGAGACACTTTGACTGATACCGGTCACAACGTGCCTCAGATTGAGACGGGTTTAACTCTTACAAATCAAAAATGACTCATTTATCATTATCATAATGTATCAATACAATCTAAATGTTTTTGGTATGTTTCCCGTACGTCAGCTATTGTTTTCACATAAAATTTTGTCCATTTAAAAAAAAGAGAGACACTTTTGGGTGATACCAGTCACACCATGCCTCATGTTGAGATGGGGTTGACTCTTACATGTCACAAATGACCCATGTATCATTTCACTAATGTATCAAACACAATACGAATGTGTTTGGTTGGTTTTCAATATGTCAGTTGTTGTATTCACTTAATATTTTGTCCATTTTAAACAAAAGAGAGACACATTGAGTGATATCAGTCACACCAAGCCTCGGATTGAGGCAGGTTTGATTTTTACATGCCACAAATGATCCATGGATTGTCATACTAAATTATAAACAACATCCTAATACATTTGGTTGGTTTTCCATATGTCAGTTGTTGTTTTCACTTAAATTTTTGTCCATTTTAAACAAAAGGGGAACACTTTGAGTGATACCATCCACACCATGACATGTATTGAGGAATTATTGACATTTACATGTCCTAAATTACCCATGTATCATTATTATAATGTACCAAAACAATATGAATGTGTTTGGTATATTTTATGTACGTCAGTTGTTTTCATTTAAAATTCTGTCCATTTTAAATAAAAGAGAGATACATTGAGTGATATCGTTAACACTGTACTACAAATTGAGGTGGTGTTGACTATTACATGTCAAAAATGTACCATTTATAATTCTACTAAAGTATCAACAAAATCATAACACATCTGTTCTGTTTTATGTACGTCAGTTATTATTTTCACTTAATATTCTTTCTGTTTTAAACAAAAGAGAGACACTTTGAGTGATACAGGTCACACCCTGCCTCATATTGAGGAGGGGTTAAATCTAACACGTCAAAAATTACCCATGGATCATTATCCTAATGTATGAACACAACCTGAAAGCGTTTGGTCAGTTTTCTGAACATTAGTTTTTGTTTTCACATAAAATTCTGTTGATTTTAAAAAAAGAGAGACACTTTGAGTAATACCGGTCACATCATGCCTCACATTGAGGTGTAATTGACTCTTACATGTCAAAAATGACCCATGGTACGTTCTTATAAAGTATAAACACAATCCAAATGCGTTTGGCCAGTTTTCCATATGTCAGTTGGTGTTTTCACATAAAATTTTGTTCATTTTAAACAAAAGAGAGACACTTTGAGTGATACTAGTGACACCATGCCTTGGATTGAGTCAAGGTTGACTCGTAGATTTTAAAAAAGACCCATGGATTGTTTTCCTAAAGTATCAACACAATATGAATGATTTTTGTCGGTTTTCAGTATGTCAATTGTTGTTTTCACATAAAATTTTGTCCATTTTAAACAAAAGAGAGATACTTTGAGTGATATTGGTCATACAGTTCCTCTGATTGTGGTGGGGTTTACTCGTACACATTTCAAATTATCCATTAATCATTCTACTAAAGTATGAACACAATATGAATGTGTTTGGTCAGTTTTCCATACGTCAGTTGTTGTTTTCACTTAAAATTTCATCAATTTAAAACAAAAGAGAGACACTTTGAGTGATACCGGCCACACCGTGACTCAGATTGAGGTGGGGTTTACTCATACATTTCACACATGACCCATGGATCTTTTAACTAAATTATCAACATAATACGAATGTGTTTGTTTGGTTTTTTGTATGTGAGTTGTTGTTTTCATTTAAAATTCTTGTCCATTTTAAACAAAAGAGAGACACTTTGGGTGATATCGGTCACATCGTGCCTCGAATTGTGGTAGGTTTGACACGTACACATCAAAAATAACCCATGGATCATTTTTCTAAATTTAAAACATGTATGTGGGGGGCCCTATTGGGAAGGAGGTTGCAACAATGTTCATTTTCTTATTATGGATAATCAAAAAACATACAATTTCTACCAATTAAAATGGTCAATGCATGAGAATCCATTTGGAATCTCAATGATCATACTATAATCAATTTAGGTAAAATATGTTTACTCAAATTTTCTTTTAATTTTACTGGACATGCGTGATATGAAGGTATTTTTGAGATTTTTCTGGTTTTTCTTATCCAAATCCCAAAGAAAATTGTTTCATCATTCTTGCATGTTGTTGGTGCATTTCATCTTTTTAAATGGTCAAATGTATCATTGGAGAAAAGATGTTTTATTTAATAATAATTTCAATTTTACTATGAAAATTTACATAAAACAATGTTTCATCATTTGATCTTCATGAACCCCTATAAAAATGTCCGCCAATTGTAGATGTCCCCAAGTCAGATCTTCATGCTATTTGTGTACAATCTTCCATAATGTTTGCAGCCCACTCATTTATGAAAAAATACATATCTCCTTGTGTATATAATGATTTTAGACAGTCAGATTAGTACTATAAAATATATAAATAAATAATTCATAAATAATTTAAATAAAACAGTATTTGTTTTGTAAAATACCTCTTTTGGGATGCTAGTTTGTTGATGGAAAACAATCTCTCTCACAAATTTACAAACATAATAACTTTAATAATTATTGTTTGTTTGTTTTGGACGCTGCAAAAACTTTTATCATTAATAGAATAAGTAACTTGTTTTGATATGTGTTTTGATAGTGAAATTTTATTATATATACATTGATACTTTTCCAGACGTAGTCTTTCACACCTCCATATGCTTAGCCCCTATCCTCATTACTTTTTTTAGATGATATTAATACACTGCCCTATCATAAAATAATACTTAGTAAAATATAATATAAATTATATAACATGATGTTCAGACATAAAACATAGGATGTAGTCTCTTACAGACTCACAAACTCCATCATGTGTGGGCAGTTTCTTGGATATCCATGCATTGAATCCCGAAAATAAATCTTTGGAGTATCCAAGTTCACCTCAATTAGCAGCCAATGTTTCCTAAAAACACAAAAAAAGGATTAAGTAATGAAAGAAGTAAAAATATAATTGATATGCATGAATCATAGAGTTTTACCCCTACATGGTTGGTATTGATAAGATTTTGTCATCTGTAATCTTTCGTTCAAATGTTTTCAGTAATCCTGTCACTATTTCATCCCTTTTTGATGGCTCTAATTTAGTTAGTTGTGTTTATGCGGTATGAGGACTAACGAGTACGAATTTTGGCTCATTGGGAAATTACTTCAACTTTTTTTCATATATACACCTACCAATAATATAAAATGAATTTAGTCATAATTAGCACATTGTATTAGCTTTTAGAAAATCAATTCATGAAAACATACCTCATATATAAATTTACAACTCTGAGGCCTAGCCAACTGTATTCAAGGATTCCATTTACATTTTTAGTAGTAATGAAATCTTGAATTTCCTCTCCATATAAATTCTTATAAAAAACAACTATATGACTAATACCACTTTTTAGCTTCATATCCATATGAGTCATAAATGCTAGTAAATGTGGATAGAGAAAAGGCAGTGTTATTTTGATTTCAGTAGATCTTTTGGATAGGTTGGTCGATCCTTTAGATGATTTTGAGCACACGTTTTTTGTCACCCACATTTCTTTCTCAATCTCTAATACCATTCATTGGTTCAGACCATTTTTTCATTAATTGTTAAAGGTTTATCTTCAAAAATGGAAATAAATACCTCTTTGCCCAAATGTACTATGATGAGTTATGATGGCTAGGCAATGAACTTCCCAATATCCTTTTCGATGGTATGAATATCATCATCATCTCATGGAATAGGTATCTCTGCATTTTTCTGATGATCCACAATAATTTTCACTTTCAGATGATCTATTGGAAGTTGTCAATTATGCAGCTTGTCCTGTGGGATGTTGAACACCGTAGCCCCCGCTACAAGGTGATAGGTGGGTGTTCATATATATAAATCATAGTCATTATCACCCTGTAGAAGATCAGTACATGAAAAGTATCTGTGTTTTTATGATTCACATTTCATGGGAACAATTAATATAATATTTATTACCATGGCTAAGATTGCTCTTTGAGGGGAATGGATCACCTCAAAGTTGGTGGTGGTGGGTCGAGATCTTCACGTGCTGGTTGTTCCGGAGTTGTGTCTTCTCCTTTTGTCCCACCCATAAATGTTTCTAGCAACTCTCCTTTCCATTGAAATCATTTTTCAAGAGTTTCTAGTCTTTCACTTATTTGTTTCATTTCTTCAATTCTATCACCCGTTTGTTTTTTTTTTCTCAAAATATACATGGGGTATCACCCCAAACCCCACACCTCTGACACGATTGTATTGTTCTGGCCACTTCAAAGCCATCGATAACATGTTGTCATCCGCTATAGGAGTAGTTGATTCATGTGACTGTCAGATATATTAAAATAAGTAATTATTATTATCTAATATAAATTTAAAACAAAACTTTTTATCAGGTTATACTTAAAACATATTTCACACAATTTTTGTGTGTTTTCATCTACAAGATTTCCTTCCTTATTCACACATGCCTCCTTCCATAACACATAAAGTAATGAACATATAATTGAACATCGTTTGATTTATCAATTTAGCAAAGACCAAATGTGTGTTATATTGATTTCACATATACATAATTAATGTATTTTCATATAAAATGCACACATGCTAAACTAATCCATTTTTTTAATACTATTAAAGTGTGCTTATTTTTAATTTG
Source organism: Viscum album (assembly GCA_963277665.1). Taxonomy (NCBI): domain Eukaryota; kingdom Viridiplantae; phylum Streptophyta; class Magnoliopsida; order Santalales; family Viscaceae; genus Viscum; species Viscum album. Next base: position 1,006,655,033 of record OY728140.1, read on the forward strand.
TCCAATTTCACTCATTATTTACAGGAATGCACATAAAATTAGATATTAATTAATAATGTTAAAAAATATTTGTAAAAAAATTTATAATATATATATATATATTCATAAATAAATATATTTAAAAATGTACAAATTACCTTTATAAAATTATATATTTATAATTATAAATAAATAAATATTTTTCTAAAAAGTATTTATATAATTATAAATAAATAATTATATATATTTAAATTATTATTAAAATTATAATAAATTTACATAAATAATGAATATATTTACTATATTTATATTTATATATATTTAATATATATATATAATTATATAAATTTATATAATGATATAAATATTATTTTTTAAAAATATTTATATAATTGTAAATAAATAATTATATATTTAAATAATTATATAATAATAATTAATATATTTACTATATTTATATTTATATTTATTTATTAAGTATATATATTTATTTATTTATGATTTTTTTATTTATAATTATAATTATAAATCCTTTATCTGCGCTTGAGTAATAAGAGTTGATAAAAGAAATCTTTATCAGCTATTTCTCTTGAACAGATAATGATGAGGCTTTATCAGTGCTTTTCTAGCGTTGATAATGACCTACCATTATCAATTCTAAAAAAGTGCTGATATATATGCCTTTTGTTAGTGCTTAAATAATAAGTGTTGGTAAAAGGACTATTTATCAGAACTTTTTAAAAATCACTGATAAAAGTGTTCCGATCTATTTTAAAAATCCTAACCTATTGTGAACCTGTTGTGATATCAGAAACTTTCTATGGAATCCACCCATTTTCGAAGCACCTCCTTAGTGAATTGAATCTTTAATCACACAAACCCACATGAATCACACAAACCCACAACCTCCAGTTGTTTAAACATCATCTGATATCTAGTGTTCGATTGCAGTTATAGTTTTCGAAGAAAACTTTGAGATCTAGATCTGAGGGTCTTGGGTTTTCTTCAACCTAGAGAGCTAGGCATGTGTTTTCCTTTATAATTTCCTATTTTCTTTATGTATTTTTCATTTCAGGATCTGGATCCTAGTGTTTCTGATTTTCCTTTGTAGGTTCCAATTTTATTTCATTATTTGTGCTCCAATTATTGTAATATATTTTGATTTAGTTTATGATCTATTATTTTCTAGAATACTATTTTGGATATCCACTTTTGGTCCTTTTAAATTATTATTTTGAATCAATTTTCTTCACTGTCTACATCTATACCCCTACTTACTTCCCTTTTTTTAATCAATTTCCTTTATAGGTTCTGAGGAAAATAATTTAACAAACCAATTCCCAGTCTGATGATGGTGGGAAGTAGTAAAATAAGCTAATTTTATACAATTTATGTAAGGTAATTTATTTATTTAAATTCTATTTTAAAAAACTGATGTAAGGGTTTTTCATTAAAATTTTATTTCTCCGAATTGTGTTATTTTATTTTAAGATAAATCTTAGTATGGGTGATACCATATTAATTTATTTTCATTAGACCTTTATTTTCAAAATTAGTATGGCTTTGTATTTATTTTACTACCACTACGAACAAAAATGGTCACATTAGAGGGGGTTATTTTTTAAATTAGAAGGGGCTATAACCCCCTGTAAATTCATTAGTGGTGGTTGCAAGGAACCACCGCTAATGTGGCCACCTACTTCCATTGGTTGCTGTTTTGAGTAAGTGTTGGAAAAGTAATGGTGGCTTTAGAGGTGGTTATAGTAGAGGAGTCTTAAACCCCCTCTAATGTTGAAATAAATCCACCGGCTCCACAAACCTCCACTAGTTGAAAGGGTTTAGGGACGATTCAAACCACCCCTAATAAGGTGTTACTTTAGGGGCAGTTTTGACATCCTACCCAAAAAAAATTCAAATTTTCTTAATACCCGAACCGCCCTCCCTCACATCACTTTATGTCCTTCCCTCCCTCCCCACTAGTTCCCCCATCTATCCCTCTAGTTCACCTCTAGAATTATCATACCCCATGCCTCCACCTCGCCATCCGGTCCCCCCTCCCATCCCCATGCCCCCTGCCCCACACCTTCAATTCTAGTTCCCCTCTCTCCCCAGCCCCCAATTCCCATGCCTGGACCCACCTCTTACCTCATGCTCGCCTCCTCCTACCTCTAATTCTCTTGCCCATAGAGAAAAATAATCTGCACGATGAATCAAACCCTGGACCATGGGCTAAATGCTTCGCCTATAACCCCCCATCAAACCACTATGGAAAATGACATTTCATATATTTGTGATACATGATTTTTTTTATATATATTTGACGGTTTTTTGTAATAAAAATAAATAGCATAATATATTTACATACATTTAAATAATAATATATATATTATTCACTATATTTATATAAAATTATATATATTATTTGTTATATATTTAAATATCACCTAAATATATTACACAAGTATATATACATATATTGTATATATATATGTCTGTGTGTTTGTGTGATAACAATAATATTATTAATTATTATTAATATTTTACATCTATTTCTTAATCAATAAAAATTATATGTTGCTTTTATAAATACTATACATTCATTTTATGATTTATATAAAATATATATTATATTAAATAAATTTGTATTACATATTTATCAAAATTATTTATATACTTATATACATGTATATATTTATTTAAGGAATATATATATCCACATATATATTTACATATTATATTTATATAAAGTCTTTAAAAATATATTTATATAATTTCCTCCAGTACATATATTTATTATTACTTAAAGTTAAAATGATTTCTTTCAATACATATATTTATTACTTATGTTTAAAGTTAATCCCATGGATGTGTGGATAAAGTGAGTTTTTAAAGTTTAGATGGTCAAATGTTCATGACGTCTTTATATCTAAATTAAATATAAAAATTACTCCAATGAACTACATCAGACTAATAGATATATAATTGATCTTTTTTAAATTTATAAGAAATTTAATATATAATATAACATTAATAATTATTTAGAGGTAAAGGCAGTTTTCAACTAAAATGCAGTATTTTTCACTATTCATCAAAAATGAAACTTCTCAGGAAAATACCAAAATTCACCCCAAACCAATTTTGATATTCAAAATTGAAAAATTTATTTTATTTTTACAAATAAAATTTATAAAAATTTAAAGATTTAGTTTTACAAGTGGTGCACCATTAAAACGTTGAAAAACTCAGTCTTACGTGTAACGCAAGATAACTCAATGTTGTGTGTAGTGTAAACTTATATTTATGTATAAAGAATGCTAAAAAATTAAATTTATTCTAAAAGGAAAATATTTTAAATTCATAGGGTTTTACATTAGAGGAACCTTGGGAGAACTCTAGAGAGCAGAGTGAAGATTAAGGTTGTGTTCAAAGGTTTTTGAGTGAATAGTAATGGGAGCTTGGTGGTTTATATAGGAAAAGAGAGTGAAGTTCTTTAATATTTTCCAAACTTATGTTTTGGAATCTATATAATAAATTAATCAAACCCCCAAACCACACCATAGTTTTTACCCATGGTTTCTGAAAAATTGTGGTTTTTATCAGTATATTACAAGTCCAGGAGCTGAGATAATTAAAATATCTCCCTTGGTGATGTGGAAGTGAGTCAGGTTCTTAAATTAAGGATTTTGAAACCATAAAATATAATATAGTTTTTGCAGGATTCATAAAGACTTTATGAAATGAATAAAATAACCTAAAAAATATATTATTTTAAAGGGGAAACATATATTTTTTCATGGATACAATTTATAGTATTTATTACATCATTTTTGGGTCATTAGGATGTCATAATACACATCGTATAATTATATTGTATTTAATTTTGACCCAAAAATTCAACTATCTCGGAAAAATATGAAAAATTAATTATTGGATAATTTTGATGTTCTGAATCCAAAAATAATGTTTATTTTATCCAAAAAAAATAAATATATTAATTTTCACTTTTAAAACAGAATATACCTTTATTGTGAAATGTTAGGTTCTTTGACAATAATAGTTTTTAAACCTCTATGATTTTTGACATCATAAAATTATATTATCAATTATAATTAATAAATATTATTTAATAATAATATTTTATAAAAATATCAATTATTTAAAAAATTCATTAATTTATTAAAATGAATGTCTTAAATGAAATTTCATATGACCCAAAAATAAAATTTTTACTTATCAAATCAAAATCATTTATAAAGTAAAAATAATAGGAAAAAAATATAACCATTATTCTATTGAAAATAAAATATGCATAGTCATATTATTAGGCTTTAGATACATACCCCTTTTTACACTAGAAAATGACCTAATTAGGGTAACGTGCACGATGGTGTTATTTTCATGGGGTGGTTTGGTGTACATGGTTTGGGTTGTAATCTAAATGAGCTTATAATTCTCTCATAAATAGTTTCAATCATGCTTTAGTTGTTGTATATTATCTTGGTCTTGGTCAAGGTAAAATCTCAGTGATTCTACCTCCCTTAGAAGATCCAATAAATGGGCTTCATAGGGTACGATCCTACTAGTAAAGTCTATCACTTCCTTTTCTTATTTAAATTAGATTTATAAAAACATTATATTTATACTAATCATATGGTCACTATTAAATGACTGTATTATAAATATTTATGATGCTTAACAGTCTTTAAAATCATATAGGATATAATAATAAAAATATTTTGATGTGTTTTCTATAACCATAATATATAATAAGACATTTAATTAAACAAAAAATAGAATTTTATTTATAAAATTGTGGGTTGTTACATTATAGGCCTTAAAGGAGGAGCATGGTTGACACATCGTATTAGAAAATAGTGTGTGTCTTCCCAAGAAATCATGCATCTTGTTTGGAGAAGGATAGTGGGTAGGGCACAATTGGTTCATTGTTATAGATAACCATGTGAATTCCCCCCAAAAAACATATGTATTATGATAGTGGAAAAAATAATGGATGGTTCATGGTTTACGAATCCATGGGGCCAAACCATGTGGGTTCCTAGAAGAGACAAAAATTCCCACACGGTTAATGCACGGTACAAAAAACTATGTGACTAATATATGCGTAAGGTTTTAATTAATCTAAAAATTGGATTTTAAACCCAAACCCTGTATTAAAACCCTCATTATTTATTCTACTCCTATGTATCTAAAACATAGTGATTCCAGTGGTGATTCCTCTCGGTTAATCTCCCACCGTACTCTAAATTTAAAGGATCTAAGGAATTAACTCATGTGGATTCAAGGTAAAAGGTTATTTCCTACTATGTTCTTCACTTATATCCTAGATATGCTATTTATTTTCTGTTATTAATCATATATACAAGCTACATTTGCTAGATATATGGATTTTATCAAGATCTAATTGAGAATTCTTGGTTGTTTTTTTGGATATACCACATTCCTCCTCTATTATTCACATTCATTTTGTGATATAAACATTGTTCCTCTAATGGTCTCTTTATTTCCCTTTTGTTCCAGATTCATATCAATTATTAGAAAATAGAAATAAAAAAATACACAAAATCACAGAATCATGGATCAAAGAAATCTTCTAGCATAGAAAATAGGCAAGATAGTTTAGGAGAGAAGGTGAAAGAAACAAATGAGACAAAACTGTGACAACATTGAAATGACGACGAAATTTGAGAAATTCTAGAATTTATGCACTTTAATAGGTGTTTAGTAATAAAATAAACATAATTTATTTAAGTTTATTTATGTGTATATTCAATGTTTTAAATTTCTATGGACTCAGGACTCTAAAATTGAGATCTGCATAAACAATTATTGGATTGGATCAATTAGAAAAACCCACAGCCAACCAGGATCGGGCAACAAAACCCACGGTCCACTAGGAATCAACCATGGGTCATGATTCTCATCCAACAATCCATATTTTTTTTTTATTTAAAATATTTAATTTTTTAGAATTATAATATTATATATCTATGATGTTTTGAGATAATTTTAAATATATATATTTAATAATCAATATAATGTGTTACTTATGATACATTCTAGTTATTTAATGTATATTTAATAATTTATATATATATATATAATGTTTTTTGTATAATATTTCAATATGTTATATTTTATAATTTGTTTAGAAATTTTTAAATTTTGTTTTGACATGTTGGCATGTGGGTCCTACAAGGATAAGACCAGGTACTATCATTTTACATTTAACATAACTTGAGGAGGGAGATGACCCATTCCATAAAAGGTATAACCTGTACTGATTCATATTTAGAACGATGCATTTTTTTTAAACATATGATATTATAAAGGTTATAATATGTGTTGTGATGGAAACCACACTTTAGGAAAATCCACCTCTTGTATGGAAGTCATCTCTTGGAACCTAAAATTAAAAAAATGAACCAAGAATTTTTGAAACACCATGACGTTGTAGACTCATTGTATACAGAACGAAGAAGCCTCACACATTGGTTATACACTAGTATATTGGTTTAGAATTGTTGTAGATGTTACTATCTAACACATATTATACTATGATTGGATGTTTAGAAGCTTCTTTATACACAATAAGTTCTTGTAGATAATGATGTGGGATTATCCATTAGATATTTGTTATAAAATAAAGATCAAGGGATGTAGTTAAAATAACTAACAACTAATACATCATATTCAATTACCAAAATCTCTTATGTGACTAATATTTCACTTGTGTGATCATGAAGGAATTCATCATTTTGTGATCTGCTATTGAAGTGATCAAACTTATTGAGCTGCATCGACATTCATTAATATATTATTTACCGATGTCCTTAATTTCTTTTTAGTTTTCTTTGTAAAATCTTTTCTATCCTATATTTATAATTATAAGCATCAGTTTATTCTTTTTCTAATAAAAATATAGTTAGTTATGTTGGAGTTGGTTCCCTATAACCAACTTCTATAAACATTATGATAACCTATATTAATTTTTATGAATATTAATAAACTCTTTATCACATTATGATTGCTCTTATACCAATAAGAGCATGTAACAATTTACTGAGCTGTTGTCACATTGAAAAGTAATATAGGCTTCCCGATATGATGACAAAATAGAATTTCCATGATATTATTCTTAAATGTACGTTCTATATCCAGATGAAATTATTTGACGGACATAAATTATATAGGCCGTTAAGCGTAGAGACTCATAGGACTTTGAATCACCTTCTCATGGTGTATATCCTATATAATATCCAATATAGGATATTATAAGAATGAGAACCTCTAGTAGAAAATCCACATTTATATGTGTCATTGGATTCTCATATATGTGGACGTGTGTATTGATCATTAAGCTTTAAGATTATTATTAATGAGTATTATAATTCATGTACTTTGATGTATTGATGGTAACTATGATGACATATGTTTACAGTAAGGTAGGTTACATTGGGTGTTTCATGAGTAAAATATCCTTATTAAATATTATGATTAAGGATTTTTCATTTATATTGTTTAACATAATTTTATATCCCAGAATTTTTTATTTAAATGATATAGCCTAAATATATCATTGTCCGTGGTGTTCTGTAGGAAAGTTTGATTTCCAAAAATTCGAAGATAGAGACATCGGGTGTATAGGTTGATGGCACCGGCATGCACCCTTCTTGATTAGAGACATTGTGATAAAGGAATTATGTTACACAGTAAGATTTCATATGTGTTTTTATATCATTGAGAAATTAAATTCATTATCTATATGTGACTTAGAGTGTGTCTAGATGATAGCATTGGACTTTGGACTAATTCACCTAATTCCACTGATAAAGATGCTTGGAGGGTCACACACTAAGTGCATTGAGAACCTTAATTAAATAATATTATTATTTATTATTTAACAAGTTAAATTAATATTATTCCCACATATGGTTTAATAATTATTCACCTTTTCTTGATCGCATATATTCTATCACCAATTATCCGTTATAATATTTTGTGAGAAGAATATTTAATAAATATTTATTTTCAATTTAGGGAAGATAACGTTTATTTATTTTTTTAAAATAATGAAATGATATTTGTTTATTAAATTAATAGTCATTATTTGAGGTTTGATAAATATTGCGGAGGAATGGAGGACCATATTTAATGGTCCAGTGTGAAATAAAATATATTAAATATTATTTTAATAAATATTATTTAATTTAATTCACAGGTTTTTTACATGACAAGAAATAATAATAATATTATTATTATTATTATAGACATGGGGTTTTTCAAGTATTAAAAATAATACTAATGGCACATCTACAATTATTAATTTCTAAACCTAATGATATATAAACCCAATTATATTATTTCTCTTGTCAAGAAAATTCATTTGTGTTGGGCACAACAACTTCCATAGAGAATCCTCTCGAATCCCTAGATATCTCCCTCTATAATTATGCTCTCAAGAATGGAGAATAATCCTCCTCGTCCGCCACTATCAAGTCTATAGAAATTTAAGATAAACATTCCTTGAAGAGATTTTTTGGGTGATCAAAGGTTAATGATAAAAGAATTAGCTATGCTTTCACTCAGATATTCGTATAGTCAAATTCAAAGATTTAGGGATCAAATGTGGATCACTTCCAGGGGGAATCTATACATGACTCCTACAAAAAAAATGATAGTATGCATTTATACATTGTCAGATCCATTAACTGAGAAATAATTAATCATAAGGTAATTCTTAATTGCTTAAATTAAGTTTAAATAATTTGTAATGATATTGTTATTTGGTGCGATCATTTTATCTCATCAATATTCTTTGATTTAATTACATTGATCATGGTATTTATCATCATGTAAATATTAGATTAATCATTGATTGTGACAAAAACTAATGTTATGCAAGATTAATCTAGTATTTTCATTGCACCTGGATCCTACAAGTGGTATCAGAGGGGTCACATAATTATTTATAATCATTTAAAGATTATTTATAGATTTTTGTTTTTTTCAATAGCTTTAAATTCCATTTTAATCATACTTAAATCCAAATTGTGATATTTTCTATACTCCTTTTCGTTTCATGTAAATATAATCAAATCAATTAAATTTATAAAATGAATACATTGGAATAACTCATCTGAAGGTGTCGAGGAATCTAGATGGATAATGAAAGGGTACATAACATGTAGCCCATTGGTATATTCCACGTACTTATGTTCAATTCACTATGAATTAATTCAGAATTAATTCAAACCATGTTCATTTATTACACTAGGTGTATATAATTATAGACCACATGTTTATTGGGCTATCCTGGCCCATGGTAAACTGGAGTACATGTCATGTAACTTCCATGACCAATTTTTTGTCTATTAGTCACAAACAGACCATATATTCTCTTACACGACCTATGTGACTAGAGACCATGTAACTCAAAGACCATAAGTTCTATAGCCCATGTACATGACCTTTACTCCAATATTTCCTATGACATGATAACATTCCATTTCCCTAGGTGTTTTTCATATATTGATTATGATAATAATACCCAACATGTAGATGGAATTTACATTCCATGTATTTTTTCCAAATTACACTGAACTCAAAATTAATTTATTATACTTCATAAACCTTATCAACACGTGTTTTGTGTGGTCATTAATTTGATAGTACACACCCTGTGATGGGTAATATATATGTATATTTTAAATGTAAAATTACTTTTCTACATAATTCTTTGAAATGTATATTGTGTATAAGTCATAATACAGTATTTACTCTAAGTATATCAAAATATTATAGGCTACATAAATTCCATGAATTACGTGTGGTCATTATGTTGGTATTATATAACATGAAATTTTGTGATAAGTCATGTATATTATATGTTATGTGAGTAAACAATGTATGAATATAATACATGTTGGGTAGTTCGGATGAGTACTCGTCGTGTCTCATCCAAGGTATATTTTTATACCTAGCTAATTTTTATATATTTATATAATTTTTTTTATAATTTTTATGGATGAAAATATCAAAAAAATTATAAGATAATTAAGATAAAAAAATTGATTATTTAACCAAGATAATTTATTGATTCGAGTTTAATTCATATTAAATAAGAATTAATAGGATTGAATGTTATTTTTTTAAATTTATAATCCATTTCATGTATGTGTATGATAATGAACATAAAAAGACCTTTTTATGTGATTGTTTTCTTTTAATTTAGTGTTAAATTAAATTTTTGGTCTATGCAACATCCCTTCTCTCATTATGTAAGGGTCTCTGTGCCCATGGTTTCTTTTATGTATACCCCATAACCAATCCTTTGGTTCCCCTCACCTATGAGTGGTTAAATTCATGTGTAATAGATGCAAAATCACAGCTAGAGGAGGTGGTTCATGTTTTAAGTTGACATAAAATAAATTCAAGATAGATACATAGGTGTATATGTGGAAAACTATAACATGAACCAGAAATGGTTCAAGGTGTTTTTCTTTTGGTTGATGATTAGTTTATAATCCTTTAGATAAACTAATCATTAGTAAAATCTCATGACCATACTACTTAATTGTATTATTTCTATCGTGTTTCATGGTTATTTCATTATGGATGTTTTGTCATGATCATGTGAATTAGTGAATTAACAAGAATGCAAGGTGGATCTAAAATAAACAAAAATATTCATAAACATTGTCTAAGACATGGTTAATTACTTAAGTATATCCACTTAATATTAAGAAGTATATAATAAAGATAATAATTGGAAATTTATGCATAAATATAATATCCCTCAATTATATATATATATATTCATATATATATATATATATATCTGATATATTCTTCCACTACATAAGTTAAAATAGAACCATAGTCAAATTGGTTTTCTAGCCAAAGTATGGATGCTTTCAATTATATTGAAATACTAACTTGAAGTTTTGGTTTGATATAACATAGTTCACTTAAAGTATTAACTACCAAAGTTGGAAATGATGTAACTAAAAAGGAAAGGGATAAGAAATACAATTTAAGGATTTTAAGATTGAGGAGTCTACTCAAAATATCAATGAACTATGAGGTAATGCAGTTGGAATTTAGAATACCTACCTAAAACACTTAAAATTTCTTTACCATCCAAATTAGGGTTCATAAGAAGGGGAATATGGATCCTTGAAACTATAATGTCCAAGAAATAGAATATTCCTAATTTAATGGTGATGTATATTGGGTTTTAATAAAATAGTGGGAGATAAATAAATATAATATTTATTTATCTATCTACATTCAATAAAATAGAGTACTAAAATAATTTTTCTCTTATATCAAGAAAAAGTAATAAATATTAATACAAACATATCAATGTTATGTATACTTGAGAATGACAACCTTCTCACCGACACTAATTTCTAAGAATAGGAAAGGTGATGGAACATTATTCTATGCCAGGAAATGAAATTATATGTAATGGAAGAACATTTATTGATGTTTCAAACCAATAGGCAAGTTAGGAAGAGTTTCCTCTCTATAAAAATTATTTTAATGATTCCATAGATGTTTAGTGTTTCTGATATCATCCATGACCAATGAGATTCGAAAGCAACATGAGGACATGGATGTGTATAGCATGATGACTCGACTTAGGGATCTCTATCAAGAGAAGGAAATTCAAGAGAGATATGATATCTCCGATAATTTAAATACAACTATGTTAGGAGAGTCAATGCCAACTAGGCCCCATATAGTCAATATTATTGGCCACATTGATCACTTAGACATCTTAAGGATTAAATTACCAGATGAGTTGCACATAGATCTCATACTTTCCTCACTACCCAAGTCTTTAACCATATTTATTATTAATTATAACATGATAAATAATGAGTAGAGTATCTTAGAACTCCTTACATTGATTCTCCAAGTGGAAAATTTCATGGGGCATGACAAACCCTCAATCTTTTTAGTGATTAAGAAAAGGAAGAACAAGGAAAAGGTGCCCAAGACATATAACAAGTCTATATCATTCAAAAACCATCCTCCCTTGATGAGGAAGATCTAAAGATAGAGAAAGAAAGATGAATAAATATGTTTTTCATGTCAAAAGAAAGGCCACTACAGTAGGTATTTCACCGATAAGCAATGGGAAGCTAATGTTTCATTTGTTATCAAGTGTAATATTTAAATATCTACACATTAGTTATTGGACACATATTGTGGTGCTCATATATGTATATCCAAAGGAAGGAACCAAGTATATTTTTAAATGTTGATAGAGGATTGGTGTATTTTCATACTTCCAATGGTATGAGGATGTATAATCTATCCATTGGAGACTTCCACCATTAATTTCCAACGTGAATGACATGGGTTTTAAAATATTTTTATTATGTACCAACTGTTACCAAGAACATAATTTCTATATACTTTATATATATATATCATTTTATTTTCAAATTTTCAAATAAAACTTGATTATTTTATAAGGACAACATATTTTATGTCATGATATATTTAAATTACGATATTTAAGTATTAAATTACAAAAACCAATTATCGGTGATTAATTATAAATCATGTTCACATGACTCATATAACACCTAGATATTACATAACTATCATAGTCATGAATATGAGAAGAATTTGATAAATCTTTCTCTAAATGGCCATTTAGAATCTTTTGAGGTAAAAGAACTTGAAATATGTAATTCCCGTTTACAAGGAAAAATGACCAATCCACTATTTGGTGGACATGTGGGAACTTCCATATATATTCTAAGATTTTTACACACTTATGTGTGTGGACCATTTATAGTATAATATAGAGGTGGATATTATTACTTCATAACTTTTATTGATGACTTGAGTAGATATGAATATGTATAATTCATGAGGTATGAGTCCAATTATTTTTGAAAAATTTAAAGAATTCAAAAATGAAGCAGAGAATTGGATTGGAAAGAAGATATAAAAGAATAAATCAGTTTGAGGTTATAAATATCTTAACCAATATTTTATCTAACTTATATGGGAGTTTGGGATTATTTATCAACTAACTCCACCTTACAGACCATAGTGGAATAGTGTTTGTGAAATGAGAAGTTATACCTTGTTAGACATGGTATGGTCAATGATGAGTCGTGAAGATATTCCATTATCCTTTTGAGGATATGAATTACAAATAGAGGAATATACATTATACCAAGTACTAACTAAAGAGGAAAATGGAATTCCCATAAAGTTATGGAGTGGAAAAAACCTATTCTTTACACACATGTGTATGGTGTTGCAAGAAATTTATTAAGGCCTTATCAGGAAACAAACTAGTACCCCAAGGCGCTAAGTGTATTTTTAGATTATATCCTAAGAAAATAAAGGGATAATACATATAAAAACCCTAAAAAAACAAAGATATTATCACCATAAAATCCATATTTCTTGAGAGGAATTACATCCTCAAATAGGATGGTGGGGGAAAGATTGAATTTGATGAAGTTACAAATAGTCATTAGAGAGATTAGAAGCTACATGATGCAAAGAATATATGAATTATGAAATGAATTCCTTGTATTTGAACCAATTTTGGGTTCTATTAAATCTTCCAGTTGATGTAATTCATGTTGGTTGTAAATGGGTATTCAAGAGAAAAATTGACATGGAAGTTAAAGTAAATACCTGTAAATTAAGGCTAGTGACTAAAGGGTTTATATAACATCAATTCATTGACTAAGATGAAACATTTTAATCGATTTCTATGTTTAAATCTAGAATAATTATACTTGCTATATCATCTTACCATGGATATAAAATTTGGAATATGTACGTCAAAATGAGTTTCACTAATGGGAACCTATATGAAGATGTATATATGACAAAATAAGAAGGTTTTTTGTCCCCAATCAATGCCAAAATGATTTAAAAGTTGCATAGTTCAATTTATTGGTTAATTCAGGAATTTAGTTCAAGGAAAATTTTATTTGAGGAAGCTTTAAATATTTTGGTTTCATTAAGAATGAATTTGATCCATGTGTTTATAAGTGGTTTAGTGGGAATGTTGTCATTATCCTAATTGTATATGTTGATGAAATATTAATTATTGGAAATGTAATACCAGTATTACAATATGTTAAAGAATATATTAAAATGTTTCTCTATGAAATACTTAGGTGAAATAGCCTACATTTCTAGGGATTAAGATAATTTTTAATAGATCCAAGAATCTTCTTGGTCTAATTCAATGTACATATATTGACCAGATTCTAAAGATATTTTGTATGAAACAATCCTAGAGGGGATCGGTTCCATTGTCATTTGGTATACATATTTTTAAGAAAATGTGACCTCATACACTACAGGAGAAAGAAATTATTGGTAATAATAATCTTTAGTGAAAGGATAAGTATTGTATTCTATGTCATGTACAAGACGTTATATTTCCTATGAATTGATCATGGTATTCAGATATCAAGTTGATATAGAACAAAAAGGTTGGTATGTTCTTAAGGTTGTCCTGAAGTATCTGATAAGAACTAAGGTTATGTTCCTAGTGTATAGGGTAGATGATAAATTGGTCATAAGGGGTTATATTAATTCTAGTTTTTAGATAGATCAAAATGATTTAAATTTTTAGCTAGGATATATTTTCTATCTCGTTGGAAGAGATGTTATATGGAAGAGTTCAAATCATCTATTTATCACCAAATCTATAGAAAATTTTGATTATAAAGAGGCTCTTGATATAGCCATAGAATCCATTTGGATATAGAACTTTTTCTAGGATCTTGATGTGGTAAATAATCATAAAGATCATATTACATTGCATTGTGATGATAACACAGTGGTGGATCTTGTAAATGAGTCATGGTTATGCCAACCGAAAAAAAATTCTCTAAAATTAACACCTCTTGATAGATTTTTCTCATAATGGTGAAGTTGTAGTAAAGAGAGTATACCAAGAAAAAAACATAGTGGATACCCTAACTAATGGCCTATCTTAGTCGAATCATTCGTATCACGTGAGATCCAAAAAACTTAAGGTTGTTAAAAGTTGGCTCTATTGTAAGTGGGAGTCTATTTCAGTTGGATTCCTATAACCAATTTCTATGTATTTTAAGATAAATTTTATTATTTTTATTTAAAATATTAATAAACTCCTTATCATATCTTTATTGTTATTCAATCGGACATAGTATGTGATAATGTCCAAAGAGTATCTGTTTCACTGAAAGGTCATAATAGTTCCATGCTATGATGAGAACCCAAAAGTGCCGCTAAAATATTCTTAAATATATGATCTATGGCTGGAAGAAATCATTTTAGAGACAATAATCATACTAGCTTTCAAGGGTGGGGTCTCATAGGACATTGAGGCACCTTCTCATGGTGTACTCTCTTGGTAATATCTAGAATAGAATATTATGAGAAAAAGACCGACCAATCATAAATCAATATTTATATGTTTCATTGCTTGTATCAAAATTGTTGATGTGTTTATTGATTCTTAGACTTTAGGATTATTATTAATGAGTATTATAAGTTATTTAATTTGATGTATTGATGAAAATAATGAAGACATATTTTCAAGATGAGGTAGGATACATTGGGCTCATCCCAAAAAAAATTTCATTAATGAATAATGTGATAAAGGATTTTACAATTATGTTCCTTAATGGAATTTGATATCTTAGGACATTTGATGTAAATGATATATCCAAAATAAATCCATGGCCATGGTGTTATATAGGAAATTTTTATTTCCATAAATTCAAAGAAAGACACATCGAGTACATAGGTTGATTGAACCAGTATGTAGCCTTCTTGATTAGAGATATCATGATAATGAAAGCATATTACATCATAAGAATCTGTATGTGTTTTTATGTCATTTTACTTTAACTTCTTACTCTATGGTAGGCTTGGAATGTTTCTAGATGTTAACCATGCACATCTAGGTTATTTATCCTAATGCCACTAAGAATGTGGTCTAGAGGATCACATACTAAATGTATCCAGAACCTCAGTTAAATAATATTATTATTTATTATTTAACAAGTAAACTAAATATTATTCCCACACATGGTTTAACAATTATTCATGTTTTCTTGATCACATATATCCCATCACCAGTTCTTTGAGAGAATATTTTGTGAGAAAAATATTTAATATATTTGTATATTCTATTTAGTGAATATAATATTTATTTATTTATTGGAAAATAATGTAGTGTTAATTATTTATTAAATAAATTCTCATTATTCATATTTTGATAAATATTTTGGGGGAATATCAGACTGATTTTTAAATGTTCATTGAGACATAATATATATTGAATATTATTAGAATAAATACCATTTAATTTAATTCATTATTTTAGAACATGTCAAGAAATAATAATATTATTATTATTATAGACGTGGGGTTTCCAAAGGATTAATAAAATAAATAGGGAACCTATGAAATTATTGTTTTTTAACCCTAACAATATATAATACCAATAATAAAATTTCTCCAGTTGAGCCAATTCAATTGTTTTCTGTACAATGAAATCTGGATAGAATACACTTGAATCCCTAAAGATATCCCTCTATAATAATGCTATGATGAATGGGAAGCGATCCTCCTCTACCAACACTCTCAAGTCTAGTACTACATCAAAAACAGGCTTTAACAATGCTAAAAATAGACTTTAACAGCACTAAAAAAGAGTTGTAAATCTCAGTGATAATACGGGGTGGGGGTCCCCTTTATCAGTGCTAAAAACATGCTGATAAAGGGAGCCTTTACCATCTCTAAAAAAGCACTAATAAACAGAGCATTTGTTAGTGCTAAAAATGAACTGATAAAGGGATCCTTTATCAGTTCTTTTTTTATCATTGATAAACATTTTTCCATCTATAACATAAAATTATAAAGCAGCACAACCAAACAAAACTTGCAAAAAAATTATAATATCAAACAAGCAGTTCACACAGATAAAATATGTTGTAGTAGTCAATTTGGGATCAAACGATGGGAAAAAATCCATACCCAATGGGATTTACTAATTATTCATTTTGATTATCAAAAGTTAACATTAAATGATATCTCCTCTAAATTATATCTTATATTGCCTCAGAAAAAATATATAGAGAGATTTCATTGTCAGAACTTTAAGAAAATTTTGATTAAGGCTTGCATGTGGGTTATTATTCATGTTTTTTGTGGTTAAGATTCATGTCAAGCTCGGATATGGAATTTTTTTATAGATTTTGAGTTTTTTTGGTATATCTAGCCTTAGGAATTAGAGAGTTTCCTCTATATGTTCCTCATGGTATATGGATTTGAGTGGTTCTAGGGACACTTATGGAAATGTGTTCTTGTGGTTGATGCCTTTATCTTAAGGTGTGTTATCTTCTTTTCATGCCATTTATAGAATTTATAAATGATGGGGTGATATATGATTATTCTTTGTCCCTCCTAGACTCTTGATAAGTAGTGGTGTAGTGCTTTTATTGGGGGACACAATTTAGAATAACCCATGTGGGAACACTTTCATGGGGAAGTTTCTTATTCATTTTGATCATTTACTATTTTACATACATAGGAAAAGGATGGGTTGTATGACTCCAAGTAAAAACCATGAAACTTACCTTTTGAGGGAGTTTTTAAGCATACAGTTTGTTCATGGTTATGAGAAACCATGGGGTTTGGATATATAGTTAAACTATTTCATTTCAAATGATTGGAACATGGTTAGTTAACTGTTTGTCAAAACTGTGTAGAAGAGGCTTTCTTATCCAACGACTCCTAAAAAGTTGGTGAACAGTTTAGAAAAATACCCAACCAGACCATTAAAGTTGGCAATGATATGGCATAATTTATGGGATTTCAACATATTTTTTCCCATACCCTTCTCTAAACATAGTCTAAGATCCCTTTATCTTGAAAATTTATCCAAATTAAATTCTCTATTCTTTTTTCTTTCCCTTTCGTTCTTCCCGCTTTCCCTTTCCTCTTTGTTTTCATCCCTCACCATGAACTCTAGGGAAAAAGGTTTATATTTTGGGTGTGTGAGGAATTATTAATTGTGGTATATTTTATAAGGACTACTTAGGACTCTATGAGGGTTTTTTAAGATTCTTATGTCAGAGGTAATGACTTTTGGATTGTTTTTCGTATGTTAGCTATTGTTTTCACTTAAATTTTTTTCCATTTTAAACAAAAGAGGGATTTTTTGAGTGATACCAGTCACACCATTCCTTTAATTGAGGCATGGTGGACTCATACAGGTAAAAAAATGATCCATGGATTATTGGTCTAAAGTATCTACACAATCAGAATGCATTTGGTCAGTTTTCCATACGCCAATTGTTTTTTTCACTTAAAATTCTGTCCATTTTAAATAAAAGAGAGACACTTTGAGTGATACCAGCCACACTATGACTTGGATTGAGGAAGGTTTGACTCATAAACATCACAAATGACCCATGTATCTTTATCCTATTGTATCAATACAATCCAAATGGTTTTGGTTGGTTTTCCATATGTCAGTTGTAGTTTTTACATAAAATTCTATCCATTTTAAACAAAAGAGAGACACTTTTAGTGATACCGGTAACATCGTGCCTAGGATTGAGACATGGTTGGATCATTCTTGTAAAAATTACCCATGTATCATTTTCCTAAAGTATCAACGCAATTCAAATGTGTTTGGTTGGTTTTTCGTACGTCAGTTGTTGTTTTCACTTAAAATTCTGTCCATTTTAAACAAAAGAGAGACACTTTGAGTGATACCGGCCATTCCATGCCTCATATTGAAGAGGTGTTGACTCTTAAACTTCACAAATGACCCGTGGATCATTTTCCTAATGTATAACCATTATCCTAATGCGTTGTTTCAGTTTTCCGTATGTTAGTTTTTGTTTTCACTTAAAATTCTATCCATTTTAAACAAAAGAGAGATACTTTGAGTGATATCGGTCACACTGTGCATCATATTGAGTCGAGGTTATCTATTACATGTCAAAAATTACCCATTTATCATTATAATAAATTATAAACACAATGCAAAAAAGTTTGGTCAGTTTTCCATACATCGGTTGTTGTTTTCACTTAAAATTCTGTTCATTTTAAACAAAAGAGAGACACTTTTGAGTGATACCGGCAACACCATGCATAAAATTGAGGTGGGGTTGACTCTTACACATAAAAAATGATCCATTTATTGTTTTCATAATGTATCAACATAATCCAAATGAGTTTGGTTGGTTTTCCATATGTTAGTTGTTGTTTTCACTTAAAATTTTGTCTGTTTTATACAAAAGAGAGACACTTTGAGTGATACCAATCACATCGTGCCTTTGATTGAAGCGAGGTTGACTATTACGTTCCAAAAATGACCCATGTATTATTATACTAAATTATCAACACAATATGAATGCGTTTGGTTGGTTTTATAAATGTCAGTTGTTGTTTTCACTTAAAATTCTGTCCATTTTAAACAAAAGAGGGACACTTTGAGTTATACCAGACACAATGTGCCTCATATTGAAGTAGTATAGAGACTTAAACGTCAAAAATTACCCATGGATAATTATCCTAATTTATCAACACAATATTAATGCATTTGGTCAGTTTTCTATAGGTCAGTTGTTTTTTCACTTAAAATTCTGTTCATTTTAAACAAAAGAGGAATACTTTGAGTGATACCGGTCACACCGTGTCTCTAATTGAAGTGGGGTTGACATGTAAACATCAAAAATGACCCATTTATCATTCTCCTAATGTATAAAAAAATCATAATGCATTTGGTCAATTTTCTATACGGCAGTTGTTGTTTTCACTAGAAATTCTATCCATTTTAAACAAAAGAGTGACACTTTGAGTGATACGGGTCACATTGAGCCTTTTGATTAATGTGGGGTTGACAATTACACATCAAAAATTACCCAGGGATCGTTATCTTAATGTATAAACACAGTCTAAATGTGTTTGGTTGGTTTTCTGTACGTCAGTTTTTGTTTTAACATAAAATTCTGTCCATTTTAAACAAAAGAGAGACAATTTGAGTAATACCGGTCTCACCATACCTCGGATTGAGGTGAGGTTGACTCTTACACATTATAAATGACCCATGGATTGTTCTAATAAAGTTTCAACCCAATCTGAATGCATTTAGTCAGTTTTCTGTATGTCAATTTCCGTTTTGAATTAAAATTTTGACCATTTTAAACAAAAGAGAGACACTTTGAGTTATACCAGTCACAACATGCCTCAGATTTAGGAAAGGATGACTTGTAGTTGTAAATATGACCCATGGAACATTTTCCTAATGTATCAACACAATATGAAGGCTTTGGTTGGTTTCAGTATTTCGGTTGTTGGTTTCACTTAAAATTCTATCCATTTTTAACAAACGAGAGACACATTGAGTGATACCGGTCATAACATGCCTATATTGAGGTGGGGGTTGACACTTAAACATCTCAAATGAACCATGATTCCTTATCCTAAGGTTTCAACGTAATCTGAACGCGTTTGGTTGGTTTTTTGTATGTTAGTTCTTGTTTTCACTTAAAATTATTTCCGTTTTAAACAAAAGAGATACACTTTGAGTGATACCGGACACACCTTGACTCGGATGGAGGTGGGGTTGACTCTTACACAACACATGACCCATGAATCAGTAGAATAATGTATGAACACAATCCTAATGCGTTTGGTTAGTTTTACATACATCAGTTGTTGATTTCATTTAAAATTATGTCGGTTATAAAAAGAAGACACTTTGAGTGATACCAGTCACACCGTGCCTTTAATTGAGGTGGGGTTGACTCATACACATCACAAATAAACCATGTATCATTGTTCTAAATTGAAAATATGGATGTGGGGGGACCCTGTTGAGGAAGGAGGTTCAAAAATTGTTCATTTTCCTATTATGGATAATCAGAAAACATACAATTTCTACCAATGAATATATTCAATGCATGGGAATCCATTTGGAATCTCAATGATGATACTTCAATAAATTTAGGGAAGATATGTTTACTCATCCAATATTTGAATGTGAGTGGGAATGCATGATATGAAGTTATTTTGGATATTTTAATGGTTTTTTTATACAAATCCCAAAGAAAAGTGGTTCATCATTCGTGCATGTTGCTGGTGCATTTCATCTATTAAAATGGACAAACTTCTCATTGGAGAAATGATGCTTTATTTAATAAGAATTACAATTTTACTATGAACATT
Source organism: Viscum album (assembly GCA_963277665.1). Lineage (NCBI taxonomy): Eukaryota > Viridiplantae > Streptophyta > Magnoliopsida > Santalales > Viscaceae > Viscum > Viscum album. The sequence continues at coordinate 1,006,676,264 of OY728140.1, forward strand.
TACATAAAATAATGTTTCATCTTTTTATCTCCATGAACCCCTCTCAAAAATTTCTTCCAATTGTGCATGTCCCCAAGTGAGATCTGCATGCTATTTTTATACAATCTTCCATCAGGTATGAGTCCCATTCATTTCTGATCAAATAAATATTATCTTCTAATTATGAGGATTTTAGAAAATCAGATTATTACTAAAAAATATATAAATAAAGAATTAATAAAGAATTTAAATTAAAAAGTAGTTGTTCTTGAAAATACCTCTTTATGGATGCTAGTTTGTTGATGGAAAATGATATCTCTTGAAAATTTACAAACATGTTAACATTCATTATTTTCATTTTCTTGTTTTGGACACTGTAAAAACTTTTATCATTATGAGAATAAGTTACTTCTTTTTATATGTGTTTTTATAGAGAAATTATATTAAATATACCATAATACTTGTCCAGACATAGTACATTCTCTCCTCTTTATGCATAGCCCCTTTCCTCATTCCTTTTTTTAGATGATATTGATAAATAACACTATCATAAAATAATCCTCAGTAAAAGATAATATAAATTATATAACATTATTTTAAGACCTAAAATGTAGGATGTAGTGTCTTACATATTCACAAACTCCATCTTGTGTGGTCGGTTTTTTGGATATCCATGCATTGAATACAGAAAATAAATCATTGGAGTATCCAAGTTCACCACAATTAGAATCGAATGTTTCCAAAAAACACAATAAGGAATAAGTAATGAATGAAGTGAAAATATAGTTGATATACATTAATTATAGAGTTTTACCTCTGCATGGTTGGTATTAGGAAGAGTATGTCATCTGTAATCTTGCTTTCAAATGTTTTTAGAAAGCCTTTCACTATTTCATCCCTTTTTTATGGCTCTAATTTCATTAGTTATGTTAATGTGGTATGTGGACTAAGGAGTCCTACTTTTGGCTCATTAAGAAATTCCTTAAACTGTATTTCATATATACGCCTACCAATAATATAAAATGAATTTAGTCATAATTAGCACATTATATTAGCTTTTAGAAAATTAATTCATGAAAACATAACTCATATATAAATTTACAATTGTGACGCCTAGCCAACTATATTCAAGGATTTCATTTACATTTTCAGTAGCAAAAAATCTTGAATTTATTCTCCATATATATTATTTTTAAAAAAAACTATATGACTATTACCACTTTTTATCTTTGTATCCATATGAGTCTTCAATGCAAGTAAATGTGGATAGATAATAGGCAGTGTTATTGTGCTTTCAGTAGATCTTTTGGATAGGCGGGTTGATCCTTTAGATGCTTTTGAGCCCATGTTTCTTGTCACCCCCTTCCCTTCCGCCATCTATAATAACATTAATTGGTTCAATCCATTTTTTCATTAATTGTTAAAGTTTTAGCTTGAAAAAATGGAAATAAATACCTTTTTTCCACATGTGCTCTTACAAGTTATGACAGACATGAAATGAATGTCCAAATAGCCTTTTTGACTATATGAATATCATCACCATCAAGTGGAATAGGTAGGTCTACATTTGTCTCATGATCTATAGTAATCATCAGTTTCAGATGATCTATTGGAAGTGGTCAATTATGTAGCTTGTCATCTGGGATGTTGAACACCATAGCCCTCTCTACAAGGTGATAGGTGGGTGTTGACAGATATAAATCAAAGTCATTATCACCCTGTAGATGATCAGTATAGGAAAAGTATCAGTGTTTTTCTGAATCAAATTTCATGGGAACAATTAATAGAATATTGATTACCATGGCTAAGATAGCTCTTTGAGGGGAATGATAGGCCTCAAAGATGATGGGGGGTGGGGTGGGATCTCCACACACTGGTTGTTCCTGAGTTGTTTCTTCTCCTTACTTCCCACCCATAAAATATCCTAGAAACTCTCCTTTCCATTGAAATAATTCTTCAAGATTTTATAGTCTTTCACTTATTTGTTTCATTTCATCATTTCTATCATCCGTTTGTTTTTTTTCTAAAAATATACTCGAGGTGTCACCCAAAACCCCAAACCTCTGACACGACTGTATTGTTTTGGCCGCTTCAAAGCTGTCTATAATAGGTATGCATCTTCTACAGGAGTAGCTGATTCTTATTACTGTCGGATATAAGAAAATAAGTAATTATTACTGTGTAATAAAAATTTAAAACAAAACTTTTTATCATGTCATACTTACACATATTTTCCATACATTATGTATGTTTTCATCTACTAGCTTCCCATTCTTATTCACACATGCCTCCTTCTATATCACATAATGTGGGATGGAAGTGTATTTGGATTTAGACTCATCAATCTACATGTAGATATAAAAAGTCAATTATGATGTTATTTCTAAACACATAAGAATATTACTATAAATTTAAAATATGTACAATTTTCTTCTCTAGTGAAGCATACCCCATCCTTGCTTTACGATAGAGGTATGTTGGTTTTGATGCAGCTTCCTTATTTTTTGTAATGAGATGTTATTTGATAAATGAAATATTTATAATCAAAGAGATGAATACATGTATCCTCAAAAAACGTATTATCAGCCACAATGTACCTGAATCTTTTCATCCCCATGGAACCTAATAATTGCATCCCTTGATTCTTGTAATATTATGTGAGCGTAGAAAAGGGGTGATTGCAAGTTTATTTTACCTTTGGAATCTTTCAAGTACTATTTTGTCAAAATAGTGTGAAAACCTCAATGAATATTTTTTGCAAGTCTTAGTACATAATTCTTGTGTGAATCATCTACTATAAATGTACTCTACAAAGGATTGACAAGTGTAAGACAATGATTCATTTTTTTATTTTCAAATAAATTAAATAAATAATATCATAACGTTACCATAATTTCTACCTAGATCACAAACTTCAGCCCAGACACAAAATGGTTCCATGAATCTATGTCAATCGGCATGCCTTGCCGAGTGACAATTCCAATATAACTACTAAACATAGACATGTTGGGATTCACATGTTGGCCTCATGCATTCCATCTGACCTCAAATTTTATGCCTTTTCATTTCACCATGAGAAATTTGGCTATCACCGTCAAAATATGATGCACCTGTGTTTTCTACAACATTGGTCCTTCATCCTCGACCATTTCACCAATATAAATATCATCAATATGTTCATCTGAAATGGTAGAAATGTCATGTGCTGATGGTTGTTGGACCTCAACACTAGGAGTAGAAACAGGTTTATAAACTTTTTTTTGCTCTATATTGTGAGTAGCAGTAGCAGCAACAACAACTTGAGAGACTATTTCAACCTTGAGGTTATGAGCACTAGAACGTGCAGAAGTCATTATCTACAAAATTGGTTGAATAGTAAATTTAGATTACATAAATTCAGTAATGATGAGATAATAACATTATATAACAAGATCTATTTTACAAACAAAATATAGCATGTTTATTGAACTCTCTTTCTTTTTTTTAAAGGATGAAGGAATTTGACACCTCTATCGATTATCCAAATCCCTTCATTGTGGTCTCCTCTAACATAAAAAACATCATCTACATTGGGACTTCTGTGAAATGATTATGACATACCATAGAAAGGATAATACTCAATTGAATTTTCATCGGACCCTTTAGTAGTTTTGGATGATAACAGAACAATCAACCACTTTTGGTTTGTGGGATCTGGAATATAAAATACTTGTACCGCTTGTGATGCCATTATAAACTGTTCGTCCTTGTAACCTCCTCTACTAAAATCAACATTCACACATCCCAATTCAACTATTTTAACACCACAGTTGTTATCAATCCATTTGAAATGAAAAATATGTAATTGGGATATTTTATAATAAAACTCCTATATTTGTTTGATAATTCCAAAGTATGACATAATCTCATAAATTGGATTTCTGTCCTTACTACCAGAAACATACACCACTTCTGCCAAAAGTGTAACTCCACTATTTTGTGTGGTACTATCTTCATCATTTTCATCTGTATAGAATTTATAACCATTAATTACATAACTGTTGTAAGATAATACATACACACTTGGTTTGGCGGCTATCCATCGAATTCATTCCGAAATTGAAATTGATTTTTTAGATAACTCTTTAAAAATATAGTCCCGAAACCATTCTATAAACTGGTGATTATGTGTATTTGATATCCATTTTTCATCCCTTGACGGATTCAACTACCCAAGAATTCCATTCAATGTTTCAATATATGGATCTACCTCCCAACTATTATGCAAAACATAAAGGTGGGCCTGATCTCGATCTGTAATATTGATTGTCATAACATCTCTTGTAGATGTTCTCTCATCCTTAATGCATCCAGTTTCACGAGTTTTTCAGGAGACCAATTCTTTCCACATCAGATAAGTATTAATTAAAGAATTCAATGGATTCTTCAACAACATATCACTCCACAATATAACCCTCTGACTGATTTCAATTTTTACATACCCTTTCAAAATCTTCATATACCGTTCAACGGGCTACATTAATCTATAGTGCAAAGGAACACAAAGTCGAATCTCTCTCTCCAAGTGAGCCATAAAATTAACCATCATATCAAAGAATGATGGTGGGAAGAACATTTCTAATTCACATAATATGATGATAATTTCTCTTTCCATAGCGGGAAATTTTACTGGGTCTAAAACTTTGCTGCATATAGATTTGAAAAAGAAACAAATTTTGGTTAATGTATGATGAACATTCTTTGAAAAAATGCAATGTAAATTTATAAGAATTAAATATTACATAAAAACACGGCAGTCATTCGATTTTAAACCTTTTTACTTCAAATCATTAATTGACACAATGTCCTTGATATTTGATGAATACCCCTATGCAACCTTTACATCATTGAAGAAGTTTCAAAATGGATAACTCTCATACCTGGAGGAAGAAACAATCAATTTTGAACTGTCATGAAAGCCAACTCTTCTCATATTCCCATGTCAACCATGTCCAACCTTGACTTAATGACATCCTTTTTTTGCAAAAATAATTTAGCAAAATTCTGATAACACTATCACATACTTTTTTTTCCACACGCATCACATCATGAAAATGTCGACATACAGACAATTCAAGTATCGTAATTCAAAAAAACTGATCTCTTTTTCCCAGAGATTTACCTATGGTTTTTTTAAAATGGTTTACCAAAAACAAATTTCACATATTTTACTTTCTCAAATAGTTGACCACCTATTAGTGGAGATAGTTTTGTGTGTTTTTCTAAACATCCCTTGAATGATGTCATCCAAGATCGGTACTTATGCTGACAAGGACGAAATCTACATTGTCCAAGAAAAACATATTTCGATGAATGTTTCAACCCAATTTCTTCTATATCTTCTACATACATGGGAGACCCTTGAGTTCCTTTAATGGTATAGCCTAAAATTTTTCTATAATAAGGGAAATCATTTAACATACCATACAACATCGCTCTCAATGTGAAGTGTTCACTATTATAAGCATCATACAACATAACACCTTAATTCCATAATAACTTAAAATCCTCAATCAAAGGAGCCAAATAAACATCAATATCATTACTTGGTTGTTTTGGTCATCATATAATCTTATATAACATGATGAATTTCCATTTCTTGTATAACATGGGTGGAAATTTATAATTTACCAACATAACATGCCATGTATTATTAGTGCTGGTTTGAAAACTCAAAGGATTCACTTCTTCTGTAGATAATGCAAGATGATGGTTTCTCAGATGAATTCCAAATTCAAGATACTCATGATCAATTCTCTTCCATTGAAGAGAGTATTAAAGGTGACATAATTTCCTATATTTATTTCTTTCATCTGAATTCCATGACCATTGTCTTACTGTTTCTTTACTTCTATATAGACGCCCAATCCTAGGAATGATTGGAAAGTACCATACAACATTCATAGGACTAGATTCATCTTTCTTGTATTGTGAAGAACCACACTTTGGGAATTCTGTAAGTGATTTTCTCTCCTTGAAAAATAATATATAGTCTCATGTGTAGGCATTTATTCTTTCAAAAATCATACCCATCGAGCATAGCATTCGTTTAGCTTCCTATGTCAGTCTAGAGAGATCATTATCTTCTAGGATCATGTCTTTCATGAAATAAAGTAATTACATAAAAATGGAAACACCTCATCTGTTTCTTTCTTTCAATTTATAAAACTTCAATACAGCTGACAATGCTGTATATTTAGTGCCACCAGTATACAATGGTGTCTTTACACAACTCTTTAACATCTCAAACAATTTTGGGAAATCACAAAGTTTATCTTCAAATGTCTTTAGCATTTTCTCAATACAATCTTCATCTTAATTTCCATCTATAATCACATCCTCCTTACGGTCTTCTTCATTATACATATTTTTAATCATATCTGATGATCCATAAGAGACAATTTTATCCCAGTCAGTAGCTTCATTCTCTTTTTCCCAGTGTTTATTCCAACATTTATAACTTCAATCTATTCTGTGACATATGAAATGTTTGTCTAACTCATTTGAATTAATTAGTCTAAAATAAAAACAACATAAACAAAGAAAAAGGATTTGAGAAGGATCCATTGCGTGATTCTTTGCAAACCTGATGAACTCCTTCACTCCATTCTCATACTTTATTCTCAAACAATTAGCATCCATCCAATCTTTATTCATCTCCATTTTATTTGAATCTTAGATATTTATATTTATGATTCAAATACACAAAACAAAACTTCAAATTACAGTAGAAGAAAACCACTTCCTTATAAAAATATATATTAATAGAGCCTAAACATTTCCAATAAAGATTTGGAAATAAACAGAACCAAGATAGACCCCCCCCCCATAAAAATAAACACACATTCCACCACCTTACCAATAGTTCTAGCACCCACCACCCTTGTAGAAAAACATTAAATATCCTTTTAGCCACCCATACCATCCACCTCATTCAAAATAAAATATTCACATTAAATATCCCAAAACTAGTGACTAAACTCAAATAAAATGAAAACAAGGATACAATTTTTATGAGAAAACTAATATAGTATATTCATTTACAAACACAAAGGGGTTCGCATTGGAGACAAATAACCGAGGTTTATCCAAATTTACTACAGAATATCATAGATTTTGTTACCCAAATTAACATAAGAAATAGAAAATTGAGGTTAGTGAACATAAATTCTATCATGAACATCTAAAGGATATGCCATAACCCTCCCTCAACTTCCCCAGACTTGTAACTAATATCCACAGACATGTCTTACATCCATTCTATAAAAATTCCCATTCTCATACAGTGGGAAAAAAAATACCTTAGTTCTAAAAAAATCACACATGAGGGAGAGGGACCACATCGACCATCCCTACCCAAAACTCAAACCTCCTCTCAATAATTGTTAATACCTTCCATAATATTGAAAAAATTTGTGAAATTAATTTTATAAATTAAGTATGTTCCCAAATCATGACCTTTAGATTATAAAAATTCCTATCCATTTAGGTAAAATAGAAATATGCTTCCTTTTTTCTTATGAATCATTAAATTTGGACAAACACACTAACCAACTCAATAAAATTCATATTTTCACAGGAATTTGAATGTAAAGAGAGATAAATAATTCCATTTAAAATAATTCAACTGGATCTTTTAGTATCAATTGAAAGAGGGTATTGGTTAATAAAGGGAAGAGGTCAATAACTCAGGAAATAATCATGCTTATACTCTCAAACCAAACTAACCACATCCCAAAATTTTATCAACTAAAACATGACCATATGACTAAATAAAACTACACCTTACTAAAACCATGAAACACCATGAATCATGGGGAACTCATACTACTAATGCCCCACTACATCACCGTTGAAATAGATCAACTATACAGTTATGAAACACCTTTAGATACTAAAAACTAGGTCATAATCCCCACCCTACATCTAGAAAATATAATCACTCCATTATTCATCATTCCATTAGGACCACAACTCAAGGAATCATATTTGTCCTTCTTAGAAACTAGAAGAAAAACAATCTTGAAAACTTCATCATAATACCTTATCTATAACCAAAACCTCAAACTTATACTCGCAACCTTCCTTAGAATCTATAACCTCAAAGATAACTCAAAATTAAATGATTTCATTTATTCATCAACCAGGTGTTCTAAAAACTAGACCATTAATGCACAGATGTTAATCCCAAGGGAAATCACACTATATCCAACTTGATTGAATTCCATGATATTCTGTATACACTCATACTTATATATCTAGGGAATAAAAGTCATCCTAAAACCACTTTTGAATGAACATAATTTTCCTTCCATCATTATCAAGCCACCCTTAAAAGTAATACCACTACTAAGGAAACCCATAAATGAGATAGAATATTTTCCAATTCAAAACCCTCCTCAACTGCTTCTAGCCAATTATTAATCTTTGTACCCAATACCTAGACAATAAACATCAACACCTCCTACTATTGAAATTTGAAAAAATTCTATCCCATGTCTCTTTCTACTTCCTTCACACTTTACCATGATAATGTTTCAACGTGTATAAGAATATAAATTAATAAATTTATTCCAAGAAATTAAATAAAATACCAACAAAAAGGGATACTATTCAACATTAAAATTATCATATACACCCCAACACTTATAAAATACAAAAAAAAAATTCATAATCCATTACAAAATATTATATTCCCATGAAATCATCACCATCAGACCCTCCAATAACACAACCACATCATCACCCAATGCCACCATTCATAAATCCATCGAAAACTATAACAACCTATTTTCTTCTTCTAAATACTCACATATACAATAGATTGTTTAGCATAATCTTAATATTGAAAATAAATTAACAAAACCCTATATGTAATAAACAATTCCATTGGTAAAAATTTAACCACTTCATGCATTTTTGAATGATTGTGACCTAAAAACATAGACCAAATACACAAACAACCCAAACCTAACCAATATAAACCACCATTATTAACATTATAATAAGAACAAAATGAAACAGATGAGGATGAGAGGAGAAATTACCAAAGATCAGATATGGGAATTTGAGAGTCAATCCTCGTCGAATAAAATCCTAAACACTTGAAGTATGGTTCACGGAGGAGTAGGGATAGTGGTGGAGTAGGGATAGCAATAGCAGAGGTCCGAAGAAGAGAAGAGCTGCGGAGTAGGGATAGCAGCGGTGGAGGTCTGGAAAAGTGAAGATCAACGGAGTAGGGCTAGTCGTGGATTAGGGTTAGCGGCGGCGGTGATCTGGCATAGAGAAGATCAGGGGGAGGGGAGTTGTCATAGGGGTACAGTCCTGTGAGAGCTTTAGGGCATGATAAATAAGGGCCACTATGCACCCCATTTTATAAAATGGGACTATGGTTTTATCAGCGCTAATAAAAAAACCCTTTATCAGTGCTAAAATTTTATTGCTGATAAATGGTGCCTTTATCGGTGATAAATTTTTTTTCACTGATAAAGTAATTCTTTATCAGTGATTTTTTCATAGTGTTGATAAAAGGTGGTTCTTCCCATACCCATTTTTTTAGTAGTGTAGAGAGATGAAATAGAACCCTTACATGAAGAGATTCGTGGGGTGATCAAATCCAAACAACGCAAGCATTGGGATTGGTCATACTATAACTTGAATATTTCTATGGTGGCATTCCAAGATTCAAAGAACATGTGTGGATCAATGTTGGAGGGAATCTATAATTTATTCCTATAATGAAACGAAGATACAACAAATAAATTTAATTAGATCCATCAATGAATAAATAATTAATTGCAAGGTAATTCTTAATTTCTTAAATTTATTATAAATAATACATGATGATCCTACACATTGGTTATGAAGTTTCCACTTTTCAATATTATTTGATTTAATTACATTGATAATGGGTTTCCTTTGTATGTAAATCTTAGATCAATCATCAACTATAAAAAAATCTGAGTTGGAAATGCCTGATTCAGTGCTTCCGCTACTCCCATAACCTAAAAGGTATTGGTTATTCTACTAAACAAAAGTAACGTTATTTGGGTGTGACTCTAGAATAAAATTTAGGTTAGACTAGGTTGTGACTCCTATAAAAAAGACCAGTATAGTTTTTTCCTCTGGGTATTGTAAAAGGAAGTGTATTTAAATAGGGTATCACACCTTTAAAATTGATATTTCTTAATGAGTATCAATCTTCTCAGTGAGTAGAGAAGATTGAAAAGTGAAATATGATCTTGGTGATCTGAACCACTATAAAAATACCATGTTTATATTTTATTTATGTTACACTATATTATGAACACTACAGTTCATTTTTTATTTTGGAAAAAATAAAATCGGATTGATTATTTTATAAAAAAAGTGTTAAAGGAGTATTCACCCCCACTAGTCCATTATTTCCATTTATATCAATAAAACAATTGGTATCAGTGTCAGGTCCTTTTAATATAGGTTATTTTTTATAATTTTTATATTAATCTAAATATCCTAGACCTAACAGTCCAATAAATAAGATTCTGTAAGATTTATGGTGTTAATGAAAATGATGGAAGGATACCTCTAAAGCCCCCATTTTTTATATGAAAGTGATTACAAATGTTGGAAAGATTGATCAGAATCATGCCAGAATCAGTTAAGTGCGGGCACATGGACCTCATCCTAGTTGGTGAGGACTCCTTAAGTGCATCCAATAGACCCAAGTTCAAAACTAGGAAGAGGCATATTTCTAGCACTATAGCAGGTTTGTAGCAAGCATTGTAGTAGTACTGTAGTAGGTACTATGCGGGCACTGTAGTAGGTTCTGTAGCATGTACTATTCAGTATTGTGACATCTAGAACTATTCACCTTGGGACACTGGTTTGGGATTGGATTTTTTAAGGCCCTAGGGCCACCTAGGCCTTCAGGTCAGTAAGGATTTCGGGCCACATTTAAGGCCTTCAGGCCACCTCAAAGACTTTAATCCACATGATTAGCGTAGTTACCCCAGACTGACTCTACAAAAAATGAGAAACCCTTGAAGAGGATTCAGATCAAGTGCACTCACCATTGAAAAACCATATAGATTTAGAAGAATGAGAGGGTATGGCTATTCCATCGAGACCAACCTATAATTGCACAAGAATACTATCTGGGTGGGCATGTGAAGGTGAAGATCTACCTTAATGATTTGAATTCTATGAAGGGGGAGTTCATTGAATTTATAGTCTGGTTCAATTCTCTAAGACCATCGGATAATGTAATATCTTAATCCTACGAGAAATTTAATCTCTAATCCTACAGGCCTAGTAAGGTTCGCCATAATCCCTTGAAAGGGCAGTTCTCCAAAATAAATAAAAATTAAGGCCTATGGGACATTAGGGAAGTTAAGTGTGGATCTTTTATAAATTATAGATAAATCATATAAACTACTATAAGATGATCCAGAGACACTTTTCATAAAAATATTGTAAAGTATATTTTGAATTACAATGTAAAAAATATTTTATACTGTGATATTTGTATAACTGGGTATAACCATGTTCCGGAATGTAATATAGATCATGAAATTTGGATAATTGTATAGGTTATACGTTATGGGATAGACTAGCTTAAAAAAACCAAGATAGGAATGCTTTGCGCAGAATACCATCATTTCAAGATGGGAGAAGATAAGTTATTGAAAAATATATTTCACCAGTTTACAAGTATTATAAATGGTATGAGTGACCTTGGTGAAGTACTAGATAATACAACTCTTGTTGAAATGGTGTTAATAGCATTACCAAAAATATGGAAAGATAAGAAAGTGGTGATCAATGAAAGTAATAACTTTAAATAGTATACTTTATATGAACTAATCAGTTCAATGATTTAGTATGAAATTGAATTAAAAAATATTTTTAATGAGGAGTATATTAAGAAGAGAGGTATTTTTTAATTAAATTATTAATGGATCTTCTAACTCTTCTGAATTTGTGTTCTATGAAAGTGAAAAAATATGAATCATTTTAGAAAGAATCTTTTCAAAATTTTGATTAAAATAAGGTAATAAGAAGTTCAAAAGGATGAATGAAAAAGAGTAAAAGTAAGTTAATTATAGAAATTAAAATGATTTTTCATAAAATCTTATATTATAAATGTAGGAATAAAGGTAACGTGATGAACAATTATCCAAGACTCAAATATTCTAATAAAGATAAAGACCAATGGATGAAAAAAATCAAGTATTGTTTGAATCATGGGATTGTTTAGATAGTTCATATTCGAGTAGGAACACATGAAGTGAACATGAGGCACAAAACCTTGATTTTATGAATAAAATATATAAGGTACCTGATTCCTTATTTACTTAATTGATAACTCCTTATAATGTTGAATAAAATGAAATATCTGAAGATAAAAAAGAAAATGATTCTGATTCTAGTTCTGATTCTGAATCAAGTTATGATTCTGATTCTGTGAATTCTAATGTCAAACAATTATACAATGAGAATAAGTAATTAAATAATGATAGAGTTGGTATTATGAAAAATTATTCTGATATAAAAATTAAAAATAATAAATTGATCAATGAAAATGAGAAACTAAAAAAGTAAAGTGAAAAAATGAATACTAGTTTTTTTAGAATGATGAATATAAAAAGAATTATGACTCTAAGATATTGAAACCAAAAGATAAAAATGAATAAATTAAATATTTTATGTAAATAAATGATAAATATCATGAAATAATGTTTAATCTAGTCTTGTATGAAATGAATAATGTTGATAATGAATATAAGAATATTAAGAAACAAAATAAAAAATTAAGAAATACAACTTCTTATTTTAATGAGAAAGTCTATACTGCTTTAGAATCCATTCAATAAGAGAATGTGGATTTGAAAAAGGAAGTTTTAAATCCTAAATAAACTTCATATACTTTTGTTCAAATAAAATATAAATATGATAAATTGATTTATATTATGAAATCCAACTATAATAAGAATGTATTTAGTTATAACAAATTATCACCAAGAATGAATAAAACTACATTTATTGAAAGACCAAAAAGAATTATTTCAAATGTAACATGTTTTAAAAGTGTAATTAAAGGGAATTATTCCATTGAATTCACATTTATATTTACAAAATCATTTGGTTATACCATAATGTTTATTGCTAATGAATTGATTTCTAAACATCCCATAAATAGATTATTTAAATCTATTTGGATTCCAAAATTTGCTGTTATTGATCTAATTAGATCCCAGTTAGCATGGGTACCAAAACATTTTACCTAATTGATATATTTCAAGAAATTTTCCTTATAATTCTCAAAGATTCATGGTATCTAAATAATGGGTGTTCCAAACCCCTAACATGTGATGTTTCTAATTTTTTATACTTTAATTTATGTGATGGAGGCATAGTTACAATTAGAGACAATTCTAAATGATATATTATTAGTATTAGAGTAGTTAGATTTTCTAACACCGAGGTTATTTAGAAAATATTATTTTTAGATGGATTAAAACATAATTTAATAATTATATAATAGTTATGTGATGATAGATTAAATATAATATTTGAAAAAGATAAATGTACAGTTTTGATAAATGAATTTATTTTATTTTTTGAAAACATTAAATATATTTTTACACTATTTATTTTTCTTATCTAACCAAATAGAAAGTTATGTGTTTGAATATTGTAAAAACAAATGATATTTTGGTTCATAAGAAAATTAGACAAGAAAAATTGATACTGTTAAGGAAGTTGTCAAATCATGAATAGGTTCTATAATTTTCAAAGTTAAATACAAGTATTTTATGTGTGATTTTTGTTTGAATGGTAATTGGAATAAAGAAATATTTTAATATTTGGACGATGTTAGTATTGAGAGATGTCTTGAATTGATACATCTTGAATTATTTGGTCCTATAGAACCTAATTGTTTATGTGGAAAGAAGTATGTATTTGTAATAGTATAAAATTATAGTATATTTTTCAATATTTATTTATTATCTCACAAAAATGAGAGTTTATCCAAGTATAGTGCTTATTATAAAATTATTCAAAACATCAAAAATTATTCAAAACTTCAAAAATCATTCAATTGTATCTATTATAAGTGATAGATATGATGAATTTATTAATTTATGATTTGATAAAAGTTTTGAAGATAATGGATAAAAAGATTATTTTTCCCCAATGACACCAAAAAAATGGTGTGGTGGAAAGAAATAATATATCAATTAAATAAATTTATAGATCAATGATTATTGAGTTTAATGTTCCAAAATATTTTTGGGCCGAAGATGTTAATACAACTTTTCATGTTTTAAACAGAGTTTCTACTAGTATATTTTTAAATAAAACCCCTTTTGAATTGATTAAAGGGTTTAATCCCAAAATTGAATATTTTAGGGTGTTTGGTTTAAAAGTTATTATTTGAAATATAAAATATAAGTTACAAAAGTTTGATTCTAAATATGATGAGGGAATATTTTTTGGTTATTATAATTCTGGTAAGTAATACATATTTTTCAATAAGATAACTTTAATTATTGAAGAGTTTGTGCATAATAAATTTTTTAAAAAATTAAAATAACTTGTAGAATATAGATTTAAATAAATATGATGAATAATTGATGGAATTAAATTTTTGTGAAGATACTATTCATGAAAATAAAGATGCATAATTTGATAGGGATAAAATCACTTCTTAATCTAATCCTAAAGAGAAGAAAACTCTTAAAGATAATCATATTTCAAAGGCTATTAGAAATATTTAATCTGGAATAAAAATAATGTTTTGTTTTAAATTATTGTGTTAATTATGTATTTTTTTCTAATTTTGTGACAATTATTATTGATGATTCTTTAAATGGTTTGAATTGGATTTATACTATGCATGATGAATTATACCAATTTGAAATAAATAATGTAACCTACCGCCCCTCACCCATGGCCTGGGAAGAGGTGGAGGTGTTATCAACCTTAGGTGGAATTCCCAAGATAATAAAGTATAAAAATAAAATTCAAGGGCCTAAGTGAACATTGGGAGACAATTTTCCCAAAAGGAGTAAAAAACCTGACTATATATTATAAAAACCCAAGAAAATCTACATGATACATGAATATAAATGATAAAATTAAAAAGTGAAACCAAAATTATAAAAAATAGTGAAAATTTCAAATGATACAATAACCAGTAAATAGCAGAATACAACCAAAATCCCAATATGTTGAAGTTTAATCAAGACAAGAAACACCCAACTAGGTCCACGCTCCAACTCCAACAGCCTAGTCCATGGTATCAAGATGCATTACTAGAGAAGTATGATACATTTGAATTTATTTTTCTTGGTAGATGATATCTTCAAATGCACCAAAGTTCCCAATCAGGGGGTGAGTATATCACTCAATATGAATTCCCCAAGGACTTCCTAACACACACCACAAGGAATAGATTTATTTCACAAATTTTATATATAATAGTTCAAAATGGGTAAATAGTTTATACAAATCCATAGATGAAAACCAAGTGTATAGGCCACACTCAATCATAAAATCACTTTTTACTATTTTGCATAATCATTCCCATGTCTGCACACACATATAGACTTCCACACACACTCTAGCACGGTGTCACACATTAACAGTGGTACTTCAGGACCATGCTCTGCACCCCCCCCCTTATGATAGTACTTCATGACCATAATCCATCCCAATAAATACACACCAAAAAATTATGTCGAATTACATGCCAAAACATTTCATATAAAATTTTTTTAATGAAAACTTTTCATCAACATCATTCTTGAATCAAAATCATTTCATATTTTTAAAATAATATTTTTAAAATTATGAGCAAAGTGGTTAACCAAATGCCAAATAATTTCCCAAGTTCCAAAAACATAAACACACAATGGATTCCTTCATGAAATCGCACAAAATATCCATGGAAGAACTAAGAAAACATTAAACAAAACAAATAATTCAAGTTCAAGATCGAGTAAAGATGAGATAGAAGCCACCTACCTCTCAAAAATGGTGAAAATGAACAAATCAAACTAATAACTTCTAGATAGAAACTTGGATCATCATCCCCTAAATATATAGAATAATATCTCATCAATATCTATAATAAGGAACATTGATTTATCCATGTAGGATTAGATCTAATGATCTAGGTGAGATAACATGAGATGATTTAGAGAGATATAGAGAGAGAGAGAGGAAACGATGACTTTTTAGTGAATCCAGATCTCCAGTGCAATTTGATTTTCCAAAATATTCCTTCAGATCAAAGGTAATATCCTTGGGAGATTAGGTAGGTAATGGAGTTTGAGATCTTATAAGAAAAAGTGATTAATTAGGGTCTTTGGGCCTTAATTCAAATTTTAACATAAATTTTAGAGTATTAACTTCACATCACAAGGTTATTTCACATAGTTTTTCAAATGATGCACTAACTGTATGTGAGTTATAGAATAGTACCTAGGTAGTTTCACAGTTTTAATATGTGGGTTTTAAAACCATATTCTAATCATCTGGTGCTACTAAATTAATTTCACACCCTCACATGGTTGTCCCCCATGTTTTAGCAAACTGTGATTTTCCCTCTATTCCCACATGCCCAATTTCTCTTAAGAATTCACATGGTTTGAAAAAACCATGAACCAACCATGTTTTTGATTACTAAATCCGATCCTAAATTACACAATTCCCTATATATAGTTCATGGTTTCTACTAACCATGTTAAAACTAGGAATCTCCAAAAACACTTCGAAAACACTCCAAACACTCCAAAAACTCTTGAATCTTAATCCAAAAATTATATAAGATCCATAAACTAAATAAAATGGTAAAATACCTAAAACTTAGGGTGTTACATTCTCCCCACCATTGATCTTTTCATCCTCAGAAATAAGTAGTTTTTTGGTGTTTTGGAATATCTCAGGCCACTACTCAAACAATTCCGTTTCTAGTTCCCATGTCGCCTCTTAAATCTAACTGTTCTAAAATATAGGATGTATAAAATAGATGAATTTCCCATGAAATATTTTCTATTATATATCTAAATTATATATTAGTACATGAATCAATGTATAATCCAAATCAAAATCAACATGGTCCCATCAAATCACATGGTCAGGATCAAACATGCACTTATTTAATTGAGATACATGAAATGCATTAGGCACAGAACAAAACCCTTGTGGTAAAGACAACTGATAGTCCACATCTCCAACTCATTCAAGTATCTCAAAAGGGACAATGTAACATATATAGTACTTTATTTTTTTTACAAAAATGATGATACCCTATCCTTGGAGATATTCTTTTGAAAACATGATTACTCACATCAAATGATAACGATTGACAATGTTGACCCACATATGATTTTTGATGACTCTGATCCATCACCATTCACTTTCTTATCATTTTAATCATGTTTTTTTATATCAGTCACAAGACTGAGTCTGGAAAGTGGACTCTTACCTACATATACCCAAAAAAAAGTGGAGAATTATAAGGATGACCATACAATGATTCAAAAGGATCCATATATATTGAGTTCTGGTGATTGTTATTTTATAAGAACCCTACTAATTGTATATTCTCCTCCCATAAGCCTCTAAAGTCTATAATTAAATATCTAAGAATGTTTTCGATTGTTTGGATTGTCTATTCAATCTTACCTTCTATTTTTGGATGACAGGCTTTGCTCATGGTCAACTGAGTTTTGGGGGATTACTGTAAGGATTAAAAAAATGAGATATCAACATGGAGTTTGTGTAAGAGACAACAAAAATTGGTACCCCATGTTGCTTTACTACTTCCCAAATTTATATTTTTGATAATACCTCCACAATATTGGATTTATGAATAGGGATAAAGTGTCGTGACCTCAGAAGTTGATCCAAAATCACCTATATAAAATCATGTTTCCTAAATATCTTTTATAGACCCATGACAATGTCCATTGTTATATTCTCCCATTTCCATACAATAATAGTTAAATAATTCAACATACAAGTTGGTTGTTGGTGCTCTTCCATGACCAACTGATATGCGAGGAATCTCAAGACAAACTCTGCCACTTTCCTCTTCATGTAAACCCTCCAAAACTATCTTATCAAATACTTATTAATATTTTGAATACCAGTATGAACATCTCATTTTGAATGGTGGCAGGTATTGATAAGTTATTCTTGGTGATCTATGGGAACCAAAATTTTATCTCTACAATGCAGCACATATCTCACATCTAGCAACCATCCTTCAATAGTCTCCTAAAATTGATTTTTAACCTAATTTTTATACACTATGGATAAAGTTTTGAGAATCCCCTACCCACATAACCAAATCAGGAACAAAAGAGATGAGAAATGAAACCACAAAATGACCCTTCACAATACAATCTAGATTCATATTAGTTATAAACAACATTAGTTTCCATTAATCTAAATCCTCTTTAAATAATTGATTATATGACTTTCTACTCACATTATTATCCACATAATTCCCTTTCCCTGGTGTGTACATCTAGTCAAAATCAAACATCTTTAGATATTATATGAATATTTATTTACTTAATTTCAAATATTGTTGTGATAAAATGTATTTGAAGATATTCTGATTCATATACACCATAAAAATCTCACTAAAAATACAATTATTCCAAGTCTTCATATCATGTACTATAGTAACTAATTACAAATAATGAGTTGGGTTGTTCTTATCATGAATTTGTAACTATCATGTGTCATAAGCAACAACATGATCACCCTACATTATAATACATCCCAACCCAGAACCATATGTGCCATAGTAAACCATATATCCTATCATAATTTTGGAAATGTAAGGATAGGTGCTGATGTAAGTTGGACCTTAAGTTCATGAAAAGATTTATATCACTCATTACTCCATTAAAAAGGAAAACATTTCATTGTCAAGGTTTTCATCAGTAAGGAAAGACATGAGAAATCATGAACAAAGAATCGATAATTTCCTTCTAAGATAAGGAAATTTCTCATCTGAAAGGAATTATTTGGTTGTTTTTTGTGCCCAAATTATACATAAATCTACACACAACTAGCTTTGGGTGAACCAAATCAACCACCCAACTCAACAGAACTTTCCTAGAATGAAAAGGGTAGTTTGAGAAAGTTTTAGTGTGTACGCATAAGATCATATTCTACATGAAATATCCATAAACCCAATATATGATTATATTTCTTGTTCATTCCCTAAAAGTCACTAGGATAGACATGAAAACCATGCACAAGGTATAAGAGGTGCATGCAAGAAATTTATGTTTCACGCAACAGGTCAATCATCATAAAAACCTCTTCCATGCTAAGTAAGACATCAAACTTCACCTTGCATGGATGACTATAAAAAAAGGTGAAGTTGTGTGTATGTTCTCTTCTATGACTATAACCTCAGTTGACCATCACTAATGATTTTGGCTATAAATAAGAGCTCACCCCCTTCTTCAGGGTGACTCTCTAACAGAAAAAGTATTTCTTTACTGCATGTAAGACCAATATTCCATGACATCATGAAAGTATAGAACACTCAAGGTAAATACTATTTCATGAAAAGTTCCCAGTGGTCCCATGGTTGACTAGGCACATAGTTGAGAAATCCTCACCCAACCACTTTAAACCAAAGTCGACTGCATGTAAAGGCCCCTCCTTCATGCAACCCTGACCTTGCGTGCAAACACCTATCTTGAATTCATCCCCTATTTGAAACTCCATGAAATACACTTATTTTAGAGCACCATGATTGTGAAGAATTTACCTGAAATTCTCATACCTTGTGTGCAACTCTTGTATGCACTCCTCTAAGCTTATCCACAACAATTTCATGGTCCTTAGAGTGATGTCCTCTATGCCTCTAGTACATGTGTTTCCAGAAATTTTTCTTCTCAGAGTAGGTACCATAAACCATATTTATTATTAATAAAGGTGTCATGACCCATCCCAGAGGGCCCATGTTGTGACTACCCCAATACCACATCTAATAGGTCAGGGGTTGGTGACTAGCATCAAGTAGGAATATCCAAAAAATGGGAGACATTTTCCCAAGTACATGTACACACGCACACATCTCCAAGACCAAAATGATGAAATGTAAAAATACTATGTAACGAATGCATGAATACACTAATATTACAAACATAGAGTATAATTGTAGAAAACTTGATGGTAAATAGATCCAAAATACAAGACCACCAAAAGAAAGTGTCTGTAAAAGTGAATGCACATGTTCTTGAAATTCATCTTTTTAATACCCTACCTAAAGGGAAAGGTAATGGAAAGCTGTCTGAAGCTATAGGAGGGCACCTCAACTGTCTAGTCTCTCTAAGAACCACCTGGTCCCGGTCCACCTAGGACTCTATCAAATTGTCTACCGTCTTTACAAGACACAATACATGCGAGAAATGCCCATATGGGTTGAGTAAAAAAATTCTCAGTTGGATGTCGTGAAACCATAAAACAAAAACACTAAGAAATACACAAAGTATAAAATAAATAAAGTCACGAAGTATAACATAAATAAATACATGAAGTATAACACAAATAAATACATGAAGTAAACAAAAAAGAAATAGTACAGTCAGCTCACACAGGTTTATTTCTATAGTGCGTAAAACAGGATCATCAGATGTTATCTAAAAAACACCTTGAATCAATAATACATGTAGTCCTAATGATACACTCCATCCCGATAAGATATTTTGTCTCAGAAAGTTGTGTAGTCTCAAAAATTCATGTAGTCTCAAAGTCATATCCATCCAAAGGATTCCACTCGATGCACGCTCATTCTGGGAGAACCAATTCATCAAGACATTAGATCATATGAACACTTCCACAAAAACCCGCTTAGGATGTCTCAAAAGGACCCTCTCGTTGAAAGGGTCCCAATATCAGAAACAACTCATAAAATGGACACAAGGTTTGAAATTTATGGTTGTTTTTATAAAAGAAGTTTTGACCCAGGTCCGGTCTCGGTCCAGCCCAGCCCGTCAGACTTGGCCTGACCCGCCCGCCGACCCGACCCGACCCTGTCCCACCCAAACCAGCCAGGCCTACAAGGTATACTAGACCGAGGCCTGACTCCTTTGGTCTAGACCACACAATATTGGATTTCCCTGCCACATGCCCCTCTACTCCTTGTGGTGTCTCATTGCATCCCACGCAGTCATCCAACCATTTGTGCATGCCCCGCGGCCTTATCGCCACTACGAGATCTATGTGGTCACCTCACCGCTTATGCGGATTCACTGTTCTGTCCCCCCTCTAGGACCCACTACATCCCATGGTTGATTCCTCCACACATTCCAACACTACTACAAGCCACACATCAGTGCAAGACCTCTGCTTCGCGCCACCTCATGTACGTGTTTTTTGTTGTGTGTCATCATCGGTGCTTCAATGGTCTCTTCTGCGGACCACTGGGGCTCCTCCTATTCCAAGAATTTGGTTTGATCATATATATGAGTTCCTCATAAACTGATCTACCATTTTTCAGCCACTTTTGTCAATTTTACTCCAATTCAAGGGTCTGGTCACATTCATACCCTCCCGAAAATCTGAGCCACAACCATAAGGGTTCAAAGGTGACGAATGACAAGAATGGGGGTATGAAAAGCACAAAGAATGACCTGAAGAGTGAATATATGACTTTTTTGATGTTTTCCTCAATTATTTTCTATTATAATGAAGAAGTGAGAGATGAGGATAAATAATTCATCCCTCAATTATTTCCCTCAAATAAGTCCATCCTGTAAGAATAATCGAACCATGGGTCAACCTATTCATTGGTTGATCTGTATTTGTCATCGATTCTAGAAATGGGGAAATAAAATCAAGGAAAAACTTCCTACCTAAAATTTGGATCATTCTCTAAATATAATTGACAATCACATCATCGATGTTAACGAGATCCGTCAAAAACAGCAACTACTTATCTCTGATCCAAAATCGAATCATCGTTCGATGTCGAGAGAGTTCTCCAAGTTCTCTCCAAATCCTTGAAGAAATTCTAGGGTTATGTTTTTAACCCTATCTCCCTAACTCTAAGGGTTATTTTAAAATAATTTTACAACGTCGGTGAAATGTTAAAAATAAAATTAATCTACCTTTTCTTTTATTTTTTAAAACACAAAAAACTACTTTCTGAAGTTGACCCACACCGATCAATGTTAGGCCCCACCTATGGTAAATTCATTACTCTAAACATAACAGTGCCCTCATATTTCTTATTTGGGAACCTATTTATATGTTATTATAATTTTTCTAGACTACTACATGAGCATGCTATTTAAAATTTTCATATTTTTCAAGCAATTGTTCTGGATACACCAGGTCATAGAATCAAACACCATCTTAGTTCCTAGTCTTGAAATAATTCCATATAATATAAAAAAAATATTACATATAAAATATATGGCATTATATTCTCCCCACCATAAGAATTTATGTCCTTGAAATCCAAAAATAAATTCTATTAAAATAATGAGGGTACTGAGCACGAATCTATGCTTCCCGCTCCCATGTTCTCTCCCAAATATTTTCATGATTCCACTGAATGCACACTAATGTAATTAACCACCCATGAAGGATCCTCTCCTGTTGATCCTTAATCTCCATTGGGTACTTATCAAAATCCTCCCCATTTTCAAAGACCGGCTTTCCCTAATGAATAACATGCTATGGATCATGCATGTGTCTCATCAGATGTGACATGTGGAAGACGTTGTGCACCCGCTCTAACTGTGGAGGTATATCCAAGAAATACACCACCTCTCCAACTATAAGTAGTATCAGGAAATCCAGGTAGTCTCAAAGTCACATCTAGCCACATGATTCCCCTCATTGCATGCTCGTTTCTGAAGAACATAATCTTCAATCCATTAGTTTATATGTACACTTCCATAAAAATCCATTTAGGATATCACAAAAGTACCGTATCGTCATAAGGGACATAATTCTACAAAAGTATCATCAAACAGAGACATGGTTTGAATTTATGATTGTTTTCATAAAAAGGTCTTACCCATATCTGGTTTGAGCCTGATCTGAACCACCAGACCCAACCCAACCCGTCGGTCGACTCAACCCAGTCCAACATGCATGCCCATGGGAACGACTAGTCTGCTACATGTGTCCTTCCCCGTCCACATGCCCCTCTTATCTACACAGTATTGCACCATGTCCCATGTGGTCAGCCCGCCGTATATGCCTGCCCTGTGACCTCACCACCACCGCAGGCTGCATCTGGCTACCCCACTATGTCCCCCTTGCAATCAAGAGGCATCCCTCAGTCGATGTTTCCCTACTAGCCATCACCACCATTACTCCCACATTCCAATGCCACTACTACCCCATGTAGCCACTGTCATGGCTGCCTCCGGCCTCACGCACGCTTCGAACCTTTTCTGCACATTGCCACCCGCACGCGGCCACTACCATCAGTGCTCCGATGGCCCCTTCCGTAGACCATCAGAGCTCCTCCTATGATTAAATTTGGGTGATATCATAGATCTAGGTTCCTTTTGACCCTATCTACCCTGTTTAGGCCTCTATGGTCAATTTGTCTCCAATCAGGGAGTCTGATTACCTTCAGAACATCCTGGAAAGCTGAGTTGTGG
Source organism: Viscum album (assembly GCA_963277665.1). Taxonomy (NCBI): domain Eukaryota; kingdom Viridiplantae; phylum Streptophyta; class Magnoliopsida; order Santalales; family Viscaceae; genus Viscum; species Viscum album. The sequence goes on from OY728140.1 coordinate 1,006,699,927, forward strand.
CCATGAGGGTTGTGCGATGATGAATGCTAAGAACAGGGGCAAAAAAACCACAAAATACACCCTAAGGAATGAATCTAGTACTTTGGTCATGTTGGCCTCAATCCATTCCTGTTAGAATGAAAAATGATGAAACAAAGATAAATAATTCATCCTCTAATGATTTTCCACAAATGTGTCCATCCTGCAAGAATGATCAAACTGTGGGTTAACCTATTCATTGGTTGATCCACAATCATCATTGATTCTATAAAATTGGAATGAAAATCAATGAATAACACCTTACCTTGAAGTTGGATCATTCACTGAAGAGAATCAATTGTTGTATCATAGCCATTGGTGAGATCCGTAAAAACATTGTCTATCAATATCTGATTTGAAATCCCTTAATCTTTCACCATCATGAGATTTCTCCAAGTTCTCCCCAAAGAATCATAGAAATTCTAGGGTATGTGATTAACCTTGGATCTCTATAACTAAGTCTAATATAAAAATAATGCCACCATGTCGGTGAAACATTAGAAATAAAATAAATTCACCTTTTATTTTATTTATTAAAACTCCAAAAGATACTTTCTTTAGTTGACTTGTGCTGGTCAATGTTTGGCCTCGCCTAAGGTAAAGTAGCTTCTCTGAATGCAACATTTCCCTTGAAATTTTGATCTGAACAACTGTTTATAAGTTATTCCACTTTTGTAGAAAATGTGTGTACGTACTGTTTAATATTATATTATTTTTCAAGAAATTATTTTGATCACACCGTGCCTCATAATCACACGTTGTCACAGTGCCTAGTCTCAAAATAATTTCATATAATATTAAAAATAATACATGGAAAATCCAAGATATTACAATAGGGATCGTAACATGGACCACATGACAGGACACTCCTATCATTGTTATAACCTAGAATTGCTAAATCCATGCCCCTCCCAGAGGTGCATGAGCTATGGTTATGTAAGCCCATGGGATGGGGAGTGAGGCCCTCCACATCAATGTTTCATGACACAAAACTACCTAGTCCCAAAATCCTCAACACATGACATTAAACTGTGGCTTTAACCTATGTGATGAAAACATGATTCCCTATATACGGTCATCATGGGATTCTACCCTCTCCCTCACCATCTAGTGATCCTATTGTATTGGGAAACCTCTATGTGTAATCCCCACTTACACTATGAAAAATGTATAGGATGCTCCGTGTATGACTCGCATGGAATGAGATTCTCCTTGGATAACTTCTATGCATAATCCCCACTCACATCATTATTTCCCCTAACATGATCTCATTATCCATCCACCAGTGGATGAAGAGGATTGTGCGATCTTCAGTTCTACTATATCCCCTTGTTTCTCACACTGATCAAGACTCTCATGGGCTTAGGGGATAGTAGAGAAAATTAAATTTTCATGATCCAAAACATCCCATGGACATCCTCCTGAGTATATTCTCTAAAAACATACACATATCATGGGAATCCTCTAGATTTTAATCCCCAACAACAATACACATTCCATTGGAATCCTCTTGAGTGTAATCCCCAACAACCATACACATCCCATGGGAATTTTCTTGTGTGTAATCTCGAAAAACTATACTAACCATTTGGGACTCCACATTAGGTATAAACCTCATCTCATAACTGACTACATGGTCTTTGATTCCCAACTAACTGGGATATGTAGGAACCCTCCCGATGGTCCAAACCCAACATTTGCATCCATCCTAATTTTCTTCATGCCACATACATGGTAAGATCATGCCCCTCACATGGGAGACCAGATCTTCTCCAAGTCCCATAAAAAGCTGAAAACATAAGCCCCACACTAACTACTACCAAGATAAATCATCTTGTGAAGGGAAGATTACACGCATAACCCCCACACTATCCCTCATCGGTAAACCTCTTGCGACACAAGTTTCCTTAATACATGATGTTGAAATGCATGGATCGGTCCTATCACATGACCTTAAACAATGGCATAAAACTATATGGGTTTTTATCCGTATATTTTAAATAGGGTAGGTAGGATACCTCTTTGATGTTTAATCTTGACCAATGGTAAACCTTTCAGGTTCCCCATCCTAGGGATGCACATCCTTGATCCACCCCAATAATGGTTCTGATCAACCTTCATGGTGTGACATATTACCTTTATAGGACACACCTCCCAGATCCACATCCAAGGGGCGTCTTGATCCATCCATGAGTAGACCTTTTAGATTCCCCCTCCCAAGGATGCACATCCTTGATCAACCCCAAGGGGTGTTTCAATCAATATTCATGGTGTGACATATTCCATTTATAGGTTACACCTTCCAGATATGCCTCTATGGGGTGTCCTAATCTATCCATCAGTAAAACATTTAGGTTCTCCCTCCTAGGGTTTCATCTCATTGATCCACCACAATGGGTGTTACGATCAACCTTCATGGTGTGACATCTTCTCTTTATAAGACACAACTCCCAAATTCTAATTAATGGATCATTTTGATCCATCCATCAGTAAACCAAGGTACTCTATCCTAAGGATGTACCTCCCTGATCGACCCTTATGGGTTATCCGATCAACCTTCATGGCGTGACATATTCTCTTTATGGGATACACCTCCTAAATACTCCTCCATGGGGCATCTTGATCCATCCCTTGGTAAAATTCCATCCCTGAAATCTTCCCTCCTTGGGATTCACCTCCTTTATCTTTTCCTAGTGGTGTTCCGATCAACCTTCATAGTGTGACATCTTCCCTTTATGATGCACACCTTTTAGATCTTTCTCCACAGGAAAATATGATTTGTATATCAGTAAAAAAAAGGTGATCCATCCTAGGGATGTACCTCCTTGATCTTCTCCAAGGGGTTAACGGATCAACCTTCATGGTGTTACATCTTCCCTTTATGGGACACACCTCCCAGATCCACCTATATGGGGTGTCCTAATCCATCCATCGGTAAAATTACATGTGTGACATCTTCCCTTATAGGGGTTCACCTTCATGATTCTCCATTATGTTGAGGTTTGATCAATCAACTCCACCTCCACAAGTTGTTAAACTTACGACCTCAAATATATACCTCATGAAAAACATTTTATGCCTAGGTGAAAGCCTTGGAAGATATGAACCCATGGAGTAAGCTACCTCATGAAAAACATTGGTTTCCTGAGGTGAAATCCTTAGAATATATAATCCTTTGGAATTAGATACCTCTTGATCTACATGACATTCCTTGTTTCTGCACCTAAGATGCCTTCATGAGTTACCCTCATATGAGGAAAAATACAGTTAACCAATGTTCTGAGTGTTCATAAATGCCGACAATACCCAATATGACTGCTCTCCTAACTTAAGGTTGTCGCCCTATATTGACCAACTAGAATGTCTAGATAGAAGCAGTGTACATAACTGGTGTCCACAAAGAGATGGCACCCGTAATGAGTTCAACAAACATGACTTAACTATGTGAAGGAGACCCAGACTAGGAAACAAGTTCCATGGAGTAATCCATGGTTGGAGGAAGGGACATCCCATCATTCCATTTTGATCAAGGATACATCTTCTCCATTGAAAGTGATGAAACTTGAATGACTTTAGAATGAATAAATGTTGGGTTGCAAGAACACCTGAACACATTAAAATGCAGGTGGCGGCCTAGATGAAAGCATCATATACAGAAATGGTTAACTCAACATGAAACACTTATTCTCAACATGGGTACTAGTAGGATTCAAGAAATTAGAAGATTTTCATTTCACCAAATTCAGATATCTAGTTCTAGGTTTGCTTAAGAAAATAGTGGTCCAAACATGGAACATTATAGAAATTGGGATGGTAAGCATTGGGCATTCCTCAGTCCGTGACATTGTTAGTGAAGATCCATCTCCACCTTTAGAATATTAGACAAAACTGAGGCATTGGGAATCAATTTACATACACATATACTAATGGATTAATCAACATTTTTATAGGCCCCACCCACAAGAAACCTACCACCCAACACCCACATGCGATGGGGAAGGAGAATTGTTAACACAAAAATCCCACACGACACCACCTCCAACACAAATTCCACTACTACCTCAGATAATTGGTGCCAACACCCTATCTCACCCTCGAAAATCATCTAGATAAGGGTCATGGATACCCTCTTACAATGGTATGAGAATGAGGGGATCATTCCCATAAGGGAAATGGCTTTCCAAAAACTGCATGCTTCAACGCATCACCAACATCTCCACCCCAAAAACCATGTAGGGAGAAACCACTTCATATTCTAGTAGAAAACCTCTTTAAGAGTCTCTAACCAGAGAAATCATGTGATTCGATCACCTATGTCAAGGGGTGGGGGATTCCCAAGTCACCTCAGCTGCGACTACTACCTTGGATCCATCCAGGAGGGTTCCCTGTAAGCCCTATCAGTTCCTGCAATGACTAGTCTTTTAGGACGAATAAAGGGTGTATTGTACCCTTACTCTACCGACCCTAGACCATACCAACTGAATTCAATTTTGGGTGTAATCTCAAGAGAATTACCAATAAGGAGAATCATATTCCACAGCTCCAGTGGCCTCTATAACTAGTAGGGCATTCCACTAGATACCTATGACCAATGATTAGGGATCCATCCACACTAGGTTAGGATCAATACCTCATCCACCTTCAAGCCGAGTTGGGTTAAATATGTCAACTATTGGAACCACCAAAACTCACTATAGGTTAGACCATGACAATGAGATTCAGTACAAAGGTCCTCCCTGTATCATCTCAAACCAAAGTGGAGGTCCTCCCCACTCTCACAATCAATATGGAGGTCCTCCCCTTGTTCTCACTAATCAAATAACAGTTCCTCATTACTTCATCGACAACTAGTATAGATTTCCTACTCATGCTATCACCATCATCTTGAATGGATGTCCTCCACATGTCATGACTAACAAGAGTGGAGTTCCTCCCCACTCCTTTAACAGAAAATATAGAGGCCCTCCATATGTTTCAACCAGCCAAAGCATAGGTCCTACCCACACATTCAATATCAATTATGAAGGCCTTCTTCATATTCCCACTCCTCAACACAGAGGCCCTCCCCATGACAATTTCAATAAGTTAGAAGGTCATCCTCATGATTCAAACCACCAATACAGAGGTCCTCCCTATTCCCTTACTACTGGTCAGCATGGAGGTCCTCCCAAAGTCCCAACAAATCAGTGTAGAGGTCCTCCCCCCTTATTCACTAGTCAAGGAAGAGGTCCTCCCCAATCCAACAAAAATTTATAGGAAGGACCTAACTTATCCCAACCAACTAGAGAAGATTTCCTCCCCACTTCAGCACAAACTATCATGGAGGTCCTCCCCATGCTGAAGAATTTCCCTACCCTGAAGAACCATCCCAGGGAAGAATAGAAAATCACCATCATAGAAGGAAAAATCTTGGGAAGTACTAAGTCATTTTCATCCCCATCAAACACTCCGATTATGAGGGGGGATGCAACTAAATTATAGAGCCTCCACTCTATTCATCAATAATAAAGTATAGGGTAGGAACCCAACATGTGAGGTTCTCCATCTAGAAAGGTAGAAGTCATTGAATCTCTAAATCCCTTTATAGGTACAAGTAGGTAGAGGAATACTTATCTCCCTTACAGGGGCTTAGGATGTAGCCATATCCTTCATCTCCAATCTCCCTCTCCACCAATACTCAATACTGTGGAGAATTTTATAGTCTTTGATGACTCCATCAAGTGGTGAGTTATTTGAGAAGACACAAAAGAGTGTCACTTTCATTTTTCATGAGTCAATTTTGAACACCTGGAACTATAAGGATGTGATGATGTGGTTGGTTCTTCCCCCTAGAGACGTTCCAGTGTGTAGAGAATAGTTAACCCATGCAGTGACCCCTCTACCAAAAAGCCTACCTCCACACTGATCTAAATCAGTGATACCACTCATTTCTCAACTAGTTCCAAATGAAACCTTGGATAACCAGAAATAGGACCCTACCTCAGAGCAAGTAATACTATGAGAGACTCTTATTGGTGATCAGTTGTTAGTGGTGTTTTGGACAAATGAGACTTCTAACTTTGATATTCTGAAGTCCCTCATTGAGGGAGAGATCGTGTGTTTCTGCCAGACCATTTGGGTGACTCTTCATCACCTCTGTGACTATCAGTTTGTCTATCTTGAAATCTGGGAGCACTTCAATGACATTTATCAACATTTTTTAATGGTTGAGTTAGAAGAAATCCCTGTGGATCAGCAGCCTACGTCACCCGACTACCACTAAACCCTACAATAGATATGCATCGAGAGACTCATTTTTCTTTATAGAATCATGGAAGAGGTGTCTCTACATGTGCAGATATGGGGTTGGGGATAGTAAATTTCCCTCCACTACATCCCTAACTCGCGATAGCCTAACCCACCCATTGATAGTGATAATTTCCCTCTAGGTCTAGTTATTGTGAACAAGGTCATCTCCAACCTTCCTGAAAATCAGAAGGAAAGGGGCTCTGATGTAGAGTGTAAGGAAGAAAACTTTCCCTCATGGTAGAAAGGTATCAAACAAACCCTCATACAAGTGTATTCACTTGACTGAAATGAAAGACACATTTCCTCAGGGATCCCTCTGCATCATTTCCCATCAGTCGGAACATAACCAAGGTCAAGTGACACCTCAAGACATTCAATCAATCTGATATTTTTCATAAGACATGGGTCGATCATGCAGTTGATTCGTTGCTCCATCAAGTAACATATAAGAAAAGAATTATCAATAACATCTTTTTTCAGTAGAACCTAGATTATAGAAATCCTCAATGGGATCCCATTTATCCTCCCTTGGTCCAACACCATGTCCTCCATGACCAATTTCCCCTGGTTGAGCTCAGTGATCCCATGCATTTAGATAGTGTAGAGGTGGTATCATATGGATAGTGACCATGATATGAGTCACTAGACATACCCGAGCAGCATAATCACCCTCCTTGGGATCTAGGTCATGTCGCTCCATGACCCCTAGAATCAACCTACTAAGTTGATGATCTTATTAATGCATTGGTGGTTAAGAATCCTCATCAAGATAAGGATCCCCACCAAAATGATCTGATAGTCGCTCTGACTGCTTATATTAAAGCCCTAGAAATGTGACATGTGGAGATCCCAACTGATGAAAAGTAGTACTCAGCATGGTTAGATGTCAAGAAATCACCCTCAAATATTGGTAACCCTATATTTTCCATGTTTAATGGGATGGGATACCCACTTCATTAGATGAACCAATTCATCTAGAGGTATGGGCCCATGTTGGGAACCAAATTGTAGCAGGAGCCCACCAAGATCCAATGTTTCATACATAAATTGGAAGGACCTGCATTATTTTGGTACATCCAGTTATCAATTGGTTATATCACTGGTTAGAAAGATCTTCTCAAGCTATTCCTCTACTAGATCATCTCTATCATGCACAAAACAAGCATTATTTCCCTATTAAAGTGAAAGAAATTATCTGATGAGAACATCATATATTTTTTTCTTGGTATAAAGTCTTCATGAATTCAAATGATATACCACTAACTCAAGAGTAGCTACTAATGATGTGAATCAATAACTTTAAAACTGAGCTAGTCTCAACCCTCATCACTCAGAACTTCTCAGTTGGGTTCTAAGATTTCTCTAAAAATTACTAGTATTTGGAGGAATCCTAGAAGTAGGATAAGAAAGTTTGTATGTTGATTCCTACAACTCCTACAAGAAGGACTGGTAAAGCAGAAACCATTTCCACAACAGTTGTAGAGACCCCCAAACCATTGGAGTGGTTGGTCCCTTGGCTAGTAGATCCAAGCCAAATGCACTATCCTCATCAATCTCAGCCTCACCCAATGAAAAATTAGTAGGAACCAACTCACCAATTACAATATCATGTATGAGAAAATGTGGATCCATTACCCCACCAGGAATCATCCCCTTGTCAGGTCTAGGCACCCAGAGCACCCTTCCTATATATGAGGAACAAAATATATTCCTTATGGATGAACATGTTCCTGAGTATTTTCTTAGTTCCTTGGAACATGGCATTCTAAAGTTTCTAGAATTAAATAATCCCGATGAAACAGATAATACTGATTACCCTGACCATTTACCTTACCACAGGATCCTTGTACATACCATCAAACAATGTTATGTGTTCTTGTAATGGTTCCAAGACCAATTAGATAATGGTCTATTCAAGTTGGGTAATGTCCATGCATTGGTGAAAAATATATCTTTCGAAATTGGTGGTAATATTGAAGGTGGATGGAAGTAGGTTTCCAACTGTGGGACTCAAAAGTATGATGAATGGTTAACTTTCAGGGAATTTGCACAGGCCCAAGTTCCATTTGTGCCCATTTTGGTAGGACAAAACCTCCTAAATTCACTGTGAGATCCCAAAAATGATGCTTCTGCATCAAATTTATATCTCTCCAAATCTCAGAAGAGTAGCTTCTCATGGCGTAAGGGAAAGTAGAGTCCCCATCCGTTGCCAAATCCATCCTCTAATCTCAATGATTTCATGCCTCCAGAGATGGTAATCATCCTAGAGTCCTCACAACACTAGAATACCCCTCTGACGATGAGAATACATATGCATCCATGAATTCCATTGAGTTCATAGACTGATTCTTGCTGCTCAATGATGAAGAACACTATGCAGGGCCATCAAATGCCTATGGGAGATTTCATTGAATAGACTAAGTCATGAAATCCTGATAGAATATTCAGGAAAATGACTCGAACTAAGGTGTGTATGCTACCAAGACCGGGAAGCATGTGTTTCATAGAGTTCAGTATGAATAGTCCTCTTTGCCCGCTCCATCAGACATTGAACTATAGACGATTATGTTAAATGACCAAGAGAAACAGCCATAGTCACATCGTGATCGACTGAATCTAGATAAATCCAGGCCTTAGCCAACCAATAGGAAACAGATAGTGGTTTTGGGATAGTTATACGTAACTCCCGAAGCTTCCGTGGTACACATCTCTTTGAATAAAACAATAGCATGTGTTTTACACAACTTCGATTTCTAACACACCACGACCAATCAAACTAGTTGTTATGAATATTAATACCCACTTTTTGAAATTTTGAAAATTTATTTTTCAAAATGGACTTCATTTTTGGATTTATAATATCAAAATTATCTTAGGGAGAATTTTTGGTATTTTTCGGAAAACAATCAATTTTTGATGAATAGTGAAAAACATTGTGTTATTGTTTGAAACCGACTTATTATTTAAATAATTAGTTATTTTATTTAAATTTATTTTTGGTAAAAATAGATACATAATACCTATATATGTTCAATTTAATTCTCTAGAGTCATTTTATTATAGTATTAGATATATAAAATTTTATTTAACTTTTTACCGTCTTTTACCAACCTTATAGGAGCAATTGTAAATTTGCATAAAATGTAATTTTACCACTTATGCGAATTGAATTTAAAAAATCCGAGAGACACGGTTGACATCAGTAAGTTAAATTTGGTTTAATAAGAAGAAAATAATTTTTGGTGAATAGTTACTTATGACCTTTAATTACCACAGTTAAATGTAAATAGGCTAATTAAAAGTAACAAATAATATTATAAGTACCCAAATACATGTCCTTGTTATATTGGATAAGTTTATTTTACCCAAAATCAACCTTAGGGATAAAATATGATCCTTTTGGTCCACTTGGATTAGATTAGGGAATTTATTATTATTTTATTTAAAGAAGAGTTAAAAGTGTTAAATTCAAAGTTTAATAACTAAATTTTTTTAATATAGGTTTACACATAAGATAAATTTGACTATAAATATTCATTAGAAATCTAAAAATATTTCCTACATAAAGGTATTTTATTTATAATTTTTATACAGTAAATAATTAAATTTAGTTATGACACAATGATGATGCAGTAATTACCTTATTAATGAAGTATTAAAATAATTCATATTATAAATATCCAAATAAATGTAAATTGAGACTTATGATGAATTCCACTAATTTTTTAGGTTAATATGAAATTTTGGGGTTGATTAAATAAATTTTTTTGAAGTGGTAAAGTTTTTATTACTTTCACAAAAACCTAATACAAAATATTGTCAAAATTGACATAAATGAGTTTTTAAAACAAATACTATATTATTAATTGATATAATATAACTAAAAATATAAGATTCGTCCAAAGGACTTACATAAGGTTACATATATCAACAATGAACCACTTGGGGTTCTATTGGCTTTTTATATTATGTTTATTAACCATTTATAATAATAATACAAGAATACATGGTAAAATTTAAAGTATTTGACTAAGAGTTAAATATATAAGATAAGGTTAATATAGTGACCTAAACCTATCTAAATCCTATTGGTTGAAAGGTTTTAGACCCATCCCAACCTTATCTTCAAAATAAATAATTTTCAATCTACTATAAACTGAATATGATTGTATAATAAAATTATATTTCCATCTTTTCCTAAAGTGATCCTCACCTCTCTTATAAATGCTTACATACCCATTCTCCCATAATCTCACCTACAATGCCATTTGTATAGGCTGACCCCTGCTCAAATATATTCCCAACTACCATCACTTATACCGAGAGTCCTTAATTTTATCAAAAACCCAACATAATAGCCCTTTTGATCAACTCAAAAGGAAACACCCAAAGAAGAGGTAATAATTTCACCACCTGTTTCAAAAATCTTTTCTTCTTCCACTTTATCTTTATTTGTTGTTTTCATACCAAAATAATAAATTGTGTACCTTATACATACTGGTATGTTATTATAAAAATGGTAAAACCATATTCATTATTCTATCCATCCTATGAATGACAAGTCACCATATGTGCATACGTACGGCTTACCGTCTCCACGTCGTGGTGTAGTGTGTTATTCAAACCCTTCATTATTTGGATGAGTATAATAATGAGTATAACTGATATAAATAAGAAATATAACATATTAATAATTATTTATATATGATATACCATCCAATTATATACTATTTCACCATTAATAGAATGTTATTGTCACTCGTGCGTACGTACGGATTACCGTCTCCATGAATGCGATGAAATTCATTCCCCATCATAACCATTCAAAAAATAATTTTTATTTTATGGTTGAAAATAATTTTTAAGAACATAATATCATTCTGGATATGAATAAAATACATACTATCTATAACAAACATAGCTTACATAACCAAGCATATAAAGGAAAATGAATCAGTTCACACCCGAAACGATGATACTACTGAAATTTTATTAACACTGCAATAATAGAAAATCATATATGATTTGATATTTATGTATGTGGTTATTTTATAATTTAAAAACAATTATTTAACTATTATACATGTTTTTAGCATACACTCAATCAAGGAAAAGTACAAGGTAAGGGTTAATTCTATAATCTCTTCATTATCCGAGGTTGTTTATACATGAGTATCTACTGAGACATATTTATTATCCACATCCATGTTTCTTAAAAAATTATTTAAAAACATTTTTACTATTTCCTAGATGATGTTTTAAATTCATTTATACCCTTTTTTGACTTTTTATAAAAAAATTATAATGTAATCTTTCCATCATTTTCCAAACAAGGTCCATTTCGACAAAATTTAGGAAAGATTGTTTTTTACTTATATAGTGAGTGCGGCTATTTTCCACCATTATAAAACCTTCAAAAATTACCTTACAATATTATAAGAAAATTTTAAAAATAAATTTTTTATTTTATAATTATGTGAATTTAAAATTATTTCAAAATAGAAAGATATGTTTCTCTCAAATAGTTTTGAATTCATCTATGTCAACATCCTTTGATGGATTTTACACTTGTTTGAAGTTTATTTATTATGATATAATCTTTCATATTGTACTGAATGTTTTGTGATGTGTTTTATTGTGGATGTGTTATTTTTATACCATTCATGTTTTATTGTTAAAGTATTAACATTTCGTATGCTAGTTTTAAAATGAATGTTTATGTTATGTTTCAACCTTTTCATACGAGGAATGCATTGGACTTAGTATTTGATGGGTGTAGCCCACTATAGCTCCTTGATGCATCGGTAGGTTTCATGAGACAAACAAGTGTCTTGGCACAAGGCCTTGACAAAATCTTATTTGTAGTCTTGGTATGGGGTCTTGACTATGTGGTTATGATGTTCGACATTATGTATTCCATCATTATGAAATTGGCTATTGATATTACATGTGATTATTCAACTAGTAGAATATTCATGAGAATAAGTAAATGTAATTATTTGATTTATCTTTTCCATATTATGTTAATTTTAATATTAAAAGGATTTTGTTTTAGTCTTATACATTGCCTTAAATGTTTATGATTATTTATAAAAGTTTCTGCTATATTGTTATCCTTACTGAGCACCTGAGCTCAACGATTTCAATTTTTTATTTTTCCCAGGATGCGAAGATGTATATTATGACCGACCTACAGGGATTGTATAAGGAATATTAATGTGTTAAAAGTAGACACAATGTTGTGGTTTTTTAGTTCATAATGTAATGTAAACCTTATGTCTGTATCTAATACATCCAAGGATATTAAATTGATCTGCCTTTTGGTATTTGATCCCTCATGATCATGAAAATGTTTAGTAATAATGAACCAACTCTAGGTGTCTAGGGTTGGGGTGTTATAGTTGGTATCAGAATAAGTTTAGTACAAAACTTGGAAGTTAGATTTAAAAAAACTTTGATTAGAGAAAATTTCCCTAAGATAGACATAGAAGATTAGTATAGAATGACTTCCTATAATTTTAGTAATGTATAGATTTTTTGAGTTTACCAAGCAATACATTCATTTATTGATATGAGTAGGTAGTGGAGGATCAGGCCCAGAAGTACCTAGGAGTGAAAACTCCAACAAGGAGTTTCGGGCTTGACCTGGGGTATCCTGGTACACGACCACATGCCTTGCTGCACTCTTGGTTATGACACTCCTAGGGGATATGCTTAGTGTAATTCACATTTTCATTTCAAACCATTATGAATGATTTATGATTATATACCTCCTCAAAGAAAACATTTTTATGATTATGGATCATATCCATAAATTGTTCAATTTTATTGATCATTTTACAAGTTTTTAATTATGTATTGTGATACATAAACTAATATAGTGTATTCCATTATTTAAAAATGGTGCCTAGTCTAAGGAATGGAAACCGTATCAATGCACGTAATCCATGTAGTGATTTCCCGCTTACTTAAGATAATTACATTGGGACTGTTGATGCAACTGGTGCTGATCATCTTATCACTATACCAAGAAAACACACTCTGGTTATGAATAATAACCTTACCTATATGGAGCACCGTAATCCACAACGTGGAGGGTCAATGTTAGGATACTTCATGAGGCAACAACCGCCAACATTCAATGGGTCTAAAAATCCATTTTTAGCTTAGAAATTGATAAGCTCCTTAGAGAAAATATTCCATGCTTTGGGGAGTAGCGAAATGGAAAAAGTCTTCATTGCAGTTTGTCGCCTCATGGGAGATGCAGATCAATGGTGGTCATTAATTCAAAACACAAAGGAATATTAAAAAGTATAAAATATGCAATAGAGAGAGTTTAAAGATATTTTATTATAAAACTATTGTCTTTGTGACCATCGAATGGATATGGAAATACAATTTCTAAGTTTGAGGAAAAATGAGGATGAGAATGCCGCAAAGTATGAGGATAACATTACAAGGTTATCCAGGCATACAGTAGATTATATATTTAACCCATGGAGTAAGATTTATTGATTCTTTCATGGGTTAAAACCATATCTCCATCGAGCAATATTCTCAAAATCCTTCTCATTATACGAAGATAATGTCTCATGTGCTATCAAGAAAGAAAAGTAATTCTCTAAGTCTTTTGACTTTAAAGAAAAAAACAGAAGAATAGATCTACTAAACACTCTAAAAATGAAAATAAAGGGAATAATGGAAAAGTTGAATTTCCATGTTGTCGTAAATGAGGTAATAAACACCTCGGTACATTCTTAAGGGGAATGGAAGTCTGTTTACAAGTGTGGTGAAAAAGGCCACCAAACTCATGATTTCAAGGGGAAGAAAAAGGCTATCAATATTGAATGCTACAATTTTAGATAAATGTGGAATTATGAAAATTAATTTTCTATGATCCAAAGAAACTTACCTTAGAAAAGGCCAAGGGAGAAAGGCTATGCTTATGCGATCACTACTGCTGAGTTTGAAGCTCTGAATGACATGGTGGTAGGTAATTTAATGGTTTCCTCATGTTTAGCCAATGCTTTATTTAATTCTGGATCACCACATTGTTTCATATGTTCCTATTTTGCTAAGAAAATTAAATATTTACAATTTTATTTTACAAGGGAGTCGTTAGTCAAATCTATTAAGGGAAGTACCATTGCAAAAATGTTTTGTAAATCAGTTCCCATTGGGGCATATAAATTTTCTTTATCTGCAGATCTCATCATCATACACATGAATTAATTTGATATAATCTTCAGTATGGATTGGATTTTGGTCCATGATGCGAAAATTTATTGTAAGAAGAAGGAGGTTACGATTTTCCATGATGATATGGAGTACCTTATTATTTGAGAAGAAATGTCACCACCTGATTCTTATCTAGATCCACCCCTATTAGCTCTACTAAATTCAATTATTAGGGAGGAAGAAAATGAAATAACAATGGGTGAGAAAAATAATGTTCAAATAGAGGATTTACCTATTGTGCAAGAATAAGTGGATGTGTGTCCAGAGGATATACCTAGACATCCTCTAGAACGAGAATTTGAGTTATCCATTGATTTAATTCCAGGTTCAAGGTCAATATCAAAGACCCATTATAGAATGTCCACTATGGAATTAGTGGAACTAAATAATAAACTAGAGTAATTGAGTAATAGAAGATTAATTTTCCCTTGTGTTTCTCTATAGGGATCCCATGCTCATTTTATTAAGAAGAAATGTGGATCTATGAGATTTTCTATTGACTATAGGTAGATCAATTCTATAACAATAAAAAACCTGTATCCCCTACCTCACATTGATGATTTATTCGATAAAATTCATATAGCTCAATATGTTTCAAGGATTGAACTTTGATATGGATATAATCAATTGTGTGTGAAGAAGGAAGACATTCTGAAAATAGAATTTCAAAACAGGTACAAGCATTATGAGTTTATAGTAATGCCTTTTGAAATGACTAATGCACCCTATATTTTCATGTATCTAATGAATAGAGTTTCCAAGGAATATCAAGATGATGTTTTAGTGGTTTTTATTGATTATATCTTGGTATACTCAAAAATCTATGAATATCATGAAAATAACATGTGCACTATTTTAAAAACCCTCAGAAGAAATGAATTATATAGGATGTTTAGAAAGTGTGAATTCGAGCTTTAGGACATTTTTTCTTAGAAATATTGTATTTAAGGATGGAATCTTTATCAATCCTTCAAAGACTAAGGCAATCCAATAATGTCCATCACCGATGAGTATAACTGAGGTATGCAATTTTATTGGTTTAGCAGGTTATTATTGGCATTTCATCCAGAATTTTGTCTGATTGGAAAACCCATTAACCAATATCACATGTAAAGGGGTTAAATTTATTTGGAAAAAAGAGTGTGAAGAATGTTTTGAAGAACTAAAGATAATATTTTTCAATTCTTCTATCTTGACTCTACCATCATGGAATGATGGGTTTGTTATTTATAGTGATACATCAAAGAAATGACTTGGTTTCGTTCTTATGCAGAATGATAGGGTTACTTTCTATGCATCATGATAGCTAAAAATTCATGAACAAAACTATCCCACTCATGATCTTGAGTTAGAAGCTATAATATTTGATTTGAAGATATGGAGACACTATCTCTATGGTGAAAATGTGAGATATATACCAATCACAAGTGTTTGAAGTATATTTTCTCACAGAAAGAAATCAACATGAAGAAAATATGATGTCTTGAACTAACCAAGGATTGTGATTTCACTATACACTACCACCTGGGGATGGAAAATAAGGTGGAAGATGCTTTGAGCAGAAAGGATCATAGAGTTTTGAACAACATGATAGTTTAAAGGGATCCTATATTCATGGATCTAGTAAAGATGAATATATGAATAATCATGGAAGGTGAAACATCAATACTTTTTGAAATGGTTTCCAAACCATCTTTACTAGAAAGGATAAAAATTTATCATACTAATTTTCAGGAGTTTAAAAAGAAAGTTAAAGCTATGAATGATGGGAGATTGATTGACTTCATATATGAAGTTCGAATTTTGAAATTTGGGAAGATACTTTGTGTTCCTGATATAACTGATCTAAAAAGGGAATCATTGGATGATGCTCATATATTCAATTTCTTTATACACCCTGGTATCACAAATATGTATATAGATTTGAAGGAATATTTTTTGGCACAACATGAACAGGGAGATTACTGTTTATGTGTAAAGATGTATGGTTTTTCAATAGGTTAAATCCAGAAGACAACATCCTTGAAGAGTCATGAAACCTCTTCCCATGCTTGGGTGGAAATGGGACGATATTATGATGGAAATTTTCATGGGGATACCAAAGATTCCTAGAAGGAATGATGTAATATGGGTCATTGTTGATCATCTTACCAAGTCAACACATTTTTTTTACTATAAGAGAAGATTTTCCACTTGAACATCTAGAAAGGCTATATATTAATGATGTTGTAAGACTTCATGGAGTACCCCTATCGATTTTTTCTGACCATGATCCCTATTTTACATCAATATTTTAGAAAATTATTTAGAAGGCCTTGGGTACTGAAGTTCATTTGAGCACTTCCTACCACCATCAAACTGATGTAAAATCAAAATGGACAATTCAAACCCTAGAAGACATGTTGAGATCTTGCTCACTTGATTTTCAAGGTATGTGGGATCAATATTTACCTCTGTTAGAATTTTCCTATAATAATAGCTTCTATTCATGTATTCAGATGGAACCATATGAAGTGTTATATGGAAAGAAATGCCACACACCAACTTGTGGGGATGATGTTGGTGAAAGAAAACTCGTAGGACCTGAACTTGTTGAGGAAATAATGGAAAAGGCGATGATTATCCAAACCCCCATCAAATCACCTCAAAGTAGGAAAAATATCTATGCCGATAACCTAAGGAAGGATTCGGAATTCATTATGATATCACGTTTTCTTGAATGTATATCCATGAAAGTGTGTTATACAATTTGTTAAGAATGGAGAATTAAGTCCCAGATACATCGTAACTTTCAAAATTCTAAAATGAATTGGAGTTATATCTTATCGTTTGGCAATGCTACCAAGTCGCTCCAAAGTTCAGGATGTGTTCCACGTATCACTGTTGAGAAAATGTATGCCTGACCCAATGCATGTACTCACCTATGAAGAAATAGAACTGGAATCCAACCTATCTTATTGTAAAGAGCCTATCAAAATTCTTGATACTAGAGAACAAGTGTTGAGAAACCGGATGACTCATCTGGTGAAAGTTTTGTAGAGAAACCATAACATGGAAAAGGTAACGTGGGAACCCGAGGAACGTATGATGAAAACCCACCTGAATATTTTTATGCAATAATATTCTAGAAATTTCTAGGATTAAATTATTTTAATGAGGGAAGAATTCAACACCCCATGCTTCCATGATATGCTTCTCTTTGAATAATACCATAGCTTGTGTTGTATGCAACTTTGAGTTCTAACACATAACGACCAATCAAACTAATCATTATGAACAGTAATACCCACTTTTTGAAATTTTATAAATTTTATTTTTCAAAATGGACTTAATTTTTGGATTCATAATATCAAAATTAGCTTCGGGTATATTTTTGGTATTTTTATGAAAAATTTTAATTTTTAATGAATAGTTAAAAACACTACGTTAGTATTTATAACAAGCTTTTTATTTAAATAATTAGTTATTTTATTTATATTTATTTTTTTTAAAATAGATACACAATAACTCTATATGTTAAATTTAATTCATTAGATTAATTTTATAATAATATTAGATATATAAAATTTTATTGAACTTTTTACAGTCTTTTACCCAACTTCTAGGCGCATTTTTCAAATTTGCATAAAACATAATTTTACCACTTCTATGAATTAAACATCAAAAATAATAGAGACACGGTTGAAATCAGTAAGTAAAATGGGGTTCAATATGATTAAATGATTTTGGTTAATAGTAGTTTTGACTTTTTTACCACAGTTAAAAGTAAATTGGGTAATTAAAGGTAAAAATGTTATTATAATTACCCTAACACATGTCCAAATTTTATTAGATAAGTGTATTTCAGAAAAACATAACCTTAGGAATAAAATATGATCCTTTTGGTCCACTTGGATTAGATTAGAACATTTATTATAGTTTTATTTAAAGTTTATTTCAAAGTGCTAAATTAAAAGTTTAATAAGTAAATAATTTTTAATATAGGGTTATACATAAGAAAAATTCAACTATAAATATTATGTAAAAATATAAAAAAAATCCCCATATAATGATATTTTATTTATAATTTTTAGACATTAAATAATTAAATTTATTTATGACACAGTGATTGTGCGGTAATTACCTTATTAATGAATGATTAAAATAATTGATATTATAAATATCCAAATAAATGTAAATTGAGATTTCTGAAAAATTACACTAATTTTATAGGTTCAAATGACATGTTAGGGTAGATTAAATTATTTTTTTTTTGAATTTATAAAGTTTTTATGACTTTTACAAAAACAAAATACCAAATAGTTTCAAAATTGATATAAATGAATTTTTAAAACAAATACTATATTATTAATTGATATAATATTACTAAATATATATGCTTCAGAAAAAGTACTTATATGATGTTATATATATCAATAATGAACCACTTGGAATTCTCTTGTCTTTTTATAGTATATTTATTAACAATTTATTATAATAATACAATAATACCTAGTAAAAGATAAACTATTTAACTAAGAGTTAAATATAAAAGATAAGGTTAATATGGTGACCTAAACCTATATAAAACCTATTGGATGAGGTTTTTTCGACCTATCCCCACCATATTCCCTAAATAAATAAATTTTCAATGATTATAAACTGAATATGATTGTATAATAAAATAATATTTCACGCTTTTCCTAAAGTGACCCTCACCTCTCTTATAAAAGGGTACTTCCCCTTCTCTCAAAATCAGACCTCCAAAGCCATTTCTCTTGGCCAAACCCTAATCAAATATCCTCTCAAATAACCTCACATCTACCTATAGTTCTTACTTTGATCTTAAATCGAACCTAAGGAGCCCTTTTGATAACACCCGAAGATGAGGTAATAATTTCACCACCTCTTTCAAAGTTCTTTTCTTCTTACACTTCCTCTTTCTTTGTTGTTTCCATACCAAAATGATAAATACCATACGTTATACATATTGTGATTTTATTATAAATATGTTACAACCATATTCATTTTTCTATCCATCCTATGAATGACAAGTCACCATATGTCTGTATGTATGGCTTACCGTCTCCACATCGTGGTGTAGTTTGTTATTCAAACACTTCATTATTTGGATGGGTATAATAATGAGTATAACTGATGTAAATAATAAAAATAACATGTTGTTTATTCTGTATATATGATATAACATCCAATTACATATTATTTCACCATCAATAGAATGATATTGTCGCTCATGCGTACGTACAGATTACAGTCTCCACAAAGGCGATGAAATTCAATCCCCATCATAACCATTAAAGAATAATTTTAATTGTATGTTTAAAAATAATTTTCAAGACCATAATATCATTTTTTATATGTATAAAATACATCCTATATATAAAAAAAATGTCATATGTAACCACTAATATAAAGGAAAACGAATCAGTTAACACCTGAAACGATGATACAAGTGAAATATTATTAACAAAGCAATATTTGAAATACTTATATTATATCATATTTAGGTATGTGGTTATTGTATAATTAAAAAACTATGATTTAACTATTATACAAGAGTTTAACATACCCTCGATGAAGGAAAGGTACAAGGTAAGGGTTAATTCAACAATCTCATTATTATCCGAGGTTGTTTATACGAGAGTATCTAATAAGACTTTTTTATCATCCACATCCATGCTTCCTAAAAATTTATTTCAAAACACTTTTTCCATTTTCTAGACTATGGGTTAAATTCATTTATAATTGTTTGAGTTTTTATAAAATGTTTATAAAGGAATCTTTTCGTCATTTTCCAAACAAGTTCCTTTATGACCTTTTCATCAAAATTATGTAAAGAATGTTTTTTTTAACTTGTACGACAAGTGTAGATTTTTTCCTCCGTTATAACACCTTCAAAGCTTCCATTAAAAGATTATAATAATATTTTCAAAATAAATGTTTTCTTTTATAATTATGTGACTTTTAAACGATTTCGAGATAGAAAGATATATTTCTCTCAAATCGTTCTGATTTCATCTATGTAAACTTCCTTTGATGGATTTTACACTTGTTTGAAGTTGATTTATTATGATAAAATAATCTATATTGTATAGAATTTTTTGTAATATAATTGACTGTAGATGTTTTATTTTTATAACATTCATGGTTAATGGTTAAAGTATGAACATTTCGTATGCTAGTTTTAATATGAATGTTTATGTTATGTTTCAACCTTTTCATATTAGGAATGCATTGGACTTAGTAATTGACAGGTGGAGACTGTTATAGCTCCTAGATGCATTAGTAGGTATCATGAGACAAACAAGTGTCTTTGAAAAATGCCTTGAAAAAATCTTATTTTTACTGTTGGCATGATGCCTTGACTGTGTGGTTATGATGTCTGACATTATGCATTCCATCATTACGAAATTGGCTATTGATATTACATGTGATTGTTCGACTAGTAGAATATCCCTGTGAATAAGTAAATATAATTATTTGATTTATCTTTTCCATATTATTTTGAAGTTTATTTTTAAAAGGAATGTGTTTTACTCTTATACATTGCCTTAAATGTTTATGCTTATTTAGGAATGTTTTCACTATACTTTTATCCTTACTGAGCACCTCAGCTCACCCCTTTCTATGTTTTATTTTTCCTAGGATGCGAAGAAGTATATTATTATTCTCAAGTAAGGATAGTCTAAGGGAGATGAATTTGTTAAAAGGAGAAACAATGTTTTTTTAATTTCATAATGTAATGTAAAACTAAGGTTTGTATCTAGTAATTCCAAGGCTACTAAATAGATCGGTCCTTTAGGATTTGATACCTTGTGATCATGCCAAGGTTAAGTAATAATGCACCGACTCTGGGTATCTAGGGTTGGGTAATTACATCAAATTAGAAGAAACATGATATTGGTAACACCATCCAGAACCCAGTGGTATAGCTGATAGTGCCCATTATTCCCCCATCTAAAGAGTGACACCTTACAGGCATACTTAAGCATTAGTCACAAAAGTAAAACATATTGAAGCACCTTATTATCATACCTTCAAGGCTCTCTATTCCAAAGTACCTATTCTTTTTTATGGAATTTTCTAAGGCCCTCGCAAAAGTGTTAAAAATCCCCCTCCATTTCAAATTATAAGTTGCTATTATAGAAGCCTACTATGTAGTGGAGTTCAAGAAAGTATAATGTCAAGCTATCATATTATTCTCTGGAGAGGATGAAGGCGCTCTCATTCAAGGTAATATTCTCCCATTATACATCATTGACCATTTCAATGGAATAAAGATCCATCATTTTTAGTTGGCATAATTTCTGGGATCAACTTCATCTTGACCAGAACACTCCAAAAGTTGGGGCTCTCTGAAGTAGAACTGAGTCCCTATGACCTAAATATTTAGAGTTATGAAAATACTGAATAGAGTCTATGTTGTAGGAATCAGTTTAATACCCAGTTTATAGGCTTGATTAAAAGTGATGAATTCATTGTTGTCTCATAGGATAACAACTACAATGCATTGAATGGTAGGATCTGGATTCATATATATGCAGTAGTCCCCACCTCGTATCTCAAATTCGACAAGTACTCCATCAATGGTCAAGTAAGAGTGCTTCAGGGTGATGTGTATCCCTTTTATTCTTATGAATCCCAATGCCTAGTGGAATTTTATTACAATAGAAAATGAAATTAGGTTCAAACCGGTGAGTTTGATCACACAACTATTACATCAAGTCCATGGCAAGATATTGATGATTCATTCATCCTCTCGATTCATTGATTTCAAGAAACGATGACAGACTTGGGAAGTTTATTTTTTATTTCTGATAGGAAAGGAAACTACATCCTTAAGTATAATGAGTGCTTTAATATTAACTCATACTTATACACAGGTCAGTCCTTGGTGATACTAGAAAACCTGCCCCTATGAAGTATCCAGAGGTTCACCCTATGCCTACTATTGTACAACATACATTTATATTCTGTTGAGTCAGATTGAATCAAAAAAAGATAAACCGCTATTGTTACATAGATATCAAGAATGGACCTCACAGCCAAAGGCTTGTTGGGATTGGATTGAAGGCCATTATTTCCATGGCTTCAACTGAACAAGAGTACCCTGGAGGAGATTTCATATTTTCCCAGGCAGGCACTAATGCTCTTCCCGAATCAGTCAGCATGGATGAACCTCATAACACCAATTCTCTTACCTCAAAGGATGAAGGGGATTTGGAAGGTACTCCTCCTGCATTTAAAGAGGTTGTATCTACCACCATCAATGAGTTAATTTAGGTGAACCTCGACACTGAGATAGATCCAAATCCAACATTTATCATTGCATCCATACCTACATAAGAACAATAGTGTTAAGTGGATTTCTTGAAGCAGCATCATGATTTATTCTCCTAGAGTTATAAGGAGATATCATGTCTAGACCCTTATGTCACCATCCACCATCTTGGTCTCCTAGTAAGTCATCGAGGGTTCAAGAAACCTCCCAAATAATGCACCCATTTCACTGTGCTATAGTTAAGGTCGAGGTTGAATTGCATATCAATGGAAACATCATTAGGGAAATTCAGTACACCAAGTGTCTTCCCAACATCTTTCTAATAAAGAATAAGAATGGGAAGATCAGAGTTCATACTAATTTTCAGGACCTCATCCATCATTGTCTGTAAGATGATTTTCCCCTTCCAGTGACAGAGTTATTGATCAATGCCACAGCTAGGTTATATTCACTCTCCTTCATGGATGGATACTATAGATACAATCAATCCAGATGAACCTCAATGTTGAGGATTAAAATTCCTTAATTATTACACAAGGGACCTTTTTCTATCAGGTAATGCATTTCAGTTTAATGAATTTAGAAGCAATTTTGCAGTGTCCCATGCACAACATCTTCAAACAAATCTCGAGGAGGCTAGTAGAATTCTATGTGGATGATTTTGTGGTTAAATATTTCCAATGTCAGGACCATCTTAGAGACCTTGCGAAATTCTTTAGATTCCTTTGATCCTAAAATTTGAAGATGAAATCCTTAAAGTGTGTATTCAAGGTTACCTATGGGAATTTTCTCAGCTTGGTCATCAGACACAAAGGCATTGAAGTTGACTTATAGAATATCAATTACAGTATCCAGATTAATCCTCTAAGAAACCTCTAGGAGATTTTAGACCTTCAAGGACCCTTATACTAAATTATTCAATTCATCACGAATATGTCTAGAAAGTGTAAGACCATCTTGAGACTTAGAAAGAAATGTACATTTTACCAGTGAGATGAAGAGTGTCTGTCCACCTTTGAGGAAATCAAGCAGTATCATCTACAACCTCTAAGTCTGATTCCACTCTTCTCTAAGAATACTTTGGTCATCTAGGTGATTCCCTAGAAGGATCTATTAGTTCCATTATCACCTAGAAGAGTAATGAAGGTACATATAATAGTTTATACTATCTCAGTCTCATGCTCCTTGACATAGATATAATTTACTCTCTTGTTGAGAAGAGTTTTATTGTGATAGATTTTGTAGTGAAGAAGTTACATCATTATTTATAGCAACATGAGATACAACTAGTGTCTTGTTTGGACAAACTGAATTATATCTAGAATCTCCCAATGTCAATAGGATGGATAGATCACTGGGTGGTGATTCTTCATTAGTTTGACATTGGAATTTATCTCCATAAATCCCTCAAGGGTTAGGCATTGGTTGAATTTTTGGGCACCCATCATGAACCTGAATAATTTCATATGGATGTTGATTTTCCTAGACGAAGCCATCCTCTCGGTGGACTAGGCCATGTCGTGTAGGAAGATTAAATTTGATGGTACTTCCGGAACTCCAATAGGTATAATTCTCAATGATCCCAAGCTCAGTAGAGTAGGCCTAAGGATCATCTTTATCACTCATGCATAGATTTTTGGTCACTACTCATTCCTATTGTTATAAGACTACACCAACAGTGAGGTTGAGTATCAAGATATCATTACTATATTCAATATAGAACTCGATATTGATGTCTCCTTCTTTAATGTGAAGGGGAACTCCAAGTTAGTTATCAAATAGATTAATGGTGACTATATAATCAGAACGACAGACCTTATACCAATACTGGATCACACTCTCTAGTGGATGGATCAGTTCCCTTATCAAACAAAGGTGATCAGGTTCCTTGGTTTTATAATGCTAAATTAAAAACCTTGCCTAGTCTATCCACATCTCCTGCAAGGCTTATCCAGGATGACAAATTCATTCATGTGGTGCATTGGATAGTCATTACACCCGTCATTTAAGATGATGATGACATCCATCAGGTGAACCAAATGATTCTTGGTGTTTCTACATCAGGACCTCTAAGTCACCCAATCAAATAAGAAACCTTTGATTAGAAAAAATATTTCATTGATTATCACAATCATCATATACTTCCACAGGATAGTGCCAAACGTGAGAAAATCTATTAGCACGCAACACGATTTACCTACCATTATAGGAATAACCTTGGGTAGACTCTCTACAGACATGGATTTAATAGAATTATCCTATGTTTCATCCAAGTAGATGATTTTCCACAAGTTATGTAGGAATTACATGCCTAGTACTGTGGTTCCCATTAGGCAAGATTGACGTTCTCTCACTAGATATAGAGGCTAGGCTATTTATAGACCACCATGATCCATGACTATATTGAGTTCTCTAAGAGTTGACACACAAGTCAAATTCTTTTCAACATTGTGCATCGATCGCCAGATCTTCTTAACACCACCAAGTATTCTTGTCCCTTTGATGTATGGGGAATCGATGTTATAGGGCCATATCTGCTAGACATAGCTCACTGGTACAAATTAATTCTGACCATGATAGATTTCTTATCCAAGTAGGAAGAAATAATTCCTGTCAAGGAAGTGAAATACATATCTGTGATTGAATTCATTTGCTCTCACATCATCCACCGATTCAGAGTTACTCATGATATTATCACTAACAATGGTACCAACATCTAGGCTTCTAAGATGAAGAGGTTGTATGCCATGTACGACATATGGTCAAACCCTGGTTCTCACTAATACATAAACTAAAATTGATAGATTAAGGTGTTCAGTAAGACACCCTATAACATTTTTTATAATATGGTGGGTTAGAAAAAGAATAGTTGGATAGAAAAGTTCCCAAAGCCCTTAGGGCCTATCAAAAAATGACTCAAAATTCCACCCATGTGACTTCATATTCCCTGGGGTATGGAACAGATGTTGTCTTGTCCATTGAGATTCATTTTCCATCCCTCATAATAGTTTTTATGATCAGAATATGCCAGAAAGAATGGTATAATTATATCTATATGATCTGTAAGTCCTCAAGAGAATAGGCTTTAGGACTGTCACAATCTAGAGAGGCACCAAAACAATATATCAAGGGAATTCAACAAGAAGGTTCGCCTCTACTCCTTTCTCCAAGGTGACATGGTACTGGATCTCGTTGTGTCGATGATACTAGGAAAGAAACCATCAAAGTTAGAGTCCAAGTGTAAAGGATTATATATCTTTCAAAATGTATACTCTAATGGGGCATACTCTTTGATCACCATGGATGGAGATCACATAGCTCCTATAAAAATTTCAAAGTTTCTCAAATATTACTTCGTGCAAGGAAACCATGTGTCCTAGTTTCATGATATTAAAATATATAACAACCATCATCTCCATTGTATGACATAAAACATCATGTATACATCCCAGTCACATGACATTAAACTGTGTACTATTTACAAACTCTATGACCTTAAACTAATAACATATGTTCCATGCAACGTGACCTTAAACTATTTGAAAAAGTTATGAGTTCCATGAACATAAAATATGAATCCAATTCCAAGAATCCTGACTTTAAACTATATTTGGGTTTTTGCTGGGATGTCTTGTCTGGTGGAAGGCCCCATAGTCCCTCATTAACATTGGGTTTGTTACTCTTCCACCCTATATGTAATTATTTAAAGAAATTACCCATTTTAGGATAGAACTCCATGAACTTAAAATGAGATTTGAAGTCCTAACATCATGGCATTAAACAGTATGTGAGCCTGTCTAGGAATGTTTCATGTGGTGCAGACCTATTTGGTCCTTATTCATGTCCAGTTTTTCATTACATCGCACTACAGATATCCTCTTGAGTCAATCCCATCTCTCTTTGGTCTGAACTACATAACCATAAACTGAGAGCCTATAGTCCAAGAATTATGATTCTAAACTATATGTGAGTCCTCTATAGAATATGTAGTGTGGTTCTAGGCCTATTAGGCCCTCATTTACAACATGTTTTTTCACTCTATTTCACTATACATACCTGTTTGAGAAGACATCTTTAATCAGTCCAAACATTATGATCTTAAACTAGGAACCTACGTATTGGGAACATGACGTTAAAATAGGAACTTAGTCTGAGATTTAATAATTTAAAATAATTTCCACCCTATGATCTAGGAAACACGACCTTAAATTTTTTGTAGTAATTACAATCATTGTGATTTTAAACTATTTGCAACCCCTATTGTTAGAGTTTTATGACTGTAAACTACAAAGATCGATGCCCTCAACGCATGACATTAAACGGTAATTCTACCAAATTCAAAATTAGTATTCCTCTTATTAACAGATGATGTTTTCCCCATTTTAAATATTGATTCCACATATGATATGTATGGTGTGGTTAGAAAATGTTACCACATGCCCTAAATATGGGATTCCCCATGATAACAATGGGCTGCCTCAAATTCCCTCATTATAGTGTTAGTATTCTACCATGATATACTCTAGAATTATGTGTGTCTTGATTAATATTCTAATGGAATATGTAGCAATGAATTAACTTCTCATATATGGGCCCATCTGCAAGTTCATTAAACCATTATCCCCCTTTCCCATTTCAGTTTTGGCATTATGACCTCGAAATGCATGAAGTTCTCCTTAAAGTGTGTATGTGGTTCATGAGACACATTATCCTCATTCACATTGGGTTTTTTCACTTTATGGTATTATTTATCTCCCCGTTTTTTGATACTTCCCAATGTCCAAACTCTATGAATTAAATTAAGATCACACAGTCCAAACTTTATGACCTTAAACTAAGAAGAATGGTCCATACATCATGACATTAAATTTTTTCCCATGGTCCAAGTCGTAGAACCTTAAACATCCTAGTCACAAGACATTAAACTATTAGAAGCATCCTAAAACTTTATGTTAAACTATACCATGAACCATCCTTATTATATGACATTAATCTATGTGTCTATCATCCTCGTTGTATGATGTAAAAATGCAAGACATCCTAGTCCCTCACATGAGAGGTATTGTCCTCTAATACTGGTCATCTACCACATCGTCAACATTTTTAGCTATCCCTTGGTATCCAAAATGAGAAGATGAGTTTTACCTTTGATCAGACCAATACGCCTACACCAATATGATCAAAGCCATTGAGGCATAATTCCAAGAGTGTTGGAATCCGTTCTAACATTCCATCACTCCATTTCCATTCTTTGTGTGCCCCTTGTTTGGATGCTGATCCTCTTCTATGTCTAAAGGGACCCCCTAATAGCATGGTGTCTATCCAAGGATCACCTTAAATCCTAGGCCAATGCCCAGGAAGATTATGGATGACAATATGAGATAGGTTCTATTTTTTGAATATGTTCACCAGGTGACCCTTGCTTGTTTTTTCCAATCCCATGATAAGAAATATGGATATTGTGATTCAAAAAAAGAAAACAGTTATCCTACATTGTGATAACACTCTCTTTATGTTCCATATTTTGGGAATTTTGATTGTGACTCTTCATTCCCCTTTGTTTGGATATAATTTATTTCCTATTTCATTGTCCCATTCATGCATCCAAGGACAATGGAAAAAGAAATTCAGTTGTTCCAAGTGAAAATTTCTTTAATAATAGCCTCTCTTAGACCAAACACTATCAGTGGTCAGTAAAAAATATTAGTCTCTGAGTGTTCTATGGTTACCTTTTACTCTCATAAAAAGGGTCAATCATATAGATTTCCATTGTTTCTCACTCTGAGCATCACTAATGTTAGATTGGGTAGTATTAATTGGTTGTTTTATGAATATGATTGAAGTACATGAATGAATAGTGGAAAAGGAAATATATCCATGCATGTAGAAATTATTTCAAAGACAAAAAACAAGATATTTATGGAATTGGAAATGTTCATTCACATGTTGGAGCCTCTTTTGAGTCTTTCCAAAATTTCCCCTATAGATCTGCCCCAGAAATTGAGTGTTGCGTCTTCACAAACATTTAGTGTGTGGAATTGGGAACCTTTTACCACCTCCTAATATCTACATCCTATTCATCTATCATAGGGTGAATCTAATCATCTATGATATTTTCTCAGTTCTGGTCATCCTAGAAATTGACTGTTTGAAGTGTCACCTACCTGTTACACTTCTCAGCCTCCTCCAAATGAGCCATCAGTTGGCTGATAAACTCTGATTGAGGATTAAGAAAGGTATTTTTCTCACCTATTTTCTCCTCCTGATGTTTGATTTATTGATTGAATTCCGGGATATTTTGAATGTTTTCAATCCTATGTTGGTTATAGTGACCTCTAAATTACGTATTCCTTCATGAAACACTCAACAATTATGTTATGGAACAGCGTGTCGAGAATACAAACATCCACCCCTATAGTGATCCTGTTACACAAGCTATGACAGAGGGACCCCAACTAACTCACCAAGTCAGGTTCCTAGGTTATTGTGATGAATCGTTGTATGTGCCTCCACACTCTACATCAGACTATGTAAATTTCTTTAGAATATTGGGAGCCAAATTCTTCTTTCTATCCAAGAGATGTAGGCTCGTATTTAAGGAAAGCCACAAGAATATAGGTATTGGGGTCCTCCTCAGACATCCTCTCGGATGGGATGGGCTATAGATCATGAGGTTAGTCATCCATAGTTGACTCCTCCTTAGAAGCTTCGCCCCAAAAATCCTCAAGTTCCACCCCAAAAGTGGCATCACTCTTATCTACGACAAACTGTTCTCCAAGGGATAACGTCAAGTCATTTTGAATGATCAGAACCTCATAAACTAGTGAAGTTATCCAATACGGGCTCCTAGATGTTTCACATTCATCTTCTTGTCAGGCATGCAATATTTTTAGAACTTTTTTAAATAAGAACAATTCATCCATGTCAATAAACAAATGTCCTTTTTAATTTATGTGATATTGAGAAACATACAGTTTTTATGTATTGGAAAGTTGAGTCCCTAAGTCTCGGTGGGGGGCTCTACTATAGGAGACCCTTTGACACCAGTCGATACTTCAACGATTGGCACTAGATACTCTTATGTTGATTGAGTAAGATCTACATGAAACATATTAACATGTTTATGCAAAGGATCCATGAAAATATGACATCCATATGACTCAAAATTTGTTCATGCCTTGAAGAAGAGGGATTTTGAAGATAAGTCACCCTAGGCGCACCACTTTCTAATCACTAGGTAGCACTGTTGAAATTATAGGATGTAGTCCTCCGTAGATAACTTGGAGGACTTGGGGATCTAAGGAAATCACCCTAACCTAGTCGACTATCCCACCAGCCACTTCGACCTTAGGTACTGGACCTGGAGTATTCCTTTTAGTACCTATCAGTGCACCTTCTCCCCCTCGAGCAGGGGACCCTTTCCCATTTTCAATATGCTCTTATACAAGATAACATGTTGATAGATAATCTGGAAAATGAAATGGGGAAGAGTCAAGGAAGAAACGTGACTTAAGTATTACCTTAAGAAACTGAGATAAGTCTTCTTCAAAGAATGTGAGTTTTCCACTTTCCTAGGGACTCCCTGTATGAGTGGTTTAACCCTTGGATTATTAATTACTAGAGTGGTAAGCCTCCATTTTGTTCCATTCCTCCTCAGATGATAAAACGTAAACAGTTTTTATCTCCTCCCGTTCTAACTCATCACCAAAAATCACTTGCACTAGGGTAGAAGGAGGTTCATACTACCCTTAATAACTCAGATAAGTGTTTGTAACCATCAAATATACATGCCTATGGTGGAAGATCACCCTAGGCATGATCCAAATGGTCTCGAGTTCTAGAATCTTGATTAAATCTTGTTTCGTCTTTCGCCAAAGTTCGTCCATTGACAATGACATTTGAAGCCTCCTCCAAGCTTACCAAAGAGGATAATATAGAATTGGAAGCCTGTTGTAGTAGGTACTTAATCTTATTTTTAGGAGCCTACCTAGCCCTAATGTCTTGGTGTGGAAGCCACTTCCTTTACCTGAAGGTTACATATGAGACCCTTCTCCTCTTAGAATCAAGGGTGTCATTACGCCTTGCAATTCCCCCACCGTAGCTCTAGCTTGAGATACCATAGATTCCTAACTTTACCCTTAGGGAGCATCTCCTTGACCTCCTCACTGATGTGGATTCTCGATCACCTACATGAACACCTGAATTCACTTTCTTAGGACTCCCTCTAGATATACTTCCACCTAGTTGTTAGCATAGTATGTCGACAGTCTATGGTTGACACTAGTTGGCAGAAGCATTATTGTGTCCCCTGATCCTTCATTAACTAGCATACATTACAGATAATGAAGGTTATATGGGTACCAATTCTCATAGAACCCCATGTAGAATCTCTTATTCACTCATTGGAGGCACCAAAACTACCTGGAAAAGTGGGAAAGAATATTTGAGTCACTATATAAATTGTCATCAATCTTGGCCACTGACAGTCCACTTATGAAACTCTAATGGTACTTATTCTATTCTCATGTGCCTTGCAATTTGTCCACCATTGGAGAAACTGAAGTTGAAAATTGGTGGAAGTTGATGTTTTTATGGTTACCAATCCAAATCTTTATCCAGAACTAATCAATTTTTAGAGGCTAAACCCCAAAAATATTCAATATATATAGCCATAGAATATCATTTTGATGCATAATGGAATTCTAAAATTCATTACCCTTGAGGTATGCTTTGATCCAACCATGTAATAACAGGAATGTTACACAAATCCTCCTCAGCATGCTTCCCCTTGAAATGCCGCCTAGTAGGTTATAGAGGTGAGACAACATAGGTACCCCCAATTTGACTCTATTACTGGCTTCCAGAATTACCACCATCACCTGCCTCCCTGAGCATAGTCCCATCCATGTGTCCCTGGCCAGAAGTAGCCAACCGCTCAAGAATGTGGATAGAAATGTAGTATAATGGACCAATTGATCCCAGACTCCCACCGTGTTGTAGCCCAATTTCTGAAACTATTATTATTCTAGGATTAACCAGTATGATCTTGAACTCTCCGTACCCCCGAAACACTGTTGGGAACTATTTTCCCTAGACTGATATTCTCATGTCCATATCCTTTTTTAGAAACAATTATAACCATGCCTTGAATGAGAAAACCCTTTGAAAAATGGGAGCATGACCAATATTATGCTTCAGTACCTCAAGAAGGTGTTTCACTAGAAGAGGATTCTACTCCCTTTCATTCAATGTGTTCTCTAATGGAAGGAACTCATCATTCTGTATCCCTTTCAGTGTATTTCCACCTATGTAGTTGATTTCTCATAGACAAATGTTGAATTCCTCATGAGAAAGATGGAACATGTTAATGTTCTGAGACCTTTAGCTGAGGAGCTCTGGTACCAGATCCCATTTAGGGAAAAAGTGGAACTATGATGTCCACACTACTTCAAACAAACTCATAACACAACTTTATCCCATACTCCAGGCACATGTAGCATACCTATTACGCTCATTCCCATTCTCTAGTGAAGTTTTCAGCCTATCAAAGGTCTCAATCCTTATGTCATCCCATGATATTTTCCATCATACTACTATGAAAAATGGTGGGAAAGTGTGCGGGGGAATCTTCCACCTATGGTTCCTCCCCCATTACCATCTGAGTCCTCCCATTCAGTTCATAGATAGTGATAACCCCATGCTCTCTAGTAGGATGGTCATGAATAGTTTTTTTCAAGAAATTGAGAGCATCCTCACATATACACCACCACCAAGACGTTTTAACCTTGAAATCTAGGATGGTGACCTTGTCCAACAGCCTAAAATCCCACACCAGGACACAGTTTCTTAGTGGATAGATCTTTTTTTCCTTAGTCATCGTGGACAAAAGCACCTTATTTTCTAACACAAGTCTCCTTGATTTAGGTATTTGAATATTTTTAACCATTTCAGCTCTCTGAGTAGCAGTAGTGATTTAAATACCCGGGTTCTGTTGGTTGTTAATTTATGATGCATCTAAAAATTCAAAGGAAGGTTCATGTAGGAAGGTAGGTCAACATGCAATATCCAATGGTTTGGGCATGTCTACTATCAAGCACGCATGATGAGGGATTGGTCATAGAATTAGTTTCACTAAAGATATATTTGGTCGAAATAAGATATCAAGGATTATTTTTTCACATTGAAAGAATATCTATATACATGAGAGAAAGATACCTATTGCAAAGAAAGTCAAGGTGTCCTAAAAGATCCCCCTATGCCAATTTATAGGCATGAACCATGAACTTATGTTTGTGTAAGTTCCTTACATTCTACAACATGTATTGTGTGTTCTCCCATGGAAACACATCCTCTCTTCATCGTTTCTCTTGAAACCCAGCCTTCTGGGTACCCTTTAATCTTAGAATCTAAGGGGTGTTTATTAGAGCAAAAAAATCCAACTAAAGCTACAAATTTTCATCTTTGGGTGAACTAAATCCACCACCCAACTTAACAGACCATTCCAAGAATGGTAAAGGATGTACACACAAGTTTTAGTGTGCACTAACGAGATTGGATTCCATGCACAAAAGCCTTGCATGCCATATCTGATGATATTTATCATTACTTCCCTAAAGTCCACCAGTACAGCCAAGGAAAATAAACACAAGGAAGAAAATTTGTGTGCAAGAAATCGATGTTTCACACAATATTACAATCAATGTGAAAAACTCTTTCATTTGAAAATATGACATCAAATTATTCCTTGTGTAGACGATCACTACATCAAAGGGAGAAGCTGCATGTAAGTTATCTTCCGCGACTAGAACCTTGTGCACCCATCCCTGCTGATTTTGGCTATCAATAGATTCCTACCCCATATACCTTTTCAGTGTGACTCTCTAGAAGATGAAGATTCACTCTATTCCATGTAATACAAATATTATGCAACATCGTGAAAGAGTAGAACAGTCAAGGTAGAAACTTTTTAGCAAAAGGTTCCCTATGGGTCAATGATTGGTTGGACCCATAGTTGAGTATCCTCACCCAACCTATTTAACCACAAGTTGTGTGTACACAAATTCTCCTCATGTTCACAACCCTGACCTTGTACACAAACACCAATCTTATGTGTATGCCCAATTTGAAACTCTATGGGCTTCCCTTGAGTTATAACACCATACTTGAGAAACATTTTCACATGACACCCTTACCCTACACGAACCTCTTGAGTGCACCCCTATAATCATTCATGAAAAATAATCATGGTCCCTCACATGATGTCCCATATACCTCTAGATCATGTGTTTCTATACAATTTTATTATTAGAATAGGTACCATAACCCCTATGGATTGTTAGCATAAGGACCATTACGTGGACCTTCTGACTGCCACTCCTCCTATCATTATAACCTGGAATTTCCAAAGCCATGCCCCTCCTAGAGGAGCATGATCAATGGTTATGTAAGCCCATGAAAAGGGGAGTGACTCCCTACACTTTGAGTTTCTTGACATAAAACTATATGTCCCAACATCCCTAACACATGATGTTAATCTTTTGATTTACCCTATGCGATGAACATAGAATTCCCCATGTGCGATCATCATGGTATACCAACCTCTCCCTCACCGCTGAGTGATATTATTACATTGGGAAACCACCATTCATAATCCCCAATTACCATATATGATGATCATAAGACACACCATGTATAACTCACACAGAATGAGATCCTCCTTAGGAATCTTCCATGTGTAAGCCCCAATCATGACATTATTTCTCCAAGTAGCACCCCAACTTTTATCCACTAGAGAACAAACGGGATTGTGGGATATTCAGGTCTACTGATTCCCCTTGTTTCTCACATTGAGTAATACTTATGTATTATTAGATTCTAAATGAAATCATGACTTATATATGATCCCAAACATCCCATGGGCATCCTCCTTAGTGTGAGCCCCAACAACCATACACATCCCATGGGAATCCTCCTAAGTGTAATCACCAACCACCATACACATCCCATAGGCATTGTCCTGAGTGTATGAACCAACAACCATACACATCCCATGCACATCTTCCTATTTATAAGACCAAACAACCATAGTCACCCTTTTGACCCATTCATTAGGTATAAGATCCAGCCCGTACCAAACTACATGGGCATTGATTCCCAACTAATCGGGATACGTAGGAAGCCGCTCCAAGGACCAAAGCAAACATCTGTATCCATCCTTATTTTATATACTCCACATCCTCAATAATATCATGCCCCTCACTTAGGAGATCAAATCTTATCCAGGTCCCTCAGGAAGCTCAATGTGTATGCCCCACACAAACTCCAACTAGGAGAAATCCTCTTGTGAAGGGAAGCTTCTATGCATGATCCCCACAGAATCCCTCACTGATGAACATCTCATGACATGAGAATCATTACTACAAGATATTAAACTGCACAGATCAATCATGTCACATGACATTAAACTTTGGCATCAAACTATGTGGGTTTGACCCCTGCCTTTTAAACAGGGTATGTATGATGCCTCTTTGAGGTTCAATAATAACCAATGGTAAAAATTTAATATTACCCCTCTTAGGGATGCACCTCTTTGATATTTCCCAATGGGTGTTATGATCAACCTTCATGGTGTGAAATCTTCCCTTTATTTGACACACCTCCTAGATCTTCTTCCATGGTGTGTCCCAATCCATACATTAGAAAACCATTCAGGTTCCCCCCTCCTAGGGATAAATCTCCCTGATCTTCCCCAAGGGGTGTTCCAATCAACATTCATGGTGTGAAATGTTCACTTTATGGGACACACCTACCAGATCCACCTCCATGCGAAATTCTAATCAATCCATCGACAAACCTTTTAGGTTCCCCATCCTAGGAATTTACCTCCCTAATCCTCCCTAAGGGCAGTTCCAATTAACATTCATGGTGTAAAATCTTCTCTTTATGGGAAAAAGTTCTGGATCCACCTCCACAGATCATTCTGATCCATCAATCAGTAAACAAAGGTGCCCTCTCCATGGTAGATATATGTCCTTGATCCACCACCATGGGGAATCGTGATAAAGCCATTACTAAAATTTCAGGTGTGATATATTCCCTCCTAAGGACACAACTCGTTGATTCACCCCAAGGGGTGTTCCAATCAACCTTTATGGTGTGACATCTTCTTTTTAAGGGACACACCTTCAAGATCCTTCTCCATGGGTCATTATGATACATACATCAGTAAACGAGGGTTCTCCTTTTACAGATGTAACTCCCTAATCGACCCCAAGGGATCATCTGTTCAACCTTCATGCTGTGACATCTTCCCTTTATGGGACATGCCTCCCAAATCCACCTCTGTGGGGTCTCCTGATCCATCCATCGGTAAACTTCGATGTGTGAAATATTCCCTCCTAGGGACGCACCTCTTTGATCAACCTATGTGGGGAGTTTTTATCAATAAAAACCATCTCCACAATATGTTAAACTTGTGACCCCCAATAATGTCCTCATGAAAAACATCGGATGCCTGAGGTGAAATCCTTGGATAATATGTTCCCATGGAATTGTCTACCACATGAAAAACAGGGGATTCCTAAGGTGAAATCCTTAAAAGATATAATCCTTTGGTGTTAGATTCCTCATGATTGACACATGATGCCTTGAGTTTTATGCCTAATATTCCTCCATGAGAAGCCCACCTATGAGTAAGAATACATGTGACCAATGTTCTAAGCATCCAGACATGCTAGTGATACCCAATGTGACTACTATCCTGACCAAAGGTTTTTCCCCTATCAAGACCTATTGGAATGTCTAGAAACAATCAGTTTAATTAACTGGAGTCCACAAATAGGTGAAATCAATAATGAGTTCCATGGGCATGAATCAACTCTATGAGGGAGACCCAACATAGGAAACAAGTTTCAAGGAGCAATCCATGAAAGTAGAAAACGACATCTCATCATCCCATTTTGACCAAGGAGTGGAAATCACGGTTGAAACTGATGAAATTATCCCACCTTTGGATAGTTGGAATATATGGTAACAAGGATAGAAACACACATTTACACACAATCAGTGGCCCTGATAAAAGTGTCGAAAATAGTGGTTGTTAAGATATAAAAACTTTTATCTTTTTAGGATCGACTAAAACTCATATTTTATAGATGTTGTGACAAAGTACTCATACCTATTGTATCTAGACACTAAAATTTTAAATATTATCATAAAAGTTATTCTATCGTATGATACCCAACAGCATGGCCATGTTTTGTTCGTGATTTTCCTTTTTCCTAGAATACACTTGAATATCATCAATTAACACCACCACAAACGAGTGAAGATACTTCTGAAACATTATATTACTCTATTCTATAAACACTACTAGGGAATTCTTAAGTCTAAAATTCATAACCACATATTCATAATGGTCATAATGACTCCATAAATATATTTTAGAAATATCTTCATTCCACACTCAATTTTGATGATATCTTGATCATAAATCAACTTTAGAGATCCATGAAGCTCCCCTCAATTGATCAAATTGTTCATCAATTTGGTTAAAGGGTTATAAATTATTTATCATATCATGCATGAGATTTTGATTATACACACATGGATGAAGAGTTCCATCCACTTTCTTGACAAAAAGAATTGGTGTTTCCTATGGATATGTATTAGGTCAGATGAACCATTTTTATTATAATTATTCTAATATGAACTTAAATTATCACAATTCCATTGGTTTACTCTTATAAGACATTAGGGAAATAGTCATGGTCCCTAGTAGGAGATAAATACTAAAATCCACTTATATTTTGGGTGGAAAACCAGAGAAATATTTAGGATAAAAATCAGTAAACTAATCAAATATGGTTACGAAATTTCTATTCTTAACTTCATTAATAGATTACAAGGTAATTTATACTAACTGATAAGAGATATTCCCAAGAACCAATAACAAGGGTACTTCTCTATAGTCATTCACATCCCAATCTCCTTTAGAGAGATGTTTAACATCATCAGAAGATGTGAAACTAACCTAATAAGAATAACTGTTGATGTGGGTCGTAATAGATGTTAACTAATCAATTCCCAAAATTAGGTCATTGATATCCATATGAAGAACAAAGAAGTCCCAAACCAATTCATCCACATCAATAGTTATATGACATCTTTAAAAATCAACATCTTACCACTCTCGTTGTCCAGAGGTGTTTAATGAATCAAAACATAAGGAATCATATCAACATATTAAACCACAATATCAATAAAATGAGAACCAGTAAAAGAGTGAGATGAAATTATATAAAAAAGATTCTATAAAGGTACAATTTGAAATAATAGTACCTCACACTGTCAAAGAACCAAGTTTTTAATCTATGGTCAAATATTATTACCACCATTTTCATGCAATATATCTCAGCATATATACCACAAATTATACCTTTATCTTAGCCAGTGTACCAAGGAAATAGAAGATTCGATTCATTTTATTAATCAATTCTTCCAATTTTTTAGGTTCAGAATCCCATTAAAATATGGGTGGATTCTATTTTTTGAAACTATATAGAGTAATCCATTTATTGTGGCTCATTATTCTAATTTCGTAGTTCAACAATTTTAAAGTCATGAATGGTCTATTGGAAAAGTTATTGGTTCACCGGTGGATCATGCATAATGACATTTTCCATGGCCTCTTATTCATTGTTTATACACTATCTACATGGTCCCAATTCTATAACTAGAACCAAACGCCACATATTCAGCACTCACTAGTAACTGAAGGATTAGAACATTAAAATAATGATAAGAAACAATCTACATAACTATATTTCAAGAATCATCAAAATTAACAACCACTATAACCGTATTTTTGTAATTTTTTAACACATAATGAACAATATAGTCCTAGTGGGAAGTCTATATACTAATTCTTGATATGAAAAACTCATCGACTAAACGTAAGACGATGAGATGAGAACACAACTTGAAGTTTCTTAGAACAATTTTGTGCCCAAACCACCCTCGTAACTTGAAATTGTGTATAATAAGGTTAGTTATATCTTTTTAAGCTAAACATTTCAAGTCCTAACATTCGTATATCCTTATTTGAATCCCAATAGATTGATAGATCAGAAAATTCTGATACAATTTATAACATCATACACCTCCCCTATTAGCTTGGTAAGAGGTGGAGGTGATAATAAACTTAAGTGACATACTAAAGACACCAAAGTACAATAATAAATCTCAAGCTAATAAGAGAAAATTATGGAATGATTTTCCATAAAAGACTAAAACAACCTAACTACAGAATATAAACAACCATGAAAATCTATATGATGCATGAATATAAAATATACAACTCAAAAGTAAAACTAAAAGTTGAAAAAAATATAGTGAAAATGGAAAATAAGAAAAAACCAGTAAATTCAAAAATATATCCAAAATCTAAAATCATAGAAGTGAAATCAAGATAAAATACACCCAACTTGATCCATGTTCCAACTCCACTGACCCTACCCACGATATCAAGATACATCACTAGATAAGTAAGATAAATTTCCCTTTATAGTGTCCTAGTAGATAATATCTAAAAATTCACCAATGTGACCAAGAGGGGTGTGAGTATATAACCTAATTAGTATTCCCCAATGAATTCCCAACACATGCCACTAAGAAAAGAATTTTTTAACAAATTTACATAAAATAGTTGAAAATAAGTAAATAGTTTGTACAATGCCATCGATGAAGACTACATGAGTAGACCACAATCAATCAAAAAACCGTTATTTATTATTTTGAATAATCATTTCCATATCCACAAAGATACTCATACAAACACGCACTCAAGATTGGTGAAACGCATTGATGATGGTAATTTATGACTATGATCCCCCACAATTTTTGAAAATGGTACTTCACAACTATACTTTATCCCAATAAACACACATCAACCCAATTGTACCAAATTCCATGAAAAAAAATTCATATAAATCAACTATTTTAATGAAAACATTTCATCAAACATATTTCCTTCATAAAAAATATTTAATTATTTTAAAATCATTATTTTAAATTTATAAGTAAATAGGTTATCCAAAAGGCTAACAATTTTCCAAGTTTCAAAAACATAAACCCAAAATGATTTCTTTCAAGAAATTTCACAATGCTTCCAAATAAAATGTAAGAAAACATTTA
Source organism: Viscum album (assembly GCA_963277665.1). Taxonomy (NCBI): domain Eukaryota; kingdom Viridiplantae; phylum Streptophyta; class Magnoliopsida; order Santalales; family Viscaceae; genus Viscum; species Viscum album. Next base: position 1,006,739,945 of record OY728140.1, read on the forward strand.
AACAACACCAAGAATTAAAGTTCTAGATCTATTTGATATGATATAGAAACCACCAACCACTTAATGGATGATGAAAATGAACAGATGAAACTAAGAACCTCTAGATCTATCCTTGGATATTTTCCCTTTAATAGATCCAATTAGATATCATCAATATACACAAAAAGGAACATATATATACCCATAGAGGACTAGATCTAACAATCTTGTGTGGGAGGAAATTATAGGATCTAGATAGAGAGAGGAAACGCTGGGTTTTGGTGAATTTGGATCTCCAACATACATTTACTTTCTAAAGGATGCCTCCAGATCAAAGGGAATTCCCTTGAGTGCCTAAGGAGGAAGAGGAGTTTGAGATATTGGTATAATTGGATAGTAACGAGGGTCATGGGTGATTCATCCTAATTCAAACAATAATTTTGGAGCATTAAATGCGTTAACAAGGATAGGTCCCACGGTTTTCCAAACCATGAACCAACCATGTGTGATATACTAAAAATTTCCCAGGTAGTGTCATGGTTGTGATGCATAGTTTTTCAAAATATGATCCAACCTTGTGGGGATACTACCTTCATGACACACTATCACATGGATGGATCATACAGTTTTACAATCCATGCACTAACTATGCTTTTCCATCTATTCCCACTTGTATAGTTTCTCATGAGAATTCAAACAGTTTAGCTAACCTGTGCACCCACCATGTGTCTACCCAGTAAATTCCATACCCACTTACATGATATCCTAGAGATAGTTCACGGTTTTTATTAACCATGATCAAACTTTTCACCTCCAAAAATAATTTCAAAACACTCTAAAACTCTACAGAATTAACCCACACATTATATAATCTCAAAAAATAATAAATGGGTAAAGTACCTAAAACCAGGGGGATTACAAATAATATTTTTTAATTTGGTAGAATTACCCAAAGATAAACACGTAATAAGAACTATGTTTATTTTTCATAGTAAACTTGAGGAAGATAGAAATTAGTTAAAAATAAAGCAATACTAATGGCTCAGGTTTATTCTTAAGAAGAGGTAATTAACACTAAATATTCTTACTATTATATATCTAGGTTTGAGGATATTATAATTTTAGTAGAATTTTATTATTTTTAATATATAAAATTATTTCAAATGAATATTAGGAGAGAATTTTTAAATGGAATAATTTCCAAAGAAGTATATGTTAAACTACCCCTTGGATCTTAAAATACAAAAACTCATAAATGATGTTTTTAAAATTAATAAAGAATTATATGGTCTTAATAAATCTCCCAGAGGTTAGTATGAGAGAATAAATCAATTTTTATTAAAAGATAATTTTACTAAAATAAATTTTGATCCTTACTTGATTATAAAGAATGGTTTAAATGATACTTTAATTGTAAAAATATATTTTGATAATATAATATTTTGTTCTACAAATGATTTACTTTGTAATGATTTTTATAAATTCATGACTAGTGAGTTTGATATGATTTTTATGGGAGAATTGATTTTTTTTATTGGTATTTAAATTAATCAAAGAAATTATGCTATTTTCTTAAATCAATCTAAGTGTGATAAAGAACTTGTAAAAAGGTTTGGCCTTGATTCAGGAAATTTTATTAAAACACCTATAAGTAAAAATTCTAAATTGGATTTAGATGAATATAGAATGTGTGTTGATGTTAAAATTTATAGTTGAATGATGTGAAACACACATTATTTGACTACATCTAGACTGAATATAATGTTTTTAGTATGTTTGTGTGCTATATTTTAGTTTAATCTTAAGGAAAGTTGTCTTAAATTTGTTAAAAGAGTTACTAGATATATTAGAAGAAATATTGGCACAATTTTATTTTATTAAAATAAAAATGGTTTGGATTTATTATTAGGTTATGGATCTGATTTTATAGGTTGTAGGCTTATCTAGAAAATCAAAATAGGTACATGTGATTTTCTTGGTAAGAATTTATTTTCATAGAGTTTTAAGAAACAAATGTCAATTTTTTTATCTATATCTATGACTGATTATGTTGCTTCTACTAGTTTGTGTTATTAATGTGTTTTTATTAAACATAATTTAAGTGATTTTAATATTAGTTTTTATAAGATTACAATATTATGTGACAATTATACTGTTATTTCATTTTCTCAAAATCCTCTATAACACTCCAATTTTTTTTGAAAATTTTAGATTTCATTTTTTGAGGGATCATGAGAATAAATGAGATATTAATTTAGATTTTATTCCAACTGAAAAACAATTTTCTGACATATTTACTGAAAAACTAGATTATTCAAGATTTGAGAATTATACATTTCAAAAAAATTGATAAATTTCAAAAAGGGAGTTAATATTTGGAGAATTTTTTATAAATTTTAATTAAAAGATTAGTTTTGTAATTTTAAAAAAATGAGGATATTATTAGTGTTGGTATTTTTGGTATTTTATATGTTTTATTCATTTAACAACTTGAAAATCCTTTTTTTTAATATATTTATTTAAAATCATTTTATTTTTATTTTTTAACATTTGAATAATTAAGATTATTTTTTTTGAATTAAATTTTTATTTTTATTATTAAAACTTATATTTCTGGAATAATTTTTATTTTAAATAAAATGTAAATACTAATTTTTTAAATAGGGTGAAAAGAAATGTTTTTGCACACACTTACACATTAAGTATCTTCCACATAAATTTGATATTTATTTACCATTACATGTCCTGGTTACCCTTAAACATGATTTGGAAAAGACATAGTACCCTTATGTAACGTCTATACCACCCTTACACAAAATTTTGTTACCCTTATGTAAGTAATAGAATTTACACTTTACCCTTATGAAACCTTTGTCACATATAGCTTTCCCTTATGTGACTAGGTCGCTACCTTTACATTGCCTTTATAGGCCATAGAATACCCTTTCACAAAATCCTTTCTACCCTTACATAAGTCATCATTATTACCCTTACATAGAAAACATTTACCCTTACATGAGTATCAATTGAACCATTACCCATTTTTTGGAAATTTATTTATACCTTTATGTGAGTTCATTTAACTTTACGCAGTGCATACAATTAATTATTTATCTTGACACATATTTTTACAATCTTTATGTTTCTTATAGGTATTCTAATTTCTCCATTTTGTAACATATTTTTTTTTCATTTTTTAACTTTAAGAAACCTATATAAAACATGATTTACATTTACACAATGTTTTAATATTTCATTTTAATCTTACATAGGTATGAAAAACTAGTTTTCTAGTTTACTCTATTTTCATCCATTTTAATCATTATATAAACTCTTAATAATGATATATAAATGAGGTGAAATGTTTTTATAGTGTTTTAAACAAAACTTTATGTATATAAATTTTTTTCTTGTTTTCATTTTTTAAATGTGATTACAAAAATTAGATGAATCTGAAATATTCTTGGTTTCTCTCATATTAACTCAAAACTCATCTAAATTTTCTAGACATTGTACAATATGCTCAATTTATTCTTTATTTTGATAAAATGTTTAACTACAAGTTTATTCAATTTATTATAATCTTTATATTTCATTTTAAAATAGATATAAAATTTAATGACTATGTTTAAGATATTCGGTAGAGAAAATATTGTGCAAATATTTATGGGATCAATAAGTTTGATACTTTTTTCTATTATATTTTTTTCTCCATGTCCATGAGAATAATTTTTTTTTTGTTTTATTTATTTAAAAAAATCACATATTTACTAACGATCATATCTAAATAAAATTCAAGAAGTTTTATATAGGAATTAAAGATCATGATAATTCAAATTATAGGTAAATAGTATCATTCTAGGTACTTTTATTCTATAAATAATTGAATAATATGATTGGATTTTTAGATTCTCTTTCATAGTTAAGAATATCATGGAGTTAATTATGTGGGATTATCCAATTGATATTTTTTTTCCATTAAAGACCTAGATATACAGTTTAAATAACTAAGAACTGATACATAATATTTAATTTCCAAAATCCTTGATGTTACTATTGTTTCATTTGTACAATCACAAAGGGATTCATAGTTTGATCATCTACTACTGAAGTGATTGTAGTTTTTGAGAAGCATCTACAATCTTCATGATCTATTTTACTATTATTCTAAATTTATTTTTGGTTTTATTTGCTAAATATTTTCTTTAAATTTATAATAATTGTAGGTGTCAGTTTAGTATTTTTTCAATCAGAAAAAAGTTAGGAATTGGTTATTCAACCAACCAAATAGAAGGTTCTTGGGTTATGACTCTCGAAAAATAGTCATGTCAAACTAGGTTGTGAATCCTATAACAAGTCAGCTATTGGTTGCGCATCTAGGTATTGTAAAATGTAGTTTCTGTAAAAAAAGTTATCACACATTTAAATGTGAGGTTTCTTCATTGTCAACAATCTTACCACCAAGCATAGAAGATTTAATAGTGGAGTAGAACCATGGAAATCTGAACCACTATAAAAATAAAATGCTCATATTTAATTTATACTATAATATATTCTAATAATTGTACTTCACTATTGATCCATACAATAATAAACTTCAATTGATTTTATATTTTAAATGGTTTAAAGTACAATTCACCCCTCTCTAATACATTATTTTCATTTATCTTGATCCAAAAAACCATTCATAATCAATATTTTAGTTAAAAAATTATAACTTTAATATTTATTTTTCCCCCATAATTTTAGATATAGAATAGGGGAACTGGTCAAATTTAATCAACTTTATATTCAATTACTTAATGATAATTAATGTGTTTGCATTTGAATTTACTATCAAATCTTCCTTCCATACCATACACTATCTCACCTTGTTACATCTTCCAAATTAATCCATGTGCTTTCTATTAAAACATTCTCATTCTATTAAACTCATCATTTTTAGTTGATTCACCATTAATAAATATTTCAAACTCATTAGGAGTAGAAACACTAGAATCCTCCAACATCTAAAACTTCCATCATTGAATCGTCAACCAAGAATTTAACCGTTTTAATTCCATCCTCCAAATATAATGATCTCTTAATGAATGAAAAAAGTGTGAGGGATAAAAACAATCTTTGAGAAGTACCAAGTAGTATTTCAAACAAGTTATGAATTCCACATTGATAAAGAAACACACCACCAAACCCAAAAGGTCATCAAAGTATTTTAGTAATACCAATAACCCTAGTATTTATGTTGTTTGACTAATTTCGTCATTCTAGAACATAGTAAACCACATTGACCATAGGAACCCAACAGTCTTCCAACTAAACTATAAATTTAAGGCTTAATAAAACACTCACCAAATGCACTAAAACTAATATTTGAGACCACTTTTTGGGTATCATACACTATAACACCACCAAATCTGATGTCACTTGTTAGGGGAATAAATTTATACAACCATTTGTAACAAAAAAACTATATTTAGAAACTTTGAATCATTAGAACACACCTCATGTCATAAAAATTGTTATTCCAAACCTTAAATGTAGAATAAGGCCACCCAATGTACATAATCCCATAGAACCCAATAGACTCAACATATAAAATTGAGAAGAATTTTTACCCCAACAACCAAATTGTTATGAAACTATATAGTTTTGGTTCTCTAGATTTGTATTCAAAAAATATCCCTTTCGGAGATAACAATAAAACAAGAACAAAACATGTGACAAACAAATGAAACAAGAACATCACAAATATGATTACAATGTTTATAATTCAGTACCACTTCAATGGGATAAAACAATGTGCCTCATTTAAAGAAAAATATTTGAGTTACAAGGAAAACAAGATTTTGAACCCTAAATAGATAAACAGAATAAACTTTTCTAACACTATCAATGAAAAACCCTTATCTTAAGAACTCTCACTACGATGACCCATGAATGGCTGTATAATGATCTCTATAATACTCCTAAAAACTGTGATTTATTGATACTATGATAATGCTAGTTTCATTCCACTATCCTTCTAAACTATGACCTTCTGTCTTCAGCACCAAGTACCTAGTAACTTTAATGCTCAATTTCAGCACTAACACACATGACACACTTGTAACAACCCCAAAAATTATAGTGGTACTCGGTCAGTCAACCAATTCCACCACATATAGAAATTTATGGGGGACCCACTATTGGCTAAAACTACCATTGATCACCTGTTGGTTCTCTTGCCTCTACTACCAACTTCCATTGAATGTTCAGGTTGCTATTATATATCACATTTATAACTCTTACATAAAATAATTATAACGATATAGTGAAACCTTTTGTTTCCTTATCAGTGACCCTTACATAAGTCATAAATATGCACATCTATCACCATCTATAGAACTTAAGTTCTACATCTGAAACTAACCTTCTGGATACACCTCTATATCATGTAGATTATTACCACTCCCCAAGTTCATGCATACAAATATTCCTCTATTTTTAATCCCACACCTGGTCACAACTTCAACTACTTCTGAAAAGATACATTCACCCAACTACTTCCTCAAAAGTACTTCTACTGACCTAAAACTGGACATCCATGGTAAAGGTAAACATTTCATCACCTAGTTTCACTAAGTGTAAATTCCAGGAACATAACTTCTATAAATTCTAACATTTAACTATAAAATAGTTACCACACCAAAACCTAATAAAAATATCTAAGGGAAATTGGTAGTTCATGGACCCATATATTGGTATTGTAAGAAGAAAGGGAACTCGAAGAATGATTTTAGGGACAATATGTGAAATTTAAAAAAATCCCATAAGTTTATATATATATACCACAAATAATAATAAATACACATTTTTCTATGTTTCACTAGTATTTTTGAGTCAGGGATCATTAACATCAGGTATTCATTTCACTAAACATATGAAAGCTGGAGAATATAAAATTATTTCTGTAAAAAAAAATTCAATGTAGATATAGTAGATAATGAGACACTTTAGATTGTCAAAATATTATATTTGGATGTATGTACAAGGACTGAATACTTACTGTATTTGGAAGGGGTGTGGTGAATACCCAGGTTAAGGAAGAATTTAATTTTAATTAGTCATTTGGATGATATGGGTTTTTGTATGAGTTTTGTGGAAGGAGCATGGATAATAACATGATGTTCCATGGTGGTGTCCAAAGGAGGGAAAGATGGAATTTTGTATCTTACTGAGATTTTAGAAGATATAACAATTATCATAATAATACCTTAAAGAATATCTCTGTTATGTCATGATCATATAGGACACTTGTGTGAAAAAGGGAAAAACGTCTTGGATAAAATAGGAATATTGAAACCTAATTATGTAGAGTAAAAAACATGCAAATAATGAATCCACAAGAAGAAATATAGGGTTTCTTTTAATATGGAATTAATGACACCAAATACCTCAAAGTTATATCTAGCATATATAAATGTATTGGGGTCATCCCTTGTTATATATTATAGGGTTCCATTGAATTTTATTAGCTTTATTGATGAATAAAAAGTAAAGGTGTGGGTTTTATTTATCAAGAACATGTATGAAGTATTTAATTCCTTTTTTTAATGGAGATACATGGTGTAAAGAGAGTCCATTTTAAAGATTATGTTATTGAGGTCTGATAATGGTGGGGAGTTTGGAAGTAGAGAGTTTTATCAATTTTACTAAATTAATAAAATTATTTTTGAGAATACTATAACTATAAATATATTAAAATATGGTGTGGTAGAGTAGATGTATTAGATTATATGTTATAGAGGTAGAATCCTGAGAATTCAATATAGGTTTCCCAAAGAGTTTTAGGTGGAAATAGTTAATTGTAAGAAATATCTCATTAATAGAAGACCTTCTACACCACTAGGTATAGAGCATCTATAATAAAGTTGGATAAAAAGAAAGTTTGATATATAACACAACAATGTTTTAATATTTATTAACAATTTCAATGTTAATATCAGAATAAGGGACAAATTAGAAGAAGAAAAAACCTGAGCCTATTTCTTTGTGTGTTGTCATAATGAAAATTTTGGATTTTGGATATGGGATAATGATCTCTGGAAGGTCATCTATAATAAAAATGTTTACTTCAATGAAGGGATTCTATGGAAGGATCTGAGATTGGGGGAATATATAACTGATATTAAATAATCATAAGAGAATTACAAGGTTAATATGATTGAATGTTAAAAAAGATCGATTGATTTTGGAAGCACTCAAGTTATGAATAACCTGATAGTATAAAAGATGGAACTACAGATGGAGGATATATTCCAAAGGTTCAATCAAGGATAGATGTATAAAAAATTTAAAGGACTATGTAATCTTAGGAAGAGTTCAATACAATTTAGTTCTAGAAATATCTCAACCTCAAGAGTTGAGATGGTTTACCGATGTTAAAAGACTGGTGAAAAGTCTGAGTTTGACTTACAATATCTCCTTCATACAAATGGTGGAGAACATGAATTCCTAGAATATGCATCAAGTATCATTTATTAAAAATATAGTAGTTAGATATTAAGGATGTGATGGACTCCATTCATGCATCTAGAACATAAGAGCTTTCAGAACTTCCATTGGAGAAGAATGTGCTTCTTAATAAATGTGTTTACTAGATAAAGTAAAAACTAGATAGTAGGTATCATTATAAGGAAAATTTAGTTCTAAAATTCATTAAATAAAAGGATGGAGTGTATTTCAGTGAAATATTCTCTCTGGTTGTTATGCACACAACAACAGGATAATGCTTAGAATGGTTGTAGAATAAGGTCATTATCTTAAATAGATTGATGTTAAAACAACCATTATAAATGGATAATTAAATGAATATATCTATATTAATCAACCATAATGATTCAAGGAATCTATATGAAACTAGGTTTTCAAGATGAGATAAAGCCTATATAGGTTGAAGAAAGAACCCATGCAGTTAAACCAGAATTTTAAATCATTCATGATAGAATATAAGTCCATTTAAAACAATTTAGGTCATTGTTTTAACTAAAAACATGTTTTATGATTATATATTTATCAATATTCACTTATATTTGGATGAAATTATGTTTTTGGTTTCAGATAAGAAACAGATTAAAGAGATAAAGGTTAATTTATCTGAAATGTTGGAGATGAAGGGTCTTGGGGAAGCCAAATAGTTTTTTGGGAAGAGGATCCCGAGGGAATAGATGAATAGAATTGTTATGTTGTCATATTTATAGTACATTGAAAAGATAGTGGAAAGGTTTGGAATGACATGATAAAAACCTATCTTTACCCCATTAGCCATACATTTCAAACTATCCAAATATAAAGAACAATGAAGAGAAGATGAGGCTAAGAAGATGGTAAAGGTTCCTTATGCATCAGTGTTTAAAAGTTTTAGGTATACCATGATTTATATAAGGATGTAAATTTATCAAATAGTTGGATTAGTTAGAAGATTAATGGGAAAAATGGGAAAGGATTATTGGGAAATTGTGAAGTGGACACCCTAATATCTCAAAGGTTTTGAAGCATTGTCTTTATGATTCTCAATGAATGATATGTTATAATTTATGTTGATGTAGACTTTGGTGGGGATGTAGACACTTGGGGAAGTAATCTAAGCTTTATTTTTTACTTACAGAGGAACTACCATAAGTTGTATATCAATACTTAAATTATTAGATGCCATTATAAACCAGTGAAGTAGAGTAAATTCCCATAGTGAAAGCAGGGAAGGGGGTTGATTGGTTTTTTGGGGGAACACAGAAAGAAGAATTGGAATGGAACATTATTCTGTAATAGTCATAGTAAAATACATCCTGTGAAGAATTTTTAATTTCACCAAGAATAGAACACATCAATCTAAAATATCACTTCATTCGGAAGCTTTTATTAGATAGATAATTGAATCTATAAAATATAGAAGGAAGTTGGAATCTGGCTAGTATTCTAATAAAAGTCATAGTGTGGGAAATTTTGAGGTACATTTTTTCCTTCAGTGGGAATTATATTATTAAGAAGGAAATAAGGGATACTTACTTAATGTAGTTATATAAGGAATGGAAAATACTTAATTGATCCAAAGGGCTTTGTTGTGAAGTTGGTAAAATAATTATCAAGTGGTATATTGTTGTGTTGAAGCTATAATAAGTGTTTCCATATAAGTCTTGGAAATTATAAGAGTATTTCTGGAAGTTCCATGATCAAAAATATATAAAGGAATAATTTTTGGAAACTGAAGCATAAGTGAAAGTTGGAGTGGGTAACAATAATAGCGACAAAAAAATCTATATGATTAAGTGTGAAATTAGAAATGAATTTCATCGGAGTAACTCTAAATATACAAATAAATAACCCGAAGCTTTCTCAAAGAGATATGTAGGATTATTCATAGGGATGCATTAGAATATTTGAGTTAGCTCGCAATGCCAATCAAGGTTTTAATGTTAAGGAACTTCTTGTGTTGATAAAATAAAAATGGATATGACTGAGTTGAGGGTCATCTGTAATGATTTTTAGGTGGTGATATCATTTTTGAAGACAAGAAATTTTTGGCACCAAATAATATTTCCTATAAATCGATGAGTTGGATCACTCGTTCACTTAACTTGTCATCTATTTTTACCTCTTTCATTATTAATAAATAACAACAATGTTTCTTCTATAGAATAAGATTAATTTATTAAACACATTAATCCTTTTCTAGTTTTTTGTTTATGTGTGGGTGGGGGGGTCTTTTGGGTTTCCACTTGTGTGTATGTTATAGAAGATCTTTAAGAGATCCAGGTGGTTCAATGTGTGACTTTCGAGTTAATTTCTTTTCTAGATATTTTAAATTATGTAATAATAGGTATAAAACATTCTAACTTTTTCATAAGTGATCTTCTATATAGTGTTATAAAATTTGGGGTTGTTGGTACAATATGGTCTACTTGTTTATTCAAAAAAGACGATCCAAAAACCATTACATTGGAAAAAATCACTCGGTAACAAAACTATTGCAAATCAAGATAAAAATACATAAATAATACACTCATACAATAATTTAATTAATAAAACTCAAAAATAATCACACAACCCAAGGACCTAAAGGTTTAGTTTCATGGATACTAACTACAAAAACATTTTATTTGACAACACTTCTGAACATTTCTCTGCAATCTAACCACACTAGATACCTTCTAAACCTCTCGTAAGTTACACTTATCATAATAATATAAGTATGGAAACATGAGAAAGGGGAGATCTTAAATTCTCAAAAAGGGCAAACATAAGTGATAAAAATAAAAGTTCATAAGTGATAATAAGATGAGGATATGGGTATAATCAAGATAAATAAGAAAATCCTAACTAACAATCCACATAACATAAATAATGAGTCATGGCATGAGGCATAGTATAACATAAGGTGTGAATGAAAAGAGTGTGGAAACATTAGTCAATAAATAGGAGCCATGAGAGCATAACACTGGCATAATAATATGAATAAGAGTGTGTCATAAACATAATGATAAGATAATATATCTTTATAAACATAGATTAACAAAAATTATGTTAATACACAGACTTGTGAGTACATATTATGTTTAATTATACTCATTCACAACCTTATGATCATATCATAACCATTATTTTACTCATGAAAAACCCTCTGAGCATATATTAACCAAATTTAAACCCATTCACAGTATTTTGAGTATAGCTAAACCAATTTATACCCACACACACCCTTTTGATCATAGATAAACCACAGTTATACCCATGCACAACCTTGTGAGCATAGATAAACCACAATTATACCCATGTGAAACCTTGTGATCATAAATAAACCATAATTATACAAACATAAAAAATCCTTAGATAATAAGATTTAAAACCATAAACAATGAATTGGAGGGAGATATAGGGCCCCTCCCATGATCATTAATACATATGTGTTCCACTTAAAATAAAATCATTCATATTATCATAAATAATCCATAATAATAAAATGGGTTTCATAACCTTTCCAAATGGTCTCACATAAGAAAAACATGATCAATTGATACCAGAAACATAATATGTAAAATTTTGTATTTAAAAAGCGAATATATAGGGTTATTTATGAACCATTACATAATTAGATAATAATCCTTTAAAAATTGATGTGAAATCCCAAAAAGATTTTTCATAAAAATTCATTTATTAATATCACCATAAAAAGATTTTATTTTCAAGTCACTTTACAAAAAAACATTTATTTTAAGATAAAGAAAAATATTTTTAAACATTACATAAAAAATTCAAATAAATATACCATGATAATAAATAAATCATATATAAAAATGTTATGTGGAATGGAAGAATATAAGATCATGTTAAGGAAAATTTGTTTAAATGTTTCAAAATTCCATTATTGAAAACTCACATAGTTAAAAGGATAAATAAATTTTTTTTTAAAATGTGTAGAGGGGAATAAAAGTTTCCTTTTAGATAAAACAACATTAGTTTATTCTATATAAAAGAGAACTTTGGTATGAATTAGAAACATGGATATAGAGAAAAAATCCATTAAAATATATGGGAATTATTCTTAACAAAATTGGATTTTTATAATGTAGTAGATTCATCAAGAAATAATACTTCAATTTGAAACAAGAATTAAATAGAAAATAATATGGAAATAAATAATAATATCATTATATATTATAACAATTAAATCTTCAAATATCATAATCAATGTGGAGTGATTATGACTCCAGAAAATGATTTGAGTCAAGAAAACCCCACACAACCTTAGTTTCCTTTAAATGAAAAACATTAAAATAAGAAACTTGATATAGATCATAGAACCCCCTTAATTTCATGAATATGATAAAATAAATGAATTAGGTATCAAAAAACCCGTATAAAATATATCATGGTTCACAAATTGAAATATGTATCAAGAAATTAAATTCAAGAAAAAGGACCCCTTAAATTCATTCCAGCTTAATCGAATATGATATAACCAGCTATAAAAAACATAAAAATACTAATAATATATTTTATAACATTATTATTAAACATTATAATTTTTTTATTCTTTATTTATGATCATTTATTATGAATATATTTTTTATCACTAATTTTTTTCAATTAGGTGTTCGTAACTTTAATTTTATTCATGCATGCTCTATGATGTCAATTTCGATACCCAATATTTGATACCATATTTATCACTACTAGTTCATATAAGATATTTTAATTGTTTTTTTATAATTACCTATAATTTAATAATCTCATTATATAAGAGCCTTGTAATGTTTCATAAAGACAAAAGCAGTGACGAATTAGATTCAAATTATTTATCAATATTGATGGATTACCAGATAATGATCATTATTTTTTATGTTATCCATAAAGAATCATATTTATGATATATATTAATAGAATATAGAATATATAATCATAAATTATAATTTATAACCAACCATGCAGTTTTTCATGAAAAAATGATATATATCATTCAATGGAGGCGATAGTCCGCACGTATGCATGGATGGATATTTCATTTCTCACGGTACAAGAGAAAGGAGTAATATGGTTTATTATTTTGAAAACATAATTTTTTTATAAATATCATAATTATTTATTAAATTCATTATTGGCATCATACTTTTATGGTGTTAAATTAAAAACGAAACATGTTATGTCATGAATACGGTAGTCTGCACATATGCGTGATTGATGTTTTCGCTTTTCATACGGGGTGGGGGAGAGGTGGTTCATTTTTATTCCCACAATATAAAAATATTAATCATAATATAAATAATTAATTTTTATAATAATATTGGTAAAAATAAATTTAAAATTTAATGATAAAAGGAAAGTATGTTAGCAAAAATATTGAAATTACATTGAGAAATGTGAGTTTTTCATGAAGGGTTCCTTGGAACGGAAGGGTAGAGAATAATACCTTGTGAAATTAATAATTTTAGTTTGAAATAGGATTTCAGGGGAAGTAAATATGGTATATATTTAGGATTAAATCTGATTTTTAGACAGTTATTGAAGGTTTGGTGAGATGCCCCTTATATAAGTGTTGAGAATGACTTCTTTGCAAATATTTCAACTTAATATAAAGGGATAACATGTTAAACATGTCAGGTTGCACAAAAATAATGATATAGTGGAGTCTAGGGTGAGATAAGGCTGATAATATCTCAATATTTTAATTAAAAACTTGTTTTCTAATAACTTTCATTCCCTTTACCCCTTGAGTTGTCACATTTTCCATTGATGCGTTCACCGTTCTAACTAGTTTCTACCTAAGGTAACGTAATATATAGCCTAAAAATAAATTATATATCATTAGATAATTTGTACCTAATATTTCTAAATTTTAAATATAAATTTTTAGCTTCAATTTCTAAAAGAGTTAATAATCAATTTTAATATAATAAATGTATAATATATTAAAACATTTATTTAGAAAAATATGTATTAGCTTCTATAATATAAATATTCTATTTTTAAACTAAAATAAGTAATTTAAAATGAATAATTTAAAATATAAAACTAATATTTTTTCAAGAAAAATGTTTCACAAATTTCTATTTCATACTTATATACTAATAATGACATAAAAAGTCATAGTATTAATAAAAATAGTATATTATACTATTTACATAAAAATCAATTTTTTAGAGAAATATAAAAAATTTATATGAAGTCAATATTTACGTGAAAATAAAAAAATAAAGTTAATTTTTTAAAACTTACATCCTAAAATTTATAAATGTTATTTTTAATTATAAAATATAAAATATTGTGAAAATATGTTTTTATAAGAAAATACATTTTGGTATATTAACTATTATTTTTCCTATAAATTAATAATTTCTCTAGTGTTAAATTATTATTCATAAAACCAATATATTTTTCTCTTATGAAATCCTAATAAACTTATTTCCTTGAAATAAAACACCAATTTTCATAAAATATATTTTAATCATAAAGTGAATTGAGTAAAAATGACATTTTGAAAAGTATAAAAATTCATGATATATCAATACATATAAATATTTCATTATATGTTTATATGATCCTGACTTCTAATTATATAAACCATTATTATCTATTTATAATACATAATCATCAAATAATTTCTATTTGTAGTCGAGGTTGGTGATCCTGCTATAATAGATCTCGTGGATATTTATACAAACTTGAATTTCTCCCGCACACTATTTCAATCATATCATAATTGTTCAAGTTCATTTTGGGATTGATTGAGATAAAACCCTAGTTAATATACCTAATTATTAAGATCAAATAAATGGTACTCTTAAAGGATAATTTCACTAAATTAGTCTATTTCTTCCTACATTCTGTATTGATTTCGTAGTATAGTTAGAACAATTTATACCCTCTAATTTAATAGCTATGTTTTAATGGTAGGAAATTAAAATATAATGATTTTATTTTATATTTATTTTATGTGTGATAAAATTATTTAACATAGTATTTAAAGTACAATATATATTGAAATATTAGGTCATTTCATTCTCCTCCCATAAATAAACTACATCACTTCAATTTTAATTATTCTAAACTAATGGAATAGTTAAATATGTCTATAAGATAAACAAGAATTTGAGTTTATTTTCTAATGAGGTTTCATCCTCACTATCCTTGGTATTACTATTGAAATCATATTATCATTCATAAAAGTAATATAACTAAGGTTTATTTTTTAACTATTTCGGTTAATACCCCCATATAATGGGAGTAATTTTTCATAGGGAATTTATAGTCATCCTTGTATTAATAAGTCATCATGGGTTGATACTTAGATGTGATTTTGTTTATATTGATAATTATCATTTTCAATATATCCAATGCATGCCTAATATCACATCAAATTTGACTAAAGTACAGATAATATTATTTTATAGGAGAACATTCCGACGAACATATATTAAAGAAGTTTTATCTATATAGGATACAATAATCATACCACTAATCATTTTTTATAATAATTCCAAATCTATTAATCAGGATAGTGAATTTATATTTTTAAAAAAGATTCTAGGTATATAGGAGTTGTATTAACAACATAAGAATACAACACTCACAATTATTTACTAGGTGATCAATGTTACTCATTCCATATCATTATTAGAACCCACTTTTATGGTTGTGGTTGCATAGTACTTATCCTATTCCATGGGTCTAGGAGGTCACTAATGCCTATAATCCTTGGTATTCTAGGGTTAGGGTGTTGATTATCATATTTCACTAAATCATTAAATTTTAAGAATTGATTTGTGGATTGTTTATTAGTTGAGACTTATATACCTTCTATTATATTGGCCGACCTATTTATCTTTCTTTGATAAAAACGAGATCGATGGCCAATCCTCCTACACATGAAACATTTGATTATTCCTTTGAGACAGGCCCCCTTGTTATTATTACTATATTTGTCACATATATGAAATTGAAAATTATTTCTTTAATCATCTTTTTCACTTGATATTTCATGATAATACATCCTTATCTTCTTTATTTTGTTTGGTACTTTGACTCTATTCACATTGTCAATCAAATTTGTGATAGTTGGCTTGGAATAATCACTATATTTCTTATTCCATACCCCATTCTAATGGGTTTATCATTGATTTAATCTCTACATTATCCTTCAAACCCATAGTTCATTCCAGTTCCATCTATTACTAAAACCGAAAGGGTTGATACATGTTATGAAACATTAACAATAAAGGGGAATTATAAAAATCAATAACATAGAATGAATTAAACCTTAAAACCCTTTACCCTATTTTCATCATCACATTAGCCTAGATTTCCTTTAATTCAACCTCTATAAATATTAGTTTAACCTAGGATACTTTAGGTTGGGTTATATTATACTTATTAAAATAATATCTCAAAATAACTGTGAAATAAATCCTTTATAATGGTTTTAAAAGAGCATGTGACTAACCAAAGCATATCCCCAGAGAGTGTCAAACCAGGTGTGTAGTTAGGCTTTATTATCAATAACCAGGTGAAAATTCAGTAAATACCCAACATTCCCTTTTCAGTATTATTAGCCCTAGGTTGTTCTATTCTAGATCTTCCATCCATTAATAATATCTATAAAAGTATTAAATTAATTGAAAATTTTTACAATCTCTACATTACAAAAATTTTAGGATGTTATCATGTAATTTGAATTATCCCTTAGAATTGACCCTTGG
This sequence comes from Viscum album, assembly GCA_963277665.1. Classification (NCBI taxonomy): domain Eukaryota; kingdom Viridiplantae; phylum Streptophyta; class Magnoliopsida; order Santalales; family Viscaceae; genus Viscum; species Viscum album. The sequence continues at coordinate 1,006,757,152 of OY728140.1, forward strand.
GTTTTCCCTAATGTTCTCAAATCCTAACCCCACCAAAATAACTAAACAAATCCTAAAAAATAAATAAACCCTACTTTGATACAAATAACAGTGAATCAAGCTAATAAATATAAATAATATATTGATACCATGATTTAATTAATACAACTCATAAATAGTTTCAAAACCTAAGGACCTAAAGGATCAGTGTCTTAGATACTTGCTACATAGACATATTATTTTAAAAAACTTTTATACATTTCTCTATAATCTAACCACACTATATCCCTCTTATACTTCTCATAAGTTGCAATAATCTTCATATCCCCGTGGATGGAAACATAAGAAATGGGAGATAACAAATGTTCTGTAACGGTAAACACAAGAAATAACAATAAAAGTTCATAAGTGAGCATAATATCAGAATATGGGTATAATCAATATATAAAATAAAATCAAACCCAAAAAATCATATAACATAAATCACAAGTCCTGTAAAATATTTTGGCATAATATATGGCACGAATCAAGAGAGAGTGGAAAATTTATTCAATAAACATGATCCATGAGAGCATAAAATTGGCATGAGAATATGAATAAAAGTGTGGAATAAACATAGTTTTAATAAAATATATCATTTTTAACATAGCTCAATAATAATTATTTCAACATATAGACATATGAGAATAGATTAACAGAAATTATACTCATAGACAACCTTCTCAGCATAGCTTAACTACAATTATACTCTTTCACAACCTTGTGAGCATAACTTAACCAAAATTATACCCATGAAGAACCTTTTGATAATATATAAACCAAAATTATACCTACACACAACCTTGTGAGCTTACCTAAACCACAATTATTTCCACACACAATCATGTGATCATAGCTTAACTACAATTATACCTACGCACAAACATGAGGGCATAACTAAACCAAAATTATAACCATGCAGAAAAACATAATCTCATGTGATAAAACAATAACCAGTTAATTTGAGAGTAATATAGTACCCCAACCATCGTGATTCATATATATGAGATCCACTTGAAATCAAATCATTCATCTTATCTGAAATAACACATGACAGGAAAAAGGGTTTCATAATTTTTAAAAATAGCATCAAATAAAAAAAACATGATCATTTGATACCAAAAACATAATCTCATAGAATGAGTATTTAAAGTTCACATATAGGGTGATTTATAAACCATTACATCAATATAGTAGAATCCATTGAAAATTAAATATAAATCAATAAATTTTTTTCTAAAAAACATTTCTTAATATCATCTTAAAAGAGGTAATTCTCAAGTTGCTTTCAAAAAACCATTTTCTAATATGAATATAAAACTCCTAAAAACATTACTTTAAAAAAAATACAATAAATATACCTATATAAAAAAACATATGTCCAAATTTAATTTATAATGGTTGAATATATAATCATGGTAAGAAATATCTCTTTAAATGATTTAAAATTACTTTTTCAAAGCATGCATCATTAAAAGGAAAAAACATTTATTTTAAAATGAATATACTGGAATAAATTTATCATTGGAAATAAAAATAATATTATTTTTCACTATGAAAAGGAGAAAAATGACATGATGTAAAAACCTGGATATGTAGAAAAAAATAAATTAAAATAGATTGGAATTATTCTTAACAAAATTAATTTTTTTTATGATGTAAAATATTCATAAAGTAAAGAAGAATTTTTTGTGAAATAATAATTTCTCAGAAATAAAAAATGGAAATACTATAGGTTTTGAGTGTAGTGAAAGTGTGTGGATGGGTATACCGAACTTTAATTTTACCATTAATAATGATCAATTTGATATTCGTCAGTATAATAAAACGTCGGATCTTCAGAATAGAACAAAGAATGAAAAAGATATTGGGAAGTTCCATAACCATAGAGATTATCATCATATGTTGGTTATAATTAATTTAATTAAAATACAATAATTACGTTGATGGAATTATCTCTCTATTGATGCTTTCAGTCACGATCCAATGTGATCCTTCATTGCCTCAAAAAATACAAGTGTAGGATTACTCTAGCGGTGATCCACACGTGTTCCACGTATCTCTGGACATCGTCAAAGGAATCTTTCGGTTCTAGTGTAGAAGAGACTTCTCCTGCGATGTCCGCCTTTGATCACCTTGGGAGCCTCTTCCAAAGCGCTCTCCTTGATCCGGTGAGGGAGGATATCTCTCATAACCTGAGAGAGTTCTTGGAGGAAAGTAATTCTCTCTTGGATTGAATGATTTCTCCAAATCCGTTCTGCACAACCACAAATAATTTCTAAGCTTGATGAGAATAATGTAATTGGGATTTATAATACTTACAATAATGAACTAAAATAATTACCCATAGGTATTTATTTATTTCACTTAATTATTAGTAAGGCCCCATGCCTTATAATAGTGTTTTACTATTGTCATTAATTTCCATGCACTCAGTGAATTACCCCTAATATTATTTAATTAAATAAATTATATTATTACTCACAAATTCCCAAAAAACCACATGGCATGTATATTAATATACCCGACATGTACTTTTTTCCATTATTTTTATTTCTTCAACCACATTTATTAGACCTTGTATAATGACTATTTATTTCTTAAATAAATATCACTTCATTATTCGCTAATAAATATATTATTTCATTCAAAATATATTCTCTCAAATAACATGTGTTGAAATAAATGCAATCAGGTATCCTTGAATAATTATTAAACCACAATTGGGAATAATCTTTATCCAACTTGTTAAATGAATATTTAACTGAGATACTTGGATACACATACTGTGTGACCCTATGCCTCTTTCTTAGTGGAATTAGGTGGATCCTACCAAATGTCTATGTTGATCATCTAGTAACATGCCAAGGCACCAATAGAGAAAGTATTTAATGCCATAATGGCATGTCACCTCTTATGAATGATTACCATGTAACTTAATCTCTTTGTATCGATATATCTAATCAATCATGTTTCATTCTAGTGCCATCATCCCATGTGCTGGATTATTCATTCTTTGACTTCCTAGAATTGAACTTTCTCATTCCTTACCATGGACATGGATTTATTTGGGCTATATCAATTCCATCAAAGGGCATGAGATATCAACTTCTGTTATGGAACAGAAGGAAATATACTTTCTCACATTATCTATTAATGTAGTATTACTCGTGACGCACCCAACATATCCTACCTTGCTGCAAATAGTCTTCCATCACAATTTTCATCAATACATGTAAGTGCATGAGTTGTAATACCCATTAATAATAATCTTAAATTCAAAGGACCAATACACACGTATACATATAGGAACATCCAATGAAACTATGAAATGTGTATATCCTACTGGTGGGTCTTGTTATCATAATATCCTCTAATATATTACCAAGGGCACACCCCTTGAGAAGGTGCCTTAATGTTTTATGAGTACTCGCCCCTAATGGCCTATTTTATTTATGTACCTCAAATAAAATCATCCATCCATAGAACATATATTCAATAATAGTGTTATGTCACTTCTGGGTTCTCATCATAGCAGGGATCCTCTATGACCATTTAGTGCAATAACTATCCTTATGACATTATCACATGCATTTTCACGTAGAAGAACAATAAATATGTGATATGGTATTTATTAATATTGAAATCCATGAATACAAGTATATTAGAAAGTACAAAGTAGTTTGTTCTAGGCCACTAACTCCAACAGACTCCCACTTGGACTAGATCTAATTAATAATGACCTTTAACCCACTAGCTCTCACATTATATTCATTCTTCTATTGAGATAGCATTTAGTCATGGGTCTGCCATTTTGTCTTCCGTGGACACTCTAATCATAGAAACTTCACCCATTTGATAGAAATCCCTCAAGAGGTGATATTTCTAGAGAATTTTCAGTGTCTATTGATGTGACCTTTGTTTTTTGAAAGAGTCATTATCGTAGTATTATCACAAGAAAATGTGAATGGATATTTACAGCTACGCACCACATCAAGCTTATGGACAATGTTCTGAATCTAGAAATCTTCCTTGTATGAATCAGAAGTCACTATATATTCGTACTCAGCTACAGAATCAGTGACAACTAGCTGCTTTTAACTCTTCCAGCTCACAGCTCCTTTGTTGAGATAGAAAACATATCCTAATTTCAACTTCAGATCATTCTGATCTGTCTGAAAACCAGCATCAGCATACCCTCTGATTAAAATTTCATCTTTTCCTCCATACACCGGGAACATTTCCTTAGTTCATCTCAGATACTTAATGATAGTCTTAATAGTAGTTTAATGTTGTTCTCCTTGATATCCTTGATATCTACCTACTGTGCTCAGTGCATATAAAACATGAAGCATAGTACATAACATTGAATACATGATGAATCCTATAACCATAGTGTATGGGATCTTACTCATCCTAACTTTTTCCTCTTGTTTCTGAGGACACATTCTATTAGAAATTTGTAGGTTATGCGACACTAGAACTAATACCCTCTTGTATTGTTCCATACTAATTATATTTAGTCACTGGTAAATGTATGTACACTGACTTAGTCCGAGAAGCCTCTTAGATATATCATGAATTATCTTGATCCCTAGAATGTAGGCTGCTCCACTATGTCCTTTATATAAAAACACTTGTTTAACCAGTACTTAACTGACTGTAATAATATTACATGATTTCCAATAACTAATATTTCATCAACATATACTACTAGGATAATGACTGAATTCCCATAAATCCACATATAAATACATGGCTCACATTCATTCTTAATGAAACCAAATTCTTTTAAGGATTAATCAATTCAAATTCTTCCTCACTTGGATGCTTTCTTTAATCCATAAATGGATTTCTGAAACATAAAAACCCATTTGGCTTCATCTGACGTCAAAACCATTCTGTTGGTGTCATATAGATATCTTCCTAATGGTTCTAATTAAGGAATTCTTTTTTGACATCCATATTCTAAATATCATAGTCATGGTAAGCTGTTATGGAATGTATGATTCTTATGGATTTAAACATGGAAACTGGCAAGAAGGGTTCATCATAGTTAATTAATTGACATTTTCTGAATCCTTTATCAACTATCCTTGCTTTATAAGTTCTAACATGACCTTCCATGTCCATATTTCTCTTGAATACAAATTTTCATCCAATAAGATTTACATCAAATGGCTCATAGACCAGAACCCATACATGGTTCTGATACATGGAATCCATCTAAGAATTCATAGCTTCTAGTCATCTTGAAGCTTTTTAGCTCTCTACTTGTTCCATGTATGATATAGTTTCATTATTGTACAACAATAATGATTCACAATCCTTGATAACTAGGAAACCAAATCTCTCTGGTTCCCTTACCTCTCTTGAACTCTTATGCAGTACTTGTGTTTTTGGAACCTCTTCCGTGGGGACTTGTGGAACTTGTTCGTATACCAAATCCTATGTATCTTGAGCATCAACTCATTTGAATTCAATCTTGATCCCACAATCTTTTTTGAGTATGTGATCCCTCTCAAGAAAGACATCTTGTCAGGAGACAGTCACTTTCTTATCTAAAGGGTTATATAGGTAATATCCTTTTGTTTCTATGGTATATCCTATAAAGATACACCTCGTTCCCTAGGGTCTTAGTTTGTTTCCTTATAAGGCCTTAACAAATGCCTCACATCTCTATACACGTGTGGGAAACAAAATGGATTTCTTTCCATTCCATAACTCAGAGTGAATTCCATTTCCCCCTTAGTTGGTACACAATTTAATATGTATGTTGTTGTTCGTAATGCATTTCCCCAAAAGGGTAATGGAATATCTTCCTAACTCGTCATTGACCTCCCCATGTCCAACAGGGTGTGGTTCCTCCTTTCACTAACACCATTCCAATTTGGTCTATAAGGAGGTGTGAGTTGAGATAGAATCCCAGAATTCCATAAACGGTCGATGAACTCTTGGTTCAGATATTCTCTACCTCAATCTGATAAAAGCTTTCTTATCTTCTTACCTAGATGACTCTCTAATTCATTTTTGAATTTTTTAAATTTCTCCAAGCACTCTAAATTATACCTCATTAAGTAAATATATCCATATATGCTCTAATCATCAGTAAAAGTAGTGAAGTAATAATTTCCACCTATAGTTTCTACTAAAAAAGGTCCACACACGTTAGTGTGTACCAATCCTAAATGCTTTGTGGACATTTCACCCTGCCGACCAATAGGCGAATAGGTCATTTTCTCTTGTAAACAAGCATGAAATCTATCAAGTGGTTTTAGCTCAGTACAGTCTAAATAACCATCTTGGAAGAGGTTTGTCAAATCCTTCTTGTTTACATAATCGATATGGTGATTCCACAAATGGGAGTTATATGATTCACGTGAGTTTGTTTCGTTATCGATTGTTAACACTTGGTTTTCATAATTTAATACATACAAAAAATTATTTAAATGCTCCATAACATAACATATTTTGTTCTTATAAAAGAAAAAACCCTTATTTCTAAACATGAAAATTAATCCATCCATATCCAAACATTATATAGGAATTATGTCATTGGTAACGCTAGGTACATAATAACTACTATGTAAAACCAAAATAATTCTAGTTAGAAATGAGAGATAGAAATCACCAATGGACAACATAGATTGCCTCATTCCATTGGCAGCTCAAAGATCCACCTATCCTCTGTAAATCTTTCTAAATATACTTGGTTCCTACATTTGTATACATATATGATCCCCATATGGTGTATCTAATAACCAATTTTTAGAAATGAAAGTGTTAGACTCAATAACAAATGCACCATTAGCGTCCCCATGCTTCTAGGTGATGTTTCTCTTCTAATGGATTGGGTTTCCACATGAAAAACATACTGACTCCTATTCCTTTCCCTATCTATGGATATTCCCCTTCTTGGAGGGACAATACTTGGGTGATTTAGATCGTTTATAAATCATTTTCCACTTTACCTTGTCCTTAATCTTCTTATTCACCATAAAAATTGATGGTTCATAATGCCCCAGGTTCTTATCTACCTAGTAAATCAAGTTCATAAGTTTATATAGACTCTTATAATTATTTATCACGTTTTAGTTGACAATAAATCTATAGAAGGTCTTAAAAAGTGATGATAGTATGATATCTGTATGGAACTCATCCGGTAAATTAATCCTTAAGATGTCTAGGTGTTCAATGTAGTCATTAATCTTGACTATATGAGGACCAACTGATACAGACTCTCCAAGATTATTTGTGAAAAAATCATTGGAGTCCTCATATCTCTCATATCTCTCCTTTTCATGATAGAGATCCTTAAGGTGATACATCATGCTATTTGCATCCATGTTTTCATACTTATTCAAGATCTTATTAGACATGGAAGATAGAATGAAACATTAGACAACTGTGGAATCATCTAAATGTTTCATATAGTGATATATTTCCTCCCCACTAGCCTCATTTCTAGGTTCAACTATAATAGGCACCATTAGCAAATAGAACTTCATATCATGGTGAAGGATGAAGCGTAAATGCCTCTTCCACTCTTCGAAATTAGTTCCGGTGAGAAGGTTTTTCTTCTCGAGTATTGTTCACAATGATATATTTGAAATCATTTTTTTTCATTTCTAAAAATTAATATGAGAAAATATTTATTAATTTATCATGATAAAACTAATATAAGTAAATAAATTAATACTTATTAGTCTCCCTCTATTTTATCATAAATCCAATAGCCCTCACCATTGAATTCAGAATATTATTTTTAATAAATATTCTAGTGGAAATGATCCATATTCCCCTTCACATTACCCCATATAGGGTTGTTCAAGAAACTTGAAGGGTTTTAGGTAGGCATTTCAAATTCCAACTGCATTACCTCACAGTCCCTTGTTCCACTGAGTGGACTCCCTAATTCTGAAATCCTTTTATTTTGGATTTCCTCAACCTTTGGATCTTAGTCACACCAAGTCCTGCTATGGCAGTAAACCCTTGATGTGAACCAAGTTTTGTCAACCCAAAACCTCGAATTATAATTCCCTGATAATTGAAAGCACCCCAACTACGGTTTGTCAAGCACTTTGAACTATGGTTCGATTCTAACAAAGATTATAGAAGGCTATACCGAATTAATATTTCTTTGAGGGATTTTATCCTTATACATAAATTTTCATTTTATTATCTTTCTTACGTGATTGATAATATTAAGTGGATATAATTAAGTTATTAACCATGTATAAGATAATATTTACAAATAAGCTGGACTTATTTTAGTTTCATCATGTATGCATGTTTAATTAATTAATTCTGTGATCGTGACAACACATCCACAATAAATAAACCATGAAACTAACAGAAATAAAATAAATGTCTTGATCATGAGATTATTCTATTGGTTAGTTTATCTAGTGGTTAATAAACTAACCCATGAACTAGGGGAGAAAACACCTTGAACCATTTGGGTTCTTATTTACAACATTCCACATGTCCACCTTTGTATCTCCTTGGATTGGTTTCGCCTTGGCTCCAAACATGAGCTGCCTCCACTAGTTTGAGAGATCCATCCATTACATATGATTTTATCTCACACACAGGTAATGGGCCAAATAGGGATTTACATAAAAGAAACCATGGGTATGTTGGCCTTACATATTAATGAGGATAAGGCTCACAGATCAAAAAATTTAATTTCAATAAATAAATTAAAAGAAACCATCCACATACAAAGGTATAGGTCTAGCTCATGATCACCCATACATGAAATGATATCTATGCATAAATAAAACTAGAATTCAATTCATTAATCATTCTTGTTTAAGATAAATCATGCTTGAATCAATTAATTATCATCTTTAATTAATCAATCTTGTTATCTTAAACCCTTTTCTGAATTTCCTTGAGATTTTCATCCATCATAATTTTAAACAAATAAATTCATTTAAAATTATCTTTGTACGTAACTTGTACCTTGGAGGAAACCCAGTGAATTCTCGTTCATAACTACCCAATGAGTAGAAATGAACATTACACAGATGTTAAATTAAACACATATATATATAACACCTGTCAAGTGTTGTGTACCAGCTTTACCCATGCACCATGGTACACATCTCAATGGTTTTTATAATATAATAAGAAATTTTAATAAATATGCATAATTTGGATGAGTGCACGGTGGGATGTTCTTACTACATGGCAGGTACTGTTTTTCACCATCCATCTTAAGTACATGACCAGGGATACAACATGAAGATGTACTTCAAAAAAAATTCCGAGTACACAACATGTACAATGTTCCACACGCCATGTAGAATCCGCATTACACGGTCTTCAACCGGGCGATCCATTTATGGGGTACCCGATCCAACCCTATCCCGAAGGGACTACATGCCACATCGAGAGGGACACATGGTTTTTAATCTAGAAAATATTTTCCATATGTTCCTGGTCAATACAAAGAGTCATTAAGACTTAGAAAAACTCAAATCACATGGCTTAGTTTGGAGGGCTAGTCCTGATGCATTGAACCTTGAATATACGAAATTTATTTCTGAATACACGCTGTTTGTTCTGGTTTTGTATGGCTAGGAACCCTTGACAACTCTAGACGAGATCCTCTGTTTTATTTTAATAAAAAATAAAAGGAAAATATCATTTCTGTAAGGTGAATGAGATACAAAAGAGGAGGAATATATCTAAAAATTCAGATTTACAAAATGATTAACTCGAATTGAAATAACTAAATTATTAAAAATGTAAATCATAAAAAAAACTAAATAATTATAATCAACAATATAACGTCCCTTTGATACCACTTGTAGGTTCTAGGCATAACAGATGCGCGTGGATGGGTGTACCAAACTTTAATTTTACTATTAAAAATGATCAATTTGAGATCTGTTATGATGATAAAACATCAGATCTTCAGAATATAACAGAGAATGAAAAAAAGAGGGAAGTCCTAGAACCATAGAGAGGATCATCAGATGTTAGTTATAATTAATTTAATTAAAGGATAAAATATACATTGATAGAATTTTCTCTCTTTTTATTCTTACGATAATGATCCAATGTGATTCGTTGTTGCGTCGTAGAAGCCAAGTGTAGGTTTCCTCTAGCAGTGATCCACACTTACACAATGTATCTCTGGATGCCACCGAATGAATATTAGGGTGCTAGCATGGAAGATCCTTTGCATTATATGTATGGCTTCGATCAACTTCAGAGTTGCTTCCCAACTGCCCTCACTGTTCTGGTGGGGAGGATCTCTCTCGTAACTTGAGAGCGTTCTTGGAGGAAAGTAATTCTCTATTGAATTGAGATATTTCTCCAAATCTGTTGTGCACAAAAACAAATCATGGTTAGGTTTAATGAGAATAATGTAATTGGGATTTATAATACTTATAATAATGAAATAAAATAATTACCCATAGGTATTTATTTATATCATTTAATTCTTAGTAAGACCCCATGTCTAATAATAGCACTTGACTATTATCATTACTTTACATGCACCCAACGAATTACAACTAATATTATTTAATTAAATAAATAATATTATTCATCATTAATTCCTATAAAAACCACACGGAATGTATATTAATATAAATTCCATGTACTTTTGTTTTTCTATTTTCGTTATTTCCTCCACCACATTTATTAGAACTTGAATAAGGACTATTTATTTCTTAAATAAATATCACTACATTATTAACTAATAAATATATTATTTCGCCCATAATACATTCTTCTGAATAAATAGTTCCAAAATAAATAGGATTAGGTATCCTTGAATAACTATTTAATGACAACCAGGAATAATATTATTTCAAATTGTTAAATGAATATTTAACTAACAAACTTAGACACACTTAGTGTGTGACCTTTTAGGCCTCCTTCTTAGTGTCATTTTTCAGAGATTTCCTAATGTCTAAGGTTAGAGTCTAGAAACATGCCAAGATACCCAAAGAGAAAGAACTTAATGCTTCAATGATGTGTCACCTCACATGAATATTTACCGTGTAATGTAATCACATTGTCTCAATATCTCTAATAATGTAGGTTTCATGCTAGTGCCATAAACTCATGTGCTATGTTATTCATTCTTTGACTTCCTAGAATTGAACTTTCCCATTCCTCTCCATATCCATGGATTTATTTGAGCTATATAAATTCTATCAAAGGGCCTAATATATAAATATAATTATGGAATATAAGGGACAAATCCTTTCTCGCATTGTCTATTAATGCATTATTACTTGTGACACAACCAATATATCCTACCTCACTATGAATAGTGTGTGATTACAATTTTTTTCAATACATATAATTCTGCGAGTTGTAATACCCTTTAATAATAATCTTAATGTCTAAGGACCAAAACACACATCTACATATTGGTATATCCAATGAAACTATGAAATGTGGATTTGCTACTTGCTGGTCTCATTCTCATAATATCCTCCTAGATATTACCAAGTCCGCACTCCATGAGAAGGTTCCTCAATGTTTTATGAGTCTTCATCCCAAATGGCACGTATTATTTGTGTCCCTAAAATAACATCATTCGGCCATAAAATAGATATTCAATAATAGTGTTATGGTACTTCCATATTCTCATCATATATCATGGATCCTGTATGACCCTTTAGTGCAATGGCTTTCTTTAAGACATTATCACATGCATTTTCACGCAGAGGGACAATCAAGATGTGATGAGGTATTTATTATTATTCAAATACATGAATACAAGTTTATCATAAAGTACCAAGTATTTTGTTCTAGGAAACCAACTCTGAAAAATAAAACATAACATTATAATAAGGTATAATAATTCAATCTTGAAATATCATAATTGAAGTGGAGTGATTATGACTTGAGAAAAATATTTGTGTCAGGAAAACCCCTTGCAACCTTGGTATTCATTGAATAAAAATACATTTAAATATAGAACATAATATTGAAATTAAAACCCTATTAATTAAATTAATATGGTTGAATTCATTAATTATGAGGAATATTCACCATAAAAAATATATCATAATTCACAAATTAAAATATGTCTCATTAAATTAAATTTAAGACAAAGAACCCCATACCTTTATTTATCCTTAGTTGAATGTTCTCTAACATCCTATAAAACAAACATAACTATATTAATACTATATTTTATAACTTTATTCATATAAATTAACCTTTAATATACATAATTTCTGATTAATTATTATGAATATATTAGTTATCGATCACTTTTTTTATCTAGTGTTTGTAATTACAATTGTTTCGTGCATGCTTTATGTTGTCGATTTTGGTATCCATTATTTCATAAAAAAATCTCATTATTTAGCAATATAACCTATTGGAATTAATATTTTATAATGAAATATAATTTAATAATCCCATCAAATGATATTATTGTCATGTTTTTTGAAGATGAAACCAGTAATGAATTAGTTTTGGGTTATTTATCGATATTGATGGATTGCCTAACAATGATAGATAATTTTTTTGTTATCCATCAATACCCAAATTAAGTATATTTATTAATAATATATATAATATATAGTCATCAATTATAATTTTTGAAAAACCATGAATGTGGTAGTGAAAAATATAATATATTGTTCTATAGAGGTGGTAGTCCACATGTACACATGCATGATGATTTTGTTTTCCATAGTACAACAGAAAAGGGTAATATGACTTATTTTTTAGAACATAAAACCCCATTATAAATATCATAATTATATATTCAATTACTTTTTATTACTATACTTTTAAGGTGTTGAAAGAAAACAAAACATGTTATGTTGTGAAGGTGGTTGTCTGTACATACGCACGATTGATTTTTTCTCTTTTATTAAGAGAAAGGGGAGAGTATAGAGACCTGATATTCTCATACAGATATATAATATATTTTTATAGGAATATTTATTACATTAAACAAACAAATTCTTGAGGATAATAACGTTTTAGTCACTTTGGAAACTTGGACACGTAAAAACCTAGTCCATAAGTGAGATACTTCTTCTCCCACTATGCTCTTCATAACTAGCACCCTTCTTAGAAATATCATACACAATACCATTATTCATATACTAGGGAAAGTTGACATAATATAGGGTGATATTAGATTCTTATTAATGGTACAGAAGGGAGATATTAATATAACATATGCATATGATTATGAGAATATGAGAATAACATATGAAATCCATACCCTGCATATAATAGATCATAAACCTGAGTCATGGAATAAATATTGACTGTTAATATGAAATGAATCATAATGAAATCAAATAACATGATCCATGAGATCATAAAATTATCGTGATATATAGGTTTATTGCATATACATAATCATAGAAAATTTTATGTGAAGGCCACCCACCATGACATTCATAACATGTTAGGCTTGGGATAACCGACCATGTACCTTCATTGGGCTTGTGATAACATCACATGTACCCTATTTGGGGATTTGTATGACCTATTATGTACCCTAATTTATCCTTGGGATAACCTCTCATGTACCCTTTGAGCTCATATACCATTAATAATTACCTAATTCATTGGAGGTAGATATAGGTTCCACCCTTCACATGATGAAAATCATAAATACATGTGCTAAAAGATCATAAAACATTAATCATATCATAACCCATGAAAGTAAATGGGTTTCATAATCCTTTTATCATATCCATAAAGAATAACACATGGAAAAAGAAGAATATTTCATAATAATTTTATCAAGTATAAACTATGGAAGAGAAACAAGTTTCATAAAAATATTATCATAAAAAACACAAACCATATAAAGAAATAGTAAGAATGGAATCCTAGGTTCATATCTATAGTATGTATAAGTAACATAAAAGTATTTAATCTATGGTATAAAATTATATTTGGAAGAAAAATCATTTGGAACATTTCTTGAATAAAATATCATTTCTTCATAAAATAAATTTTTTAAACAGGAAAATCATTGAATCTTTTGGAAATACTTTTCTTTAAAAATAACCTTGAAATTATATTAATGAATCTTCAAAGAAAAAAATGTTCATGTTGGTATAAAATTTTATTCATGTCATACACATTAAAACAAAGATTCATTTCCCATTTTAGGTAAAAGAAAAAGAGGCGTTGTTTAGAAATACATAAACTCACAATGGGTATTGGTTTCAGGAAATTTATTTGAAAAAATGATCAATTTCTAAATATATTTATTAAAATTATCCTTGGGTGAATTTTTGGTATTTTTTCGAAATGATTTTTTATAAATATAGAAAATACTTATTTATTTTAAAACTACCATTTAGATTAAAAAATTACAATGTAAAATTATATTTTAATTTGGATATAATATAAAATAATGTCAATTATTTTAAAATTTTAAATATTCATGTTATTGGATTAAATTTTATATTGAATTTGGATTTAAAAACTTTTAATCTTTTGAAATGTTTTATTTGGAAAAAATCTTTTTTCGATATGTCTAGAGGATTAATTTTAAAATAAATAATTCTAATTATATGAAATGAATTTTTAAAAATCAAATAAATATTTGCAATTTCAATAATTAATATTATAAAATAAGTTAAACTTAGTTTTTGACCATAATTAAGGGTAAAATTCATAATAATTAATTTCCACAGTTATAGTAAAAATGGGGTAACCATTAGTAAAACTATAAATATTAGGGTTTAAATGGACTACAAATAGTGAAACACCCATTTTATACGAATATATGGATATTTTCACTTATAATGGTAGAGAATTAACAATTTTAGAGGCTTTTTTCTTGATAAAAAAGTTATTATCACTTTATCTATTTAAAAATTTGTTGTGTGTCTGCTCTCTGACGTATAAAATCTACCCCTCTCCTGCCCTTTTCACACATAAAAACCCTTTGAACAATCCAATCCCCACCAAAATATATTCATTAATTTTATACCCATATCTTATAGGAATTGTTTTTATTTGTACTCTATCCTAATAAGGATTTAGGTATAATCATAAAGAGTCTCTATGGAGAAGAGGTAAAATTATTAGACAGTCATGTTTTTTTCAGTTTCAATTTTCATAAAATAATCTTAAACTATGAAAATTGAAATTAATTTAACCCCCATATACTAAGATATTATAATTTCAATGTAATAACCCATATCTATCCCCTAATATATTATATGGGAACTAAAAATATCAATACTGTTTATGGTGGACTACCACCTCACAAATTGATATAACTCATTTTCCCTCAACATCCTTCAGGGATATATATAATGTTGGAATTAACATATTTATATGATATTCATGATATATTCCTTTTTTTTTAATTATGATATCACATATACCTTCCCACTTTTCATTTCATGGGGGTTACGATAATGTCTCTCATGTGTACGACAGACTACCACCTCACAAGGTGATGTTATTTGTTTTTTCTCTTACAATGTACATGGATGGTATTTTGGATATAATTAATGAATATATGTGATATTTATGACCTAAAAATAATTATATAAATATAATTTCACATCAAAATTCTTACTCTCTAGTTTATTGGAAAATAATAATGTCACACGTGCGTAGGTGTGGGATACCGCCCCGAGGTGGAATTGTGATTTTTTTGCATTTTGTTTTTATATAAATTGTATTAATGATGTCTTTTATTAATATAGATGATATATATGAAATAATAATTACACTATAAAAGTTAATTAACATTTAATTTCCTTTTGTTCAATTCTTCTAGAAGAATTTTGAATCAACATTTATACATACATGCTACCTAACATCTCTATGAAAAAATACATATATAATGAATATATATGAAATTTATATCAGGTTTAATATTATAGAGATTTTCAAAACATTATTTTGGTAAAAGGACCTAAAATACCAAATCAAAACATATATTAAATTCAGTATCATTATTACCCAAAAAAATGATTTCAACGAATAATTGTTAAAGAAAGTGTAATTAAAATACAAAGGTAAATCAAAGACTGAATATGATATATTGGTATGGTTCTATAATAGATGTATAATAGACCATTAATTATTACTCATGATGTTTTTATACATAGTAAGGAAGATGAACCAAAGGTAACGGTTTCTTGTCTCACTATTACTTCTTGGAGACGTATTCAATATTACCAACATAGTTATTTTGTGTGATATTTATAATTCCCAATTGATATTTTATATAATTAATAAAATTATAATATATTTTAATTAATGTTCTATTTGAAATTATTTATTTCATGGGTCTTATGAATCAATTATTACCAAATTGGTAATGGTTAATTGTTAAACCTCATCATTTATGGAAATTATTTATGACTATAATTATGATGATAATATACCATGGTAAATCACTCAAGAACTAATGAATTTTCTTATCCTATATTTATTAATGAATGGATCTATATTTCTTCTTAACAAATAGGATAGGGTATCCCCATGTTGAAATACAAGGGAAAATAAATCCATTATTATTGAAATCCTCTTATTGTTTATTTAACTCTAATAATTCCACAATGGCCATTATATAGGTATTGTTTGATATTACCTTTGAATAATTGATTAAATAAATGATAAATTTAAATTCACACTATGGGGGATGTCCAGGTAATTCTTTAGGGGGTTTCATGGTTTTTAGTGTTTTTATGTATTTATAGGTCCTCTTTAAGTTTTTGTAGGGTTTGGGGTTTTTAGGATTTTCAAGGGTTTTAGGGTTTTTATAGGTTTTATGGACTTTTTGGGTTTGAAGGGGGTTTTAAATTCATTATGGGTTTTAGGGTTTTTATGAACATAATAATTTATTCAATATATATTACTTTTATATTTCTAAAATCATTTATTTTATTATTATTTTAATTAAATAAATATTGTGTTAGTGTTGCATAAGCATTTAAGGTAGTTATCTCATTATTAAAAATAAGAAACAAATTACCATGATAAATAATTTGTCTTTAAATTGAATGTTTATAAATTCACATAAATGTTTTTATCTTTTCCAGAAAATATTATAGTTATTAAATTCAAGAAAGTGGCATTATTTTCTTTATCATTTAATTAAATGTTATAAATGTCAAAATTGGATAAATATGGAAAGAAGTGGCCATATATTTAAGAATTGGATGGAAATGGAATAACTAAATTCATATAATGGGGTAAATTCAGGTTTTTGGATAATTGTTTTGTCATTATCATATTATTTTTAACCTTAATTACCATATTTAACCTTATAGGGATGATAATTTTTTACTATAGTTACTATTCATAATGAATAAAAATAAAAGCTGATGATTGATAAGGTTTAGAAATCCTGATTCCAAATATGGAATCCATTTTTCAAAATTTTATTTACATAAGTGGTATAATTTAATTTAAAAGTAGACTCACAAATAATGATTAAAGTTGATTTTTTAAGAAAATGCATTTTTTTAGGAAATTATGATTTTAAATTATTTTTATGTCTCGTAATCCTCCTTATATGAATTAAAATTAAAATTTATATATATAATCTATAAATTTCATTTAAATCATTAATCATAAAAGATTATTTTAATCAATTAAAATGGAAAAACATGATGCACTTAGAAACAGTTTCCATACAAAAAGAATTTAAGCATAAAAATAATTTTCTACCAAAATAATGAAAATTAAAAAAAATTAGTGGTTATGATGGATGGAAATACCTTTCATGTCATATATGATAAAATAATGATTTATTTCACATTTTCCATAAAATCCAAATGAGCATTATTTTGAAATTAACATGAATATTCCATTATTTTTTTTAAATTTATAAATATATAATATTTTATTTTATGAATACTTTTTAAAAGGTTAAAAACTTTTTCAATTTTTTTGAATACCTGGTTTTGGAAGAAAATAGATTTCAGTCCTAAGAGATAAATGAAGTCGTATTTTATTAAAAACAATTTATCAATTATTTTATGTACAAAAGAGTGAAAAAATAGTACAATTAAGTAAAAAAAATATTGAATTAGCCAAGTAAAATAAATAAATGGGTTAATTTTTCAATGATAATATAATCCCCTTTAATGGAAATACTTGTATAAAAATACCTATTAAAACAATATTTTAAAATAAATACATAAAAATACAATAATATTAATGTGAGGATTTATCAATGAATTGATGTTGTGTATCTACTATAAATATACATAAAATAAGTCTAAATAAAACATAATTTAAAGAAAATTCATTACACACATATTCTTAGAATATCAAATACAATGGATTAATAAAATAAAAAAATAAAAAATTGAGTTATAAAATTACTTAGCACTTGGTGAATTTTATGTCAAAACAACCACAAGTGAAATATTTAAAATTGGATTGTAGAGTAAAAATACTTGTTAATTAATCATGATATTAAATGTAAAATGGGATGTATATACACCATATAATATAAACTAGTTGTATAAGACTATATTTTTCCTCAATAAAGGGATATTGATATGAAGACCCTTACCTCACACTTTATTTAGGATGAATGTGATTTAACCTCTTGTATATTGGTTTTAAAAATGTTATTATCATATTAAATAATGGTATTAATATATATAATATCATATATTATCCTTTATTAACATATTATCACCTGTCCATTAATAAGCATTTACTATTTTCATTGTTTTGGGTGCTAATTTCCTTGTTTTCTCATTCGTTCTATGTTATAAATGTTATGATTCTTATGAATATTATATATTTATATCATATATTGAATAAAAATCATAAAATAATTATAATATTTTTTAGTTAATTATAATTTTATAATGAATCATGAAAAATGGTTATGAGAAATATTCTATTTTATATTCATGGAGCTAGTAGGCCACATGTACGCATGATTAACATTTTTGTTTATCAATGATCATTATTGAAAGGAGGTATGTAATATATTATCATACCAAACATATAATTATATCATATATACCATATTTTTTATATAAATATAATTATATATGTTATCCATGTGGTATTGAGATTAAAATAGATTCAGGTTTCTACATTAAGGTGGTAATCCACACTTACATGAACTATATATTCAATTTTTAGTGTAAAAATCATTAAATGATATATTATCATTTCATATTGATAAATATGTCAGTAATATATTATTTATGTATTTGATATCTTATATATTCATTAGCATTGCACTTATAACATCCTATATAATAAATTAGTGAAAGATAAATCACATTCATCTACAAGGTGGTAGCCCGCCATACACACATGCAACATTATCATATCCCCTATGGGAGGGAGGGGTCTGCAGGAGGTGGGAGTTGTCCAGGAGTGGGGTGGGGCTGTTTAGGGGGAGTGGAGGGAGGCTTTGTAGGGTGTGTGGAAGGGGTGTCTAGGAGGGTGGCGGTATTCTGGGGAAGGGGTGTCCACGAGGGAGGGTGGGGTGTCTAGTAGGGGGTGCTGTCAAGGATGGGGGGTGTCCAAGGGGAGGGGTGTCCAGGAGGGAAGGTTATGAAGGAGGGGGGTTTCCTTGGAGGAGGAGGGGGACTTCAAGGGGGTGGATGGGGGGTGTTGAGGGGAGGAGGAGGGAGGGTGGGGGTGTCCAGGAGGGAGGGGTGTCCATGGGGGGTGGGGGGTCTAGGAAGTGCGTGGGGGGGGCTGTAGGGCGGGGGGTACCAAATAAGATGATTTATTCATTCCATTCAGAATAACTTCTTAACTACAAATATTTATTATCTTACAATTATGTTTTACTGACATCATATATCTCTTCATTCAATATCAATCAGTACATCACAATTTTTGGGAATCACAGTTCTATTGAGCTCCACTGTAACTTTAATATCATTATTACTTGATCTTTCTAAAACTACTCATCAATCTCACAAGTTGGCATAAGATTATTAAACTATCATTTAATAAGGTGGTTATCTTGGGGGGCTTTGCAGGGTGGGCTGTCTAGGGGAGGGTTTGTAGGGGGGCTATCTGGGGGGCTTTGTAGGGGAGGGGATATCCAGAGGAGGCTTTGTAGGAGAGGGGATGGGGGATGTGAAGGGGAGAGGGTGGGGATATTTTTTTGGTGGGAGGGGTTGTCTAGGAAGGGGGATCTGTAGGGGAAATCTAGGGATTGCCTAGGGGGAGGAGGCTATCCCTGGGGGAGGGGGCTGTCTAGGGGGCTTTATTAGGGGAAGGGGGCTGTCTAGGTGGGTATGGGATACTTATTTCTCATATCTCTATCAATGCAACACGTTTGGATTTAAACCGCATTTGATCATAATGAGTTGATGATTTGTGAAACCCCAAATGTAATGTTATTTTTTATTATATTTTATTTTAACAGATTATTGGTCGTTTGGAATTCTAATTGGTTGCGAGACAAAAATTCATGTGTTTGGAGGATTTTTTGGGGGGATAATAGTTAGACTAAATGGTTTATAGTAACAATTTGATACACATGAACCTAGTCCTACAATTTTGGAAAATAATTTTTTCATATATTTAACACAAGCTTTCAAACATTACACATCTCCCATGATGTCATGTAGGTATTTGGGTGTGTCTGTAGTGGGGAACATGATTTTTCCAAACCGTGTGTTTCCCTAGGGGAAACCTTGTAAACTCTTAAATTTAGGTATATGATGGTGCATGGTTTTAAAAACTATATGGAAAAATAATTAATCTTATCCATATGTCTAAAATATCTAGAATTTTCTATCTTTCCCTTGAATTATGATGGGGTTTGACCCCTCTTCTCATATAAACAAGTTGGAATACCCTTATGATCCCTTGGAAAAGCTCTACCTTTTTACTCCGATGATTATTGGACTTAATTTGTCGATTTCCATGAGGTTTTGAGGTATTTCTTCCACTAATTCTTTCTTCTCCCTTTCCCTATCTCATCGATCATGGATTTTGAAACCTCTAGAACCCTAATTCTCTTGTGACCAATTTTTGGGATTTTTGGTGGATATAATGTTGGGTTTTTTAGTTTCTAGAGTTTTAGACTCCATTTTAATCTCTTTTGGTGTAGTCACCATTGAGGGTGACAGGTTAAGAAAATTTTTATCTTTATTATCTTCTCTTTGAGGTGGGTGTTATTGTAAAAATGCATTATTTTTAAATTCCAGTGGTTCATAATGGTTTATAAATGATTTATTATTAAAATTATGAATATATGTGATATATTTGTGATGTTTCAAACCCATTTCATGATATTTTAACCATCTTATAGATTATGTTTCATGTGAAACCCATTTTATATTACTGAAATGAGATTCTTAAATGTGATATGTTTTTGTGATATGATATTGGGTATTTTTGAAATGGTTTCCATAATGTAAATTGTATTTTTGATGGATTGCATTGAATAATACACAAATTTAACTTTCAACATATACAAAACCATGTTAAGAAGGTGGTACATGCAACATTTTCATAGATTATGTTAAACACAACACATAGTTTTAACAAAACCATGATATATTACTAATATTGTTTTATAAATGAAATAGTTATAACCTGGCTATAAAATGTTGTGATATGAATATTAATAACTAATCATAAAATAATAAGTATAATTTTATTATAAAGGATTCATATTGATAAGAAAATACATAATTTTCAGTAAAGTCTTTATATATTTCAAAAATAAGGTTTTCTCAAAAAACTACTTTTTATGACTTTTTGGGAAAAATAAGAAATTTAATTTTGGAAATATTTCAATAACTAATTTCAACAAGTAAAATTATTTCTTTTATTGATAATATAAAAATTATTTTAGGGTTAATTTATGGTATTTTACTAAAAGGTTTCATTTTTTTATGAATAGTGAAAAATACTAAATTTTAATTGAAAACAGAACTCTCATTTAATTTATTTATAATGTGAAATTATATTTGAAA
This sequence comes from Viscum album, assembly GCA_963277665.1. NCBI lineage: Eukaryota > Viridiplantae > Streptophyta > Magnoliopsida > Santalales > Viscaceae > Viscum > Viscum album. The sequence goes on from OY728140.1 coordinate 1,006,779,075, forward strand.
TGGGTTATAAATTATCATTAGTAATATTAAAAATTAATTAAAATAATTTATTTCATTTTAATAAATTTCATATTGAAATTGTCTATAAAACTTGTTTCAACATTAGAAACTTTTCACTTTAAAAACATACTTCTTAGTCATGTCCGGGAGATCAATGTTAAATTATTTTTTCCACATATATAAATAGAATTTAGAAAAATGGATTCCATATCTAGAAGAATAATAAATTTTAATTTCTAATAATTACAACTTAATTTTTGACCAAAAATGAATAGTGAATGTAGTGAAACTTAATTACCATAGTTAATGTCAAAATGGCTTTACGAGGGTGTTAAAATAAATAAGTACGGGTCAAAATAACGTATAAAACTATATAAAAAATATTGTATGAACATATTTAGACCATTACACCTTTGGGGTTCAATAATGGCCTAATTTGGACTCTTTTTACAAATAATAAAACCCATGAAACCATAAAAGATCATAAAAACTCTAAAACCCTAAATAAATCCTAACAACTCCACACCCTAAAAGTCTCTAAATTCCCTAAAACCCCTTAAAAACCTAAAACAGCCTTATTATACCATTAATACCTTAAAATCCTAAAAGACCTTAAGAATCCTAATTCTCATAAAAGACACTAAATCCCCCTAAAACCCATAAATAACCTTCAATTTTTTCTGAAAACATAATGTACTTAAAAAAACTAAAACAACCTTAAACCCCTTAAACACCCTAAAAACTATAACGCAAAAACCCCTAAAAACCCTAAAACCCTAAAACCCCTAAAACACCCTAAAAATTCCTAATTATTTGTAATTATTACTAATTATTACTAATTATTACTTTTTATTACCATTTATGACCATTTATTACTATTTATTACTATTTATTAGTAATTATTAAAAGTTATTACAAGTTATTCTTGTGTTGGTTGTTCTTGATCGCTTTTTCTTTGGCTTTGAAGAACGTCACTCATTATTGAGAGGGAAGATAATATGATTCAAGATAGAATTTTTTTTGCTCAAAAATTCTCAATTCACCAGGCATGTGGTGTGGTCTATGACACAATAGGCCTACTTGTCTATTTATATACCTAGAATTTCAGTAACAATATTTAATTGCGTATCAAAAATTAGATACATTCATGAACATAGAGAATACACCAGATCATAATAACAATACCATGTCATTATTCATGGTGCACCAACTTGCTCAAAATAGAATTATAAAATAAAATTCCGCGTCACAATATAATAGCAGCATCATTATTATTTTAACTAGTGTCAACTAGTTAAATAATTATTTACCATCCTGAAAATAATTATATAAGGACAAAACCAACCTTGGTCTGTTTGAACTCCACATCCATTTATTGAACACCTGAATAAATAAATAAATAAATTATTCTCATAAATAAATATTTTATTTAAAACTAGTAAATAAATATTTATGAACTGTTCAATAAAATAAATAAATATATATTATTTAATTTGTGAGATCATTTTAACATTTTTTTTTCAATTTTTTTAATGTAAAATTAGTTCAATTATATTACCACTTTTCTAATTTATTTCATTTTAATAAATTTAAAATTTAATTCTGATGTAAAATCTTTTTAAACATTTGAATGTTTTCCTTTGGAAAACCCACTTCTTTGTTGCATCTGTTGGTTTAATTAAAAATTTAATTATTCCACGTCTATGAATTGATTTTTGAAAAATGTATTCATTAATTGTAATAATAGTTATTAATATTATTTAATATTATTTACTTAATTATATACCATAATGAAAAGTGAATATAGTAAAAATTAATTAAAATAGTTATGGTAAAAATCGGTTTACTAGGGGATAAGATAGAGAGATAAGTGTCAAAGTGACATACCATCTATTAAAAACCAATTTTATGGTATTATTTAGAAATTATAAATAATATGGTTTTATAATGTCCCATTTTATGTCTTTTGGGATGATAAAAATGTGGGTGTAATTTATTCTTTTTAAATATACCAGTTGTGTCCTCTTCCACAATTATAAAATGGTACCCCCTATCCTCTCATCTTCACACTCAAAAATCTATTTTTATTGGATAATTACCCACATATTATCCTTAAATACCTCCACATATACTAGAGTCATTAATTATATAGAAAATATATTATAAAATGAATTCACATTAAACCTAAAGTGGTTTCTCAAAGAGGGGGGGGGGGTCCCATATCCCCACTTGTTCAAGTGTGGGGAGTCGACTAAACTCCCATATCCAGTAGAGGCCTCTCAAAAGACTCCTTGGGTAAGGCCTTTATCATAATGACTGCAACATGTAGTACCAAAATAGTTTTCAGAAGAATGTGTTTTCAAGCCTAAAAACAAACTTATAATAAAATCTCATATAAATTATATTTAAATTTAATGAGTAATATTAAATACAACTATATAATAAATTAAATAATTTGAAATAAAATTTATATCATAATTTCACTTTATATTTTATTTAATTTATCTAAATAAATGACCATTTTAGAAAAAACGACACTTCCTTCTATTCAGTGAAAAATAAAAATTTAAAAAAACAAATTTACCATAAGTTAATTTTCATATTATGATTTAAAAAATGATAATACTTTTATCAAATATATTTTATAAATGTTTTTTAATGAATTATAATATTTTTCACAAAAAGATATAAAAATAATTTGTGAAGAAAACGTACTTTTGTAGAATGAAATAAAATTACTAAAAATTGTATGAATATTTTATAATAATTTATAAATACATTTATGATTAGTAGGAAATATGTAAACACACAAACACACAATAATATATATATATATATGTCTAAAAATAATATTATTGGAAATTAACATTTTTTCAAGTCCTTCTACGAAAAAAATAAAATTAATTTTTGACACATTTAGAAATTTAATTTTATAAACTAAAAATTTGTTTTGAATTTTTAATTTTGATTTTATCTTAGAGTGAACATTTTGAATATTTCTAAGAAGCATATGTTTTGGATGAATAGAGAGAAATATTGAATTTTAAACCAAAACTCATTTTTCATATAATTTAGTTAAATAGTTCAATTAAATTTTATGTTGTTTTTAAATTATAATTAGATCCGTTATAAATAATTTAATCCAATTGAGCTACTTATAACTAAATTTATCATTTAAATTAGATATAAAATCATATCAAAATTTTTATCATTTTTACATTAAAACCATGCATTATCACCCCATCTGTGGGATTAATTTTAAATTAATTTTTTTCACTTTAGTAATTGAAATTTTGATAAATATATTATATATGTAGAATCATTATAATATTTATTTACTAATAATATCAAAAAAATATTTGAAAAAATATATTTTTGAATTTAATTAATGTTAATTAAAATGATTATGGTAAAAGTATGCATACGAAATAAAATAATAAACAAACCTTTCCAAAAATCCATTTTATAACCATATATTTACCTTAACCTCGTATTAATTGAAATTTATCCATTATTGGATCCACTTTATATGGTAACAACATAGTTGGAATTAATTTTACTGTTTTTTACAAGAGTTCCACTCCACCTCTACCTTATTAAATCATAATATTGTTTGTAAAAACACATAGAAATCATAGATAAATAATGTAGGTAACTCAAGGATTCATTTTCATATCACTCTTACATAAGGATTAACCTTCACAATTAAAAATGGAATAACCCTTATAGTTACGCATGTAATAACCACTATTAGTATACTTGTAATAACCATCATGATCAACTTACAAACATAAATCATACCCAATTCATTGGAGGGATATCATGGACCCACCGATTATTGGTTTATAATAGAAACACCTGTTATCATAAAAAAAACCCCAAGAACCATAACATAATCATAACACATAATATCTTGCATCATAAAAACATTATTTTCCCCCATAAGAAAGTATTTTTGGATTAAAAAGTCCACACATGGGGATTCCCTTTAAAATATATATATTAAAAAAATTAATTCGATATTAGGGAATGGGGTTTAACATCACTATTATAAAACATATGTGAAATGACCGACACATCTGATAATGAAAATAAACATTAACTATATAATGAAATTATACTAAATTATTAAGAGTAGAAATGGTAATATATAAGGAAAAGTTTCTGAAATACTTTATTAATATTGTTATGTTTATGATACAAAAGATAAAATCATTTTGGCAGAAGATGAGAGTAAAGAAAAAGGTGACTATTGGCTCAATAACATTTCATTGAGGTATAATACTTCTTCTCGAACTTCATTTTTTTAGGATGGGTAAATTTTACCCTAATATTGAATTATGTTGTATTTTTAATTTTTTTTAATGACTTAAATTTCGATCACATAAACTCCTTTCAAATGATTCTTACTACATGAATTATATTCTATGTATGAGTTTCTATATCAATTTCTATTCATTGTGGAATAATTATGCACCTATAATTATTTTATATTGTGTAATTACTGCATCATTGGCTTATATTTTTATTATTAATGTTTCTCTCATGGGATGTACATGTCCTTTTAATGAATCGAACCTTCCATTTTTATGGATTTAGTTGTTACTGAATTTATGAGGGGGTTTCTTGACTCAAATTCTTTTCCCGAGTCATGATTATTCCTATTTGTGAAAGTTTATATCATAGTAACTATCAAATGATGTGTAATTTTTACTTCTTATATACATCAGAGTGGTTGACCATGGTCATATCTCAACATATAAGTAATTAAAGCAACATATAAAATGTATTTACTGATCAATTTTGATGACTGAAGGTTTCTTACACATTAATATACATAGTAATGTTTTGGTGATTACATACAATTTTATTTACTTATTGTTATTATTAAATATAGTGGAGTAGGGAGATATTCCAAAATCTAGATATTTTATTTATTTTCTCTTGAAATATTACTTTTTATAAACCTAAATTTATACTATTAATTTTCTCTAACTTGGTATAATTCATTGATAGATAGATGAAGTATGTTATCATAGGTTTCAGTAGTAAGAATTATGGAATATAATTCATTCACAAAAAATGAGAAATTATTTATGTATTATCAAATATCAATATTTTGATAAATATTTTATATTGATATTTTAGTAAAAACTATAAAATCCATATGTTATTTAAATTACTTCAAATTTGGGCATTGATATTTCATTGAGTGATATTTATTGGATCATTATGAACATTTTATCCTGAGAACAATCAAACATATCACAAATAGTTTGATACAATACAGTAGATTGTATCATTATTTATTGTATCATCCAATGAGATGTTCCAACTTCGAGAATCTTGATTTAATCTATAAATGGATTATTATAACTTATAAACCTTAATATAATCATTTGAAACATTAAAACAAATTTCTTGTATCATATACACATTCTTTACTAAATTATCATTAAGTATAGTTGTTTTGAAATCTAATTTATATATCTCATAATAACAATGACCTATTATAGAATGTAGCATTTGAATGGGCATTAACATAATAATTGAAGAAAATTTTTCTTCATTGTTAATACCAAGAATTATTTTATAAAAATTTTCCACCATGTGATATATATAATTATAAAATATACCATCTTTTTCATTTTTGTATTATAATGAAAACTTGTACCCTATGATTATCACCTCTTTTGGTGAATTCACAAGGTTCCAAACTTAGTTAGTGTACATGGAGCCATTTCAAATTACAATACATTTATCAATTTCTCAAAATCAGAATTATCAATATCCCCTTGATTAGAGGTAGGTTCATTTTCTATGAACATTAATGCATCATAATTTTCCATAATAAAATAATATATCGTTGGCTCCTGATGAATTCCAAAATACCTTCTTGGTTATTAGTTTACCTGATTCAGTTCTTCTTCTATAACTCTTTGTGGAACTAACTCAATTTCCTCCTCTAGAATATTTCCTTCTTATTGGTTTTTAAATTCTTGAAATTTTACTTTTCTCCCACTAACTACTATAAAAATATATTCATTATCTTGGAATATAGAAAATCAGGGAAAAAATACTTTTTCCTTACTATGACTATATAAATAATATCTCTTGGTTTCCTTGGGATAACCATAAATAAGAACTTATCCAACATATGGTCATGTTTATGAGAATATAAATATCACATGTTTACTTCCCAACTCCAAGACATTATAAAATAAATATTTGTATAATTCATATTCTACGTATCATATGGTGTATTTATGACTACTTTAGATAGAACTTAGTTAAGTATGATTTCCATAGTTTCTATTATGTATCCGTATAATGAAATAGGAAGGTCACATTGGATCATCATCGATCTGACCATGTCTAAAAATGAATTATTCTTTCTCTCATACACACCACTCAACTATGGTGTTCTAAGAGGTGTGAGTTGTGAAAAAAATCTATAATCTCTTTGATCATTTTTCACTAGTGCAGAAAATGTTTTTAAGGTCACCATTTTTTACGTCAGTTATATATAACCGATGTGAAAATCTATGATTCGTGATTTTTTACAGCGGTTATTTTACAACTGATGTAAAAAATACAGAGAGTAAATTTTTGACATCGGTTATTTGATAACCGACATAAAAAACGAGGTATCTATGAATTTTTTACGTCGGATATAAAAGAACTGGCGTAAAAAAGGCGGCATCCGAGGCCATTTTGATGTCCGTTATTTGATAAACGACGTAACAAACCAACCGGCAGAATTTTTTACGTCAGTTATATTCAAACCGACCTAAAAATCCAACACCTGGCAGTTTTTCTATTAGTTGTTTTATAACCAACGTAGAAACTGTGGTTTTTGATGTGTTTTTTACGTCGTTTATAAAATAACCGACGTAAAAAACCAACACGAGGCTTTTTTAGGTCGGTTATTTTATAACCAACGTAAAAAAAGCGATATCTGATACATTGATGAAGTTAGTTATTATAATAACCGACGTTATAAATGTAATAAAAATATTTTATAATGTCGATTATTAAATAACCGACGTTATAAAACATTAAAAAAATAACACGCCCCGTGGATTGTCATTTATGATTTTTCGATCGACAGACCGGTGACGCATCTCTCTCACACAGAAAACCCTAATCGACTCTTCGATCTCGTTTCATTAAACTTGTTTTTTCATAATCGTTTATCATCTTTACTCTCCTCAGATCTATCATCTCTACTCTCAACACTCAGGTAAGCCTCCCACGAATTTATTTCATTTTTTCCCCAGATAGTCTATATTTACGTTTTGAGATTTTTTTTGTTTAAACTAAGTAATATTCTTCGATTTCGAACCCTCTTACCTCGTTTTTCCATCATAATCTTATTTATTATCACCAGATCTATTAGATCGAATCGCAATATTCATGTAAGCCTCACCTACTTCTATTTCGTTTGTTTTTGTTTCGTGGATGCCTGACATTGATGGTAATTTTTGTTGTCATTGACAATTAATGATCTTATTCACCTATATTACTGCAATTTATATGTAAGCCATTGTGATACACCCATTCCATGTACCAGTGTGATTTATTTTATAAGTATATATGGTTTTTAATGGTGTTACTTTTGTTATGGATCCTTGGTTGTTTCTATTTTGGGTATCAGTTATTGTTGTTCCATAATCTATTTATGTTGCTTAATTTCGTGGACTATTATAAGCCATCATATGCTATTAAAACCTGATTCATTGCACAATAGAGAATTTTAGACTTGTAGGAGATATAGTTCATGGTTTTCATTTTGAATAATGGAATGATACCGAAACTAGTAGCTTGAGGTTAAAATCCCTAGATATACCAAATCTAGTAGCTTGAGGTTAAAAGCTCATGGTTTTGGGGGGCTGTCAAGAGGGTTGGTGGCTGTCCAGGGGGTTGGGGGCAGTCCAAAGGGTTGGGGACTATCCATAATGTCCATGGAGGTGAGGGGGGGGGGGGGGGTAGTCTAGGGGTGTCTATGGGGGGTCCAAGGGGGTGAGGGCTTGTCCAGAGGGTTTGGGGGGGTTGTCCGGGGGGTGGGGTAGTCTAGAGGTTGGGGGTGTCCAGGGGGGTGTCCAAGGGGGTAGGGGTGGGGTGGTGTCTAGGAGGGGTGGGGGTGTTGTCTAGAGGGGTGGGGGCTATCCAAGGGGTGGGGGGCTGTCCAGAGGGGTGTGGGCTGTCCAAGGGGGTGGTTGTCTCCAGGGGGTGTGCAAGGGGGGCAGGGGTGGTGTTCAAAGGGTTTGGGGGATGTCCAGAGGGTTGGGGTGTCCAGGGTGTCCATGGTGGTGGGGGGAGTCCAGGGGTGTGTGGTTGTGGGGGGGGGGGGTCCAAGGGGTGGGGGTGGAAAAGGGGATGGGGGATGTACAATGGGGTGGGTGGGTGTGGGGGGGGAGTCCAAGGGGTGGGGGCCTATCCAGAGGGTTTGGGGGTTGTCCGGGGGGTGGGGGCTGTCCAGAGGGTTGGGGTGCCCAGTTGGTGTCCAAGGGGGGTAGGGGTGGGGGTGGTATCTAGGAGGGGTGGGGGTGCTTTCTAGAGGGGTGGAGGCTGTCCAGGGGGTGGGGGGCTATCCAGAGGGTTGGGAGTGTCCAGGGGTGTCTAAGGGGGTAGGGGTGGGGGTGGTCTTCCGGAGGGGTGGGGGTGCTTTCTAGAGGGGTGGGGGCAGTCTAGGGGGTGGGGGGCTGTCCAGAGGGGTGGTGGGATGTCCAGGGGTGGTGGTGTCTAGGGTGTGTCCAAGGGAATGGGGTGGTGTTCAGAGGGTTCAGGGGGCTGTCTATAGGGTTGGGGGGGGGGGTCCAGGGTGTCCATGGAAGTGGGGGGGGGGGAGTCCAAGGGTGTGTGTGGGGTGGGGGGTCCAAGGGGGTGGGGTGTCTGAGAGGGTGGGGGGATGTCCTATGGGGTGGGGGCCGGTCCAAATGGTTTGGGGGTTGTTCGGGGGGGTGGGATGTCTAAAGGGTTGGGTGGTGTCCAGGGGGTTGTCCAAGGGGGTAAGAGGTGGGTGGTGGTGTCCAGGAGGGGTGGGGGTGTCCAGGAGGGGGGGAGCTATCCAAGGGTGTGGTGGTGTCCAGGGGGTGTCCAAGGGGGTGGGTGATAAGTGTCGGTTGGGATTGACTACTGCATCTTGGTTTGTGAGATTTGACATGATGATTGTATTGTTTCATAAATATTAGTGTTGAAATATGATTCTATTTGGTTATATATATTTTGACTAGTCATCGACTATGAGAAAATTATGGGTTCTGGGGGAGACCATGTTGTGGTTTTCAAATATGCATAGTTATCTGACCCCATTGTGCCATGATGATTGGCTTTACATTGTGATTTTCTCCATCTGAGTTTTTATTTTAAATTTGATTTGATTCCCAGGTTTACTCCATTTTCTCCAATTTTCTATCAACCATTGGAGGCCACATGGGTTTCTTTGATTCAATGGAATTTAAAACTATTGTATATAACTAGATTTTATTTTTAAAATCATATTCAAGCATATTTTTTTAAATAAGCATAAATTTGTTTTATATTTCAAAATTGGTTTACATTCAAATTATGATTTTTTTCATATAAACATATATTTGTCTTATCCAAAAAAGATGTATAATTTTGATATTTGTTATAGGTATTAATGAGTCAAAGATGGATTATGGCACATCGAATGAGAAATGAATATGAGGAAGGTGTTGATGCCTTTATGGAATTTTCTAAACGAAATTTTCCATGTAATGAAATTTTTTCTTTCCATGCATGAAATGTTTGAATATGAAGAAGTTGAAAAGTAGAGAGATAAAAGATCATATGATTTTTCATGGTTTTAATCTAAGTTATAGCCCTTGTATTTGGCATGGTGAAACTGGACGGAATGTCACTAATGATGATGATTCGCAAGATGGTAACTCCGATGAAATCGAAGAAATGATTTGCAATATTGCAACTGAAAAATTGAGATAGAACTGACAGTTGCACGTCTATATGGTGATGCTAAAAAACCATTATATCCTGGTTGTATAGATTTTATGGGTTTGTCAGCACTGTTAAGATTGATTAACCTGAAGTTGAAACATGGATGGAGTGACAAAATTTTTACAAAGCTGATACAATTGATGAAAGACATTCTTCCAAAAGATAACGATCTTCCAGAGTCACATTATAAGGCCAAGAAAATTTTATGCCTGATGGGATTGGGATACATGAAAATACATGCCTATCTGAATGACTGTATTATATATATGAAAGAATATGAATTTCTGTCAGAGTGGCCTAAATGTGGGACATCACGGTATAAGGTGAAAGAAAAATCACAGGCTAATATAGAGATTACAAAGATCCCTTCAAAGGTATTTTGGTATCTTCCTATAATTCATCATTTCAAATGTTTTTTTGCTAATTCACATGATGAAAAAAGGTTGATATGGAATTATGATGAGCAGTTATGTGATGGAAATATACGTCATCCAGCTAATTGTCTATAATAGAAGAAAATTGATGAGCAGTATTCTACATTTGGAAATGAAATTAGAAATCTTAGACTAGGGTTGTGCGCAGATGGAATGAATCCATACCGAACCAACAGTAGCACACATAGTTCATGGCATGTTTTATTGGTAATTTACAACATCTCTCCTAATGTTTGTATGAATCGAAAATATGTCATGTTGATTATAATGATATCTATTCCAAAGCAACCCGAAAATGATATTGATGTTTACTTGTCACCGTTGATTGATGATTTGATACTTTTATGGGCTGATGGTATTAGGTTGTATGATCCTTTTAAAATGAAAAATTTTCAACTGTATGAAGTGCTTTTTTTCAATATAAATGACTTCCCAGCATATGGAAATTTGTCTGGATATAGTGATAAAGGGCATAAATCATGTCCAATTTGCGAACAACAGACGTCATATTGTCAATTACATCATGGGAGGAAAACAGTGTACATGGGTCATCAGATGTTTTTGCCTATGGATCACCCATATATAAGACTAAAAAAGGCATTTAATGTCTCACAAGAATTTGATGTTGCGCCAAAACCTTTATCCCCTGATCTGTATTTTGAGAGGGTGAAAACCCTTGATTTGACATTGGGAAAGACACATAAATCTGGAAATGATAGAAATATTTGGAAGAAAAGTTCAATGTTTTTTGAGAAACCATATTGGAGATATCATGAAATTAAACATAATATTGATGTCATGAATGTGGAGAAGAATATTTGTGATTGTTTGATTGGAACATTATTAGATATTAAAGGACAGGAAAAAGATGGGTTGAATGCATGATTAGACATACTATAAATAGGAATACATTTGGGGTTAGCTCACACTCTTACAGGAAGACGAACATTTCTTCCCCCGGCTTGTCATACATTATCGAAGAGGGAGAAAATTATCTTTTTTCAGTGTCTTCGTGATATCAAAGTTCCTTAAGGTTATTCTTCAAATGTAAAAAAAAATTGTCCCATTGAAGTAGTTGAAGTTGATAGGTATGAAATCACATGATTTTCACGTCATGATACAACAAATTGTACTAGTTGTATTACATGGAATATTTCCCATCTGTGTCAGAAATACTATAATGAAGTTGTGTTATTTTTTCAATTCAATTTGTAATAAGGTGATTGATGTGAATGTTGTGAACATTTTGGAAAAGGATTCAATTTTTACACTTTGTCAATTAAAAACGTATTTTCCTCTAACATTTTTTGATATAATGGTGCATTTAATGATTCTCCTGGTTCGAGAAATAAAGCTTTGTGGACCTTTATATCTTTTTTGGATGTATCCTTTTGAAAGGTATATGAAAATATTGAAGGGGTATGTTAAGAATCCATATCGACCTGAAGCCTCCATTATTGAAAAGTATATTTCTTAGGAGGTTGCAGAGTTTTGTACGACCTACATGGCTGTAGTGCAACACAAAGGTTTTCCTCTATCTCTCCATGAATGGGTTAATAATGAGGGAAAGGGGATTCGTGGCTTGAAGGTCAAATCATTTTCAGCTGAACAGATAAAGAAGTTAGAATCATATATATTGAATAACATAGCTGATGCTCAACTGTATATCACATTGCATATTAATGAGTTGAAACAATGTCATCCAAAGAAGAATGAAATGTGGATTTTGAATGAGAACAACAAAACATTTTTTACATGGTTTAAAAAGAGATTGCTTAGTAGATCAGATGTATCAGAGATATTAAAATGGATAGTGGGTGGTCCATGTTTAAATGTGATAACATGGCCCGGTAATGAAATTAATGGCTATACATTTCATACGAAAGCTCAGGACAATATAAGTGCTGTTCAGAATAGTGGTGTATTGGTGTTTGTGGAAGCAATTCATTTTTTGAGTGCTAAGGAAAAAACCCCAATTTCTGCATCAAGTGAATATTATGAAGTGATTGAAGACATATGGGAGGTTGATTACTTTAAAATTAAAGTTCCTATTTTTAATTGTAAATGGTTTATTGGTAACAACAGTGTCAAAAAAAATGAATTTTGAATGACACTTGTTAATCTTAATAGATTGGAAGACACAGCTGATTTTTTTATAATGGCACCACATGAAAAAAAAAATTTCTTTGTAGTGGATCAATCAGATATGCAGTGGGATGTTGTTTTACAAGGGAAAAAAATAATATGTTGGTGAGGATGAACTTGATGAAGATTCTAATTTATGTGAGATCCCTACTTCCATTGAAATATTAACAGAACATAATGATGAGCAAGTTGAAGACATGGTTTGTGCCATAATGAAATATCACGATGAAGGAATTTGGGAGAACAATCCATTTGTACATTCCTAAAATTATAGGAAACATATGTTTATTTCTTGTTTACATTTATTTTTTTCATAAAATTTTAGATATTGTAAGTTTTTTCTTTATTAAAACATGTATCAAAACAAAATAAGTATAAGTTTTTGTTTGTTTTAAGTTTGTTTAGTTTACTTTATCATGTTTACCATTACATGAATTATATATTTTTTATATTTTTTCAGTGACAATTACATTACCATGTTTACCTGGTTTACCAGGTTTACCATGTTTACCATGTTTACCATCTTGACCATCTTTACCATATTTACCATTGTTTAACATGATTACCATATTAAAAATGTTTATTATTACGTAACTTAGTGAAATTTTCTATTTTATGATTATAGTAGTACTAAAATATTGGAATTTGTATATTTGTGAACTATTGTTTGTTTTTTTGATTTGAAGGATAATGAAAGATCATTCAGTTGATCAACCACATGATTCTGGAGATGAGAATATTGTTCATACCTCTGGGGAGGAATATTTACATGATCCTCTTGATGTTCCCCAATCTTCCTCATGTGCTCCTATTACGACAAAGAGTTCAAGAGTTGGTAAACGTGGGTGCACACGTTTACAAAAATTATCACTTTCCTATATGCAGGATCAGAGGATAATCATTGATTTTGATGATGATGATATTCCTAGAGGTCCAAATTCAAAAGATTTTAAGAGTTTTGTATCAATTCGGGCTAAGAGGAAAGTATGCATTTTGTATGATGACTGGAGAAGTGTAGAGAAAGAGATAATCTCTCAACTGTGGGAGAAAATTTTGGTAAGATATTTTGATATTGTTTGACTATTCTTTAAATTTTTCTATAATATATATTATGTTTAACCTCTCCTTTATCAGATGACATTTGATATTCCTGACACTGGAGGAGTCGGGAAGAAATTCTTATCGATGGCTGCCTAGAGATGGAGGAATTTCAAATCAACCCTCTCATCTGATTTCATTTTTTGTCATATGAGTCATGACAATCCATGTCAGATAAATCCTGTTATATATGGAGACACATGGAGACAATTTGTTGAAAGTAAAAGAAAAGAGTCATTTTTGGTAAGGGCAATGTAAACTTTTATAAGCTTTCTTATATAAATGATCTTATTAATGTTTTGTTAATGATTTATTATTATTAATTTACAGCAAACAAGGAAATATCATCAGGAGATCCAATCTAAAAATGTATACCCTCATAGTTTATCTTGGGGAGGGTATGCGTTTTTAGAAGAAAAAATGATGGTATAAAAATTCAAAAACTAAGAGCTGAGTCTTCAAGCTCTAGAGAGGTGGACCCTCCATCCCCTCCATCTAGACATGAAAATAGAAGAGAGATCAGATTGGAAAAAAAGGTCAATATCTTTCATAAGAATCAAGAGTCTTAGCTGAGAGGATTGTAAGATATCTATTTTATTTATTTATGTTAACTATTTTCATTATATAATTTCAATCATTACAGAAATGTTCAATTAATTAATACATGACTATCTTGAGGAGCAGAACTCATAGAGGGAATTTACAGCTACTGGGAGGCAAGATATTTTATCTGTAGAATAGGGATAGCCCGAACATCATGGTCTTATAAGAGGATATCCGACATGTGTATCGGTAAGAAAAGTGGTTCCACGTTCATCAAATTCTAACATTGAGGGTGTTTATAAAAAAATATAATCCTTGGAGTATGAAGTTCATAATATTAATGCAACGATGGAGGAAAAGATTAGAGCATCGGTACAATATATGTTTTCATACATGCAAAGACAATTTCAGACGGAAGCTCCCACTCCTCCACCTCCCCATACAGACCCCATTATTTATCCTCCACCTCCGCCAGTAGCTCCCACTCTCACACCTCAGCCTGCGGACCCCATTTTTTATCCTACTCCTCTGTCGCAACTTCCTACTTATTTCGAGTTGTATGTTGATGATCCTCAACATCATATAGTTGCATATGGGTTGGTGTATTGTATAGGAGATATAGTTCATCATCAAAAATTAGAGGTAGAGAATCACAGGGTCACTGTACAGGATCTTATAAATAGATCAGATCGAGTACCATTACCTACAGACGAGGTGATGAAAGTTGGACATAGTATCGGTCTTTTTTTAATTTGGCCATCCAGACATCTTTGACTCATTACTATAGAGATATGAATGTTAAATCATTTATTTTATTTTTTTATTAAAGTTGATTTATCATTTGAAAACTAATATATTTTTCTATTTATTTTTACATGAATACTTCAAAGGTAAAAAAATACTTTATAGACAATAACAAAGAAAAATGGAAATGACATTAGATACAGATTATAGTAGTCTTGACAGATTTTCAAGATATTCAAATTTTTTGGCGGGTCATTATTAGTTTCCAATGGAAGCTCATGTTTGTGAATGTGCATTAACAGTGGGGATTATGAAAACTGATATCATGGAGCTTTTTACTGGAGATAATTTGGGCATCAACATGGTGCAAATTTTTTCCATTTAAGTCTTAACACCTTTTCCCTGCATTATATTTATTAAAAATTTATACTTATGTCAATTTTGAATTTGGTATCTTTATAACATTTGTGAGAGGAATGATCTGACAGATGTATAGGGATTCATGGACCCTCAATTGATTTCCCCTGAAGCATGTGCATTGGATGAGGAACAATGAATGCTTTATATTTCTGAAAGACTTGAATAGAATATAGTCACACAATGTTGGATGATGCCTTTTTATGAGAGGTATGAAACTCATCTCTCTCAAAGAGTTCATTATATTTTAACAAAATAACAACTAACATTAAATTTTCTTTTATCAGTGATAATTGGATGTTAGGGGGTTTTTTCCCAAGGGAGAAATTACTTTATTAGATATGCTCTGTCCATGATGATGTGCGGTAATGTTTTAAGAATATATTGGAAAAGTATGTTTCAATTTCTCAATTGTTTTATATATTATAATAATTTTTAAATTTACCCCATTCTTATTATATTCTAATAGGGGATGGGTCTACTTTTAAAAAAAAGGAGTTCAAAGATCAAATATGTAAATGTGAAGGTAAATATCCATTTATAATTAACACTTTTTGATTTATTACATAAAAATAATATATTGAATTTACAATCATTCAAACAGAATGTTCATGAACAATAAGGTTTCATCGAATGCGGATATTATATGTTAAGATTTATGTATGAAATTATAACAACTAGGATAGTTGTAAACTTTGACCTGGTAAGATTTACTTTTAAACCTTGACATAATATTTCAATTTGATTTATTCATTATACATGTTATCTACTATCCTTTTCATCTGTTGCAATTTGATGACCCTCAACTCTATACTGCTCAAGACATCAAACACTTAAAAGTGGAGTGGTCAAATTATTTTACAGGATTGATTGAATTTTAGTTGTTTGTAGTGTAAAATGTAATTTTTAATATTGTCGTTGTAATTGTGTATTTGGTAGTCTTTTAGGTTGTATTTTTTTTTTGAAGTTGACATTGTATGTTTTGAATGTTATATATGTGAATGTTTAATTTTTATCTACTTCTTATTTTGTTCTACTTAATGGTTTTTGTGCTATAGATTCTGGTCTTGGGGGAGGGGTTCCAAGGTTGTGGGGGTGTTCAGTGGGTGGAGGTGTCCAAGGGTGTGGGAGGGTTGTCCAGTGGGGTGGGGGTCCTAGGTGTCCATGAGAGTGGGGGGGGGGGGAAGTCCAGGGGGTTGGGAGCATTCCAGGAGGGTGGAAGGGCTGTCTAGGGGAGTAAGAGGTTGTCCAGGGGGTTTCCAGGGGTGTGTGGATGTCATGTGGGGTGAGGGGGGTTTTCAGGGGTGTGGGAGGGCTGTCTAGTTGGGTGGGGGGCTGTCTAGTGGGGGGGTTGTCCAGTGGGATGGGGTGGGGGGTCTAGGGTGTCCATGTGGATGGGGGTGGGGGAGTCCAAGGGGTGGGAGAGGAGGTGCCACCATCCCTCGGGGGGTTGAACGCCACTGGAAAGTAGTCATCACTCCTGCATGTCAAACATTTTAAGAGCTCAAGCTTCGCATGTGGGAGTGATGAGTACCTTCCAGTGGATTTCCCCCAGAGGGGGTGTTTAGGAGGGTGGGGTGTCCAGTGGGTGTCTATGAGGGTGGGGGGCAGTCCCAAGAGGGGCAGTCTAGGGGTGTGGGGGGTGTCCAGGAGGGTGGGGGTCGTCCAGGGGTGTGGGGGGCTGTCCATGGGGTGGGGGAAGTATAGGGTTGGGGGTGTCCAGGAGGGTGGGGGATGTCTATGGGTTGGGGGTGTACAGGGGTGCGGTGGGGGCAGTCTAGTGGGGTGAGGGGTTTCTAGTATGTTTTTGGTTACTTTTTGGTCTGTTTTAGGGGTGTGGGAGGGCGATCCAGGGGTGTGGGAGTTCTGTCTAGCGGGTGGGGGCGTATACAGAAGGGTGGGGGTTCTAGGGGTGTGGGGGATTTCCAGGGGTGGTGGGGATGTCCAGGGGTGTGGGGGTTTTCCAGGGGGTCAGGGGGCAGTCCAGGGGTGTGGGGGGTGTCCAGGGTTGTGGTGGGGGCTGTCTAGTGGGGTGAGGGGGCTGTCCAAGGGTGGTGGGGCAGTCCAGGAGGGTGGGGGGGGGGGGTTGTCTAGGGTAGTTGGGGTCTCTCCAGGGGGTGGGGGCAGTCCAAGGGTGTAGGGGTGTCCAGGGTGTGGGGGGCTGTCCAGGGGGTGGTGGGGAAGACAAGGGGTGGGGGTGGTGTCTAGGGGGTGGGGGGGGGTCCAGGGGTTTTGGGGGTTTTGGGGGTTTTTACAGGGTGTGGGGGGAAGTCCAGGGGGTGGAAGTGTCAAGGGGTGTTGTGGAGTATCTAGGGGTGTGGTGGGGGTGGTCCAGTGGGTTGAGGGGGTTCTGGTCTGTTTTTGGTAACTTTTTGGTCTGTTTCAAGGGTGTGGGAGGGCTGTCTAGGGGTGTGAGAGTGTTGTCCAGGGGGGTGGGGATATACCGGAGGGTGGGGGATGTCCAGGGGTGGTGGTAATGTCTATGGGTTTGGGGGGTGTCCAGGGTTGTGGCGGGGGCAGTCTAGTGGAGTGAGGGGGTTCTGGTTTGTTTTTGGTAACTTTTTGGTCTATTTCAGGGGTGTGGGAGGGCTATCCAGGGGTGTGGGAGTGATGTCCAAGGGGTGGGGGTATAGAATAGGGTGGGGGGTTGTCTTGGGGTGTATGGGGCTGTCTAGGGGGTCGTGGACTATCCAAGGGTGTGGTGGGGATTGTCCAGTGAGGTGGGGGGCTGTCCAGGGGTGTGGGAGTGCTGTCCCGGGTGTGGTGGGGTATACATGAGGGTGGGGGTTGCCTTGGGGTGTTTGGGGCTGTCCAGGGGGTCGGGGGCAGTCCAGGGGTGTGGTGGGGACTGTCCAGTGGGGTGAGGGGGGGGGGGATGTTCAGGGGGTGGTGGGGGATGTCCAGTGAGGTAAGTTTTAAATTTTATCAATGTAAATGCTTAATTTTGCTTTGGTTCTTGTTTTGTTCTAATTCTATTTTTCTGGTATGAATTATTGATTTGGTTTCTGGTCTCTAGGGAGAGTAGAAGAATGCATTCCATTTTAAAAAAATGGTCTTCCACATCGGTTATTTTATAACCGATGTGATAAAGGAATTGGGAAGGGTTTATCACGTCGGTTATTTGAATAACCGGCCAGATAAACAACTGTGGAATGGTTTATCATGTCGGTTATTTAATAACAGACCTGATAAAAGGCTTGTGAAATGGTTTATCATGTCTTTTATTATATAACCGATGTGATAAACCTTTTCCCAGGCCTTTTATCACGTCGGTTATTAAATAACCGATGTGATAAACATCCCTCACACAATTTTATCACGTCAGTTATATAATAACTGGCGTGATAACACCCCCCCCCCGGTTTATCACATTGGTTATTATATAACGGGCGTGATAAAGGTCCGGGAAATAATTTATCCCGTCATTTATATAATAACCGACGTGATAAACCATCCCCCTAGTTTTTTTATGTCGGTTAATTAATAATTGACATGATAAACACCGCAATGTTATGTTTTTTACGTCGGTTTTTAAATAACTGACATAACAAACAATACTTATAATGTCATCCGTATTAACGTCGGCTAAAAACCGATGTAAAAAATGAAAAATAACCGACATAAAAAACATTTTCTGCACTACTGTTTGTATTCCTAAATCAAGTATTCACCACCCTAGTATGATTAGAGAATCTTAATACTTTTTCACAATTGATATCATTCTGAATAAATTTAAACTTTTCCAAAAATTTAAACTATTATCTCAAAAAAAACACATAACTAAACCAACAAAATTCATTGGTAAAGGTAATAAAGTACCTATATCCACTACATTTTAGAGTACTCTTTGATCAACACACATCACTCTGTATGAGGTCCAATAGTCCACTTCACCCTTTCACCATTTCCACTAAAATATGATTTTTATTTTCTAATAAACTTGATTTAAAGTTACCAAATGATATAAAATAGAATTATTCCTAATCAAATGATTCTAATAATCTATCTTTATGGATTCTTTGAATTTCATTCATATTTATATTTCTTAGTTGAAAATTACAAAGGAAATCTGGATTGGAATCAACCTTTACATTCTTATTTTGAATGTTATAGACAAGATTATTGATGTCCAAAATATATATATACCAAATACCATACAACATTTTATCTATATATTTAGAACAACTCTTTTTATTAATAATGAATGAAAATACCATTTTTCTAAACAATATTCATAAAAATATTATATTCATGGAAGGAAAATAATCATATTATTATAATTCATGAACTAATATACTATATAGAATTAGATCATAAGTTCCTCCCTTCAATGTAGAAACTCTTACCATATTTCCTACACATAGATATACTTCACCATTATTCAATTATTTCATATCTATAATTATGTGTTTATTGGAAAAAAAATCTGTGATAGAAACATGGTATCTAATATCCATGAGTTAGAGTTAGAGAAATTGATTTCTCTGACATTCACATTCATATACATAGAAAACTTATCTTTGAGAAAACTTCTCATCCTTATATACCAATATATAATAGTTTTTTAGGTCACACCTATAAGTTACTTTAAAATGATAAATATGAATCAAGACATGATCTACAACAAACACATATTTATGAGTGTTTATCATGTTTTATATCTTTTCATTAAGTACTTTTAATGAACGTACTCCCACTAAAATGTTGACCCTGTAATATATGAACAAGTGATAAAAATATATACTATGGTTGTAAGGGGATATATATGTTCAGATAATGAGGTTTGGATAAGTTTTTGGTTAATTATCCCTTTATGATTATGGATTAATCTCTTGGTAAAATAATTTTTACCTAAATTTCTATAATTAATTTTAGTTATTTTCACTAATCAATTTGGAAAAAAATTTAGACTTAAATTTTTTTTTTCAAATTATAAATATGGTATCCATTTTTACAAATTAAATTTATAAAATTAGAAGGAATTAAATTAAAATTAATCTCACAAACACTAAGATAAATCTGGGTTTTAAACATAATAATTTTTGAATTTTGAAATGTTTTTATAAAAAAATTCAATATAAAAATAATTCCCATGACATAAATTGAATAAATAGATTTAAAATGGAACTAATTTCACATTGAAACTAAGGAATGATATCATTTTGTGTTTAAAATTTTTGTTCCAGGTGATCACACTCTCATCATAACTACTCCTTATAGACAATATTCAACTTCCATTAATTTAATTTATCATTTTAGAATTGTGTATTATTATATGGAATTTGTAAAATAGACATACACAATAATAATAAACCATAGATAAATAAATAAAAGTAGCTCCATAATGAGTGGGTATTAATAGTTGATCCATTGAGTGGTAATGGATCAACCTTTACCCTATCAGTAACTCCAAATTAATGGTCATCTCGAGTAACAATGCTCACTTTGTCCAATGCATCAAGATACTTTTTTTCATATATGTCTTCATATGATCTGGGTCCCCCTTCAACATTTTCATTATATATTTAATAACACATGTAGGTGACGGATTTTGGGACTGTGGGAGATACATGAATAAAATCACTCTTGGACACATTGGCCCTTATACATATAACAACATTATGGAACACTTTAAAATAGTCACTTTTAAATTAACTATATTAAACATCCATCTCGTATTAAATAAAATATTAAATATATTGTAACCAAATGGACATAAATT
Organism: Viscum album; assembly: GCA_963277665.1. Taxonomy (NCBI): domain Eukaryota; kingdom Viridiplantae; phylum Streptophyta; class Magnoliopsida; order Santalales; family Viscaceae; genus Viscum; species Viscum album. Next base: position 1,006,800,159 of record OY728140.1, read on the forward strand.
GGTCATTTTCCCTCATGATCAGTCATCATGAAATAATCTTTCAAAATAAAATTGAATTTGAAATTATCTCTTCTTGAAGTAATTGATTATGGTTTTTAAAAAATTATTTTAATTTTAGTTCATAACAAATTTTTCTCATGGTCATATAAATAATTTTATAAAATTATCCTTATTTTTATATAATAATATAATTTTTGATATATTTTTTGGGATCCTAGGATATTTTTTACTTTTTGGAGGGGTCCAGGGCCCAATTTGGCCAAAAACTTGAATAGGATGGTTAGGCAGGGCTGACCCGGTACATCCTGGATTGGGGTTCCACTTGTGGAGATGATTCATTATTACATCATGACCAATGGGGTGAAAACGGTTTGGTGGTGACACATAGTGTACTACTATATTAAAACAAAAAATAGTTTTTTTTACAATTCCAACCATGCCAACGAGCATAATAGGGTGCCCCGCCAAATAATTTAGGGGATAGGGTTTTTTTTCATTTTATAAGGTTATTAGATGTTCTTTGATTTCATTTAAAAACATATCCCATAGGTATTTGAACTTTACTTTCCCATGGATGAATAGTTTCTATGGGTAACTTTTCATATGAATATATATATATACATATATTCATTAAATTCCAATTAGATTATCCTAGGAATATTGTTTTGGATTCATATATATTAGACTATGTTTTTTTCTTTTGCTTTTTGTTTTTTTGGTATGATCATTTGATTTCAAATATGGTCACATCAATATATGTCATGTTTCATAGGATTGATTTTATCACAATTTTTATAAATAATTTCAAACACATCCTTGTCTATTCATGTTATAATAGAAAATTATATTCAATTGAATAAAATATAAATTTATTTGGATTGATTTTCATTCACAACATTTATAATAGTTTTATTATGCTTGGAAATAACTAAACCAAATTTTTTTGGATAATTTCATTTAGGTTGAGTCTTGTAAGGTAATATAGTTTTTTCTCAATTACATATTGTTGGTTCTATTTCATTATATAAATGAAAATTTTGTTCAGTTTGGGGTGGTATTAGTTTTTTTATATTTGTTATATTTTTTCAACTTTATTAATTTTATTTTGTTAAAATAAAATTATATATTTTGACTTTATTTTTGGAAAATTCTCGTTAGGTATGTTATGATATTATTACTTGTGTTCGGTTTATTTCTATTATACTCAAACCACATAAAAATTTTAAAGTGTCCTTATTTTGAATATGAGATGATATAGGGTTGTAATATCATCAAAAAATTAAATTTTAGACAAGTTTTTGTATCCATTTAAGTCTTATCCTTTTAATTTAACACTTAGTTATTCTATTTCATTTTAACTATGGTAATAAATATTGTAACATTAGTCAATTTTACACTTTTCCACATGGACGTCAAGTGTGATTTCCATAACAGATATGTTAAATAGAAAGATTATATTGAACAAACTTATAATTTTGAAGATAAATAATGTTTTCAAAAGTACAAATGCTTTATAGGGACTTAAAAAATCCCTTAGATCCTTGTATGATGAACCTAAAAGATTTTTGTTATAGAATGAGTATGTTAAGGGAACAACTGATCCAACTCTTTTTATAATGAAAGATAATAAAAGTGTTTTTATTATTCAAATTTATGTTGATGAGAAAATATTCAGATCATCTAAACAATCATTAACTGATTTATTTTTGAATTAAATGAAATCTAAGCTTGAAATGTGTATGATGGGTAAGTAAACATTTTTTATGGCTTCAAAATTTCTCAAAAACCAAAAGGAACCTATATATTTCAATTTATGTATATTAATGATATTATAATGAATTATGGAAATGGAAATACTAAAAGTATAAGTACTCCAATTGGTACCAAAATTCTCTTGATCATGATGAATCTAGGAAACCAGTAGATCAAACATCTTCTAGAGGTGTGATATATTGTTTGTTATAATTATCATCTTGTCATCTAGAATTAATGTTTTTAGTATGATTTTGTCACGAACCGAATCTGGTCGCCGCCAAAACCGGCACCAAACCTAGCCCGTGACATGACCCGAAGGGCATTCCCTATCCCCACGGCCTGGCACAAGTGCCCGGGTATCATTTATTTTTGTTTGGGAACAATTTACCCGAATATGAATGCATAAAACATTAAAAACAATCAATAAACTGAATCAAAAAAATGTAAAACAAACTGGGTTTAAAAAAAACCAGAACTGAATACATATTTTAAAAGACACTACAAGTGGTATAAAAAAAATAATGAAAACATAAAGACATCCACATGGACTCCACACGATAAGGGGGTCATCACCCGCCAGCCTTCTCCGCAACTCCGCCCCAATGATGGGGACTAACACCCTGACCCGCCATCACCCTTAGCCTTCCCTTTACCTGAGTCAAGCATAAGTAGGTCTACTTACACCCAATGGGTGTAAGTAGGGCGTGATACTAAGCCCAATAGGATACCACCAGATAATTCCAAAGAGCATGCAATACAATTTGAACAAAACAAGCAATTTTAATACACAAGGTGAAATAGTGTTAAAATTCAAAGAAATGCAACTTTCAATTGAAAACAGTTTTCAGTCCAAGAATTCCAGTATGTTAACACATTAAATAGACATGTGAGATACTGTAAATTACTGCCAAAACACCCCACAACAAGGGTAAATACCACAAATCCAATGAGCATCAAAATCGGGAACACCCCTAAGCACTAGGTTGTCTCGGGCCCAATGTACCTCGTACCTCGGTGTAGAGTAACCATAGAAAAATCCATTCTCATGCAGAAGCCACTAGTATGGAACATACCCATAACCTAGTGGTCCCCAATAATCATCCACATATTTTAGTTAGAGTTGTCATTATCCAAATGCTAAGTGGAACAGGGACAAAACCCATCTGATCCACTAGTCGTACTAGTACAAATCCTCCCCACCTAGGTACCCAGGATTCCCCTTTTGTGCTCAAACAATTTCAGAAAACAACACACATCCTTTTGCACATAAAATTTCACCACTGGTCAGAAAAAAATATTACAGTATCTACACACATTTTATACCATTTAAAACACACAATAAAATAATTTTATTTTCAATAAAACAACTTCTCAAAACATCACATTCTTTTGCACCTAAAGCTCCTTAAGGTATCCACTTTTCACACTATGTGAACACTTGTAAGTCATTAAAACAAAATTTCAGTTCAATACATTTTAATTAAACCAACAATTCAGTTATGGGGAAACCCAATGTGAACCAAGAAGTTATATCTTTTAAAAACCACCATTTTCACACAAACATGGCACTTAAAGCCGATTTTCTTCCCAAACACCATTTAAGCAAATTTTCACAGCAACAACAAAAAAATAATAAACATTAAAAACATGATTTTCAGTCATAATACAGTTCAATAAAATCAACTAAGAAATTATAGGTCAGCCCAAAATGAACCAATGAAAGATTTGATTGAAAACCCCCCAATTTCACCAAAAATTGGAACTTAAAATTCATTTTCATTTTAAATGCAACTAAAACCAATTTTTACAGAAATATTCAAGGGAAATATACATTAAGGTACCATGAATACAGAAATCTAATTAACAAAAATTGCACAAAAAATGGAATCACCTACCAAAACCAAGGAAACCCTTGAACCCTTTGTGTGAAAACTCAAACGCACCACCGCCGCACCTCAAGAAAGGTAAAACATACATAAAACCATAATTTCAGACCATGAAACACAATATAAAACCCTAATCCCCGGACATTATAAACCTCAATGATAAGGGAATACACCCTATGTAAATTGGATGTAACCCTAAACAAATTGAAAGAAGAAAGAAGGAGAACAACTTACTTAAAATATCTTGTAGAAATCTCCCCCCAAAATACCAACATCTGATTCTAAAAATACTCAAACCTTAAAGAGAGGTTTGAACAAGGATATTGAGATCATTTGTGAATTTTAATGGGGGAAAAAGAGAAAAAATTGAGAGAGATATGAAGGAATGAACTTACCTCTTCAAATCTGGATGATTTGAGGAAGCCTATGCAGTTCGGCACCAAATCTCGATTAACCAGAGCTCCAAAGAGGGGGGAGAGAGAATGGTCGCGCGGATGGGGTCAGTGGTTCTGGGCTCCACTTGGAATCACCGAAAAATCCCAAAAAAGTAATAAGATATAACATAATCAAAATTTATTTTTAAAACAGGAATTGGGATTTCGGGCAGGCCCAACCCCTTATATAAAAACTCAAATAAACCCTGGTTATGGATTTCTAAAAGCTCCAAATTACCTTGGTGGTGTTAATAGACTAGGGGAGGTCAAGTAGGAATTTTAATGGATGAAAAATGTTGAAAAATTAAAAAGTTATATAGGATACAAAATTTATTTTTTAATCTGAAATTGGGCTCACGGTTTGGCTCAATTCATGAATACTCATCTATTCCTCCCTAAAACCTAGGTAAACCCCCAAAACAAAGCAAGGATGTAAATTAAAGGAAAAAATACCTTTAAAATTTGTCATGGATGTGACAATTCTCCCTACCATAAAGCATTCCGCCCCCGGAATTCCACAAAAGCACCAGATGCAAAAGCAATGCCCAAACGATAGACCAAGACAGACTTCCTTGCCACGTTTTCACCCGCTTCATAAAGGAAGAACATATCTAGTTGATCAAACAAAGGAAGATAATACTCTCACCAACCAAAAAGTACCCCACTTACATAAAATTATAAAAAACATTAAAAACACATGCCAAAACAAAACACCTCAAACACTACAAGACGACGCTCAAGCAATCCACTTGAAACGAACAATGAACTCGAATAACGCTACCACAACATTACGTAAACAAAACCATTGGGTGTTATCCAACCCCAAAATTACCCAAGTAACATATTCGTGGATAGATAGACTTTAACGATACTACCTCCTACCTAGAATACACCATGGACAACACTGAGTCACTAGTACGGGGTGACCCAATCTGGACATCCCACCACCAGGGACAACTCAATTTTCTTAGATAGAATAAGGATAGCAATTGGGGAATGAACGAACGGTCTCCCCATCATAAGGGTTAAAATAAAATTATTAATTTTCCAAGAGAACATACATGATACCCATGATGGGTCTCCCCACCATAATAATGAACACAACTTTCCTTAAGACAAAATCAAGACACTAACAGGGGGCCTCGAACGGAATTCCCAGCATTAGGGGTAGATTAATATCAGAATTCTTCCAATGAAAATTAAATGAGTCCCATTGTGGGTATACCCCAAAAAAACCCAACCATCTTAACTAAATAGTATGGGATAACAACAAAAAAACAACAGAATTTTAAGGAGCTAGCATGGTCGCACGGTTGGTTCACACAGTTTGGGAAACCGCGAGTTAATTGTGTGGATCATTCAGTCCAAAGAGGAAACTTCACACAGCTTCCTTTGCCAAGGATCATGGACATCCAGAGACCATGCAGTAGCTACTTTCTCTTATCACATGGTCCCCTAGGTTGGCACATGGTTACTGATAACCGCGTACAAACTATGCACTTCAACCTGCCTAACCCAAATTTTAACCTTTTCTCTAAAAACCCAAGGGAACCCAAAGGGGAAAAAATAAACTCAGGGTATGACATGGGAACAAGGTACTCACACCTCTTTCCACCAAATGTGAGAAATTGGAACAAGATGACGACACCAGAGGTTTAAACTATTCCTATCTTTCATATTGAGGATATGACCTTGACCAAAAGTTTGAAGGACTCTAGGATTTCCCCTAACTACGTGCCAGCTTCTCTCCGGGGCCTATGGCTGGAGCTCAATGGATTGAAGCATCTTCGGCCTCGTAGTTAGGATTTGGAAACCCCTAAACTGAACATCTTATTCCAGTTCCAAAAACAATTATACTGTAATCTCATATGGTCTCATTAAGACATGACACACTTCAAACCCGCTTTTCCACAACCCATCATTTTACCAAAACAAGAACTTAGAGGATTCACACACATCACCCCTTTTTTTCTTCAGATTCTAAACAGCGGAATGAAAGGACATATAGAAACAAATTCCTCTAGAACATAGGATTTAGAATTCCCTATAGGGAAACACACATCCAAAAAAATAGAGACTCTCATAAGATTGCACAATCTTCACCCTTATAGTCAAATGAACACATGACATCACAAGGCATCACCGAAACATGACCATTTTGGATAAAATAAAACACAAGGAGAGGGACCTTGTACTGAGTCCCAAACAGCACATGATTCCAGCAAGTGTCCATAATAGCCACTCTTGGCCAGATCTTGCACCCTGGTGGCCTAACATTAACTCTTGCTTCAATGATACTGACGAAAGACCCAAAGGCCCTTTAAGACATCATTCTACAATGACAACCCTGAACTTCATTGACCTTCAACAACTTAGTAAACATAATAAACTAAGGTCTATTTCAACCTCCCACAAGCACTCTCCCACTATAGGGGGATCCAAATAAAAAAAAGAAGAGGGGTAAACTAAATCTCCAAACGTCAAGAAAAAAGTCTTTACGTTAATCAGTTGGAGGATCATCCAACGGTGAATCACCATAGGGAAAACATGAATCGTACATTAAAACAATATGGGGGAGTACCCTAGCCTACATGAAAACCCAAGGACCCAACCGATCTGGTCATTTGGTCACAAAAGACCACAAACCTGAATCGAACACATGATGAGAGCCACCACATTGGCCTCCCAAACATTTCCTCAAAAGAGACCACTGAACAACACTTCATTCCAACTTATCAATGAAACACCAAAACAAAACATAATTCAAACAAGAGGGGTTATTGAACTCGAAACATCCCACGATAATAATCCCGAAAACACATAATCCATACCTCCCAACCATACATTATCAAAACACAACACTTTCCTTCAAAAAAATTATTTAAAAAACAGTGTTGGTGGGTTGCGCATTTACGAATGGTATCTCAAGAGCCTCACACATGCATGTTTACATGCCACACTGGGAACCCACCTCATATCCATCCATATTCTCAAATAAACCTATGCATGTGGTCACCCTTGAGCGCACCAATTACCAAAAATCAAATCTTTCCTCTTTTTAAAATCAAAACTTTTAACCACACTTTCCCTTTCTCAAAAACAATAACCATAATATCAAAACCCAATTTTTCATCTCACAAACCAATTTAGAAAAGAATCTATAATTCAATAAAAGCACATATTCATGCCTTTCACAATTGTTTCAAAACATTTCAACCCATTTCAAAACAAATCTATTTTCATGAAAAACACCATTTCATAAATCTCCTTTTAATTAAGAACTCAACTCTTCTCATTTCAAGAAAAGGTTCTAAAAGTTCATAAGTTTTTTTTGTTCAGTAGTCACCAAAACCAAAATCCATCTTCTACCCCCACACAAAAATTCTAGAACACCTAATTCAATCCAAAACACATTTCCACGGTTTAAAAAAAAATTCCATTAGAAACATATTTTCAAAACCCCAATTAACATAGTTCATACTTTCAAAAGAGGTGTAAACACATAATTTACCCTTTTGAAATAATTCTGAAATTTCATTTATAGGCACTAAAAAAACATAAATCCATTTTCAATTTAATAGAAAATAACTTCACAAAAATTCACACTCCTTAAAGTGAAGTCATTTTTTTTCTTAAAAAAACCAAGTTTCCAAGATTCCAAAACAAAGAGACACAATACAATGTGAGAGGAAACAAGTTTCTGTGGGTGACTTGGACATATGGTTGGCAGCCATATTCCAATCACTTCACCATCACAGAGATTATTCTAGGGAAATATCCACGACTCCACATGGCTTTCCAGGCCCTGTGAGCTCACTGAGATTATTTTCCCAACTCTCTTTTCATTTCCCATAGTCATCATTAAACCAAGAAAACCAAAGGACTTAGATAAATCCATACTACCCATGGTGACTTGAATCCCGTCATGACGTGTGTTGGCCAGGCACACTACCCATGACTGAAATTTCAAGTCCCAAAAATCCTAGCTCCAGACTATGCTGACTCTTCCCCAAATAACATGACCCAAGGAGCGAACCTCCTCTGATACCATTTTGTCACGAACCGAATCTGGTTGCTGCCAAAACCAGCACTAAACCTAGCCCGTGACATGACCCGAAGGGCGTTCCGTATCCCCACGGGCTGGCACAAGTGCCCGGGTATCATTTATTTTTGTTTGGGAACGATTTACCCGAATATGAATGCATAAAACATTAAAAACAATCAATAAACTGAATCTGAAAAATGTAAAACAAACTATGTTTAAAAAAAACCAGAACTGAATACATATTATTAAAGACACTAGAAGTTGTCTAAAAACAAATAATGACAACATAAAGACATCCCCATGGACTCCACATGACAAGGGGGTCATCACCCGCAAGCCTTCTCCGCAACTCCGCCCCAACGATGGGGACTAACACCCTGAACCGCCATCACCCCTAGCCTTCCCCTTACCTGAGTCAAGAATAAGTAGGTCTACTTACACCCAAGGGGTGTAAGTAGGGTGTGAACCTAATCCCAATAGGATACCACCAGATGATTCCAAAGAACATGCAATACAATGTTAACAAAACAAGCAATTTTAATACACAAGGTGAAATAGTGTTAAAATTCAAAGAAATGCAACTTTCAAATGAAAACAGTTTTCAGTCCAAGAATTCCAGTATGATAACACATTAAATAGACATGTGAGATACTGTAAAGTACTGCCAAAACACCCCACAACAAGGGTAAATACCACAAATTCAATGAGCATCAAAATCGGGAACACCTCTAAGCACTAGGTTGTCTCGGGCCCTATGTACCTCGTACCTCGGTGTAGAGTAACCATAGAAAAATCTGTTCTCATGCACGATCCACTAGTAGGGAACATACCCATAACCTAGTGGTCCCCAATCATCATCCACATATTTTAGTTAGAGTTTTCGTTATCCAAATGCTAAGTGGAACAGGGACACAACCCATCCGATCCACTAGCCGTACTAGTACAAATCCCCCCCCCCCACCTAGGTACCCGGGCTTCCCCTTTTGTGCTCAAACAATTTCAGAAAACAAAAAACATCCTTTTGAAAATAAAATTTCACTACTGGTCACAAAAAAATAGTACAGTAGCTACACACATTTTATACCATTTAAAACACACAATAAAATTATTTTATTGTCAATAAAACAACTTCTCAAAACATCACATTGTTTTGCACCTAAAGCTCTTTAAGGTATCCACGTTTCACACTATGTGAACACTTTGAAGTAATTAAAATAAAATTTCAGTTCAATTCCTTTTAATTAAACCAACAATTCCGTTTTGGGGCAGCCCAATGTGAACCAAGAAGTTATATCTTTTAAAAACCACCATTTTCACACAGACATGGAACTTAAAGCCCATTTGCTTCCCAAACACCATTTAAGAAAACTTTCACAGCAACAACAAAAAATAATAAAAATTAAAAACATGATTTTCAGTCATAATATATTTCAATAAAATCAACTAAGTAATTATAGGTCAGCCCAAAATGAACCAATGAAAGATTTGATTTAAAAACCCCCAATTTCACCAAAAATTGGAACTTAAAATTCATTTTCATTTTAAATGCAACTAAAACCAATTTTTACAGAAAAATTCAACGGAAATGTACATTATGGTACCATGAATAAAGAAATCTAAATCACAAAAATTTCACACAAAATGGAATCACCTACCAAAACCAAGGAAACCCTTGAACCCTTTGTGCGAAAACTCAAACGAACCGCCGCCGCACCTCAAGGAAGGTAAACCAGACCTAAAACCATAATTTCAGACCATGAAACACAATATAAAACCCTAATTTTTAAACCCTAATCCCTGGACATTAAAAACCTCAATGATAAGGGAATACACCCTATGTAAATTGGATGTAACTCTAAACAAATTGAAAGAAGAAAGAAGGAGAACAACTTACTTAAAATATCTTGTAGAAATATCCCCCAACAATACCAGTATCTGATTCTAAAAATACTCAAACCTTTAATAGAGGTTCTAACAAGGATATTTAGATCATTTAGGAATTTGAATGGGGGGAAAAGAGTAAAAATTGAGAGAGATATGAAGGAATGAACTTACCTCTTCAAATCTGGACGATTTGAGTAAGCCTATGAAGTTCGGCACCAAATCTTGATTGACCAGAGCTCCAAAGAGGGAGGAGAGAGAAGGGTCGCGCGGCTGGGGTTAGTGGTCTTGGGCGCCACTTGGAATCACTGAAAAATCCCAAAAATGAATAAGATATAACATAATCAAAATTTATTTTTAAAACGGGAATTGGGCTTTCGGGCAGGCCCAACCCCTTAGATAAAAACCCAAATAAACCCTGGTTATGGATTTCTAAAAGCTCCAAATTACCTTGGTGGTGTTAATAGATTAGGGGAGGTCCAGTAGAAATTTTAATGGATGAAAAATGTTGAAAAATGAAAATGTTATATAAGATACAAAATTTATTTTTTAATCTGAAATTGGGCTCACGGTTTGGATCAATTCATGAATACTCATCTATTCCTCCCTAAAACCTATGTAAACCCCCAAAACAAAGCAAGGATGTAAATTAAAGGAAGAAAATACCTTTAAAATATGTCATGGATGTGACAGATTTTGTGAAAGATATTAATCTAATCCAATGTATTCCCATTTAAAAGTAGTGAAAATAAATTTTTTCTACTTAAAAAGTACTATGGACTTAGGACTTTTTTATTCTTCTAGAAACCATTTTGTTATAACAAGATTATAAAATGTTGATTTTGGTGGATGTAAAATTGATAGAAAAATTACATTTAGAAAATTTCATTTCTTAAGATATTAATTAGTTTATTGTTCATGTATGAAGCAACACTCAATGTCACTTTCTACTATTGAAGTTGAATATGTAGCAGTTGGAAGTTGTGGTGCTCAAGTGGTGTGATTGGAACACGCACTCACAGACTATGGAATGTGTCTTACCAAAACACATATATTGTGTGATAATACATGTGACAATTCCCTAAGGAAAAAAACATTCACATCACTCTTGAGAAAAGAACATCGATATTAGGAATCATATTCATAGGGATCACATGCATAAAGGAGATACCATTATTTAATTTATTGGAACACAAGATTAAATTACTGAAATTTCTACAAAATATTTACCCTCTGATAGATTCAAATATATTAAATAAAATTGTATAATGATAACTGTAAGGTAATCATTCATATTAACATTTTTTGAACCCTATCTCCTTACATTAAAAAACTCTTTTTCATAAGAGTGTACATTTTTTATTCATTCAAATCCTTTATTAATAATTTTTTTTACCTAAAATTGTTTACTTAATTAAATTATCAGAATCAAAATTTTTGAATTCTGGAAACCTGAATTTCTGATTTCTCGGAACCTAAATTTTTGAATTCTCATAACCTGAATTTTTAATTCTCATTACGTAAATTTTTTAATTATCAAAACCTAATTTTTTATATTCTCTCACCATGAATTTTTCAATTCTCAGTACATGAATTTTTCAATTCTTCGAACCTAATTAAATTTTTATATGTTACTGAAATTAGTAGTATATTATGAATGAAAATGTAAAAAAATTAACATATTTTGAAAAAATTCATATTTAATCCTAAAAATTAATTTATAGAAAATCATCTATGATGATAATTCATATTCAATTCGTTAGACTATATCTAGTTAGAGAAGAATTATTTTTCATTATAACCATTATGCAATATAATATTTTCTTTTAAATTCTTTAAATTAAATTTCAACTTGTATAAAAATTAGTATTTTTTACTATTTAGGAAAAAATCATTATTTTTAGAAATAGAATAAAAATGATTTAAAAAAAATTATATAATGAATTTTAAAAAGATGTAAAATTTTTAATATTAAAATTATAATATTTTTAATATGAAGTTTTATATAAAAACAAATGATTCAAAAAAAACAATTAAGTTATATTTGAAATATATCTTATTCAATTGATAAACCACAAATAATTATTGTAGTGAAAAATAAATTGAAAAAATATTATCATGAATATTAATAATACATTATATTAATTCATTACTAACATTAAATAGGCTTAAAAATGATGATATATTTTTATATACCTATGATTATCCTTTATGGATCATGTTTATTATCTAAAGAAGTTGGAAATCATATTTTAAGATTAGTTTTTTTAATTTTTAAATTCATATTGTATTACATGTTTATGAAGGTGATGTTAAAATTAATTATTTTGACATATGTTTTTCAAAATTTACATTAAAACACCTTATTTAAAGAAAATTGAAGTGATATTTAAATGTTTATTTTGATAAACTAATATTGGTAAGAAATATTCATATCAGTTTTATATATTTAATCAAAATTTATTTTTTAAAATAAAACAACTTTTAAGCATTTTTTCCACAAATATAGTAACGAATATTTATGAAAAAAATGATCATTATTTTGGGTGAAAATTGACATGGAATGGGGAATTTAATATCATTTTTTACCCTAAATTGATATAGAATGGAGATTTCAACATCAGGTTTCACCCAAAACTATTGTGAACATCTAAGGAAATTCTAATATTCTATGTCTGTTTTATAGAACATCAAAAACTAAAAATCTTATGAAGTGCTTAAAAAAGTCACTATATCCTTCTGAAACACTTCAAATCCCATATTTTCATAAAGTAATGGACTAGAGTGTTCTGGGCCATTACAAATAGAAACATAGATATTTTTTTCAATATTTTCTTCATATTCCACCTTCCCTATTTTTAAGAGAAATTTTTATTAAACCATTTTAAGAGGTTTTATATTAACAAAGGATTTTTGAAATTTCAAACCCTGATTTATCGAGTGGAATTTCAAAAATGGATTAATAAATATATTAATTTGGGAAATTAAATATCTAGATATTTAGAATAACACTATGTTCGATAATATATATATCACACAATGTCAAGCTTAAATGATCTTGGAAATACTATTATTTTATGATCATTGTTACCTACCATAGTATAGAATGGTATAAATAATAGTATAAACATTATAAAAATTTATATTTATATGTACAATGTTACTAATTAATAATAATTAATTTCTAGATAATTTAAAATCATTATTTGGTAAAATCGATATCATTTTTTTATAATCATTGGAAATTATTTTTGGATGATATTTTGGGATTTTTTTGAAAAAATTATTTTTTATATAAATATTGAAAAATACAAATTTAAAAAATTTTCATTTCATTTCGTTAAAATTTCCCATTATAATTTTGAATTGATATTAAATTCATATAATAATCCTTTATTTATAAATAATCTGTTTAATTTCATATTAATCTTATTTATTGTTGATTTTCTATGTAAGTTAAATTTTTGGCCCAGAGATTTTTTTTTCTAAAAGATAATTTTAATTCATTTTGCAAGGTTATACTAAAATAAATTTTTATCACTTGAAACTTATAAAAACATAAAAATTATAAAAAACAAAAAACCAAAAAAACCCTAAACCAATAACAACCATAAAAACCCCTAAGAAATTTAAAAACCCTAAAAAGCCATAAAACCCCTAAAACCTATAGAAATATCTAAAAACCCTTGAAACCTCAAAAATCATGAAAAAAATATAAAAACCCATAAAACCCTAATAACTCAAAAAAATATAAATACCCAAAAAAACCATTCAAGTCCTTCAAAATCTAACCCCCCCCCTGTGGGCATAAAGGATCACTACAGTGGACATTTGAATGTTTTCATAGGTCTTCCTGGGCACCACGTGTGGTTTTTCATGTGATTTATTTCCCTTTGGGACTTTTAAATACCTCGGTATATCTCTTTTTCAATTTTTATTTTTTAGGAGGGATAGCTGGAAATGCATAAATTTCTCTTGGGGGGGGGGGTCGGTGAACCCCATGGTTATGGGGCTTGTCCTGCATGCCAAGAGCCGACAAATGACACATCCCATGAAATCAAAAATTACCACTAGAAAATTCCATCAATGTTTGATGATTCTTCCGGTGCATAGAGATTTTTTTCAGAGATAGTTTTCAAGAAAAGTGATGATAATGAGCTAGGGTTTGTCACATGTCAGGTCCTACGAACTAAAAATCTCATATAGACAATGCTATCCGAGTGAGAGAATTTGAAGTGGACTTGGGTCTTGTCTTGAGGGATGTGGTGCACCGTGAAATGAAAGGCATTGAGAGGGGGGTTGTAGCATGTGATACCCTAATATCTGATAAAGATAATTCCATCCATCTGAGCTGATTTGATACTGGCTTGGGGCTTGTCAGACATAGCTCCCTAAAAAAGAAATGACACCTTGCTGGGGTCTGTTGAAGGTGCCAGGGGCATTCACTCAAACTATGGAAAGACATTTAGATAGGAATTGTTATATTCAAGGTCCCATATATAATGGCAACCACCTAATGATAATTCAATTCACGTGTGAGGATCCACTATGCACATGGGGCATGTCATGTTTGTAGTGATGGAGGATACGAGGGACGGATGCTGTAACGACCCGAAATTTCGAATAAATTTTTTTCCTAACATTGTGTGTTATTTTATTTTATACTCAACAAAACTATTTAATTCAATAAAATGAGTATAATTAAAATAAGACCATTGGAATTCGACTGCTATATGACTGTTGGTCAGTATGACCGTTGGAAACTAAATGTTGCGATTATTGTCTATAAATACTAGTGATCTTGATTAATAAATATAGAAATAAGATTTGAAGGCCCCATCCAGTAGTCTCGGGCTGATCGAATCCCATCCAACGGAACTCGAGAAGGAGGTAGAACCTTTGGGCTTTGCTTTGGACCAAACCCAAGCTGAACTTCATCTTATAAAGTTGGAATGGAATCGCCTTCGTGAGAAGTTCAAACTGATAGAAATCACTACTCGGGCAATGTTGGCCGAGCCGCCCCAGGATTCTATCACTCTAGCACACCTTACTCTTAGGTCCTATGCTGGTGTTATAAGGGGTTATGTAACGAGACCGTAACTTCCTTTTGTAATCCTTTGATTTAAATAAAAATTGTGATTTCTTTATATGGTGAAGTTTCTGAATTTTCAAATGTTTGGATAAAAATAGGATGTATATTATTGATGAATTTTGGAAAACGGATATTTCAAAATATTTATGTAATCCTAAAATAATTAATGATGTGTACTAATTTTCAAAAAAATGGTCTTCTGGAAATGTGTTCAGTAAAAAATTTAGAATCTAATAAGATCAACTTAATTTTTTGTGAATAGTCAATTATGAATAGTTATTTTACACTTAGGATTAGTAATGTGACCAAATAGATTAGTAATATCACTTAAAAAAGTATTAATATAATTTAGGCACCTTGATTAAGTAATATGAATCAATAAAATAGGTAAATAACTATTTTAGAAATTTTTAGGTAAGTATTAGTTTTTTTGGGTGAATAGTGTTTTTATTTAAAAAATAAATTAAAAAAATTTAGAAAATTATTTTTATAAAATGGAGTTCATTTTTTAATTAAGATCATTGATATTATGTTAAGGTGAATAATTTAGATTTTTCTAAAAAATTTGAATTTTCTATGAATAGTGAATTTTCAGTTTAGAGTTTCGGGTGTTTAATGACATAATTAAGGATGTAATAATTATGTAATAATTCTATTAGAATTATGAATAGTAATTTAAGTTATGATGTGTCCCAATTTTCCAATACCATGGGAAAATACCATGGGCAAAACCATGGTTTTTCCAATACCACCAAGGAGGTGTCCCTTGGCCATTAATGCCTTGTCCCCTCACTTCTCTTACAAATACCAATCCTTTCCCACATTAATTTCATTTATAACTCCCCCTCAAAGAATATATGGTCTCATTACCTTCCATTGAGTCCTCCCAAGGTTCCCCCAATCCCTCAATTTCCCAACCTCCGAGTTTTAAGAGTTACGTTTTAAGGTAAGGGATCCTACCTCACTCTTTCATTTCATGTATTCTCTTTTATGTCTTTTATTTTATGCTCCATGTTCTTATTCTGGGGATGTAATTTTATATTAATCCTACTATCCACTTCATTTTCATATGATTAGATACCCCCTCTTTCTATCATCAATTCATTTTACAAATTTGTAGGTGGCGTTGTTAGGGTGCCGAATTTTTATAAGGGATCATACCTCTCTCTTTCTTTTCAAGTACTCTCGTTTATGTCATTTCTTTTAAGCCCCATTTTCTCATGTTGAGGGTGTTATTTTATATTAATATTAATTTAATTTTCATGTTCATATTACGAGAGACCCCCTCTTTCTCTCATCGTTTCATTTTATGAATGTTTAAGTGGCGTCGTTAGTCTGGCGAATTTTTGTAAGAGATTCTTTCACACTTTTCATTTTCAAGGTTCTATTTTTATGTCACAGATTTCACATTACATTTTCTTATGTTGGTGTATGATCTCTATATCCATAATAATTTCTTCTTTATGTTCATATTATGAGGGACCATATTCTATCTCATGAATCCATTTTTTTACGTTTTTAGTGACGCTGTTAGGCTGGCGAATTTTCATAAGAGAAATCTTATTTTTGTTTTCCTTTCAAGTTTTTCATTTCATATGGTATGTCATTCATGTTTCCTTACCATGTTCTTATATCATTTATATTCTGTCTCCATAATGTTTTATGAATTATATATGAGTGTGTGACCCATGTCCCCTCTCTTTTCAATGTTATCTAAAAACCCTGCAACATAGCGTTATGCTTCCGAATTTTCATCTAAAAATGTCTCTCTCTTTTTCTAAAATTCTTTTATTTTATTAAGTTGATACTCAAAGATATTTCTTCTATAGGGGTATTGGCATGTATATCAAAATTTTCTATTTTTAATTCTGGGATTTACATATATGAAACCCGCTTTCCTTATTCTGTGGTTTTAAAGTGACTTAAAGATCTTGTCTTTAAAGCAGTTTTTAAAATGTTATGATTATGAAATGAAAGCCATTTCTTTTATGAATATATAGGTTATTTATGAAATGTTTTATGATGATATATATGGATCACGTGATAATAAAGACAAATTAGGGGTGCTCCCTGATATCTCTCCAATGCATTGTGTGAAGACTTAATCTCTAGAGATGACCATTTTAACGATACCTTGGTGAATAACCTTGGTAATTATTTATGACACCTTGGGGATGGACCTTGGTGATATAGAAATGATTTCCCAAGTAAAATGTTGTAGCCACATCTTCAAGTTATGAAGCGCGTTATTTTTATTCTAATATGCCTCATGATCTCTTCCTCATGCCTTAGAGTTAGTTATCATGACTCTATTCATGTATCTCAAGTTCACATGTAAAATGTTTCTCTTTCTTCCATTATTGGGCCTTCTGCTCACCCATTCCTTTGATGTATGCTCGTAGGATATGGGGTGATATAATGAACTTAGTATGAACAATGAATAAGCCTTTCAAGTGTTTAAGAAGAATGTTTTATGTCGTCATGTATTAAGTTCTTGGTATCCATGCCACTAAACCTTAATGATCCTCAATTTTGTATAATGTAATGAAAGTTTATGTGATAAAAAGGTGGGATGTTATAGGTGCCATGACAAGTTGTCATCCTTTACATGCTAAATATATCACATCAGTTTCCATTCCTATGTTTTCATAGGACTTCTAGGGATCTATGTGTGGTCTTTCATGTACTATTTTTTTTTCATCCGGGTCATCTAAATCCCTTTGTATGTCTCATCATCAAATATGATGTCTCTGGGTGGGATAGCTAGAAATTCATAAATGCATACTTAGTGGGGGAGGGAGGTCACTTTCCCTTAGAAGTGGAAGTAGTCCACTTCCCACTCGCATGATCTCTACTATCCATACCTAAAATAAGAGAAAATAAAAATAAATGAAAAGTAGAAAAAGAAGAAAATGTGAGAAATCTGAAAATCGAGGAGAAAACAGCGTGTAGATCCAGGATATATGACTTGTAGTACAATATAATGTGGTGCCCCTGTCGGTGGCTAGACACAGTGTTGACTAGGGCATGGGATAAGGGAAATATACACCATGTGGAAAGGGATACATGTTTTGTGCATGAAAATGGTTTGTTAGGCATGTATACCATCTACAAGGAGTCCTTTCAAGTGTAGTAAGATATGGTGTGTCCCAAACATACATTCCATGTATGGTGACAAGATAAAAGGCTATGTCCCTGAGGATACGGTTGAAGCCAGATGGACAGGGAAGGTACGGTACACTAAGTGTACTGAATGTACATTCCATGTACCAGCCAAATGGCGATAACATGTCATGTGTGGCTGTGTAAAGGATGTACGCAGCATGTGTTCCTTATGCAACCAATGTACTATGTGGGAAGCCGAATGGTTAGCTGGTCAGGAAATCACTCTAAATGCAATGAAAACAGTGAAATAAGGAGAATATAACAGTGTACCTAATCTGAGGATAAAAATGTGGAAGAAATCAATCCGAACAACAATCAAAATCTATGGATTGAAATCAGGGAGACAGGAGGTCGTGCGAGAGAAGAAAATGGGGAAGGGGGTCACGCGACATGGCTTGAGTCCGGGTAGCACCCAACCGTAATAGTCGTAGTACACAGCTTTTCATAAAGTGAACATGCAGTGTATATTGTTTTCTTATAAATAAATTTGATAATATAATTATTATAGTAAACTATATAATAATTAATATTAATATTTAAAAATTAAAAAGAAATATATATATATATATATATATATATATATTCGACTAAAAATAATGGAATACATGTAATGTATCGAGAAAGGCATATCCCTATAACAAGAAGGAATTTCCTTTTTAACCTGTACAGACTCAAAGTACAAGAATACGACAAGAGGAAATCACAAAGTAAATTGTTGTAGTAAAAAGAGTGATGAAGCAAATGGGGGAAGAATACAAGCCCAACTGTAAAAGTATATGTACAACAGAAAGGAACAATAAAACTGAAAAAGGGGAAATATATACTGGGTTATCATTTGAGGATCCTACCTGAAGGGTAGGTACAGATTGCCTCATCATTACTCTACATCCACCTATCTCCTCTGCGTACTGCCTAGTCCTGGCTCCCTCAAACCTCAGCCTAGCTGCTCGTCGTCTGCACAGGACACAGCAAGTTGCGGGCGAATCCCGTGTAGGGATGAGTATAAAAATACCAAGTAGGGAACCCGAGACCACCAAAGGTATCTCATAATTCCACAAAGGAAAACCACAATTCATGATCTCAATCACAATGAACAAATAAATAGACACATCTCAAAAAAAAATTCCTCTCAAACTAGGTTTTTAGTGATGTATAGAAGTACGTATGATTTTTCGTGAAGCTAGATGATCTTATTCTATCAAGAGGAACTACTTCTGACCATATGGAGTCTGACCCATACATGATTGATAGGTACTAACCCCCACAACGATCCAGATAGGATCTGACCCTCCCAGAGTTGATAGTTAACTAACCCCTACTGACCCATACATGATCTAACCCACATAGGATCTGTATGTGATGACCCACATAGGATCACTGAGCACTGACCCACACAGGATCTGTCCCACACACGATCAATCTGCACTGACCCACAAAAGATAATTTAGTGCTGACCCACACAGGATCTAATGCACATAGGATTGGTATGGTGGAAACACACAGGATTATTGAGTGATGACCTCTGTATGATCTGTCTCCATCCTTTGCCTCACTGCTAGCCAACTGGATTCATCGCACCCAGTGCGCTTGAGATCTATAGTATCTACGTCTCGAGATATCGGTCATACCTTGAACATAACTATTCTCCAAAAAGAAGTAACCCAATGGACCTCCATGTAGTAAGGGTTCCAACGTGACAGAAGGTGCATCAATCAGACACCCGCTCTGTGAGTTATAAGCGTTTTAGTTATAGGGGCCTGGTTTGATTCAGTCTCTATCCAACCCAGTGGTACTCCAACATTCTTCAAAACTCAAGTGGAGTATATAAAAAGGATCATCTTAATAAAAGGATCCCAACGCCACATACGATTCATCAAATAGACAACTGATCCTCAAGATATAGTCCTTTAAGTGTTTCTGGGTCTTTTTGGGTCTGAGTCCGGTATGACCCAGTAGGACCGACCCAGCCTGACTCGGCCCACAAGGGGGAAGCCCAAAAAGGTGGATCACAAGGGTGGACTGACCCACAAAGGGTGGCCCACAATGGCCGGCCCACACAGGCAGCCTGGCCCGCAATGGGTCGGCCTGCATAGGGCATCCCGCAAGGGCGCAGCCCAGATTGCATAGGGCGATGCCCGAAAGGGGACGACCTAGCCTGTGTAGGGCGTGGCCCGCAACAGGGAGGCCCGACCATTGTCCGCTCGAGCTAGAGAGGGGGGGGGGGGGGTGTGACCCCCGGTCTACCAAACTCCCTAATGGCCTGAAGTCCGTTCGGTTTGCAGAGTGGGGGCACCACATGGGCGCTGCCGAGTCATCGCCGAACCCGTAGGAGGTGCAGGTTCTGCCACCTCTACCGTGGCATTATCTGTGGCATCCTACTAAATAGCGACACATGATGGCATGCCTCCCTTCCCTTCTTCGGCTGGTTTATGAGTCGAACTCCTTCTTTGACCGCCGCTGCTAAATAGTCGTGACCACTTTCTCACCGGTGGCATGTTACAGCGCGCCACACCTCTTCCATGGTCAGCCGATGTTGGCCGCTCTGATGACTCCGTGGCTTAGTGACAGAACCTCCTCTTGTGGCACACTATGGAGTGCCGCCTTCTACATATTCGGTCGGTATCCCGCCATGTCGGAGGTCTTCCACAAAGGGCGCAAGGTTAGAAAAGTAGCGGAGGTTTTGTTCCGGATTTGTTAGGCCCACTCCCTCTGTGTTAGCTCATAAACATGATGGGGATTAAGGGTTTAATAATCAATTGAATTAAACAAAAATCAAAAATCTAAAAATATACCCCTCAACAACCTCATGTAAAAATGATTAAATCATGGATAAAAATGTTAGTCTATTGGTCTGTGTTCTTCGTAATATTCAAGAATAAGGAAGTGAAAATAATTTAGAATGTGTAAACGAATAAACCCCCTACCTTGGAAAATTTCATAGAATGTCCATGATTCAAGGTGTCTATGAATCCCCATTGAAATTTGACATAATCAATTGTTTTAATAACTCCTTGGGGCTCATAGTTGGAAGAAAATCCAAGAATAATAATGGTGGAAAAAATATTGTTAACCAGAGCAATGAGGCCCCCGAACGAGAGGTAATGGTTCTTCCAGTTTAGAATGCAGCTTGTTATATTGTTAAAAATCTGATCGAAGTCACGAACCTGGATCCTTCCTTAGGATATGGGTGTGCCCAGGTACTCCATGGAAAAGGATTCATGTTTCATTTTGAGATGATTACACAAGGAGGAAATCCGTCTGGGAGCGCACCTGTGAGATATAAAAAATCTTACATTTTGTATTACTGATAACTTGCCCGCTCCAATAGTAGTATGCCTCCATGATATTCTTGATTCCTAGAACATAGTACCTTACTCCATTCATGAATATGATTGTGTCATCCACAAACATTAGATGGGTTATCAGTGGGAGACTCATTTACCTTCTATAAGGATGGAAGTCTCTAGTAGAAATGCCTCGGTTGATAAGACTACTGATAATGTCCGGCCCCATGATAAAGATGCTAGGAGAGATCGGGGCTCCCTGTGTAAGGACCCTTGTCACTTTAAAGAATCCATGATACTTCCCCAAATAGAAATCCACCAACCACAATGAGCTGAAGCTCCTAAAGAAATTTCTAAAACCTTGTACGAGAACCACATAGCCACTAAAGCTCTGTGGATAATACTCCATTCGATCCAATCGTAAGATTTGTTCATAGAAAATTTGATCACTAAATTCGAGACATGGGTCGTGACATTAATTCCTATCATAATCTCCCATGCTAGAAAAATAGAACCCTAAATGGAGCGGTCCTTAAAAAACCATGTTTCTCAATATAGATACAATGGGGAAGGACATTAGACAGTCTATGGTTAATTACACTTTATGTAATCTTAAATGGGAGGTTTCATAAATTCACTGGCATGTAGTGTGACAAAAAATATGTGTTCTTTATCTTAAAAATGAGGAACTAGGTGGTAGAACATACAAACTAATACCATATCCATCCATGGAAATAGTCTTGAATGGCTGTCGAGATGTCCCCCTTTACCACACCCCACATCCCTCTATAAAACAATCCTCGAAAAATGTCTGTTCAAGGTTCACTCTCAGGGTTCAGATTCATCATCACCATGTAAATCTCTTCCACATCTGGGATAGCCTCTAAGCTAGAATTATTTAAGTGAAACACCAACATGGGAATCTCCTCCTAGAAATCTGCATGGTTTCTTGGATAACCAAGTAACATTTCTCTTTTTAACAGTGATAAACACAAAAGAAATGATTCAATCATGGAATGAAATTGTTATTATTTTTATAATTTTCAATATAAAACACGTTTAGCACAATGGTGTAAGGGTGAAAATGAAACAATGAATTACAGTGTGATCAGGTAACAATTTCAATTTTGGTTAAAATTTAAAATAGGTGGAATATCTTTTAAGGACCCGACCTTAAACAATACATATTATTTTTATTTTAAAAATAGAAATCACTTTAATTTTCCAAATATCTTTTAGTTTTAGGGTTTTTTAGAGTTAGAAAAAACCCTTACATAGTAAAACCATAAATTAAAAG
Organism: Viscum album; assembly: GCA_963277665.1. Lineage (NCBI taxonomy): Eukaryota > Viridiplantae > Streptophyta > Magnoliopsida > Santalales > Viscaceae > Viscum > Viscum album. Next base: position 1,006,822,998 of record OY728140.1, read on the forward strand.
TGGACACATATATAGGGTATCCATTTTTTACATAGAACAATAATCTTTAAAATAAAACATGGTTTCTCCTTATGAAAAATCATCACAATTATCTCATTGATTTCATACTTTTCTTAATTATATGTTAAATCCTATAAAATACATTTTAAAAATTTGGATGATCACAAAATATCATTAATTGATATAAGGGAAGGTAAAATATTAGTTCTGTGAAAATCCATAAAACATTTTCATAAAAACACACTTTTTTATCTAGAAATAGGATTAATCTTTTCAAAAAGATCGGTATGTTACCTTTTAAAAATCAATTTATTTTCATAAATAATTATTAGAAATAACAGAAAATATAAGTTGGTTACTTGGGACATAATCTTATATCTCACACATAAAAATGTTATTACGGGCTTACTCGGTGACATTTGAGTCACCCCATGTTAAGCTGTAATGGGCTTACCTGATGCAATATTTTCTAACTAATGTAGGAATTTCAAGGGAAAACATCCAGTGGAAATTTCTAGTGAAAACATCCACTAAATATTATAGTCTGAATTTACACTTAAAACGTTTAGTGAGGATATCCATTAAAACATTTCAACTCAAAATTAACTTGAAACAACAATTTTTATATATTAAAAATTTTAAAACAGAAATTCTAAAATAAATAACTGTTTAAATTATTAGTGAAAATATATTAACACAAAATAATGCACTGAGAATTTAACTTATAATTTACTATATAAATTTCCATTTAAAACATACACAAGAAATACTCAGTGAAAACTTCCGTTGGGAATTTCTATGGAAAACATCCTATTGAAATTTTCAATGTAAACTTATATGGAAATTTGCAGTGCAAATTTCCATTGAAAATGTTTAGAATAGATATCCATTTAAATTTTTTAGCTAAAAATTGAATTAAAATTACAGTGTAGATATATTAATATCTAAATAATAAATGTAATTTTTTACCAAAAAAAATAATTGAGGATTTATTAGAAACTTTTAATGTGAATTCTCATGAAAAACATTTAGTAAAAAGTTCCATTTAGATTTCAATTGACTATTTTCAAGACATATATCCCAATAATTTCTATCATTGAAACATGATACAATTGCATTGGTAAAAAAATGATTATCAAAATTGAATTCTTCAATGTTTTCAGCATGTTGGAATAACATTATGTAGTGATGTCTATGGAAAAACAAACTGAATATACAAATATTGATTTTTTCATTATGATGATTCCAATCTGATCAAATTCATATGAAGATCTTTTTTCATGAGTTTATGAAGATCAAATCAATGAGACACTATATATAAAAAATTTGATTTTATTATTAAACTTATTTTCAATGTCATTAAATTGAGCTAGTATTCATGAATAGCGGAAATCTACAAGAGTCGAAGCCCTAACACACCCTTAGAAACGCTAACAGGCCCCTAAAAAACCTAAAACGCCCTTAAAAATTCTATGAAACCCTAACACACCCTTAGAAACCATAATAATCCCTCAGAAACCCTAACACACCCTTAGAAACCCTAAGAACCACTAAGACTCCCTTAGAAACCCTAAGACTCCCTTAGAAACCCTATCACACCATTAGAAACCCTAGAAAACCCTTAGACACCATAAATCACCATAATAAACTCTAACAAATCCTAACAAACCCTAATAACCACTAATAGACCCTATAAAATCATAATAAACCCTAAATCCCACTACTAAACCCTAATAAACATTAACAAATCCTAATAAACCTTAACAAACCTAAAAACCCCTCACAAACCCTATTAGATCAAAATAAATGATACAAAATCCGTAAAAACCTAAATATACAACAAAAAATGCTATACACTACTAGAAAAATATCCTATACCAACAGTTTGGAGCACCATTGCCAATTAAGTCATGAGGATAGGTCTATACCAATGGTTTTTAAAACCATTGGTATAAGTAATAATATGAAAATCCATACCAAGGGTTCCATAAAATCGTTGGTATTTGTAATTCAAAAAATAATCATCTGCTTGGTTTTGATCCCAGCACCTCCCCTTTCGGATTGAATAACCTAACCACTAAACTAACTTACCTTTGTAAACAAAAATTCAAAAATATATAAATGTATTATCATAAGTATTATAAAATTTGATTTATTTATTGTCCTCTGTAAGAAGATTCCATTAAAAATACATGTACTTATGCCAACAGTTCTCAAAACCATTGGTATAGACCTATACCAACGGTTTTGAGAATTTTTGGTATATGTTCTTTTATTTTGGGACCTATACCAACTATTTTGGACAAACCATTGGTATAGGGGGGACCTATACCAATGGTTTAGCCAAACCATTGGTATAGGGTCTCTATAATGGACCTATACCAACGGTTTTCCCAAAACAGTTGGTATAGATCATATTTCTAGTAGTGTTTTAAACCATTAAAAATGCTTACAATCATTAAAAAACCCTAAAAAACCCAACAAAACCCTAAAAACCCTAAAACCATAAAAAATCTAAAAACCCTAAAAACCCCTGAAATCCTTAAAAACCCATAAAACCCCATAAAAACCCTAAAAGCCAATAGAAAACTCGAAAAAAAACCAAAAAAACCAAAAACCCCTAAAAACCCATAAACACCCTAAAACCCAATAAAAACCCAATAAACCCCAAAACAAACCCCAAAAACCCCAAAAACCCCATAGAAACCTAAAAAACCCAAAAAAACCCAAAAAAAATGAAAAAAATACACTAACAAACACTAAAATGCCAAAAAAACCCTAAAAACCATAAAAACTATAATAATTTTACAAAAATAGATAAATTACACTATTCAATGAATTTTTACAAAAAATATCACAATTATCACTTCTAAGATAAAATTGAACACAAACTTTAAGAAATGATATGAATTTATTCAATCAAATTTTCTAGTAACATTTGAAATGAATTATAAAATTCACCGTAAAATAAAATAATACCATTTATTAAGAAAACATATTTTTAGTGTATAAAATAAAATTATTAAAAATATAGTTCTAATTTATACGGAATAAATCAATAGCTTATAAATATATAAGACAACAGTTCATTTTTTCATATTTTGGTTTTTCCTATTATTAGTGAATAATTATCTTTTGGGTTATTGTATTATCGAAATATATGTGCAGATTCTCAATTACAAGAGGGGGTGAATTGTATGTTTAGAAACATTCGTTTTGAACCATAAGATAATCTATGTTTAACAAAGATAAATGATGTAGAATCACAAAACATCTTTGGTTGTTAGAAAAAGAGATAATTGGAATGGCCAAGATCCAATTATAAAGAACCTAAACATAAATAAGTTTTTCTTAAAGAAAAATAAGTTGTTTGTCTTATGGAAAGATTCTACCTTAATGCGTATAGATTCTTATTTATCAAAGTACACAATTATAAGAACATTATACTGTAATTATTTAATACAAATAATTTTTAATTAAAACATGTAACAAGAACAAGTAAACAAGTTATAAATCTTTTAACCCAAAGAGATGGGTATACAACATCCTTTGATAAGGGTCCCTTGATTTATACTTTCATGAATGTATGTCTTACCCATACTAGGGTAGTACCTCAATATTAATATCGTAATCTGTCTTGTTATCCATGCATGCCATCAAACTTTAGGGTCATCGGTACCTCTTTATTCCTATCCTTGGAAGCCCTTTGCCATCAAGGTAGTCAGCACCTTTGTATTCATATCACTTGAATCCCTCAAATGATCTACCTATCAGAGTTCCACAAGGCTGGAAATTTTGTTCATGGAAGAACAAGTTGTTCACGGATGAACAAGATTTTCAAAAAACCCACATGGAAAGAGAGTCTCTCTCCTTTGAAATCAGTTCATGGCACATTTTCAACATTGAGATGTACTGGGTTGGATGAACCCCTTAGCCTGTAAATCCTACAACTACTTATTGAGCTCCTGTAACTCTGTTCTAGCCATCCTATAATGAGGGATGGACACTATTGTTACTCCTAGCACAAGCTTAATAGAAAAGTCCACCTCTTGCTTCGGGGAAAAAACATAAATGTTATCAGGAAAGACGTCCCTGAAGCGATCCACCACTAGGGGAAAGTCCATCTATAGAGTCCCCTATTCATCCAGATATAGACTAACAATATGGGCTGTAACTCTACTGAACCCATTAAGCTTGGGTCCCGCTCTGCATTCCTAGACATCTTATTCACCCTTATTAAGAAATGATATGCCCTCTGGTGATGTGAAACTCACCCTATGGTGATAGAAATCGGCAACTTTCTACAAGGGAACTAACCAATCCATTCCATGAATGAAATCATACCTTTTCATCTCTAGGAAATAAAGGTTCCATAAGAAGTGACACCCACCAAACTCAATAGGGAACTCATTTCACTGACGTACACTAGTTGTTCTTTCCCCCAATGATGCGTCTAGCTTCAATACGTCATTAGAAGTAATGATACAGATCCCAAGACTCTCCACAATAGCAAAAAATATAAATCTATGGGAAACTCCTATATCGAAAAGAGAAGTAGCTAAAACTGAGGCAACTAAGATCGTACCTTGAACTGTAGAGGGTCCGAGATCCTGCTCCTACTGGGCCTGCTCCAATGCAAATGTTTGACCTGCATCGTGGCCATGTGACCTTGTCTGACCACTTTGAGCTGATCCACCCTATTGTCCCCGAAATCCTGGTGACTGACTACCATGGCTATGACCTCAACATCGGCCTGAACGGCCCGATGAACTACAGTTCCTAGACTGATGAGAAACTGGTGGTGCTGCTCCTAAAAATGGAGCCATAGAAGAACCCCGGTCACCAGTTGCTGGTGAGAATATCTAAAAAAACACCGAAGATGTCCCATATTGTCACAATATGGACACCCTACTAGGTCTCTTGGGGAATGTGGCCTTATATGACTTCTCTACACGCACTGGTAGCACACCACCTAGCTACCAGAAGAAGTGTCTCGCCACCTTGGATCACCTTGCAAGGACCCAATGTGGCACTTCATACTATAAGTTGGACGGATACTAACTCTTGATATCGAACCACCCTGGCTCACAACACTAGAAACCCTCAAATTGTGCTCTATGATATGTGCCTAATTGGTGATAGAAGTGATAGAAGTCAACCTGAAGATGTTCACCAGTGATCGGATGTCGTGCCTCTTACCTTCCTCAAACTTCTTATCTATGATTAACTCATAACTTTCTGAAATAGGTCTGAAGCACTGCAGCTCGGTGAAGTGAGAAGAATACTCCCTAACAGAAATAGTACCCTGCTCTAGAATCATGAACTCTCAGGATCAATCGGCCCTCATGGTTTCCAGATAGAAGTAATCATAAAAAGCATGCTTGAACTCATCCCAAGCCATAACCTACTGGCATCCCACCTGTGAGATCACATCCCACCTACTCTTGGAGGAATCCCGATGCATGTGTGTAGCGAGCTTGACACTCTTATCTAGAGGCGTCTCTAGATGCTCGAAGAGAGAAATCATGTCTTATAACCATGAGTTTGTAGCCAGAGGTCCTCCTTCTCCTATGAAGGTGGGAGGATGATGCTTCTAGAAAACCCTTGTCAACTCTTCTATAGAAGGGGAAAGATGTGGTAGTTTTTGAAAGGTATGCATGAACCTCGTGGAGCCCTCTCGGAACTGTGCATCAACACCTATGTCCAGAATGATGGTTGGTGCCAAGACTGGCACAACTGGAGGATCTGCTGGTAGTACTTGACCATCCACCTCTGGTGTCTGATCATCTCCTTGAAACTGGCGTACAACTGAAGGGCGTCTTGGTTGCATGACTCTACAAGGCCAAGCACACACCATATATCAAGATTAACATGGATTGAAACTTGATGTATAATATGGGAATAGGATAAAGAAAACACTCAATTTTTTAAAACATTGATACACAACGTGTATAATAACTACACAGCATATTCCCTTATGCCTTCACATGGGCATGTACATTTTCCAACACATGTCGTGTAGCACCCCATACATATGGTGGGGGTGTGTACTTGAATCCCCTTTCCCTGCTCGAGTTCTTCTACATTGTTAAGACACACGGTTCTCCTAGAACAAGACTATATGGCATGATAGTTCCAGACATAGTGTATACTAGACGAGCTTCACTGACCCTTATTGTTAGTGACATGATCAAATACACAGATCACACTACACGGCGTGTTCCAGATAGACACGACATGTACTAGGAAGATTTTTCTGACCTGTGTTGTTAGTTACACGACCGATTACTTCGGTTACACTACACGACGTTTTCCAGATGGACACGACATGTATTAGAAAAGAATCAACTGACCTTTGTTTTTAGTGAAACAGCTAGTTACACAATTCAACAACACAGTATGTAAATTAGGTACACATTGTGTCCTACCAAAGATTCCAAACCCCGTGTCCCCACCCACACAGTCTGAGACACAGTTAGTGACTACACAGTGTGTCCATACAGTACAAAACATATACTTAAAAAATAGTTTCTTCTTGAAAAGATGAACACATGGCATGTATTCATCATTAAACGGCTTTTATTATGTGGTTTTCTAGATAGTAAGCCTCAAAAACTACTCTAGGGACCCAAAAAACACAAAAACAAACATTAAAGTTATAATTTTCGATCCATGAGGGCCCATACTCTCTACGAATCAAATCTTGATGTTTTTTTCTCTGGGTATGGTCTGAGACCTGAGGTGAAATGAGGGAGTCCAATGGTGTACATTTCTTTATGTTGTAGTTGTGGGTAACATGGGAGCCCTGAGTTTGTTTTGACCCAAAAGAAAGTTGTTGATATCCCCCAGTGGATGTTTTATTTGGATGATGAGATCTATGGGATCATGTGTTCCCTATAATTGTTGGCCAAGAGTGGTTTGGAATTTCTAGTTCAACAGTTAGGATGGTGGGTTCATGGTTGGACTGTCCCATATTTAGTTGACCATGGGTCTTGATACTTGAGGTAGTTTCTACTCAGAACTATGGTTTGAGGAGGAGACCCTTGGGATATGCTGGATCAGGTGTTGTACCTAAGTTTCATTTGGTTCTCTCCTCTAATGGATGGTTGTGTTCATATGGGATTATGGAGCTAATGGACGATATAGATGACTGTAATCCCAATCTAGTTGAGTGTTATCCTAGACTAGTGTGACTTCAGGGTCATGAAGTTCCATGGAATTCACAGAGTGGGTTTTTTTGAAATTTGGATTTCTTTGGGAACCTGGGGATTTTGATGTTGTGCACGCATAGTTTTTATGGATCCTCTGGGATAGTTTTTTAGAGTCTACAGCTAGTTCCTAATTCATTCTACAACACCTTAAGGGATAACAAGTACTATAGTTGTATTGACCTAGATGTTTCATTCACCTATTTAAATCATTTTGTTAGAGTCAAAAAACATGGTAGATTTGAATTGTTCATGTGGATTCCTATGATTACTCCCTTGGGTTTATAATTCATGCATGTTGCATTTAGATAACTTGGAGCTCTATTGTAGATTTAGAAGATATTCTCTTTTTCATGTGGTTGGGTGATCCATGTTCTATAAATCCTATAGTAGGGGGACGATACGGGATAAATTTACCATAGGTGTCATGCTAAAACACATTAGTTGGTTTATTTCATTTTTTTCCAGCATTTTTTAGTTTTTTATTTTATGCTAGGAACTGTTAGTTTTCAGTTAGGATGGGCATATCACTTGGTCATACACTTGTAATGACAAAAAATATATAGGTTCACCTTTAACGGTGGCATAGTGATATTTATTAATCACCCCTATATGTAAACCTCTGTGTGTAGAAAGACCTACTTTATTCTTTTAGATTGGATTATAGGTTGTGCAGTAGATGGGGCCAAGACATAGTATTAATTTATCAAGTGAAGCCACTCATGTGGATTATCAGGATTGGGATGGTTCTACTTAATCATCCTAGAGACCAAGTATGTGGTCTAGATCAATATTTAAAGTAGAGTCAGATGTATTTGTTTTCAGTGTATTGTTTTTGTGGTAAGCCTAGTGGGTGATTGAATATTTTATGTTTTCATGATTTGAGAGTTTGTATGAATGTAGGCTACATTCCATTTATTATAGAATTATTTGTTTTAGTCTGTTTATTATCCATGATCTTTTTTTCATACATATGTATTTGTTTGGTCATTTTATATGGTTATTACACTATAACCATATGTTATAGTCTCCCCACTACACCGTTTATACTTTTTTCACTAGTTTGCAACCACTTTTGTTTAGGGAGGCACACTTAAGGCCTTATGGTGGGCCATATCAGGTGATGTGTTAGGTTCACCCCAGATGGTTAATTAGAACCCATTTCATTTCATGTTATGGAAGTGTGTCATGAACTTAAATCCCATAAAATCCATATTTATTAATTTTGGAGGCACTTGGGATTACATTGACTTTCCATTATTGAATAGTTTTGGATATTTACCAAAAATACACTCTATAATTATAAAATTTAACTACTTCTACTCAATTATTCTGACAACTCAACCCATTTGTATTGACCAAACACTACAAAATATCACCAAAATATCTTTAATCACATTATATAGTTGATGGTCTTCAATAGTGGCCGACCCATGATTCATTAAGAGGAGATCCAAAAGTGGTTTCTAATGTAAGGTAATTTCCCTAAAAAAGCTCTTTATTTTTCTTTATTATTTTATTACCTTCAATTATGTATTAAAACGTAAAATATAACTTTTTTTGTAAAGAGGTACTGGTTGGATTCAATTCTGATCCAACCAAGGTCTTAAGTCAAACTCTTTCAGAATCCACTTAGAGTATGTCTATATGACTACCTTTTTACAAGGTTCCTTATGCCACAGACGGTGCGTCGATCAGACGCCCAATATGTTAGTTACACCCCTTTTGTGAAAAAAGAGAAACATTATGCACTTTAAAATACTTTTTAGAGAAATCACAATTTTAAACCCAAAAATAAACTTATACTAAAATACAATATAAAGATGATTGAAATCAAATTAATCAAATTAAATATAAATAAACTATACTTATGTTACTTGTAATTATATTCAAAACATAACAGGAATTTTAAAATTAATTATTTACTAAAAATAAATGATATTTTTACAGAAATTAGTATTCTTCAGTATTCACTTAAAAATAAATATTTTTTTAAAAAAAATCCACAATTTAACCCTAATTTAAATATGATAGGGTGATTTAAAAAATTAGGTACATTTTATATAATAAATGTTCTAAAGTCTGTAGATATTAATTATAATATTTTCTCATCAAAAGGAACAAAAATAATTTTTAATGAAAACATATTTTTGATGAATAAAATGACTTTACTAAAAATTGATTGATTATTTAATAAGAATTTATGAATAATTTTATATTGAGTAGGAAATTTATATCTATATTTCATAAATTAGTTAAAATTAGTTATACCATCTCATTTAACAGCTGGGTTATAAAAGTTATATTTAAATAATAATATTTCTTGGTTCATCTAAGCTTGGTGTTGTTTGTCTTGTAAACTATAAAACATAGATTATTATTTTTAAATAGATCATGGGGTGTTAAATAGGGTACATGATATAGTCTATAACCTGAAAAAAAGGGAATTATTGATCCCTATAGACATGAAACTAGTCTCTGAGAATCTAGGAATGCACCTTTGGGAATGGTTTCAATCAAAATAATAGTCAAATATTGATACTAGTCTAAGAACATGGCATTAACTCACCATACCTTGGTGATAGACATAATAAATGGATTTGTATCAATAATGAAACAAATTTAATAAACATATGAAATACATTAATAACCATTATAAAATTCCACTGGTAACAAATTACTAGTACAATCATAATTAAAAAAATAAATGAGGTGGGATGGGAAACCTACAAGGAATATAGTAGAAATATGTACATGATAAAAAAATATACCAAAAAGAAAAAATGAACATGTTACACATATCCATGTTAAATGGGGTATCATCCCCCCACTATATCATGACCATATACCAAAATAATTCTAGAATGAGTACCCAATACCTCTAAGTGGTGCCTTTCCATTTCCTACATCAAATACAACATGGTATGCATACACCCGTGGGCATATACAGGGTGTAAGAAATGAGCCTAGTAGGATCCCATAAAGTGTTCCATATAAAGTCTTTAATATAAAAACTAAAAATTCTAGTTGGAATATAATAAATGAAAATACTACTTATTTTCATAATAAACACACACAACAAGAGGGAATATTGTTATAGAAATAATGATGTCAAGAAGAATATTTAAAAGTTAAGTTCTATGAAATGTCATGGGATTAAACCCAATACATGCCAAGGCTAGGGGAACATTGGAATGAAAGTTCACTAACATGGTTTAGGATCTAAATTATTTGGATAATTCTAGTACTACATCATTTTCCAATGGGGGCACCACATTACTACGTCACTAGCATGAATAGTGGTGGGGAAACCTTATCCTCTATATGTTATCCAACACAAGTACCCAGGGATTCCCATAAGGATAATTTAACTCTACTTTAATCACTAAATATTCCCTTAAAAGAAAAATTTTATAATAAATTCCACTTTCCATTTAAAACAATCTTTTCTTCCATTATTAAATTATAAAATAGGATATTTTATCACAAGGGGTCTACTAATTAATCTGAAAATCAATATAAAATACTTTCATAATCTTTTAGAAACCAATTGAAAAAGGGGAAAACATCAATAATCAAGCTAAAAAGGAATGAATATAGAGCCACCCACTGAAAGAAATCCGAATCACTTTATAAAAAGTTTAAATCCACTTAAAGTATGATATTTAGATCCCCAAAGGAAATAATATCCCTAAAAATAATAAACACATATCATTAAAAATAGGTAGATAGAACCCTACGATTCGATAGCTTTAAGAATATGAGAGAACCATGAAACATTTTAAGATAAACACAAAATATGGAATAAGAAGAGTTTACTGGGTGTTTACCTTAATGAACATAGAAGAAAACCACTTGAATTTCATCCAAGAGGAAGGGTGTCGTGGAAATCGTGTGTGATAGGTATATTACTACATCACTAGCCAATGAGGGAACCAAATAACTATGTTACTAGAATGACTAGTGGTGGGGAAAACTCATCTTATATATTTTATCCTACCCAAGTATTCAGTATTTTCCATAAGGGTAATTTAATACAACTTTAACCACTAAATATTCCCTTGAAATTAAAATTGTATAAGAAATTACACTTTCCATTTAAAAAACATTTTTCCTTTATTAAAGTGTAAAATATGAACTATTATCACAAGGTATCTACTAATTTATCTGAAAATAAATATAAATTATTATCATAATCTTTTAGAAAACAATTTAAAAAGGGGAAAGCATCAATAATCAATATTATTAGTATGAGGAAATGTTTCGTGTGCCATTTTCAATTTAATACTTAGATAATTAGTTCTTTTTTTAAGATATTTTTATTACATTTTATTATGAGTCAAATTTATATGAGTTACTGAATTGTTACACAACCCAATGTGTTTCTCACATGTCGTAAGTCATGTTATCTTTAAAATAACTATGATAGATCCTCCCATGGATTTATAAATTAATCAACCATAACCAAGGGAACCAGATTTTGTCCTAATGCATCATTAGGGGTTGGATCTCAACATCAGGAAAAGGGTTGGACTAAAGTGGAAAAGAAATTCCAGGATAAGTGTGGAAAAATTTATGGTGTAAAGTGTTCCTAAGAGGATTCAGAGAAAATACTGACTACCATAGGAGTAAAAATATGACATTATGTTCTAATGTTATGAAACTAGTTTATATAGGTGAAACTCATTACTTTATATTCTACTATATTTTAAATGATTTCAGATTTTTCTTTGAATCTTATGAATTTATTGATGATATTTTGAACTATTTTTGTATTTAATTCCAAGCCGATATTTAAATTATCACAGTGCTGGGAGACTATTTATGACCATGGAATGGTATTGAACTTTTTATTCCATAAATTTAAATCATTGATCTTATTAATATAATGAATCAGATTACTATATAAAAATAATTTATCTATTTCTCTCATTATCATGATATATTCCTTTCTCATGATGGATTCACACGTGCCTTTATGGTGAGTGAGATTCATGGTCGAGAATAGAACTGCATGTTGTCCCTAATGATGAGATGATATCATTACTTTTTTTAGAGCATTTTCTTCATGCCAATGATCTTCAAATTAATTTTTTATTTTTTAATCATGTTAGTATTTTCTACTTTCGTTCAAATTATTTCTCTATATTACCACCAAATAGATAATTTCAATTCATTATAAACATACTCTTAGGGATGTGTCCCATTTTGGAAAACATTACAACCTTCGGAACCTGATGAGGTCAATTAATTAAGGTATTGTTTTTTGGATCATAACATTAAATTATTTTTCCATTCCAGTGTTCGACCTTGTTCATCCCCAATTTTCAATGAAATGAATGTGGATGAGATTATATGACATTTCATTGATTATCATAAACTCATAAATGATAACATAAATAAGAAATATCTCATTGATAGGATCAATGTACATATTTATGAGATAATGGACATATTTATGAGATAATGGACGCACAATGGTTAATGAAAAGTGATCTGAGGCTAGGGTACCATAAACTGAGGGGTAGGGATGAATATATAATTAAGATAGAATTCAGGCATAAGAATGGGAATTATGAGATTTTGTTAATACCCTTTTTCTTTAATAAATCTCTTACAATGTTTATGGAATTCCTAAACCTACTATTTAATAATTTCTTCAATTACTTTTTCATTTATATTTTTGGATGACAGTCATGTTCATTCTATATCAGTGTAGGATAATTATGATCATCTTAATATTGACCTTGGAAAACTGATAGGACATTGAATATAAATAATTTTATTGAAATGATATTTTGGGATTCAAAAAGTAACATATGAATTCCATTATTTATGAAAATCATGTCTATGTGGACAAGGAGAGGGTTTTGGTAGTGATTTCTTTTGAAAGGCATAGAAATTTGTTTGTGAGTCATTATTTTTTGTGACCAACTATTATTATTGGTGATATTTTTAGTAATTATATAAAACAATATATCTTATGATTGTGTTGATCCACAAGGGTGTAAAACAATTGAAATCATCTTTCAACTAAATTTTTTGTTGACTGTCCATCAAATTTTTTAAAATTAATAAGGTTATATTGTATATAAAAAATATTATTTATAATGGTTTTATATAAATAAAACATATTAATAAAAGAGTATTTAATTTTTTTCAATGAGTGTATCTGTTTAGAAAAAACTATTTTTTAATAAAATTAATCACTACCAAAAGTAATTTTTGAAATTTTTATAAAAAATAGATTAAAAAATAAACTAAAATTTTCAAATAAACATTATAATTGTAAATTAGGTTTATTTTGTTTCTTTAACCATAAAATATTAATTATTAGATGAATATTGAGAAGGCTATTTTTTACAGAAAGTTACTATTTTATTTAAAGAATGTATAATGTTAATTTCAGAATTAAATTAGCATGAAAAGAGAAATTATTTCAATTATATATTTATTATTAAAATTTAATTCACTGGAAAAAATTTAATATTTAAAATGTATTGATAATTATTTTAAACATTTAAACATTTTCTCAATGAAAAAACATTTTCTAATTACGTCTTTGTTTATAATTTTAAATTATATATTTTCACAACTATGGATGGAATTTGGAAAAATCAATTCTATATATTTTTAATTATCATAATTTATAATTCAATACCATGTGAACATTAATTTTGGTCATAACTAATAGCAAAAAATAGTAAAAACTAATTATCATTGCTAAAATTAAGACAGGTTTATCAATGGTTAAAATAAACAGATAATGGTTAAAATGAACAATAAACATTCCCAACACCCATTAACTAGGCATATTTAAAACATCTATCCTATAATTTTGGATAATGGGAAAACAATTTCCTTTAGGAATGTGAAAATTGTGGGTACTCATTATTCTTTTAAAAAATTCTATGTCTACCCTCTACACCACTTATAAAATTCTATCCACTCTCTTATCCACTACACACATTCAATACTCATTTTTTCAAGCAATACCTTACATAATTTATTCCTAAAATCCCTGACAACATCCGACAGGCCTTTTTTAGATCATAAATCCAATATATGAAGGATTTAAGTTAAGCCTACAGAGGTTTTCCAAAGAAGTGTTAATGTTTTTAAATATGTTATTTATTACTTATTCTTACAACCCTATAAAATATTATTAAATAATTATGATATAGTAACCCCAGTATCTAAATATAACTTATATTTTATTATGTTAACGAAATAACTTAAATCAATATTTTCATCCATCAAATTGAATGTGAAATCATCATTCCTGTGTAGATTGCACTACCACCTCACAAACTGATGTTATTTGTTTTCCATCACCAACTCTTAGAGATGGATTCCATGGTATATTTTATATTTTTATATGATATTTATGATGTTTTTATAAATTATTATTTATAATACTGACTCTAAATTATTTCATCCTATGTAATTGGAACAAAATAATGGCAATCATGTGTATAGAAGACTACCACCTCATGATCCAAGTTGATGTGTTTTTTATTAATATTTTACATGGATATTAAAATGGATATATTTATTGTATATATTTATCTATATATATATATATTATTGTTACCATAATTATACAACGTGGGTTTTTATATGACATAATACTTCTTTAATCCCAAACCATGGGGGAAATGATATCATCATTAGAGAGTATGGTTGGCAACAACATCCGAAATAGAAGTGATATATTATTCACTGACACATTAATGGGATGTGAATTAGGGTAAATTTAATTATATGTCTGATTTATATAACATAAAATTATTTTTTAATGTTAATATATCATTTACCATACATTCATTTCATCTATTGAGAAAACATAAACATTGTTAATTTATTTGTACGGTCTAACATAACAACCTAGATCTTCATTTCAGGCAGGGATCTTTATTTCGGGTTGTTTTTGAGAAAAAAATGAAGAATTAGGGAATTTAATAAGTACACATTGTTTACTTATGAGTACATGCTGGTGTACCTAGTTTTTTCACCTAACCATGTACTATTTAGGTAATAGTTGAGTACATGACCATGTAGGTGACCTATAAGATCTCCTAAAATGGGATTTCTTAGAGAGGCACCAGTTTGTGTATCATTATCTAGGTATCAAACTACTCTCACTAAAGGGTGGTAATTAAGGGTCATAACATCTCTATAATAAGTATGGTTCATCACATCAGGTTCTTCTATAGGTTATGGTTCTATATGTTCTTGAAATTCATTATAACTAGATGATTTTATATATATATATCACAATAGAATCAGTCCATTAGTATTTTTTGTTCAGGGATAATGAATTATCCTCAATGTTTTATGGTATGTCTTAGTCTCATGTGGATCGGTCCCATTAATTTTGATATGAATATATTTATACACAATTTTTTCCCTTTTATTAAAAACTCTATAAGCTTTACATGAAATTATATATCCTAGAAAAAAATCCTTCATCGCTATTGGGAAAAAACTAATCCGGATTATCCTGAGTGTTAAGAATAAATTCTTTGTAACAAAAAACACTAAAGTAATTATGTTTTGGATTCCTATTATTCCAAATCATGTACTGGATACTCATTATGATTGTTATTATTAAAACACTACTAAATATATGTTAGGTTTTGTTCACATAATATTCCCACATGTAATTAGGTAATTCATATTCATTTATCATAGTTCAAGATATCTATTTAAGTGTTCTTTTCCTTATTTCAATCACTCCATTCTACTGGTATTTCCTAAGAGTATAGAAGTTATTATTATATCCATTTTTTGGAAAAAAGGATTCAATGTATTCAATTTCAAACTCACGACCATGTTTGTTTCGTTTAGTTTTAATCCTAATACTAATTAAGAATTATACAGATCTAGAATAATTATGAATGTAAGAACATGCTTTACTTTTGTGATATAAAAAAGAATACCCATTTATTCCTAGAAAATACATCGTGTAGTATATCTCCATAGTTTATTCCTTTTATACTAGAAAATTCCTATTGACCAAATAAATCCATAAGAAACATCTCAAGAGGATGAGAAGTCAAAATATCCTTCTTTAATTTAAAATAAATACTGTGTTTTTTATTTAGGTTACATAAATTTTCATTTGGGGACCCTATTTTGAGTATATACCTAACTAAACCCTTCCTTGAAAGATTCCAATGAGATTGAATATTACATTGGACTAGTATATTAATCCAAATCGTGGATTCTGTGTGAAAATCACTCAAGGATGAATCATTTTGAGAAATTAATGAATTAAGATCAACATTATAAACATTATCATTCACTAATATAGTACAGACTAAAGCATATTTAGAATTGAAAACATTACATGACGTATTCCCAAATTTAACATGAAATACATCATCACATAGTTATGATATTATATGTAGTTTATATATCATACCATCAATAAAAAGTACTTTTGGAATTAAAACTGAATTGATTATACTAATTTAGCCATTGATGATGATTTTACTTTTAGCATTATCACAAAAGGTGACATGAACACCATCATCCTTTATTTGGATCTTGAAACTGTATAGTTTACTATCATATTCCATGAAAATCCACTATCTATGTACCATTGACTTTTACTGGTGGCCATCAAGTACTTTTTATACAAACAATGGGGAGTAGGACTATTACATCATAAAATCTCATATTAGTGGAATGATTTTGAATGTAAGTATGGATTTATGATAGTAATATCTAAAATAATGGAAAGAATTTGGAAAAAAAATGACATTTTATGGATGTCTTAAAAATAAATTTAGTATCATAATAAATTTATTAATATAAATATTTTCTGATTTATGGCTAAATATGAAGATATTTTCTATACATTGGATCCATAGTATGTGTATGATGGATGACTTTGAAAAATATAAAATTGTGATTTGAGGTTGATTATGTAATACCATGTGATAATGAATTGGATTAACATAACAGGCTCTATTAATATGGTCTTGAGTTAAATAATATCATGATTTTTCTATATATTAAGGCTATAGAATGTAGAGTGTGATGTTAAATCTGTAATGGAATGTAATGGTCAATTTTTTAGTAAAAGATATCTCCATTAATAAACACTATGTTTGATTGTTTTAACGACATGAAAAACCAAAAGCAATACATTATTGACCAATATAAGGTTGTCGTATAATTGGAAGATAAAAACTATAGCAATGAAATCATGAAATATTTTTCAATATATATATGTGTGTGTGAAAAAAAGAAAAAAAATTATTTTATCCTTAAATATTGACTCAACTAATGGAGATAAGAAAAAAATGAATTCCATTAATTTTTAATAAATTTTTATATTAATATAAGATTAACACTACATTAATTAGTAATTTAGAGGAAAAATAAAAGTTAATTTGCCATAAGTCAAGTGTCTATAAAAACACTTTATATTATATTTTATGTTATAAATTGAATATAAATTATTAAAAATTTGGGGACGATAATTTGATAAAGGAAACATAATTATTGGTTACATCATAGAAATATTATCTTAAAATGAATTAATGAAATTTTATAAAAAGAATTATTTTTTGGTCAGCAGTAAAAAAATACTATTATTACAAATAATGTGAATTTTATAACATTACTAGTCTATAAGTAACAATTTTAAATTCATAAAACCTTTTCATAAGTCCAAATACTTATTACATCAATTTGTAATTTCTAAATAATTAACTGAATATATAAACCCATATTAGACATTCTAGATCCTAAATCATATTTCTAAAAAATTATTTTTAATATATTATACATCTATTATTTAGAAATTTATTTTTATTAAATTATTAATTCCAATATTATAAAATGGAACACAAAATATTAATTATTTGAAACAAATTAATCAAATATTACATTTCTATTTTTTAGAATAAAAGATAATTCACTTATGTAAAAATAGGTTATTGCGATAAGATATTAAATGGTAAAAGTAAAAAAATTAATATTAAATGAACTTAAAAGTGGTTGCAACACCAGTGAACCACTGGGCGGGGACATCTGTAGCACTGTTCCCTGAACTGATGCCTCATCTCTAGGCAGGTAGTCCACGTGATCACATATTAAAAGCATAGTAGGAAGTCAGTGTGGAGGAATCCCGAAATTGATAAATACGTACCATAATCAAGAGGTTATACCTTGTGAGCCGACTCTTATTCAAAAAAATCTTAATCAGACATTTATGCAACTATTGTTTTCATATATAAAACTAAAAAGTAGATTTCGAGGTCTTGCTATATAGATACATCGTCCGCTACAAAAAAACTCGACTACCCAAATATGAAAGTCGAAATGGATACATTTAACATTTTTTCCCAAAAAACAAACAATAGACTCCTGATATTAGAGGTAGAACCAACCACCTCTGTTACACATTTTTCATGACCCATCCTCTAGGGCTCATGCTGTGATATACCCCAAGACTGTCTCTCGAAGGCCATGGGTTAGCAAATAGCACTGAAGGCATCAACCTGTAAGTGGGTGGCATTTTCTTGAGTACCTGTACACACGCACACACAACCACATCCCGAATCTAGAAAAGAAAAAAAAACAATCCACTATTAATACCCACTGAGTATGAGTACAACATAATTTAAAATTGATACAATACATACCCAACACAAGACTAACTGGAAAAAAGAATGTACAAAAGTAATTGAGGATATCCATCCGCTGAAAACCCCACCTCATGGGTATGTACATAGTAGATACTTGATTCGATATAAGTATGTCTCATCTACCTTGTCTCACTAGGCACCACCGGGTCTTAGGAAACCAACTCCTTCATCAAGGCAACAATTGGGTGCACCAAACTCAACACATATGGGTGAAGCCTATGCAGGGGCGTGTAACAAAGTATTCTGTAGGGACCAAAAAACAAAAAAGAAATAACACACAACAATTCTTCAAAGTAGAAAAAGAAACATAAGAGAGCTTACACCAGTTATATTCTAGGGTCGAAATAGTAGCATCATCAAACACTTGGTCGAACACATCGAATGCTAGAAAACTCTTCATCTATCGAGTACAGTTGGTCTCTCGTGTCACACAGAGCCGCTTCCCACTAACATTGAACTACTAAGGCACTCCTCCCCATTGCGTAACATGGGTCTGCCCAGTTACATAGAGACACTCCCCACCGTGGCCTACTGTGGTACTCCTCCTGTCGAGTACCATGGGTGTACCAAGTCACACAAAGATGCTCACCACCATGGGCCTACAAATTCCCACAGAGGTGTTTCCCACTGGTTCGTCGAGTGACACATAGTCAAAAGTCATCAGTCTTCAGGTCTCAGCCTGTCGTGGGGTTCCAAACGTAGCGTTCATGGGGGAGCCGCTACACAAGCCATTCGTCACTTTTTGGCATCAATGAAACTCACCACAAGTCATGCTGAAAGATCCAACTCCATGAGATGGTTCCAACGCCCAAATGGCCAGTCAATAGGAATGCACGGTTTGCCAGATATGAGAATTTTTGTAACCAAGGGGCTCGGGGTGATGGGGCCCTATGTGACCCGATCAAACTAACCCGACCAACCCGGATCGAAGGATCCACATACGCCATTTCATTCTGACAGACCTGAGCTGACCTTTTCTGGGATGGGGTCAGTCTGGTCTGTCCGAGACAATAGGCCAGGCCCAATAGGACTCAATGGATTTGGACCGATTGGAAGAGGTTCCAGCCAATCGAGTCACCTGAAAACCCGGTCTAGTCTATCAAAGCCCGAAGAGGATTCGAGTTTGGCCGGAAGATAGTGTGGGTATGGCCTGCAGGTCTGAAGACCAGCTATGTTACCAGCTAGTGGGGTGAGACTGGGGTGTGGCAGACCATCTCATCCCTCTGTGTCTATGCACGTCCCATAAAGAGTTGGTTGCTCTATCATGCTCCATGGCTAGTGATGATTGGTCAGCCTCCATATCACCTAGAGACCGAGTCCATGGGTTGACCCCGGTCAACGTGGTGCCATGCTTACATCTTGGGCCTCTAGCACCACGGATCGGTCGTCCGTGGCTTCTGCCGCATCGGTGCACCACTCCACCTGGCCTCTGGCATGACCGAAAACGTGCTCCTTCATCTGGCATGCGGTTGGTGTGTGCCGCTGCCCCCGCTGCATGATGTCGCTGCCGAAACCGGTGCACCGGTAGAATCTTTAGCGGACCACCGAATGCGCTCCAGTGGTCCTTCCCTTATGTCGCTTACGCCAATGGTCTCTCGGATAGGATTCCTTTATCTTTTGTCTGTTATTTTTTTGTAGTTTGTTGTTGTATCATATTTTCCAAATCAATAAAAATGATAGTATTCCTCTAAATCCTTCTAATCAACTTTGTCATCGCTTTAAACAAAACGATTATATAATTACTAATTAATTAATAATTAATTATTTTATTTTATTTTTGATAATTAGTTATTAAATAATAATTTTAAATATTTATTAGTAATTTACATAAATTTTTAATTAATTTTTATTAGAAATTACTATTGTCAAATAGTAGATAAAATTATTTAATTAATATTGATCAGAAAATAATACTTATTAGAAATAATTAGTTAATTAATAAATAATAATTAAATATTAATTAATTAACAATTATTAATTTAGTAATTTAATAATTATTATTAATATTTACTAACTAAATACTAATTTTATATATTTAATAATAAAAAATAATTTTAATTAATTAAAAATTAATTAGTTAATTAGTAAGTACAATTATTAATATGAAATTAAGAATTTAATAATTACTAATTAATTAATAACTAATAATTATATTAATCATTTTAATAATTAGTTATTAAATAATAATTTTAAATATTTATTAGTAATTAACATTAGTTAGTAATATAATAATATAATCATTATTATTATTTATTAACTAAATAATTAATTTAAATATTAATTTGTAATTGCTTAATGATAGTAAATAAAATATGAGTAAAAATATAATTTATTTCAGTGACCTTATTTATAATGTATTAGATCATAATATTTTTTGATATTGATACATTTATGTACTGATTTAAGTTATTAATTTGAAATATATATATATATATATATTAATATTTTACATCACCATGTGATGCAACCTATGATTAGATATGAAGAATAAAAAGTTTAATTTGAAACCAAAAGACATTGTCATACTTATCAAATAGAAACATATAATGTAAGAATATTACATCATATACGTAAATATATATTCCATATACTTAATGTTTTAAATTTTGGAAATAATAAAATCATGATTAATGTAATAGGATCAGTAATTACAAGTCAAAACACATGTGATAATAAGAGGAGTTATTACACAAAACGTTACATTAACATTAAATTCTTAATAAATGGTTTATATAAATTCATAAGTAAATTTTATATGGTATAATATATAGGAATATGGTTTTTTTGATATATTTATAATCATATAATATTTATTTTACATTTTTTTAACATTTTAAAAAAATGTCAAAACTTATTGTAAAGGATTTGTCATCTCACATTTTCTTATATGTGAGATACATGCCATGTCCACCACTAATTTCATTTTTGTGGGGTATATACTGAAAATTAAATTATTATATGATACACATAATTAAATTTATATCTCTTTTCATATATATTTTATGATCTCTCTTTGATGGGGTTTATTATTCCCAATTTTCCAAATTTGTAAAGTAGTTTTGTCTCAATTTTCATTCTTTGAGACACATGTCATGTTATGTACCTAAACGTTTCTATGAGGTGTATATGCTGACATTGAAATGTTATATCATGATTATTTTTATTTTTATGATATTATAATATTCATGTTATGTTATTCCTCTATGGGGATCGTTATTTAGTGTAACCAATGTGGTGACAATTTAATGCACCAATATCATCATTTTTCATGATTTTTTATTAATATGATTCAATTGGTGAAATATTGAGATCCTTATCTCATTATAACTCATATATTTTATTATTCTATAGTTATTAGTGATATATTAATGTATTATTACTACAACAACCCAAAATTTTATCAATGAAAATATCTCTTGATCTAATTAAATGTCTTATTATGTAAAATGGTTATATAAAATATGAACATCCTTTGTTTTATGTTGATGGATTTAAAAATACCATTAAGAATTGGTAACATTTCTACTATAACCATTAAATAGTTATCACATGATTAGTATAAATATAGGGTTTTAACAGATACAATTTACTCAGACAAAGGAATAGATAGCCTCACACAGTAGAATTGTTTCATACGAAGCCCATTTTTCAGAGCTCAGGATTGAGGTGGCGTCATTGGGATTCTCTCTTGACCAAGCCCAATACTATATTCAACACATTAATAATCATATAATCATATATATATATATATATAATTTCAACTATAAATAAATATTTTTTTATAATTTTTAATTACAGATTAATATATATTTATTTATTAGTTATAAATATAAATAAATGTATATTTATTTATTAGTAATAAATATAAATACAAATATATTTATTTAAATAATTATTACTTTATAAAATATATATTTATTATCTTCATATATATTGTTATATATAATTATATAAAAAAATTTATAAATATATACAAATATTGATAAATAAATACGAATATTTAAATTTATAATTATAAATAAATACATATATATATTTATAATAAATATTAGAAATGTATGTAATTTTAAATATAATAAATATATTTATTATAAATTTATAATTATAAATAAATATATAAATATAAATAAATAAATATTTATTTATATTTATTATTATAAATATATATATATACATTTATTTATTATACATGTAATTTTATAAATATATAAATGTGTATTTAAAATATTAATATGATACTGATGATGTTATTATAATCATATAAAGTTAAAATAATACATACATTCTTTCAATAATGATCAATGAAAAATGGAAGACGTTACTCAGACGTTTGTACGACCTATTGTGTCCAGGATTATTACCTTGTACATTTTTCGCAACAATACATAATGGTTTTATTTTAGAGTATAATTGATGTATAAAAATGATAATAAAGACATTAATATTATTCAGGAGATTATTTATTTATGAACACATAAAGTATTGACATCATACGAATTTCATTTTCGACCCAAGTACATAATATCGATAAAACTTTTAATATGAACTAAATAATTATGAAAATTTTATAAAATGGTAATAAGTTATTTAAAAAGAAAAATAAACATGAAAAATGTTCTCAAGAAAGTATAAATTATCATGATTTTATTATTCAAAAATATAAGAATTTTACGTGATGAGACAAACTCACAGAAAGAGATTTTGTCTCAATTTACATTCCATTAAGACTTATTTGTTGTTATGAACCGATTTACTATTATATGGTTTATATACTTAACATGGAAATATTATATCATGAATCTACTTATTCTTATGATATTCTATTTTATTTTTTAATGTTATTCTTTAATGATTTAGTACACCTTCCAATTCAATATTGAATTTAGAAAATTTCACATTCTCTACATCCTCTATATTATCTTGTAACAATGGATCTTATCTGTGATATTTCTTGATATTATCTAGTAATGATGGTTGAGAAATAAATTGAGATATGATTTATGATGTCCCTTCCCTCATGATTCCCTTGTATAACCTTACTAGGTCCTTGTTTAATTGATCACCTTGAATTCTCATCATTTCCATCACAATAGTGTTATTCTAACTTTAAGCATCATCAAATTTGTTTTCTCTTATAGGGTGATAATGAATTGAAATTTCATGGTCTGTAAGAAGTTCAAACCATCTCCTTTATCTCATATTCAATTCCTTTTGTGTGAATATATAATATAAACTTTTATATTCTATATATATTGCACATTTATCCCCATAAATATAGATCCTCCATATCTTCAGAGTAAAAAATAACCACAGCTATCTCCATGTTATACATAGGGAAAACCTTTCTCATGATTCTTTAACATTAGAGATGCATAATCAATAACATTTTCATTTTTCATTAGTAATCACCCAAGTCCTTTCATAGATGCATCACTGAAAATAAAAAATCATTATTTGATAGATGGTAGATTTAAAAAAAATTCAGTAACCAATATCTCCTTCTATTATTGGAAACTTTCATCACACTCCTTTTTCTAGATTAAATTTACTTCTTTTTGAATTAAATTGATTAGTGGATTATAATTTCAGGATTTTTTTCAAAAACCCCTGATAACATCCTTCTAAACTAAGGAAACTACAATGCTTAGTTTCTGTTATAGTATGAGGCCAATCCTCTACAACCTTTGTCTTGTTAGGGTCAACTGAGATTCCTATATTTTTTACAATGTTCCTTAATAAAGAAACTTGTTGTAACCAAAATGGACATTTACTTATCAAATAAAGGTCATAGAGGAGTAGAAGTCATCATCCCCGTCTACATTAAAAAAAGAACATTTTGTTTGTTATTTGAAACGAATGTCAAACACTCAGTATATAAGGGTAAATTTTGGAAACCTGTTAATGAAATTAGAACTAAAATTTTGTGATTAAACACTTTAAAAATATGTGGGAGTATAACATCCAAATATGCCTCAATGGAAGAGGGTTGATATGAAGTCCCTTACATTGAGTCTAATTCACAATGTATATTATTTATCATTCATAATAATAAACACAACTTAATTATTTATTTTCATACTAAATTTTTAAATGTTTATTTTTCACATTATATAAATTATTAACATGTTATAACAATTATTTAATTATTTATGATCACATCAGACATTTTAATGATATTAATTATATGAGTCCAAAATTAATGTTGTATGATTTCTATATTCAAAAGTTGTTATTAGTCCAACATCTCTAGAATAACATTCTTGAAATGATAATATAATGTGAATAATAAACATTAAAAATTTTATTATGAAAATAAATAGTTAAACTATTTTTATTATTCCGAATGATAAAAAATATACACGGTGAATCAGAATCAAGGTGAGGGACTTATGTAATGAATTTTAAAATTCTAAAACTAAGAATACACATGTTCATCTATCAATAATGTATACTTGAGATTTATAGGAAAAATCTCAAGTATTACTAAATCATATACACTTTGATTAGATGTTTTATTAAAATTGAATTCATATCGCTGTGATCAAATAGGGTAATTAACTATTTTATATTACCAATTACCACCACAGCTTCAAAATTAATTCTCTAATACCATTCAAAATCCAAAATGATTAAAATTTTAATTAATTATTATTTTTGAGAGTGATTAAACATGAAAATTCATTTATATGACATATAAATCAATATAACCTCATTTAAATCTATGAATCATTTGGTTTAACCTAGGTCATGCAAGATCATTAAAAAAACCTTATGATAATATCTTATACTTATAATAATCCCCAGCATTCACATTAATATTTTCTCATCCATGTGATAATGGTAAATAATATTTCTTTAGATACAAAGGAAAATTACCCATACATTTCACACATATAAATTACATATTATTTGATAGACATTTATAACATAAAAAAATGATCCATGCCAGATCCACATATATCAAGTATTTTTTGAAACATGGAAACATAAATAACCTTTTTGAAGAATCTCCCATTATGTTCTCCATTATTGTCACCCATATTTGAAATATAGTAAATAAGTTATTTCATCATAACCTATTGAAAAGAAACATGAGAAAGGGTGATCTCATATGATAAGTAAGGGTAAGGGATATATTATTGATCAATTGGGTATAAAATGAGAATAAGTGTATGAGAACATGAACCAAAACTTTGAAACCCATAATCTACATATCATTGAACAAAATATCGAGTCTTGATATAAATCAGGGTTATTTATTAGAAATGAGTAATAAAGGAATCTAATAACATGATCCATAAGATCATACCACTAGTATATGACATGAAATTACGATATACAAATAAGAATTGTAAATAATTTCCATAGGTTTCAAATCTCACATCCATGACTATCATAGTGGATTGGGATTGGTCCCCAAACCACAATTTTATTCAAGGCTCTATCCCATGAGTTTTATAGTGAATTATATCCCATAATGAGCGAGGTTAACTCCCAATATTTGTCTCATGTATCTTATATTATATCAATATATACAGAATCAAATAGAGGGATTTATATTTTTTGGCCCACAAATCACATAATGAATAAAATAAATATGTGTTCTAGATGTTCATAAATCATTTAGTATATCATAACCCTTGAAAAAGAAATAGGTTTAATATATATATTAACATGGTATAATCGATGTAAAATAGATGGGTTTGGTGAATATCTTGTAATTACACCTAGAAAGAATATAGATAAATAATAATGATAGTATTATTGTATTATAACTCCATTAATACTTATGTACCATCAAATCATGTCATCATAGATGATAATTCCTTTAAAAAATCTCTTTGAACATTTTGAAAGGATAATATCCTTCTCTATTTGAAAATAAGTTCACAACATCTACAAAAATCATAAATATTAATGAAAAACAAATTATTTTTATATGAAACATGAAAAATCATATTTGATGCATGAAATCTTTAGGTGTTCTTTATAGTTGGTAATTTTGTTCATTCGAAATAAGTTATAATAAAATAATCCTTTCATACTTTTAAAAAAGTGAAAATGTTCCTTCTATAGATAATGGAAATAACATTACTTTTAAATTTTTTAATAAATATCAAACAGTGAAAATTAATTATATTACAAATAGAAGAATATTTTCTAAAAACAATTAAATGGTTTTTAAAAAACATTGTATTTCAAGGAAATAGATTTTCGATCAAAGTGATAAATAAAGGTTGGTTTCCATGAAAATGTAATTTTAGATTCCTAAGAACATAATATAAGTAAAATTAAAGGTAAATATTTATTACAAATATAAAAATAAACAATAATTAAATTCATTAGAAAATTTAGTGGTAGATAATAATAATTCATCACCATGATAATAATCTTAAACAATCATGATAAATGGTGATATTGTTCCTTAAAACTCCTACATCAAGTTTGAATTTCATCAAAAGAACTCTTTCATCCTATATAATAAATTTAAGGGTTTATTAATTCAATTTAATAGTCATTTAAATACTTTTAATTTCATATACCATCACATTATAACATTTAAACACCCTTCTGCTAATAATACTTTATTACTAGCATCCTTTCTAAGGGATAAGTATTTAGTTTTTCATAATAATTTTAGTTTTATGGTTATAATAATTGTTCATTTATCAAAGATAGTTGAAATCCATAATTATTAAAAGTGTATAAATATAATATATATTTATATATATTAATAATCATTTATTAATGGTAGAGGTATAAAAATGTATTACAACATTCATGAATATTGTATGTCTTACGTGTGAATGAATGTTGTTTTAGATTTTAAATGGATGGATCAAAATAAATATAAATAATAAATCACCTTTTATGGGTTTTTTATATATAATATATTTAATATATATTCAATAATTGATCGTTGCTTCCATCCATGTAAAATGTAAACCAAAAAAAATCATGTCACTTTATGGCGGTGGTATTGCACATGCATGCACAAGTGACATTATAATTTTCAAATGGTTTCGAATATAAGAAGGTAGATATGATTTTATAATTATAGAAGAATAGTTATTTTATTAATATCATATATATAATTTAAACAAATAATAATAACCATCTATGAAATATGGTGATGGAAAATGAATTCTATCACTTCATGGAGAGAGAAATCTACATGTACTCATGAGTGTTATTTTCACTTTCTATTTAATAGAATATAGTGGGAAAATAAATTTAATCAAAAACATATAAATTTCATTATATTTAGGATAAAATTTTAATGTATAAATAAAAAATTATAAAAAGTGGCTAGTTAAGTTGATTACCTCTTCTTTAAAATAATTCTTTTATATCCTATCTTAAGGATCCTAGTTTAGTATTTTTGGTATACCATAAACAAAAGAACATATATATATATGTAATTTTATTATGTAATTATTACGGGTTTGGTCATTATAGAAAAAAATTGTGTTGTAAAGAATAAAAATGATAGGTGTTCTTTTATTAGGGAGGGAGATGGAGCCCCTGAAATTTCATAAATGATTAAAATATAATAAAGTCATTTAAAATAAAGATTCTTCCTAATTTATAAGGATTCAAATATAATGTTTTATGTAATTTAAATAATATCAAAAAATTAAATTTGAAAATTTTTTGGTTTCATTTTAATGTTTATAATTTTGACTAACTGCTTCATTAACTAATTTTATCCTTCACCATAGAAATAAGATTACCAATATTAATGGGTTATGAATGTTAATGTCAACTTAAAAGTGACTAATAAAAATAGCATGGATGATATGTTCAAAAATATTTCATTAAATTTTCTTTAGTATTATTTTAGGTCCCCATGGGACCACGTGGCTGTGATAATGACATGTTATAAAAAATAATATAATGTAAAGATAATTATAATATTAACATATATCTTTTACTAAATAAATTTTAATATAGTGTTATATAACTGATTTAAATAATTATAAATATTCATTATAAATCTAAATAGGTTTCCTATATCATGGTATTTTATTAAAAACTTTAGGCATTAGATAAATATATTTAATTATGACAAAATTGTGATGTGGTGATTACCTCATTAATGAAATTTTCAAATAAATGAACTTATAAATATTAAAATAATTGTAATTTGGACATTTTGTTGCCATAAATGAATTTTATAGATGACATTGACATATTAGGTATGAGTCAATTCCTTTTGATCGAAGTAATCAAGTTGTTATTACTTTAATAAAAATCAATTACTAAATAGTGTCAAAATTGACATTAAGGTGTTTTACAACAAATACTATTTTATTAAATGATATAAAAATTATAAAAATATAAAGTTTGGAAAAAAATTATAGTTATTGGGGGTATTTTTTTTAAATTTCCACAATTAATGAAGAAAATTGATTGGTTTCACGGTTTCCAAAACCATGCTCCTAACTTGTTCCAACTAGTAAACAAGAAAAATTGAGTCACATGATTACCTAGGTATCCCAAATAGATTGGATAATAGTGCACCAACCATGTGAATCATATATGTTCATTATCTGTTGGCATGGATTTTCCAATTTAATGGTTAACAAAATTGTGTGCCCCTACACCTAGTTAGCATGGTGTATGAACACAATTATTCCTAACATCAAGCCAACCATGAAACATGTACGTGATGGACAAAAGCATCGACCTTATATGTACCAAACACAAGATACACCATATAGTTGCGTCAAATGATAATTAGACATCCCATTACACACAATTAATATATTTAAATGAAAATATATAAAAATAAATACCTCCATTACGTATAGAATCATACACAGTATAATAATGATTATTATGATATTGTATGTAATATTTTGTACTAAATATGATATTTTATGTCTAAAGTGAATTTTAGTAATATTTATAATATTTCATCTTATAATATTGTAATATTTTATCATAAAATTTATAATAATATTATATTTTATATTTTAAAAATAATATATTAGTGTTATATTTTACACATGTTGCACATTTTTTTTGTATATTCCTAATTTCAGACATCTAAATAATGATTATGATGATACTGTATGTAATTTTTTTAATTATTATGAAATATAATTATTAAAATAAATTTTAGTAATAATTTTAATTTTTCATGTTATAACGATATAATATTTCATGATAATGATTGTTATAATATTACATGATATATAGTAGTAAATACAGTTTAGTGTAATATTGTACAAATATTGCACATTTTTACTGGGTAAATTTTAAATATCATGCCAGTATAATAAACATTATTGTGATATTTTGAGTAAACTTTTTTATTAAATATAATATTTCATAATTACAAGGAATTTTAGTAATCATTTTAATTTTTCATGTTACTAGCCGAACTCGGTAACCCGGTAACCTAATAACTAAGCCGACCCTGACATAACCCGAAGTGCATTGAATATCGCCATGGGTCTACAACTATGACATGAAACCATAAAAATAGGATATGGGAACATCTTTTCTACAAAAATTGTAGAAATGAAAGAAGCAAGATAGTTTGCATATCAAAAGAAACTACACTGTGACTAATGTACCAGAATACAACAAGGAATAAATAATTTAGAATTAATTCAAACCAAGAAGAAAATGAGGGAAAAAATCCCATGTCCATAAGGATATAACTCACCACACCATGGTTAAATAGTGAGATCATGCCCTAATAGATCTATCCCCCTAGCTCAAAAATGGAAGCCGATAATCTACAGTCACACGAAGGCACAAGTAGGGAGTTAGATAAAACGCTCAATAGGGTCCCACCAAAGATTCCATATATATGAAAATATGTATTATCCAAAAGAATATTTTATGTTACAATGATATTCATGTTTGGTATTTAAAATCATATTTAAAAAAATCATGATATAAAATTGACGTGTTATTTTGGCCCTTTTTCATTGATCCTGATTTTTATATCACTAGTATTTAAACCATTATATATATATATATATATCATATATATTCATTATATTGATTTTTATTGTTCTAAATATATGATATTAATATAAATTTAGATTCACAATTCAAGAAGATAGCAGGTCGTTCTTACACATGAGCATAGTTTTTGTTATATTATCTTATTGAAATAAAGAAAGTAAATGAAATATTTGAATATATATATATATATATATATATTAATTAAAATAGAATAATTATATCATATATATCAAATATTTTTATTGAATCCATTATTAATACATTCCACATAATGTGTTAACTAATCACATCGCTTTGAAGAGTTGGTAGTCCACACATCCACAAATGATGTTATCATATCCTAAAAAATGGTAATCATGAAATTATGTGTTATATAATAAACCAAAAAACATAAATAAATCTAAAATTTCATAAATACCATATAAACACATTATTTCCATCATTATTTGACTCCCCTGTCATAATCGGTGGATTGAACTTCCCGACGAACCTCATAATACTCCCTCTGGTGGAATTTGATGCAATTCATGGAATGGATTGGTTTTCCCTATATAGAGCCAAAAAAAATTTCAATGAGAGGGAAATCACTCTTTTTGTGGATAATAGACCCCCGATTCTGTACAAGTTCAAGGAGGAAGATGAATCTTCCCTAGCTCCATCATCTTAATCATGGATATTACTGTCGTATAAGCACATGTATCTGGCTCAGATGATTGAGTCTAAGGAGGAAACCATCCTTGAAGACATTCCTATTGTGAGGGAATTATCGAAAGTGTTTCCTGAGAAATTGTCTGGTCTTCCTCCTAGAAGAGATGTTGAATTCTCAATTGACCTTATACCCGGGGAGTTTCCAATATCAAAGACTCTGTATAGAATGGCTATTTTGGAGCTTTAGGAGCTGATGAAATAACTACAGGAGAATCTGGATAAAGGGTTTATACACCCAAGTGCTAAACCATGGGGTGCACCAGTCCTCTTCATTGAGAATAAGGATGGGTCAATGCTCTTTTACATCGATTATCGTGAGCATAACAAAATCGTGATAAAGAACAAGTATCCTCTCCAAAAAATTGATGGCTTGATCGATTAGCTGTGGGGAGCACAATACTTCTCCAAGGTGGATTTTTGGTCAGGATATGATCAAGTAAGGGTGAAGAAGGAAGGTATCCCCAAGACTACTTTTCGTACAAGATATGGGCACTATGAATTCATAGCAATGCCTTTAAAACTCAAAAATTCTCTATCCATCTTCTTGGACATGATGAATAGAGTTTTTAGATATTACCTCGACAAATTTGTGGTCATCTTTATAGATTATATTCTCATATACTGAAAAACCAAGGAGGATCATGAGGAGCGTCTAAGAACTGTACTATAGACCTTATGAAAGGATAAGCTCTATGAAAATTACAACAAGTGTAAGTTCTGGTTGAAGGAGGTCTCATTCTTAGACCATATCATCACAAGCAATGTGATATCTATAGATCCAACTAAGAAAACTAAAATAGAGGGATGAATGAGGCCAACATCGGTCATGGATATCTATAGCTTCATGGGGGTAGCTAGATATTATTGAGGATTTACGAGAAATTTCTCATGATTGTCCTACCCTCTTACCAAGCTAACATGGAAGGGAGTAATGTTTTTCTTAGAGTGACGAATGTGAATAAATCTTAAGGAGTTTAAAAAAAGGCTTATCACTGCACTCTAGATCACTTTACCCAAAAGTGGAGAACATTTTGTGGTATTTAGTGATGCGTCAAAGAAGGGAGTAGGTAGTGTGTTGATGAAAAATGACAAATTCAAAGCCTATGATTCAAGGAAATTTAATGCTTTTATTAGAATTATCCAATACATGATATGGATTTGTTTGTGGTGATCTTCACCTTAAAATTTTGGTAGCATTATCTCTTTGGGGAAAAGTGTGAAATATATACAGACCACAAAAGCCTCAAATATATATTCACACAGAAAAAGTTTAACATGCGCTAATGAAGATGGTTAGAGCTGATCAAAGACTATGACTTCTCAATCAATTACCACCCTGAGAAAGCGAACAAGGTGGAAAATGCTCTAAGTAGAAAGGATCCAATGATTCTATCATTGAATAGAATTGAGAAGGATCCAATATTTTTAGATTTGATGAAGCTAGACATGGGAATCATAAAGAAGGGAACATAATCAATCCTTTCACAAATTATTGCTCAACCGTCTCTTTTGGAATGGTTAAAGGATGCTCAAAGGGATGATGTGGTAATTCAAGAGAAAGTGGAAGCTATAAGAAGAGAGAAATCCTCGGAGTTCAATTTTAATAAAGAAGGAATCGCGAGATTTTGGAAAATTCTATGTGTTCCATCAAGTTTAGAGCTAAAGAAAGAACTTCTGGATGATGCACATAGTTCAAATTTCTCTATTAACAGAGGAAACACAATTATGTATCAAGATCCCTGAGAGGATTATTGGTGAGATAATATGAAGAAGGTGATTGTTGGGTATACATCAAAGTGTCTGGTGAGTCAGCAAGTGAAGGCAGAGAGGAAGAAGTCTAAGGGGATGATGCAACCATTACCCATACCAGCATGAAAATGGTAGAACATCACCATAGACTTTGTCAATGGACTTCTAAAGACATCCCAAGGAAACAATGCAATCTGTGTTGTTTTGGATCATCTTACAAAGTCTGCACACTTCATTGCAATTTGGAAGGATTTCTCATTGGATCAACTAGCACAGATTTATATCCAAGAAGTGGTAAGGATGCATGGATCACCACTATCTATTATATCTGAATGAGATCCATGATTCACCTCTATGTTTTGGGAGATTCTTCAACATGCTTTGGATACTAAGCTAAAAATCAGTACAACTTATCATCCTCAAACTGACGGCCAATCTTCGCGGAATATCCAAAAAAATGAGGATATGTTGAGATCATGCTCAATGGACATTAAAGAAGGATGGTACCAATATCTTCCTCTGGTTGAATTCTCCTACAATAATAGTTTCCACTCAATCATCCAAATGGAACCTTATGAAGCCCCGTATGGTTTTATTTTCATGTTTTTTCTCAATAAATAAAATATATAACTCTTGTTTAATGATTTGAAATAAAATTTATATATTATATATTCAATAAATGTTTAAAATTATTCTTACGTGTTTCTTATATAAGAGATAAAAATAAATCCAATTTTACGCATAAAAACTATATATTTTCTAGAAAGTGGTTTTCTCTCCTTTTTCAAAATTATTTTCATTATATTTTTTCGAATTTTAAGAATATTTATTTGAAATAATTATCTTAATTTTTGAAAAAATAATGTATAAATTATCTTGTAGTTATTTTTTTCATAATTTTATGAAAAGTTAAATTTTTTTGCGAATAATGAAAAATACTGGTCCTTATTAAAACCATTGTCTTTTCATTTGAATAATTTACAAGATATTTTTTTAATAAGGTATTAAATGTAAAAATATTTATAGAAAATATATAAAACTAATATTTATATCATTTTTATCATTTTTATATTTAATTTTGATATAAAAAATTTAAATTTTGTCAAGATTTCCTCTTTGAAAAACCCATTTCTTCATCACATCTATGAGTTTAATTTAAAATTAAAATGTTCCAATTATGTTAATGGAGTGTTGAAAATGTATTAAATATTTATAATCTAAATTATTTATATTATATAATAATTTCAACTTTATTTTCGGTTAACATGAATGGAAAAACAATAAAAAGTTATTTCGAAGTTTAAAGTTAAAACAGGTTTACCGAAGGGTTAAAATAAAATGATAAGAGGTAAAATGACCTATAAACTTGTAAAAAATAATATTTTATGAAAATATATATAACATGTAGCCACTAAGGTTCTATAATTTAATATTTTGTATCCATTTATCATGTGAAAAAAGTGGGTACACTTTATTCTTTTCAAAAATTCCATGTGTTTCCTCTTTCAAACTTCTAAAATGCCACCTCCTCTCCACCCATATTCACAATTACAAAACCATTTTTTTCAAAGAACTACCCATATTTATTCTTTAATACCCTAAACACATATTATAGGACTTTTATACAATAAATATAAGAAGGTAAGGCTCTAGGATAAATTTAAATATTTTGTCCGAAGAATATGTAATGTTGTTAACTATACATTTTGGTATTAATTATTCCGATAAATCTATAATATCTTACTCAAATATGATAATATAATAAATAAATTATATCCCATATTTTAATATGTTATTTATTTAATGGTATAATCTATATACATCTATTTTTTAATCAAATAGTATATGAAATCATTGATCTGGTGTACAGAAGACTACCAACTCATGAACTAATGTTATTCATTTTCCATTAAAACCTCTCATAGATGGACATAATGATGGATTTAATTTTTTTATATTATATTTCTCTTATTATTATACCTTTTTAATTATATTATCACATATACCCTTTTACCTCCCAAACCACATGAAAACAATAACGTCAGTTGTACGTATGATGCACTACCACCTCACGGACCAATGTGATGTGTTTTCATTTCTGTTTTACATGGATTGTAATAAGGATAGATTAAATGAATATATTTGAAATTTAAAAAATATAATTTACCTATTTAATGTAATCTATGAAAAAAGTACAACAAAATTACTAATGAAAGTACCAAAACTAGGGTTGCGCAAACGATCCTCATCATCATATCCCACCACAATGATCTTGGGTTCAGCCCCACTAATGGTCTCACTAGTGATCGGGAGTGCTTCCTCTTGGTTTGTTTGGATCTCCACCTCCACAATCACCGACGTTCTCCTTGTAATAACGTCGCCAAAATTCCCAACCAGTCTCACCAAGGCGGCCCGCAACATCTGGAGAAATTTGCATACCAAGAGGGGCATAGATGTCATTAACATGTTCAATGAGTGATGATCATAAATTCTATGAAGGAAACTTATTGAAGTCGAACTATCAGTCTCATTCTTTGTTTGTTGTTATGGGTACCTCGAGATGTGGCCCTCTGTATATTATAGCGAATTCTGAAAACACTGGGGGAGTCATCCCGGGTACTCTGGCCTTTCCAGGTGTACTAATCTCCATAAGAGTGGGCACAGATCCGAAAGGACCTACATCTGAATCTACAATAGGGTAGGAGAGAGATTAGTGTATGAGATTCTCTTGAACAGTTCAAATATTGGTAAGGAATTCAAAATTTCCAGGAAACAGACCCTGAGGAAGGGTCTTAGGATGATACCTCAAGGGCCAATGTGAATTCCTCAAGATCTGAGCCTTGATCACCAACTTTTCCCTCCTCCAATGGGCTCCCTATACCGGCCTCCTCCCCTGAAGAGGACTCATTTGATTCTTCCGGCAGAGGAATGTGCTCACTTAGTTCAACAGTTGATAACTTAACAGGGTTCATTCAATCCAAAAACACCTTCACCCGGTCTGTCATTGGACGCTGAGCACACCGGGAGGGGAAAAAGTCCTCCAACTTGGTCAAGTATCGATCTGCCTCCTCTTGGGGTACTACAAATATGGCCCTGATGAGGCCAATTTCGGTAAGTCCATCTGGAGATGGTTAAAGTGTTTCCACATCTCAGATGGTCCTAGGAATTTCATGTTGACATCCCAGATGTTTGAGGCCTCCGGTAAGGCATCATTATTCATCATGTCTATGTGGTGTGGCTGCATCCTAAGAGCTTGAGTAGATATTCTATGGAATCCTCTTGG
The DNA here is from genome assembly GCA_963277665.1 of Viscum album. Lineage (NCBI taxonomy): Eukaryota > Viridiplantae > Streptophyta > Magnoliopsida > Santalales > Viscaceae > Viscum > Viscum album. The sequence continues at coordinate 1,006,859,594 of OY728140.1, forward strand.
GGGCCTCCCCTCTATATAGCTCTGTTCTTTTGGGACCACCTTGTCCACTAATGTTGTTGGATTTTCTACCACTACCTCCCCCTCAGCTGGTACGGTCCTTGTCGTCACTACAACCCCTACACCATGGGATGTCCTTGCCACCTTACAACCTGAGCCTCAGGGTTGGGGAGGCACACCATCACTGGCCCGAACAGTTTTCTACCTTAGCATCTCCCTCAGGTTGGCTATCTCCTAGCTGTTGGTATATTCCTTCACCAAGATGAAGACGACTGTGGGTAGAGGCAATTCATTCCGCATATTTCCATCTTCCCGTGTGAACATGAGCCACATCTGCCTCATCACACATAGATTTTCCTCTTGGCGCACCCCTAAATAGATCTGTGGGGTTAGCTGCTACAAACACCAAAATTTCCTGGTGAATCAGTGCGGGGCGTATGGCTCATAGAGAGAATCACGATCTACCCTTTCCACCAGGACCCCACCACAAAAGTCCAAGATATAGGACTAGTTCTCTTCCGTTCCTTGGCCAAATTTAGTAAAATCATCCACAGCTAGTGGGAACGGATGAAAGATTAATTTATATATCTTCTAGATGCGGTTCAGTACCACTTGCATAGTTATTTTAGCTGGAAAGATCCCCATGGCATTCATAATCGACGGACAGAAGTTTGATCCTAGAGGGGAGATGGGGTTTGGATATTCATATACCCCCCTGACGTGTGCCTCTATCCTCATGTACAGGAGGTGAAACGACCCGCATATCCTCTATGTCCTCTTCCCCTCACTGATATTCCACAACATCTTGTACAACTTGGTGAGCATCGGGATTCTGACGTTCACCAGCCCTCCTTTCTCCAACATGGACTCCATGATAATTGTGCTTGGTTGAACACCCATGTCTGTATCCCTCACCGGAAGGATCCAATCGCAGATGAGAAGAGTGATGAATTCCTCTATTCAGACTATCAGTTGATACTTAGTGCTAACACTAAACCCCATTTTTAATACCCCAATTCAATGGAATTGGTTTTTTACAACAAACCAATTGAAATAATTTTAACTAAATTAAAGAAATTGCTTTTAATTAGTTCAATTTAAATTAAATATATCTATTTATGGTAAACATAAATTTCACTTAATAATGGAATTATATATCTCATAATAAAACAGATCTCAAAACATCAAACCCTAATCAGGATTTTTTGAAGAAGAATAAAGATCACGTAAATCAGGAAACATGGATCAAACTTAGTATTATAACAAAAATAGAGGGTAATAGATCTGTAATTCAACATAAGGATCAACAGAACACAATTAAAAAGAGAATTGATCATGGTATAAAGATATAGGGGTGAGGAAACTAACTGGGAGATGGTCGAAGGGCATTCCTCTAGCTTTGAATCACTTAAGGGATAGATATGAGGGGATAAAACTCTTCTTGGGAGCATCAATGATGAGAGGAAATGACTATGTGTCATTCTAGTATGTCAGTGGACAAAAAATGGGTTGATTAATTTTTAATCAATATTTTGATTTATTAAAAATACATACGCATGTTTACCAGGGAAGGCATGAATTGTTCTACAAAAATTGTAGGGCCTGGTCTTGTGCCTATTATAAATGGGCCACGCGGTTTCCCCGAAGAGGGTTAATAGTCTGAAAGCTATGAACCAACCATGAAATATCCTATATCCTTTTGTTATATGGTTTGATCAAAAAGGAAACATGATTTTAGAAATCCATGTGTCACAGTGCGGTGGACTAGAATTTTCAAAACTCTTAAAAATTCAACCCAATTCAACAACAACTGAAATCCAGCCAAATCATAGTAAAAAATAGTGGTTATATAATGCTTAAAAATAGTAACATGATGTTACATGACCCATGGATAATACTCTAACCACGGAATTCACTACCCAATTCAAAATCAAACCACACGCAAATCTGACAACAGACGAAGGGCCTCAAGCATGGAGAGCCATGCTGGAATTCCAGAAAGATGCTTGAGAACATCGTACTTTCATGCCAAGCATAAAATCCTGCTTAAAGGAGGTTGCTCTATGACCGGAGGTATAGTGGGCCCTGATAACTGGGCTGTATACTGACTGTTACTAGGAATATCCCTCTGCTCACAAGTCGAAACCTACGGAGTGGCTACTGATTGAGCGCCAGACGATTGAGACCGGCCTATAGTAGAGTGTGGCTGGTCACGATGCGGTCGAGGTGGAGTGTGGCTGGTCACGAAGGTGGGCCTGATGTCACCAAATGAGAAGGCTGCGTATATGGAGCTCTGCATTGGGCCTGATGTCTAGTTTTGGTCGCATGAAAATTCTGGCTAGAAGTATTGACTGAGGCACTGCGATGACCCATATAGTCGCGACTCCATCAATGCTAACGACGGCTGGGGACATTGGGAGGATTCTCTTAGCACTCCTCATTTTCAGTAATCATGTTGGGGTTTACTAGCTCTACGGTGTTAACCGAGGCGTACCCATGACCGTCACTCGAAGAGTCATCCACTACTGGAAGGATTCTGGGAGGAACCACCATCTTCGGGGGCATGAAGTCAAAGATTGTATGGGATGATGATGGCATTGGTAGAGGAATTTTCCTTCCCTTATGCCACCAGTATTTGATCTTCTGGGAGGATAACGACTTAGATGACGATGAATAATTATTTTTTGCAGCTTTTGAAGGCTCTGTCCAATTCAGGTGTGCACGGATAACACTATGGGCATGAGCGACTATTTTTTGAGCCATCCAGTCATCATACTTCTAGGACCCATGGCCAGAAACTTGATGCCACTCACCTTCACTATCACTACAGTTGTCTGGCCCTACGAAGACGCATGCCACCTATGCTAGAGAAGGGCCTAAACAGACTATGGTATTATCTACCTGGTCTTGCAGCGAGTCTTTAAGCACATATATGTGCCTGAGAGTGTTCCCCAAGATCTGGTGACAGGGGTAGTAATTAGTGAGATCAGTGAGGTTTTCCTCTTCTGGCTTTCTGTACTCAGGCAAATGTAGAATCCCCTATTCCAAGGCACATAGGAAGTAACTAGGGACTTGTGCCTTGTTGAACGAGTAAGTCTAGATTCTACTTTCTGAAAAGGGTCCCTTAGAGCATTACCCTAATGAGGGGCTGGAGGAGCATGCCGAGGAGGTGGAGGTTTGTTACCTTGCCTGGGAAGTGGCAGCGCATTGCACAGGGGAACCGGCTGATTCTGAGGTGGGCGCTAGTGGGCTGGTGGCTGTCCCTGAGGTAGAGGGCATCTGGGAGGCTATGGAGGTGGCTTCATTGGAAACACCTCAAGTTGCATGGGGGCCTCTATCTAAGCCACATCGGTAGGCTCGACCCCGGAATCCCTTCTCGTAGAGAATGCAGGGGCAACGGACATGCCTGCTTAGCCTACTGTAAGGCTTCGTCCAGGCACTGAGCCATATCAGAGAAGTCTCAGAACACCCCTGAGGTAGTTTTAGCTGATCAAATATGGCACTAGTTTCGTCTTGATGTTCCCTGTGCACATTGTTAGTAATTTCTTATAACTCGGCACCATGTTAAGAGAATATATGAATACTTTCCACAGGGTGACAAAGTTGGAAACACGCTCATCAAGCCTCCCCTTGCACTTGAAGAGGTCCTCAATTCATGTCTTCTGGGTGGTGGAACTGAACTGGAAGAAATATTGCCTACAAAGGTCCTCCCTGTGAACCACTGATCAAAAGAAGAGCTAGCTATACAAGACAAACATGGGCCCTTCCATTGTCTGTAAGAAGCATCAGAGATTGGTGGCCTCCTACTGTGATGGAGTTCCCAACATAGGGCCACACCTTGAGATAAAGTGGGCCAGGTTCTGCGGTGGGTCCCCCATCTCATTGAAGGGGGAAAAGGTGGGATTTATGAAACCCAAGGATTCTTGCATATCTTCCAACCAAGCTAGGTATGGCTTTCTATCTGGAAGGATTTCCACCTATCCAGTCTCTAAGGCCCAAAGACGGGTGATGAGTGTCGTCATTGGATCATCCGGGTGAGGATTCTGATCTTGATAGGGATCCCCGACTACTAGTGCATTATAATGTTTAATGTTTCCATCATCCACGTAGATTTTAGTATATTATTTTTAACATTGGAAATATTAAGAACTATGATGTATAATCTACAATATCCCTCTTTATGTTTTCCTATAATAAAAACATATTTATATCTCTACATATTTGAACATCAATAATAAATAGATAATGTGAACTATGAGATCCATCCAAATTTCCTTCTGCAATACATGTACATATGGGACAAATACATGATTCCTTAATACTATTGTTTCAATATGATCATTATTTATATCAAGAACATTCTTTAAAATTGTCATTAATTACAAATCATCCTTCTAGCCAATCATAATAATATTAATGATTGTTATTTAAAAATTTATCTATGAAATATATTAATTGTCCCATATTCCCATTATTAAAATATACATGAATTTAAGAAACATGCATTTTTGATCTATTTCAATCATCATCATAAAAAAACATGCATGAAATTTAGAACTTATAGAATTAGGCACATTTTGCACCTTACTAGATGGTATTGTATCAAGGAATAATAGTCATATATCACCCAAAACATCTTCTTTAGGGAATATTAATAGTATTATATGAATATTTATACATTATACTATTTATATTTGTATATATATATTCCAATTATCATCTCACTAAAAATTCCTCTATAAACATAATGGAAAAAATACGACTTCTATCTCTAAATCCTATGTCACGAAATTTAGGTCAGGAATTATATTCTTGTGAGTGGGATATGATATATCCAAGTCACTATCCATGAGAACAAATCCAAATAACTTCTTTGATTCATCAATAAAAGTGACGTGCCCTTATATAAAATAGTGATTTGTTTGAATAAACATAACATCATGTATTCTATTTATAGATTTTAATCTATCTTTAGAATAAAATATTCATTTGAAATCTCTCCCATTGAATGTGTAATTGAATAATGTATTAAAGAGTAATGATAAATATTTCACAATGTATTGGTATTTTCCCTATAACCTATGAAAATATGTATTCCAATTACTTCTCTTTTTCTTGTACATTTATCATTATCATAAACCTTTGTTGGATCAATTTATATAACCTCAGATGTTATTATATGAACCCTGATTTAGTATTTTTGAATCATGAATTCAGATATAGTAAATTCAGAATAGGTATTTAGATAAAATGAAATGGAGAAAAACTCAATATTTTATTGATGTGATGATTTAGATTATCAATATAGATTCTATAGAAGATAGAAACATTACAAAACAAAAAAGATAGGTAGGTTTGTTTGATTTTAGTGGCAAATAAAGAAAGTTATGAAAATACATTAAAAATAAATGTTTCTTTATTCACTAATATTGTCTTTGGAGGTTAATTTTGATGGGTTGATGTTTCTTTAATATTTTTTCTTCTCGTTATTTTACATCAAGATCACTATATGTCACATGATTCAATATATCAATAGAGATTCTTATATTTATATTCTATGTTTCTCTATATTTCTCTATGATTCTCTCAATGATAATTGGTTTCCACAAATAATGGAGAATTAACCATAGTGTTGATATGTTGTTGAATAATCTAGTAAATTATTATTCAATTTTAATATTTTTTTTAATCTTATATTTTTCAATGATATGAAATAGTTTTGTTAAAATGGTTATATATGATGATTTACCATTAACCATTTTACTTGATTCTTGAAATCAACATTTATTTTCTCACAATATATCCATTTAATATATTTCACATCACAAGATGGAGGTGCATGGTATTGTGGAAAGTGGTGCAGTGATCATCGAACATGTTTAGTGGCTCTCTATAATTGGTTTTACAATTCAAGGGAATACATTAGGAAATTAAACTCTCAATATATTTTTGGTAACAAATACTAGACATTGGAATAAAATGTGACCTCACATTCATGATCTTGAGTGTTTTCCCAAATAATTGATGCATTGTTGCGGCTGAGGGGGGAATAATATTGATTCACCAAATTCATAAATTGTATGTTTAAGTAATATATTTATATATAACTATGTAAATAAAATTTTAAATTAAACCAATTTAAAATAAAATTTATATATATAAATCTTTAAAACAAAATGGCAATTTTTAATTAAAATTTTGAAATTTGTATTATTCATAAAAAGTGTAATATTTTAGAAAAATCACAAAAAATAACACTATGATATTTTTTATATTATAATTTAAATAATTATGTTTTTCTTAAAATTAATTCTCTAAAATTGAAAAATATAATTTTAAATTATGTTCATAAAGCATGTCTAGATCTTCTTTGAAAAAGAATACAGTATTTATAAAAGATTTTTTTTTAAATGATTCATTTTTTATTTATAACCAATATATTAATGTTATTTTCATTATATAATTATTAAATTATTACCACGAATTTAATGGCTAGGTTATAATGTTATACTATATTATAGTTTATTTAGACATTGGGTTATGTGTTTCATATGCTATCAATGACATTAAATTTTTAGAAATATATTTCGTGGTTAGTGTAAGAATGATTTTGAGTGTTACATATGATATCAAATACAATATAATTATTTTATAATTTCACAATGTCACATTTTATCCGCATAAAATAATTTAGTACTTCAAAATTTAAATATGGTATCCGTAATTAAGGGTTTCATATTTAAAAATTATTTTGTTGAAAAATCACACCATAAAAAGAAATAATAAATATTCCTATAAATAAGAGAGAAATGGAAGTACCAAGGTCATATAGAATTACACATAACTAAGAATCAATGTTGGATAATAGGGGTGGATTGTGAAGATATGCATATTGAATAAAATTAAAAATAATTAACGAGAATGATATTGGTTATTGATTATATGAAAATAAATGAAAAATGGAAAGCTAAGAACCCCAAATATATAAATGAGTTATGATTTAAAAGAACTTATCATTAAAAATATATAAATTAAATTGGACAAATTCTTTATTTAAATATCCTATCGATATTTTGAAGAATTATTTTATTATCTATGAATATATGGAAATAGAATAATTTCATTTTCTCTATTTCACAAGAACAATTTCAACCTTTGATTATCATAAATTTAATTTAAAATTCATTAATTAAATCAAGAAATAAAAAAATAAGTTGGAAGACTAAAATTCTATTTTAACGGATTGTAAGGTCCAAAAATGATTTAAAAGTAATTCATTCAGTATTAACTATTTAAAAAACCAGTATAGTTAGCACAAGTTTTCCAATATTATATATTAATATGTTAACCTCAAAAATAACACCATCGGTTCATAATTAATATATATTTGTCATATAATTTAACTATATTTTAAAAAAGATATTTACTTATTCCAAGATATGGGTATATCATAACTTCAATTAAATATTATTTGTATACTATCATATGTTATGTTACTATTCATAAGGGCATGTTTCTATTCATAAGGGTAACATTACTATTCATATGGGTATGCTACTATTCAGTAAAAATTAAGTTGGTCTTATCAGACTCTAAATAACTTAATGACTGAAACCGTGTATATCTATTTTTCGAAATTCAAAACACAGAAGTGGGAAAATTAAGTTTAGTTTTAATTATAACTATTTACATAAAACAATGTTTCATGAATTTGAATTTAATTTAATAACCATGGGGTGTTATATTATCCCCACCTTCTAGAAATCGAATTCTCATAATTTTATTTACTTATTATACGTGAATGGTATTTAAAGGTAGTAAAATTTAATGCTCTAAAACTATTTATTTCAATATCAACCATGTAATATTAATTATCATTTACATGGTCCTCATTTTCTAATTTTTACCCATTTGATGCAGTTCAAGTCCCAACCCCTCTTCCAAAAGAACATTCACGGTTAATTTTCTTCATTTATATAATCATTTTGAGAGAGAACACAACCCAAAAACCTCATCAACATCCATTGAATCCCCAAACACTGTAGTCAACCAATAATAGGATGGAGACAATGACTCACAAAATCTAAAACTAGGGGAACCTTTTTTTTCAATTTAAATAACATTATTTTTCTTCTTATTTCTTTTAGTTTTGCTAATTTATCTTTTTTTATTATTACTTTATCCTATGAAGTGTCTCCATCATTTTATAACACATTTTTATGATGTATCTTTTAAATTTTTCGTTGGAATTTTTTTTAAAAGTAAAAAAATGGCAAAAAATCAAAATTTACACAATTAAATTTCAATATTATTTCCATTTATTTTGGAGAGGAAATTTTTTTCATTTGAAACATATTTTATTCTCATAAAAAATATGGATAAACAATTATGTGTTAATATCAATATGTTTTGAATAAATAATTTTCTATTAGAAAATTGTTCCCCCTACCATGATAAACAACATCATCATTCATTCCAAGGACACCTATAAATAGATTTCAATATTTCTTGTGTTACCCCCCCCCCCCCCCCCGATATTGTGTGTCTTGTGTTTATGCACCTTCCTGGAATTTTTCAATCATTGGGGGGCATTAATGTGATAGGTTTTTTATTCTAAACCACGTGATAATTAAATAATAAATAATAAATTATAAATTATAAACAGTAATGCATGTAAATTACATGTGTATATGCTTGTGCATGTGCATGTGAATGATAATAAATAATAAATAATAAATAATAAATAATAAATAATAAATAATAAATAATAAATAATAAATAATAAAGAATAAATAATAAATAATAAATAATAAATAATAAATAGTAAATAGTAAATAATAAATAATAAATATTGAATAATGAATAATGAATAATGAATAATGAATAGATAGAATAATGTGCTTGTTAATTTGAGAAAAATATTTTTTGGATATGATATGTTTTCCGGTTGAAATGATTGTTAGATATTTTTAAGAAATAAATTTTATTTTAAGTTATTTAAAAAATATAAAATGTTAAATATGAGCAAATAAAATTGATTTTTCATGGAAAATTATGACAACAATTCTAATTCATTTAGGACTCATAGAAACCAACCAAATGTGAATCTAATTTATAAAGTGATTTTAATTATCAAGACATTTTTTTGTAATTTTTTCACTTTTATAAGTTAAATTATTTATACATGGTAAGAAATGGACCAAAATCTTCTCGAGATAGAAATCTAATTACACCATTAAAATAAATGATAGGTCATACTTACTCATGAACATTGTTTCATTTTTATCGAATGATATGATGAAAGTAAGTAAAATAATATATCTTCTTTATGGAGACGTTATTATATCATATATATCGCCAAAATTCATTTAATTTGTCCTTATTACCTTTCGTGTAAAACATAAGAGAAACAAAATCACATCACTTCATGTGGTGGTAGTACATAGTACACATGAGAAATGTTATTTTATTCTAATGTAATGGAAATTAAGTAGTTATCCAACTATGATAGGGGGAGATGAAAAATGAATTACATTGGTTCACGAGGTGGGAGTCTTTCATACACATGATCAATGGTTTTATTTCTCATTTGATGGAAGATGATATTGATTAATTTATTTCATTAAAATATTAAAATCTTAGTATATGGGAAATAATTATGTTTAGATATCAGAACATATGAAAAGGATTAGATGGAGGTGGAAGAAGATATAAAATTAAAATTCTTTGTTAAAAATGTTACCTCTTCTTCAGAAAAACTCTTTATCTTAGACATAAAATTATTCTTATAAGGATTTATAATAAAAATAAGTCATTTAGGATTTTTCTAAGGAAGTAGGTGTAAGAACCCGGTTCTTAGTTCTGGGGTACGGGCTTCTTCTTTTCTTTTTTCCTTAATTGTTTTTGAGAAAATATGGATAATGGGGAAAAATCCCAAAATTTGGAAAGTACACGCTGTGTACTTTTTTCACACATCGTATACTTTTGGTCGTGTCGAATGAGTACACATGGCGTGTGGTCGTGTCGGTGATGAAGGGTGTAGGAACCAACTACACTCCGTGTAGTGGTCCCTTACACGCTGTGTAGTGAGTCGGCAGGAGAATAATAAGGCGGTGGCCAGCTGTGCGACTGAACATGCCATGTACTCAAGGAGACATGTCATGTAGTCATGTCTGCAGATGAACCGTGCCACGCTAGTAGGAAGCCACCAGAGGAACAGTTCAAAAATGGGAAGTACATGTCATGTACTCATAATTACACGTCGTGCACTTTGTTTTTTTTAATGAGCAATAGCCTCCCCTGTTCACAGGGAAGGCCTAGAATGGGAATAGGGAGCTCGGGAGAGGAGGCCGAAGCTTTGGAGATCCACCAAGCATTCATCGGGAATCCGTTTCCACCTCGGATGATCTCGTTGGAACCGCACGGGTAATCCCTCCACTCTCCTTAAGCAGTTCTTGCCAACTATTCCCCTAACAGGAGTTATTTAAGTTTAAGTGAGTTTTCTTCTACATCAGATCTACGTCATTCTTGGGCGTTTCTGGAATCGACGTTCACGTATATCGTTCGTTGACGTTAAAGGTAGGTGGCTCTGTGTTTATTTCACACTATTGTGCGTTTTGTGTGTTTTTGAGCTACGAACCCATATATGGGGTGTTGTGTGGCTGAGGTTGTGGATATATTAAATAAATAGAACTGTATAGGTGATTCAAAAAAGTTGTAAAATGGTTGTTTGGGATCAGTGCTTGGATCCAGGACCATCACGGGGGGTGCATTCCTCTGTTTGGCCTTTTGGATGGGATACCCGAGGGTATGCCGTGTTTATATTATTCATTTCTTTTGCCTTGAGAGGAATTGAATGTTAAGTTTTATTTATATGTTGGGCATGGCCAGGTTACTTGAACACGAGGGAAATTGTTATCTTAACCTGAGGGAAACTTCTTCCGAGCCTGAGGGAAATAGACTATGTGCCTAAGGGAGAAACTACCTATGCCTGAGGGAAAAATCTATTATGCTTGTGGGAAATTACCTGGGGGTTGGATTCTGATTACCTGTGGGTAAGGGCTTGAGTGTCTGAGGACACTGGATGTTACTTAGAAATTCAATATGGTGTTTTCTTATATAAAAGGAATTAAATGATTAATTAAATGAAAATATAACTGGTATGTTAGTTGCTATTGAGTACTGCATATTTTATTGCATTTACTATTACACATAGTTGTTGCATGTCTACACACAGTAGAGCACGGGCCTTTGGTGGGTGCTTTCTAGGAATTATTTCTCACACCATGTTTGGGTAATGCTTTTCGACCTAAACAGATTATATTTCTGTAGGTGTAGATAAGGGCAAAGGTCCTTATACAGGTACATGATTGTTGCTGAGGAGTAGGGGAGCATGAGACCGGGCTAGGGCTCACAATTCTACCGGCTTTTTTGTTCTATTTTTCTTTCATGTACTTATACTGTACTATATTGTTGTGTAACATGTTATGGCTTCTTTCTTAGAATTTGAGGCATGTTGCACCATTATTTATATACTGGTTGGTTATATCTACTACAGTTGTTTATTTTAGTTGTGTATGGTTTACTGCTTCCATTTTTGTTGTATGTTTTATTTCATTCTGTTGCGCTACACTTTGAAAAATGAGGGCATAGTTTCCCCACTATCAGACCTGGCCTCTCACTGCAAGTCGGAAGCCTCCGGCGTTTGGAGAAATGCGCTTGAGGTCATGTGGGGAACCGGGTTCGGGGAACCTGTTGAGTGGCACCCGGAACCGGGACGTTATAGTAGGTAATGTATTTTTTAAGATATTTTTAGAACCAAATGTTTTTGGATGTGTGGAGAAGAGATGATATGGGGTTCCATTTTATAAGTGGGGGTGAGGTCACAATTGGAATGTTTTAAAATAAGGAATGGTAACCACGATTTAAACATTCAAAAAGGAAACAAAATGGGTAATTATAGAACCTTATTAGTTATAATAATTAAAATAAAACCATCCAATGGGATTTTGACATGTTTTTATTTCACTTTACCCCTCAACATTTTATTTTAACCCATAATATACCCATTTTAACAATAATGTTGGTAATTAATTTTTATAATTTTACAATTCATTTTGATCAAAAATAAATTTTACCTTATAATATAATATTAATTATAATGATTCCAAATATTTAATTCATTTTAATTAATTTTATTAATATAACTAGAAAATTACAAATTTAAATTAAACCCTCAGTCGTGATGGAAAAGATGATTTCCAAGGAGAACATTTTCATTTGTATAAAATGTTTTAATTCCAATATTAAGTATGAATTTGATTCAAATGACCTATATTGGTCTATTAATACCATAATTGGACTATTTTTCCCTTTCGAAAAATTTTAAATGATATGGAAAATTTTAAATTCTTTAAATGAAAAGGATTATTTTAATAAAAATTAGTATTTTTCACTATCCACAGAAAAATTCATCTTCTCAGAAAATTATAAAAAATTTAACCGAATATTGTTTTAGAATTTTAATTCAAAAAATGAATTTAATTTTATAAAATAAATATTTTAAAATTTTCAATAATTAATTATTTTATTTTTTACCAAAATAAATAGAAATAATTTTTAAGTACATAATTTTTATAGAATCATTATATGCTTAAGAAATACATTTTTCTCCAAACAAATCTCAATCTGACACACGGTGTGACCGGTATGACACTAAGAGTGTATTTTTATTTATAATTGACATTAATTTAATGAAAAAGAACAAGTTTCATAGTGAAAAATAAGAAAACACAATCATATTATTTTGATAGTTTAAGAAAATGATGCATGAGTCAATTGGGAAATGTACGAATCAACCAATCCTCAATATAGAATACGGTGTTACCAATATGGATCCAAGTGTGTCATTTTATTTTAAATTTACTTTAATTTTAGAAAAAATAACAAGTGACATATTGATAACCAAGAAAACACTTTTGGATTATTTTTCTACTTTACGAAAACGATCCATCATTCATTTGTGATGTGTAGGAACCACCTCCACCTCAATATGACACATGGTTCATTTGGTATGAATCAATGTGCCTGTTATAAGTTTAAAATAGTCATTTTACTTAAAAATGTTAGTCACTCATTGAAAACCAAGAAAATACACACAGATTTTCCTTATAAATTTTAAAAATAGTTAATTAGTCATTGGATACATGTAAGAAGTAGTCTCACATCAAATAGACACATGAAGTGACTAGTGTGACACAAAGATCATGATTCCATTTTTAAATAAACTTTTAGTGAAAAAAACAATTTTCATGTCATTGAGATTACATGAACATGGAATTTACATTATTGGTTATTTAAAATTACAAGTTACTATAGTTAATGGGAGATAGTTGTAAAACAAATATGAGAAGTAATTATGGCCAAATACATCTAATTTTGGGATATTAATCTTATTACGAAATATTTTTATGAATTTTATGTTCAATTATTTATTAAACTATATATATTAAATGTTGGGTGTTAATATTGAGGTTTTTTTGTGATTAATGTTTTATTTCATCATATAAATGTTCATCAGGTTTTGGAATTATCTTACCTTGTGCAATACATTTTTATTGTGGGTAATGTCAAATAATATGAAAAATTTCTTGATATCTCTTTGAGTACGTATATGATCAGATTGAATTTGATTTTAGTACTTCATGTTCAAAATTTTCTTATTTAAAGATCATCTTTTAGATAAAAAAATTATTGTAGTGGAAGTTTGTTAAATTATGAAAATATTTTTTATGTAAGAATATTTACTTCTGTTCTTAGTATATATTTTAAATTAACTATAAAAATGTAGGTAAATGATCCTTATAATAAAAATTTATCTTATCTCCTTTATTTTGGAGGAATTTAAGGTCTTTTCACATATATTTGGTTTATGGTTTTTTGGTCATTGATATCCTCATAATCAATAAATAACCTATGATTAATGATCGATGTCACTCGCTATATTTGTTTTTGGACAATATGATTTTCATACATGTGTATATTATTAAATCCCATTTTTTATTCATATTTGATAACCTAGTAATTCTAAATTGCCTTAATTTTTTCCTTTCCCTATTTTCAAGAGGATGTTCCATAAACCCTTTTTAAGATGTGGGATTTGAAAAAAGTTATTTTTATATGTGAAACCATTGATTACCAAGTGAATTTCATATTATTAGTATTAATTTTTTAAAGGGTGGGGGGGAGGAGAATGTTACACCCCTATATTTTAAAATAAGTTTATTCGGTTTGATAACATGGAAGACATGGAATACCAAGCTTAAAAAAAGCATGCCATTTTATTATTTTAATATGAAAATTATAGACTACAATTTAAATTAGAAATAATTAATTGTATTTAAAAAATATCAAATAAATATATATTTCGTAATAAAAATATTTTTTTGGTTAATTATTATGAAATAATTTTTTTTCAAAAAGAAATTTTATTCTTCAAAAACACATTTTCTTAAAAAATTGGAATTATTTCTTTTTATGAGTGAATATTAAAAATTAATTAGGAAAGTTTCATAAATTTTATAAGATAAGTATTATTTGTTTTTATTTATCATATCATAATTATATGACAATAAAATTATGATATTATTCAAAAATGGTTAATTTTTCAACGAATACTTAAAAATAATGATTTCTATGGGAAAATTTATTTTATTTTAATGTATTTACAACGTAAAATTATATTTTAGAAATGTTTTTAAATTTAATAAGACTATTTTTATTAATAATTTTCCAATTATAGTCTTATAAATGAATTTTATAATTTCATTTAGTATAAAAACATTATTTATACTTAAAATGGAATTTTTCAAAAAAATAGTTTTTCATTGTGTTTTATTAGATTAATTTTAAATTCAATTATACTAATTAAATATTTTAAAATAGTATTTTTTTGAATAAATGATGCTTTTAATTAAATATTAAATTTATAATATTTATAAAATTATTTTTATAAAATTGATTCTAATTTTAAAATTTAAACATTAAAAAATGGTAACTGTGAATTTTTTATATTTTCCTAAAAATTTAAATTTTTAGTGAATATTAAAAAAATTGGTGTTTAAAGAAATACAATATTTTTTAACATCATCAAGAAATAATTTTGGAATAAAATTTATTAAACATATGGAATAAGAATATTATAATATTATAATATAAATATTATAAATGAAATATTTCATAACATTTATGTTATCATTCATTTCATAATAAGTATAAAAATCATTGTGAGTGCTAACAGAGCCTCTCGCCTCCTTGCTCCATGAAAAGTTTGCAAATGTTAAAGGGGCTCGCGGAGCCTCCCGCCTCCTTGTTTTGTGGCACCTTCACGGAGGGGAACCTTTGCACCGGCCACGGAGCCGTGTGGGATCTGCAAACTAGCTTGGTGAGGCATCCCTTAAGTATTTCCATTTGTTCTTTTTCTTCACAAATTTTGGTGCCAACAAATGCCCCCCCCCCCGTCAGACTGGGATTTGAGGAGAAATAGAGGGTCAAGTTCTAAGGGTAAATCGCCAAAAAGTTTTAGCCAATTGTGAAACTGACTGGCAAAGGAGGCCCACAAACCAGAGGGGTGACATATAGGCTGAGCGTGCTATGAAGCTTGTTTCAATCGGACGTGATGCTAAGCACCGAGGGTCCATGACTATAAATATTTGAGGTTGTACTCTCTTTATTCCTTTCTTATATCTATGATTTTTTCTTTTAGTTCTCTTGATTCGTGGAGCTCCACATACTCCATGATTTCTCTCTAAGAATCAGGCCTTCTGCTTCACGGCACAGTGTAAATTTTTTTTTGACTACGTGATAGTGTTCGCGGAGGCTTATGTTTGAAGGTCAAGGTAGGGATCCACAAATAGTATTCGTGAATGACCTTCATGAATGAGCTTCGCGAAAGAGATCCGTAAAACAAGACCCAAAAATGCTCAAACTCAAAAACTGAATGGTTCACCAAGAGGCTACCAGGGGGTCCTTGAGGATGCTTCTTAGAGGGAGGAGATAGAAGATATCTCATGTATAAGGGAGTTTGTGTGGAGCCCTTATGACCATAACTCTCTGGTGGCACTACTGTCAGAATGTCAAAAGGACTATCCACTGTGTAAGAGGTTTCCTCTGTATGGCTTTGTACTGAGGGATGACGTCTTAATCCCTAAAGCGAGTAGGGACGATCCGGCTTGCTGGTTTAGGAGCATGTCGTTCCAGTGCCAGTGGTTCAGGGCAGGTAACGACTATGCCCAGGAGGACTTCACACCTATCAACATGGTCTGTCTATACAATCATCTGAACAATGTTTGCGGGAAGGAACTGCAGCCAAAGACAACCCCCTCCTACCATCCTCGTTCACACTAGGGAACGTATTGCGCTGCGTGTTCCCATTCTAAATTACCATGTCCTCAACTCATGACGTTAAACTGACACCACACCCTAAACAAGTTCTGGATGCCCCATGACAATTTTGGGATGCTTTGGATTTCTTACTAGAGAGGACCTATCTCGATGTAGGAATGATCCCTGATCAGACCGATATTCCCTCCTAATGTGTTTCCGCCATGGTGGTGTAATTTCAAGAGTGTTGGACTCCATTTTAACAACCCACCACTCCACCTTCCACGCATTGTGTGCCCTTTATTTTGACCCTCATCCTCTTTCATGGCTAAAGGAACCCCCCTAACAGTAAGGATGCTCATCCTATGGCCCACCTACTATCCTGGGTCCACATTCCAGAAGACTAATGGATGACATTCTGAGTCATGCCATGTGTTTCGAACATGGTCAGCGTTCGAACCTTATTTGTTATACCCACATCAGGATAATGCAATAAGTATGGAGTGTTTCAAACACAATAAACAGTTACCCTTCATTGTCATGCCATCCTTACAGTGTTTCGAATCTTGGGTGTGGTGATTCACACTCCTTAATTCTCTATGTTCGGATAAATTCCTACTCACCTGGCGTTACCCAGCTCGTGCACCAGAGCACGTTGGAGATATGGCACTTCGATTGTTCTGTGACATTAATTATTTTATATGAGGGACCAATATATCCCTCTAATGAGTTAGGTAAATATTTATATCTAATGAGATAAACAATACTAGAATAGGTATTGAACCATGTTAATAAATGGAAATTGTCCACTATGATAGTCTTGGGAGTGTACCCTAAAATCAACAATGGTTTGTGTATGTAAACATTAATAATGATATACATAGAAATTATTATTTATTACTAAGTAAATGAATTCCTATTCTTATGGGTATTCCACAATTCTATGCCTTATGACCATGATAAGATTTCATAGTCTGGGTTATTCAATTCCCATATGATTTATTTTTTATTGACTACCATGATTTCTTTGATGAAAAATGATTATGAACTTTAATATGTAGGGTATGGTAGTAAATAATTATGATCATGTTACTAAACCCATATTATTATGTTATGCTTATTAGATTATTAATATCACCCTTGTTTACTATTGTTGAGAATCTGTACTCACCCATTTCTTTCGATTTCTATCCCCAGGTTATGAACAAAGGTATTAAGTCTGACATATCTAAGAAGAGTTATAATTATAATGTAATTAGTGGGAGATGATATAGATATTATATGAACCAATTTTTTATATTTCCATTTTTTCATATATACTAGACCTAAGTGATTTTGGTGTGGATTGAAATGTAATGTATTGAATTTTAATCTATTAATATGTAATACCTATGCATGGAATGTAAGGGTACTTATAATAAAAGTCATATATTTAAATATTTGACTACAGATGAAATAAACTTATATTAAGAAATTAGGGAAAGTTTTATGGTTTCATTTAAATCCAAATCAAATTACTTTTACCCTTAATTAACCCATTTTACACTTATATTGGGAACAAATATGTACAATGGTCACTATTAATAATATAAAAAAGATACATATTTAACAAATTTAGACCTCATGATTACAAATATGGGATTAGTATTTCATGATTGAAAAAATATTAGTGAATAATTTAATTTAAAATTAAACTGGAAAAACATGATGAGAATTAGGTTTTCTTATTAATCAATTTTTTATGTATAAATTTTTTTAAACCAAATTAAAGAATAATATTCATTACAAAAAATATAATTGTAATATATTTAATCAAAATAAACTAACAAAATTTTGAATCCAATCCCAGAATTAATTTTACTTTGTAAATAATTTATTAAAAAATATAGGTTTGAATTAAAATCAAAACTTTTTCACTATTCATTGAAAAATAAATATTTCCAGAAAAATCTAAAAGATTCACCATTAGATAATTTTGATATGCTGATTTCAAAAATCATATCATTTTTATCAAATAAAATTTCAACTAAATGAAGCCATGTGGAAGGACCAATTTCCTCTATCTGTCATTGATCAAATGTTAGAATGGTTGGCTGGTAAGTCCCATTATTGTTTCTTTGATGGCTATTCGGGATTCGAAATTTATTTTTGAAAAAAAAAATTAAGGATTCTTTAAATTCACTAAAAATGAGTCTCCAATCACCTCCCATCATCCAACCACCAATGTTGGATCTCCCCTTCTAACATATGTGTGATGCCTCTAACTTTGCAGTTCGGGAAGTTTTATCACAAAGGGTTGAGAAGCCTCCCCGATTCATTGTATATTCCTCACGTACCCTTGACCAGGCCCAAGAGAAATACACAACCACTGAAAAAGAACTTCTTTCTATTGTTTCTACCTTGGAAAATTTTTGTTCATATATTATTGGGTAAAAAATCATTGATTTCTTTGATCATACTCCCCTTTGTTTCCTCCTAAATAAACCTGAAGCCAAGCCCCACCTCATTTGCTGGATGATCCTACTTAAAGAGTATGACCATGAGATTCATGACAATTGAGGTGTGGAAAATGTAGTAGCTAACCACATTAGTATGATTTCTCCACCATTGGACCATCATGTTCACTCACCCCTCCCAATTGACGAATGCTTCCCCCATGAGAACCTTTGTGATGTTGTGGACCTGACCCCCTAGTATGCAGACTTTGGGAATTTTCTAGTAACATCTAGAGTCCCCACTGATTTCAGCACTTCAAAATCCCAAAGACTTAAGCATGATTCTAGGTGGTACATTTGGGATGACCCATATTTTTGGAGAGTTTGTGGTTACCAAGTAGTTGGTCAGTGTGTCCCTGACTAGGAGTTCACCTCTGTTTTGACAATATTCCATGCTTTGGCCTATGGGGCAACATTGGATCTCAAAATATCTCTCAAAAGGTCCATGACTTAGGAATTTATTGGCCAAAATTGTAAAAAGATTCCCATTGGTTTTTTAAGTCATGTAGTCATTGTCAATTCATAGGGAATATTTCCAAGAGGAATGAAATTCCCCAACAGACAATGTTAATCTGTGAAATTTTTGATGCATGGGGAATTGACTTCATAAGGCCTTTTCCAAATTCATTTGGATTTATGTACATATTAATGGTTGTTGACTATGTATCTAAATGGGTGGAAGCAAAGGCCACAAGGACTGATGACTCTCGAGTGTTTGTTGACTTTGTGAGCTCCCAAATTTTTAGTAGGTTTGGTTTACAAAGATTCATCATTAGTGATCAGGGTTCACATTTATTCAATCGCAACATGAAATATTTTCTTCATAATTATGGGGTTTATCAAAAATTCTCCACTTCATATCACCCCCAAACTAATGGACAAGAATAAATATCAAATCAGAAAGTTAAGAGAATCTTGGAAAAAAAGGTACAACCCAATAGGAAAGATTGGTGTTTACGCTTGGATGTTGAACTTTAAGCATACCGTACAGATTTTAAAACCCCAATCAGAATGTCACCATATAGAATTTTGTTTGTAAAGGCTTGTCACCTCCCAATGGAGGTAGAACACCGTGCATATTGGGCTGTTAAATAATTTAATATAAATCTTTTAGATTCAGGTGAGGATTGAAGGTTGCATATTCATGAGTTGGAAGAAATTCGACGTGATGAATATGAGAACTCCCAGATCTATAAAGAGAAGAGAAAGGCTATCCATGATAGAGTGATTCATTAGAGGAAGATTCATATTGGTGAAAAGGTTCTCATGTACAATTCTAGGCTAAAGCTTTACCCAGGTAAGCTTTGTTCCCGATGGATCGGTCCTTATAAAATTACTGATGTTTACCCTTTTGGTGCCATACAGGTTTTGCGTGAGAGGAGTGGAAAAAAGGATTACTGTAGATGGGAAGAGGCTCAAACACTTCTATGAGGATTTTTCAAAGCATATTGTAGAGGAACTCCAACTGATAGATGCCACATATGACACCACTTAGCAGGTTGTACCTTCTCCCTACCTTTATTTAGTTTTCTATTTATTTAAAATAATTTCATTTCAGACAATGTACCTTTTAGGTGTGGGGGTGGCCGACATGTAATAGACAGGTTTAAAGAAAATAAGAAAACCAAACCAAACCAAAAAATTTGTGTTTTCATTTTTGATTTCTTTTTCCTCATTTTCTGTTTTGTGATAAATCTGTTCGTAAAAATAATATCCAAAATCATTTTTCATGCTTGTGTCGATTGTGGGGAAAATTCCATTGTTTCTAGAAAAACAAATTCAAATTAATATTAATATAGAATCTTATTTATATAATTTTTATTTTCAAATAATTCTTATGTGTTTAATAGATTTTTTAAACCCATGCATCATTAGTATTGACCAATATTTCAATCCCTTACCCAAGAAGAATTTTAATCCATTTATTTAATATTATTACTTTTAACCACTTTCTTGAGAGTATCGAGTCATTTAGATAATCATGAAATTTCCTTGATTCTATTTGAATCCATAAGATGCAAGTATGCTACATTCATGATAGAGGAAATCATTCATTGAAAATCCCTTTGTACAATTATCCTCTATTTTTGGCCACCTTTAAATTTTATCCTTCTTAATCCATAAAGACCATGAAATACCTATTAGGTTGCCACATTACAATCTAATTTATCCCTACCTACCCATCTCGTTTGAATATTCTTGTTTATTTTCCACAATTGTGGGGGAGAGGGTGTTTCAATTGGAATTGTGGGGAGAGAATCATTATTATGGGTTGATATAAAGGGTTCCTATGTTTTCCTTGTGCAATGGGTTCCCAATCCATATTAAATCATTTTTTTACACATGTTTCCCTCTTTATCTCCAAAAGAAACCACAATCCCTCTGTATGAATCATATTTTTGGCCTGGATTGAATTTTTTTAGATTTATGGAATGATAAACATCTCAATTGTTGGAAGATTGTTTCTAATAAAGCTTACTATTGTTTAGAATTTTATTTTCTATTTTATGGTTAATAAATATCCTACCACACTTATTAATATTATTAATACATCCATTAAAAAATTTGTTTGGAGTGGCTCCATTATTCAAAGAATGATTATCACCATGCATTGGAATCAATATTGTAAGCATCATTCTCTTAGAGGCCTTATAATCCAAAACCTATACAACGTCAATAAATCCATGAAAGATCAATTAATATGGATATTGATCATTAAAAATTCATAGTCTCTTGGATTTATCTAATCTTGATTTTTGAGCAATATGGAATCAAGAAACTTGAATTATTTTGAATCTTCATTTTAGATAACTTTTAAACAATTATTATCAAACACTTATTTAAACTCCCATTGGCTTGTTAATTAAAACACTTATTTGAGATTTTTTCTTGAGAATTAGATATGTATATCATTGGATGATCTTATTAATAATTTTTATCAAGAGATAAATCTCAATCTCCCAATTGAAGAAAAGATGAACAATCTAGATGACCTACCAAATGAGATTAAAATTGTTTGATAAACCACAGTTTTATTAACGGTGAGGGTTTAATGATTTGGAAACCTAAAAAATTCTATTATGAATTCAATAATCTATTATAAGAAGACTCAATATAGTTAAGTAAAATATTTTAATGTACACTTCCACAAAACAATGTGTGCAACCATCAAGATTTTTACTCGTCTATATAATTGACTTTTTAATAATTTTGGTTAATTCATATCATAAAGAATAGATTTTTAATTCATAAAATAAAATATATCTTCTGGAGGAGTCGTTATAAGTTTTTTAAATTTATCAAATTACTTAAAATTTTTAAAAAATAAATGTTGTTTTAAGGAAAATTTTAATAGTATTTATTACATCACTTATATACTATTATGATGTGATAATGCTTACCGTGTATTTTTTCATGTTTTATTTTTAATAAAAAAACAATTATTTAGTAAAATTATGAAAAAAAATATCATTTGATAACTTCAACATGATGATTTGTAAATTTATATTATTTTCAAAATAAATTTCATAAATATATTAATATAAATATTTATATTAAAATTTGTTTTTATTTAATAAATAATTGTTTCTCCAACACAAAGACCATTCTAACCCATAAATATTTTTCATAGGCCTTTATTAAAATATATTTTCATTTATATTTTAATATGTATAATTTAATAAATTAAAAATCTCATAAGATAATTTGAATTTAAAATATTCTAGTTATGGATTTTTAAATTTATTTGATACATTAAGCTAGTATAAAATTAGTTTATATTATAAATTTGTGTTTGTTTTTTGAAAAACATTGTTTTGATTCATTTTACTTGTTTCATTTTAAATTAAATTCCAAAATCTCCTTGATTCTAATTTTTAACAATAAATTAAAATTTTGAAATAATAAGGTAAATATTTATTAAATTTTACATTTTATTTTTTGAAAATTTGAATATTAAACTTAGTTATTTTCATTACCATGATTAAGGGTAAAAGTAATATTTTAAATTTTATAAGATTACCCTACACATGTCCCAATATAATTGGATGTGTACTTTTATACCAAAACCATACATTGTCAGAATTTATTACCTCTTAGATCCTCTTGGATTACATTATGTCTCATATATTATTTTATTTAATGAAAAGTAAAATGTTTGACAGTATTGATTTTTATAATTATTAATTTTTATTATATGGTCATATGGGAACCATGGTCAAGCATAAATAATTTTTTAATATAATTTATTTATCTTCATCATATTAATTTATTTCCAATGTATATATAATAAATAACTACATTAATTGATTTCAAAAAAATGTTGTAGTAAATATTTGAGAAATGGAAAAATAAATAAAATGAATTCAAATTAAAATATAATTGTTAAATTTCAAAAAAAAATTCTATATTTAATTGTATGTGTAATATTTTTCAGTAATCATTTAAGGTTTGGATTTATTAATAAAATTAAATTATAATTTAGTTATCATAATTATAGTGGGTTATTTAATTAAAAGACAAACATTTCATAAAATTTCTTCCAATAACTATAAAATTGAAAATGTTGTCTTCATATGATATCTCATTTGGACATGGAATATAAAGACCCAAAATTTTGAGATAATGTTTGGTGATTTAATGGGAGGAGGATGCTCAAAAATAGTGATCAAACACTCTACATTAACATCATTATGATTTGGTAAAATTAATTGGGATCACCAAGCCTAATTGTATATTCAAAAGAATGATGGGAAAAATATTAGATTGGTCATTGTCTAAAAGGAACTAGTTCGGTCCTAGATTAGTTATAGAAATGTCATTTATATTATACCCTATATGTGCACACACATTTTAATGGTCATGGAGGTCAAATACATGTAGTTATTGTTTTTAATGTCATAGATCATAGAATATATCCATTTGGGTTCGGTGTAACACCCCAAGCTTCCACGGTACGTTTCTCTTTGAATAATACAATGGCATGTGTTGTACGCAACTTCATGTTCTAACACACCACAACCAATCAAACTAGCAGTTATGAATAGTAATACCCACTTTTTGAAATTTTATATATTTTATCTTTCAAAATGGACTACATTTTTTGATTCGGAATATAGAAATTAGATTAGGGTGAATTTTTTGTATTTTTCAGAAAACATACAATTTTTGATAAATAGTGAAAAACACTCAGTTATAGTTTAAAACAAAATTTTTATTTAAATAAATATTTATTTCATTTAAATTTTTTAAGGTTAAAATAGATACATAATACCTATATATGTTCAATTTAATTCATTAGAGTCAGTTTATAATAATTTTAGATATATAAAAATTTTATTGAACTTTTTACCGTCTTTTACCCACCTCCTGGGAGCATTTGAAAATTTACATAAAATATAATTTTGACACATATGTGAGTTGAGTTTAAAAAATATGAGAGATGCAGTTGATATCAGTAAGTAAAATGTGGTTCAATAACCTGAAAATAATTTTTGGTTAATAGTATCTTTTTACTTTTATTTACCACTGTTAAAAGTAAATTGGTTAAGTAAAGGTAAAAATGACATTATTATTACCCTAACACATGTCCTAATTATATAGGATAAGTTTAATTCGACCAAAAACAACCTTAGGAATAAAATACGATCCTTTAGGTCCAGTTGATTTAGATTTGGACATTTATTAATATTTAAATAAATGAAAAGTAAAAACGTGTTAAATTCAATTTTTAATAACTAAACCATTTTAAATATAGGGTTACAGATAAGATAAATTCAACTATAAATATTAATTAGAAAGATAAAACGATTTAATACATAATTTTATTTTATTTATATTTTTTAGACATTATATAAATAAATTTATTTATGACACAATGATGATGAAATAATTACCATATTAATGAATGATTAAAATAATTGATATTATAAATATCCAAATAAATATAATTTGAGACTTTTTATGAATTGAACTAATTTTTTAGGTTAGTATTTCATACTAGGGTTGGTTAGATTAATTTATTTCTAAGTAATAATGCTGTTAGGAATATAGAAAAAACAAAATACCAAATAGTGTCAAAATTGACATAAAAGTGTTTTTAAAAAAAATATTATATTATTAATTGATATTATATTTTTAAAATATAATTTTCAGACAAAAGACATAAATAATGATAAATTTATAATTAATGAACCACTAAGGGTTCGGTTGGAAGTTTATAGTAAGTTTATTAATTATATAATATAAAAATACAAAGAGACATGGTAAATGTCAAACTATTTAACAAAGAGTTAAATCTAAAACATAATGTTACTATAGTGACCCAAACCAGTCAAAAACCTATTTGTTGAGTGATTTTCGACACATACCCACCTTATCCTTTAAATAATTCAATTTTGAGCCATTATAAACTGAATATTATTTTATTATAAAATAATATTTCTAGCTTTTTCTAAGGTGCCCCTCACCCCTCTTATAAAAGGGCACTCCCCCTTCTCTCTAATTTACACCATAAAATCCATTTTTCTTAGCCAAAATCTTCCCAAATACCCTCTCAACTGTCCTAAATTCATTCTAGAGGCCTTACTTTAGTTATAAATCCATCATAAGGAGCTTTTTTGATCAAATCTAATGGATTAACTCGAAGAAGAGGTAAATATTTCATCACCTCTTTCAAGTTTTTTTATTCTTCCACTTCCTCTTTCTTTGTTGTTTACATTATAAAATAATAACTCCAGTATCGTCTATATACTGTGATGTTATTATAAATATGTCACAACCAAATTCATTACTTTATCCATCCTTTGAATGACATGTCACTATACGTGCGTACACACGGCTTACCGTCTCCACGTCATGGTGTAATTGTTATTCAATACATTTTTATTTGGATGGTTATAATAATGATGTGTAATTGATGTAAATAATAAATATAACATGATAATGATTCTTTAAATATCATATACCATCAAATTATATATAATTTTAATATAAAAAAATGATATTGTCGCTCATCCATACGTACGAAGTACCGTCTCCACGAACGCGTTGAGATTCATTCCATGTCATATCTATTCAAGACTAATTTTCATTTTATGATTAAAAATAATGTTTAATTACTTAATATCATTATGAATATGAATAATATTCATCCTATCCATAATAAACTTTACTTAGATAACAAATAATATAAAGGAAAACGGATCAATTGACACCCGTAATGATGATAATACTAAGATATTATTAACAAAGCAAATTTAAAAGATCATATATGATATCATATTAATGTATATGGTTCTTGTATAATTTAATAACAATTATTTCACCATAATACATAATTTTAACCTACCCTCATCCAAGTAAAAGTATAAGGTAAGGGTTAATTTCACAATCTCTTCATTATCTGAGGTTATTTATACGTAATTATCTAATGGGGCCTCATTATCATCCACATCCATGCTTCTTAAAAATGTATTTCAAAAAAAATTTACTATTTACTAGACTATGGGATTATTTCCTTTATACCCTCGTTTTACTTTTTATAATATTTTTTTGAAAGAAATATTTCCTTCATTTTCCAAACAAGGTACTTTATAACCTTTTCGACAAAACTAAGGTAATAATGTCTCTTTTAACTTATACGGAGGGTGTGGCTATTTTACACCATTATAACATCATCAAAGCTTCCATTTCAATCCTATAAGAATATTTTCAAATATAAATGTTTTCTTTTATAATTACGTGACTTTAAATGATTTCAAAATAGAATGATATATTTCTTTAAAAAGGTTTCGATTTCATCTATGTCAACATACATAGATGGATTTTAAGATTATTTGAAGTTGATTTATTATGATACAAAACTTCTATATTGTATTTAAGGTTTTTTTTTTGAAATTTTTGACTGTGTATGTGTTATTTTTACACCATTCATGATTTATAGATAAATTATTGACATCTCGTATGCTAGTTTTAATGCGAATGTTTTTGTTATGTTTAAACTTTTTCATATGAGGAATGCATTGGACTTAGTAAGTGACGGGTGGAGCCCACTATAGCTCCTCAATGCATCGGTAGCTCTAATGAGATAAATTAGTGTCTTGGCACAAGGCCTTGACAAAATTTTATTTGTAGTCTTGGCACAAGGCCTTGACTATGTGTTTATAAAAGTATGGCATTATGCATTCCATCATTACAAAAGTGGCTATTGATATTGCATGTGATTATTCGACAAGTAGAATATCCATGTAAATAAGTAAGTGGCATTATTTGATTTTTATCTTTGCCATTTTATACTGAATTTCAAGTTTAAAAGGATTCTATTTTAGTCTTATAAATTTCATTAAATGTTTATGCTTATTTATGAATGTTTCTGCAATATTGTTACCCTTACTGAGCATCTGAGCTCACCCCTTTCTATGTTTTATTTTTTCGAGGATGCAAAGAAGTATATTATGAATGACCTATAGGGATAGTCTATGGGATCTCAGTGTTTTCTAAGGAAACAATGTTGTTGTAGTTTTCCATTTTTTGATGTATTTTAAACCTTATAAATGTATCTAGTACTTCCAAGGCTACTAAACCAATCGCTCTTTTGAGACATGATCTTTTGTGATCATGCCAATCACATGTAATAATGCACCGAATCTAGGCTTCTAGGGTCGAGACATTACATTCATTATCACCTTTAAACATTTTTAGAAAAGGAAACACAGTAGAAATATGATTACCAAGACAAAGTGACATAGATGGGAGAATTATGTCTAGGCCTGGGATATGTTGTCCATGAATCACTATATATCTTATAAAATGGTAATCATTACATTTTTTGTTATCATAAGTGGTGTGGATGGTGACTGCTACCAAATGGAAATTCCTTCTTAGGACAAGGCTAAAGTATCATGTATTTTTAAGACATGTGATTAAGAAATGTAAACATTGTTTAACATCATTTGGGTGGGACATTGATCACATAGTTTAATTCCATACTGTGGGGATATAAACCTCTCCTTTAAAAACATACCTAATGGAAGAGATAAAGGTTTTATATTGTTTAAAATTGAATATCTTTTATCATGGCTTGAGGTAACTCATGCAGTGTATAGGGAATAACCTAATAATATCCTGGTTTGAGATTATAGTTCCTCATAAAGGACCAAGTGACTCAAGAAAAGGAATGAAATATATTCTCTAATTGATTCCTAAACTAGTGGGATTATTGATCACAACCAATATATGTATAGGGGGATAATGATGAACCTTATAATCTTTTAAACATTTTCCCTATACCATAACCTTATCCCAATACATAGAGTAGTTTTGAAGAATTAAATTCCATTGGATGTATTGTTATTATATTTATTAACATGATTCTATTGTATAATATATATTGATGATCATAATGATTATATACCATGTATATTTGACTTAGAGATCAGTTTTTTGTGGAGTTATTAACCAAAAATATTCAATCAAAGAATAAATAACAATCATTGTCTATATTAAAGGGTAATTTAATTATATAGTGGTTATAGGTTTTTATGGTTTTGGGGGGATTTGAGGCTTTTTGGGTCATTTTAGGGGATTTAGTGGTTTTAGTGTTATTTTGGGTATTAATGGATTTAGTTGTCTTTTGGTTTTTAAGGATTTCTTATGGATTTTTTTGGATTTTTAGGTTACAAAGAGTTTACAAGATATTTAGTGATTTTTTTTTGATTTTAATGGGGTTTTACAGTTTTTAGGGATTTTGAGTGTTTTGAGGGGGTTTTAGGGTTTCTAGAGATTTTTAGGTTTTTTAGCACTTTTAGGTTTTAAGGGGGTTTAAGTGTTTTTATGTTTTAATGTTTTTCTTAAGGTTTTTCAGGGTTTTTAGAGTCTTTTATGTTTTTATGAATTTTTAGGCATTCTATGGTATTTTTATGGTCTTTTAGAGTTTTTATTAATTTTCTTGGTTTTTTGGGTTTTATAGGGGTTTTATGGGTTTTCTTGTTTTTAGGGTCTTTTATGTTTTTCTATGTTTTAATATTTTTTAGAGTTTTTAAACAATTTTAGAGTTTTTTTGGGGGGTTTGGTTTTTTGTCTATTTATGATTTTTTGGGATTTTAAGAATTTTTGAGTTTTTTTAAGGTTATTAAGGTTTTTAGAGTTTTTAATGTTTTAATGGTATTAAAGGGTTTATAGAGATTTTTTAGGGCTTTTATGGGTTTTTATCATTTTAAATTTTTTTAGTTTTTTTGGGATTTTAGGGATTAATCATTTTTATGGGTTTTAAGTGTTTTTAGGTTTTTAAGGATTTATTTATATTTTTCATGGTTTTAGTGGTTTTTATGCATTTTTTAGTATTTTTATTGCTTTTATGTGGTTTGAGGGTATTTTGATGGTTTTTTGGGGTTTTAGAAGTTTTTAGGGGTTCAGAATTTTTAGGGTTTTAGGGATTTTAATTGTTTTTAGGTTTATAATGTTTTAATTGGATTTTTTAGTTTTTTGGGGATTTATTTTGTATGATTTTTTAGTGATTTTGTTGGATTTTTATTGTTTTCAAAGTTTTGATGAATTTTGAGGGAACTTAGGGGTTTTAGTGTTTTTGGGTTTTTTAGGTTTTCTTGGGTTTTAGGGTTTTTATTTGAATTTTTATGATTTTTAGGATTTTTTTAACATTTTAAATTAATTAGTAGAAAAACAATGTTCATTTTGATATAAATAATTTTTTTTTTCTGAATACCCATATTTTTCTAAAAGACGGGTTAGTTGGGATTTGAGAACGTAATTTAAAATTTAAAATTACCAATTTTTTAAAATTTAAATTCAATATAAAATTTCAATTACTAAATTGGAATTCAAAACATAACTTATATTGATTTTTTAGTATTTTTCTAAAGAATTTCATTTTTATAAATAGTTAAAAATAAATACTTTTAATTGAAAACTACCTTTTACATGTGACCCTACTATATGTCATGTAATCTCTTATGCATGGCTTGAGCTACTTCTCAACCATATCTTAGACAAGTTTATTTAAGAGTTTATTCCCATATCCTTTCCTTAAAGATTAGTTGGTATCGTTTCATAGTCATAGGAGTATGATCCCTTTAGTAGAAATTCTTTGATAGAGTTGTTGGAATACCCTCTAAGAGGCCCAGAGTAGGATCCTTTATTCATTTTTCAAGCCCTAGGTAGAGTACTTGGTATTGACGTGACCAAAATTATGTGGGAGATGATCCTCTACTTAGAAAGTTAATCTAGATGGAGTTGTTGGTATCACCCCATGACCCTGGCAGTGATCCCCATTTTTGTATCGTATATCTCTTCAGATCTATCATCATATCTCCTTAATGATGGTTCCGGACGAATATTACTTCTCACATGGACATCATTGCTGCTATTAGACGCAAGGCTTTGTTCTCCTAGATGAGTGATTTGTGGAATCTTTAGACTGAGTCCCCTGTGTGGGTATGCAGCAGTTTCAACTTACCTTTAGATTGCATGTCTTGGTTTGTGTATATCTGTATATACATATTATATTGAGGGCTAGTCACAACCAGATTTAAATCGAGGTGCAGTGCAGCAGTGAGGCGATTGCGGTAATTGTGGCTATAGGAAATCGGAGGTGCAGTGCAGGCGAACGTGGGGTGTAGTGCCGGAGTGCAAGAGATCATGAAAACTATGTTTATAGTAAATTGTGGGATATTTTATCAAAACTGAGAAATATAGTGTCACATATAAAATAAAATTTAATTTTTATTATTTTAATTGGATTTAAAGTATTTTTTAAATTTAATATTGTTTTAAAAATATACATATTTAATTATTTGTGCATGCGCCTTATTTGTGCCTCGCGCTGCGCCTCACGCCACATCCCCAAGTGGTCTTTGCACCTAATTGCACCATGCACATTTGATAACACTAGTCAGTGAGGGGTTGTTTCATAGGGTGGGTTGTTGCGCAATGATAATACTATGATTTTTCATTGCTGCTATCATTATAATTATTCATTATAAGTATTCATTATAACTATTAATTATTCATTATTCATTATAATGATTAATTATAAATTAGTAATTTATAATTATTAATTAACTAATTAAATAATTTATCATATGTTTAATCCATGTTTTAACATTAAATTATATCGATCTTATAAATTATTTCTTATAGGCTTTCAAAGGCACATACATGAGGCATTTTTATGTTTCAAGTAAGTGGTTTTTAAAACATATAAATTATTTTTCATGAACATTTTTTATGAAATTCTTTTTATTTTCAACTATTTTTAATATGTTTAATCCATGTTTTATGTTTTATTTATATCAATCAAATAGTTTATATTTTATTTTCCATCAAAGTCACATGCTTGAACATTTTTATGTTTCATGTAGGTGTCTTTGAAAACTTATAAATTATTTTCCATCAACATTTTTTACAATTTTTCTTTATTTTAAACTATTTGTTATATTTTTAATTCATGTATTAAGTTTCATTTATATTGGTCTTGTAGTTTATATTTTATAGACTTTCAAAGTCACATACTTGAAACATTTTTAAGTTTCAAGTAGGTGGTTTTGAAAGCTTATAATTCATTTTTTATCATCATTTTTTTACGAAATTCTTTTTTTTATAAACTATTTTTTATATGTTTAATAAATGTTTTAAGTTTTATATACATTGGTCTTATAGTTTATATTTTACAGTCTTTCAAAGTCATGTACTTCAAACAGAATCCCACATCGGTAATGCAGAATGTTTTGTACAGGAAAGGGAGAACCAGAATCCCACATCGGAAAAGAAGAATGATTTCTGGGGTAAGCTCTATTATAAAAGGGATCTGTGGGTGACAACTTCTCTTAGAATCCTGATTGATGTAATGGCAGTACTACTGGATTTTAAATAGCGGATAAATTCTGCTGAAAATTTTATTTTTATTTTTATTTTCGTTATATATATATATAAATAAAACAATGAAAATTAAAATAGAAATAAATTTTTATAATTTTTTTAGGGGAAAGGCGGCATTGGAAATGCTGCCTTTGTGGTGCATTTTTCAAAAAACGTTTAACATAGTCTGTTTTTAAAAAATATTTTAAAGAAAGCTTATTTAAAAAAACTCACTGTTAGAGAATGGGGGAGGCACAGGCATAGCAGAACGATGATTTTTTTTAATGATGAACAATTCTCGCACGCAAGATGCCCCATATCGATGTTGAGCGCATTCGAGCACTTGAATAAACCATTATAAAACTCGCAAAAAAGATAAAATCCCAATAATTCAAGGAAATTTAAAACACGGAAAAACACTAAAAAACCTCAAAATTCCTAAAAAACTAAAAAATCCATAAAAATATTAAAAACACAAATAATCTGTAAAACATAAAAACCCTAAAATCCCTAAAAAACACCCAAGAAAATTTTAAAAGCCTAAAAACACTTAAAACCCATAAAAATGCTAACACCACTAAATACATTAAAACCCATCAAAGTACCCATAGACACTAAAAACCGACAAAAATCCTTAAAATCCCTAAAAACTATAATAAACTAAAAATCTTTAAACCCTAAAACACCCTAATAAAACCTTGAAACCCTATAAACACATAAAACCCCTACAAACCTCAAAAATAAAAATTCCCTAAAAACACGAAACCCCTAAAAAACCTAAAAACCCTAAAACCCTAAAACCATTAAAATTTAAAAGAACCAAAAATATAAAAAATGTAAAACTAACCTAACAACCTAAAAAATACTTTTGAAACCATTAATAAAGTAAAAACACTTAAAACTCTTAAAAACATAAAAAATTATAAAAACACTAAAAACCCAAAAGGACATAAAACCCTAAAAACAACAAAAACTCATATAAACCTTTTGTACCACTAAATAAATTATAAATTTTACAGTCTTTAAAACCCATAAAAAAATTAAAAAACCCCTAAAACACAAAAAGAACCATAAAGACCCTAAAAACCCTAAAATTGCTCAAAATTAATAAAAACACTAAAAACCCGATAATAATCCTAAAAATAGAATAAATCGCTAAAAACAAAAAAACAATTCCTAAGAAAACTGAAAACCTATAAGAAAAACATAAAAACCTAAAAACACATAAAACACCTAAAAACCAAAAAAATACTAAAAAACAAAAATCCCAAAAAAACCTAAAAATTTTAAAAAATTCCAAAATACATATAAATCCTCAAAATAATAAAATTTATAAAAAATCCCAAAAACCACTAAATGTTTAAAATCCCTAAATTCCTTGAAAAAACCTTAGAAAATAATAAAAACCTAAAAAACTTAAAACTCCTAAAACATAAAAATTATGACAAATCATAAAATACCCCAAAACAGAAATACTCCAAAAACCATTAAAACCAATAAAAACTCTAGAACCCCTAAACCTAGTAATAAACCTACATACCACTAAAAACTCTAAACCATTTAAGTGAAACTGGGCCTCGTTGGGTCTAGGTCTGGTCTGACCAGGTCAGTCCGCCCTGGCCCGAACCGGTTTGGGTCGACCCAACCCAACATGGGTCCAGCCTGGGCAAGCCCGAACCAGCTTGGGCCGATCCGGTTAGGCGGGGCCATGGTTGGTCAGCCTGTGGGGTCGTGGTCTGGCCAACCCACAGGAGACGTGACCCGGCCCGCTCGGGGGCACGACCCGTAGGGGGCGTAGCTCAGCCCGTTGGATGGTGTGGGGCCCGCCCTTGCTGGCACAAGGGGGGGAGGTGTTTCCCCCTGGATTCGTAACGACACAACTGTTCGTAATTGGAGTGGTGGAACCACTAGGTCTCTGAGGGACCCACAGGGGTGGGTCCCTCCACCGTCGTAGGTTCAAGCCATGGTCATCTCTAGTGGTGCATGAGAGTGCGCTGCTTCGCCTCCGTGGATAGCTGGTGTCGGCCGCCCTAATCGACCATCGTGACTGAAAATCTAGGGACATCTCCTCCAGTGGCGTGCGACAGAGTGTCGCACCACCTCCGCAGTCGGCCAGTGTCGGCCGCCATCATCGCCTTCCCGCATGGCTCACCAGTGCCGCAATTCCTTTACCGCGTTGGAATTCTTCCACAGGACACTTGGTGAGCTCCGGTGGTCCGTTTTCTCATCCAATATCACCTACAAATTTCCCCGGTCATATCTTTCCCTTCATGACCCTTGGTTTTGGGTTCCGTCCATCCTGATAATTTTCCCTCGAAGCACGCCACGATAAACAAGTGGTGGAAGGACTGAGCCTCATTCGTTTGTCCTATGCCTTCTATTTTAGAATCTTCACAGGGAATAGGATAACCATTAAACAACTCTTGAAAGTTAAACAAGATAAATCTTTACCTGGATTAGACGTCCGCTCATGAAGATCGATGGAACCACCTTTATCATTATCGGTTGTTCATGATTCGGTGGGGCTCATCACCGAATACTGAAACCAGTCTGGTCCTCCAAGTGGTTGGTATTGCAGTACATTTCCAGAGCTTTGTCTCTTGGTGAACCCGTTCCAACACCCCTCCCTGATCTATATATAAATAGGAGGATGAGAGGTGGTTAACATACAAAGGAATTTATGAGGTTAATTTAATTAATAAAACTCCCAAATTCCAATGGTACGGTTACAAACATGGAACATTCATGCCAATTAATGGCTTGATATGTCGTCAATCCCAACACCACTGCTTACCCGCTGTAAAAAAACAAGAGAAATAAAATAACATAACATGTAATTATATATTTCCCAAAAATCCATCAATGTATCATTGATGCATTTTTTAGGTGATTGTGTTTTTTGACAAAGTGGACATATGTGTTGTGGTTGTTGACAAAGCAATCCATGACATTCAAATTTGTTAACAAAGGGGATTTCATGGTGGCATGTTGAGTTCAAGAGCTGTGGTTAACGATCAATGTTTTATTCAAGAACTTCGAAAAAGGAATGGATGATCTGGAGGTGGTACAAAAAGAACAGATACAAGGGACTTGTGCTCCATGTACTGGAAGGTGAGGAAACTTGCACGCCCAATGTTTTTCAAGATCAGAACAACAAAAAATGGCATAGGGAAAAGGGGCGCTCAAGTATTGGGTAGGTCACGCAAATGACTTGTGCGCCAAGGAAGGACTTGACCTCCAGTGCCTAGAAGGATTGGAAACATGCGCGCCATTTTTACTTCGTGATCAGATCATCAAAATATTTCCAAGGAAGAATAGGGCGCCCAAGTTTTTATGTTGGTCGCGCAAGTGTCTAGGGGGACAGAAGACTTGCACGCCGAAACTTGCTCACCGAGGGGAGACTTGCACACCGTTTCACAGATTGTTCAAACACCTATAAATACAGGTCGACCCCTCCTCATTCTGTATGTTCAAGACTTTGAGAAAATTAGTGATCTCGTCACACAGGTGTGGTGTTCGTGCAAGTGGTGGTGGGTCGCACAAGTAGGAATTGCACACCTATTTTGAAGAAGCACATTTGTTGTTATTTGCACGCCAATATTGGTTTGGGCGTAAAGGGAAGTGAGTTGCGCAAGTTTGGAGTTGCAGAAGATTTTCACGCAAGTTGTTGAGGTAGACTTGAACACCAGTTATAACTTGTGTGTCGATACTTTCGTGCCACCTTAGACAAGGGTACCAAGTATGGTTTATTCCCGACAGTTATTCATGGCTACATGGAAGCTGGAAGATTGCCCGATACCCTCGGTGAAAAGTGAATTTCATCTACAGGTGAAATCTGGACTTCAACATGGCATCAACATAAAACAGAGTATGTATTCATTAGAGATAATGAAGAGACCTACAGGTCTATAAACTGTGAGGGGATCCTTTCTAGATCTGTGAGCCGAGGAAAATGAATAAGGTGATCCTCTCTACCGGCAGTGAGCTAGAGGGAGAGAAATAGGGAGTGAACCTTGGGAAAGAAGTGAGTTGACCCTAAAATTTTTAAAGGTAGTGAGCCTGGGAGTATAAGTGATCTATCCCGGACCCTGTCCAAAGCAGTGAGCTTTAGTGGATTTGGTACATCAGAAAATCACCGGTGTATGCTCCTTGGACGAAGGCCAGGGAGGGTGAACCAAGTAAAATTCTATGTGTCTTCCTTCTTTCTTCCATGCATTACATTCAAAGCATCATCATCATATAAAGAAGAAAATAAGTGATCATAATAAACACACAAGTGAAAAAAAAAGTTACTCCTGTAATAAAGAGGTCAAGATCCAGTGGTGTAGGAATAATTTAGAAAAATAATATCCATACCCTGATTCACCCTCCCCCCTCTCAGGTTATATAGACCCCTATCGGTCCTAACAATTGGTATCAGAGTGAGGTTGCTTTTATCAGGTTTTTTTACTTCAACTTGGTGTAGTAGATTTTTGTGGTTAAATTAGTCTTCTCTTATCTCAGATTTCCATGGAAAAGGGAAAAACCTCAAAGAAGAATTTTAAGTCAGGATACATTCCTTGGTGTGGAAGTGTGTATGGAAAAAGTGTGATTCCACTTAAAGAATCAAATAGATTACTGAAGGAATGCCTGGATAAATCTGATAGTGAAAAGATTGATTCACTCAATCATTATATAGGAATGAGTGAAGTACATGAACATCAAAGTGATACTGAAACAACTGATGATGAAGATGTTTTAAGAAGGAGGCCATCAGTAGATGTTGTCAAAATGACAAAGAAATTGGATCAGAAATTGGATGAAGAACTGATATCTAAAGATATCCAGATCCAAGTATTGGAAATTGAGGTCACGAAGTTAAGAGGTTTAAATCAAAGGCTTACTGATGTGGCTACTGACCTAAAAGAGAAGAATGATTCCCAAGGTAAATAACTACAAAAGATGGCGAAAATGAAAGGAAAACAAATGGATGATGATTATGAAGAGAATCAAATGTCAGATGAAGTTCGGAATCCGAAATCTAGAAATTATGATCTAGTCACGATGTTATTTGAAGAATTTCAGAAGAATCAAAGCCTCCAACAAGAGAATGAATCTGTCTCTGAATCTATTTCTCATGAAAAATTGAAAGTAAAGGAGAAAAGTGTTATGGTGGAAAATCTCACACAAGAATTGGTAGATGAGATGAGTCGTGGAAAGAATCTCAAAAGAAAATTAAATTCCCAACATGAATCAAGTGAAATGAATATTCAGAAGTTGGAAGAAGAGCTAGAATCAATAAAGAAGGAAGTGGAGAAATTCAATGCTAGAGGAATGCCTAAAATGAAGGATGCCTTGAACTTACTATTTGATTATCTTTCAGTAGGTGATGATGAAATGAAAAGAAAATATGTTATTTCTGAAAAGAGGAATGAAAAAAATTTATCATCTCAAAGACCATACAGTTTGTGAAAAACTGTTATTGGATTTGATGAATCGCCTCCCATGATTGATAGAAAAATAGACTTGAACAGTTTTAGATGTGGAGAAAATCATGTAGGTGCTAGAGATAGGCCTACGAGGACAGTTACAAAAAGAAGAGACGATATGTTCTATTTCTGCGGGATTCGTGGCCACACATCAAGTTTCTGTTCCAAGGATCTGGAATACATTTCAGGCTGTGAAAATAGAAACTTTGATATGTCTGAGAATAAGAAGAAGCTTCATGATAAATTAGATAGAAGATTCTATCAAAGGAAAGAATTCATTAAATGTTATTACTATGGAAGAATGGGGCACACCATGAATATGTGTCAGGAAGCTCAGGAGCTCAATATCAGAAGAAGAACTCAAGTTGCATCAACATCTTAGCTGAGATATGACGAAATGAAGTATTCCTTTAATGGAAGATGTTTCATATGTTCTAATCATGGGAATTTGGAAAGATATTGCAATAAGAAGAATGCGAGAAAGGAAAAGGAGCCGAGAAAGAGATTCTTGACTCCAGTGATGGACAAAGGGAAATCTTACATTGGGAGACAAAGTGGAAAGTTGGAGAATAGGCTTAGAGCCTCAAGGGAACCACATGGAGATGAATGAAATGTGTATCTATCACCTCCTCTGTCACACTCACAACCACCCTCTAAGAAATAACATGAACAAATATGGAAGAAAATGGGAGGAAACGCTACATCTATGAGTAAGAAGAATGTACGTTTAGTAGAGGACCCATCACCAATGAAAAATAGGGTGGTAACTCAGAAATATGTAAAAGAAAAATAAACAAAGGATGCATTGAAAAATCTGCATGTCATGTGCCACCACAATAAGTGGAGGAAAGAGTAAGATCCCTAAAATAGAGGAAGGAGAAAAGAAAGATGATGATAAGAAGAGATCTTCCTGCTTAGAGAATAAATCAAGGGAAATGGAATTTTGGTGGAAAATCAAAGATGGAAATGTGTACTAGTGGGTTTAAACACCAAATGGTGAGAAATTCTAGTCCTGGAGAATCATCATATCAGAAAAAGACTCAGCATGTAGGTAATGAAAGCTTAGTCATATGGCTAGAGCAGTTAAAGTTGGATAGGCAGCTAGAAGAAGCACAGAAAGAGTTTGATTCTCTACAAGAAAGAATCAAAGGGTTGAGTCATCAGGATCAACCGCAATCCTCATCTTCAGGATTCTTGAACAACCCCTCTCTCTATGAATATAAATGCTATTAACTGATGATTTAAGTGTTTTAGGTTTTAGGGAGATTCAATGCATGGGGAAGTGGCATCAAACAATGAAAAGTATAGAAGTGATTTGCTTCATATTTTCAATTGGTTCAAATCAGGCAGCAGAGATGAAGAAGAAAGGGACAAACAGAGCGCAATAGGAAGAGATTGTGTTATTAACACTATCTCTAGTTTCCTACACTGAGTTCCAACTCATTATGCTTAGAGATTCTTATAATGGATCAATGTTGAGTGTCAGATAATAAAATATTCCTGAGGAGAAGAATGGTTATGGGTATATACAGTTGGGCCTAAAAACTGGAAGAGTTGGATAACACAGGGGGGGAATTATATATCCTAATCAGATGAAAGAACTCAATGTGATATTAAGGATGAATGTTTATTTTCATGAATCATGACTGGGGGACAAGTAAAAAAACATAGGTTTTGATGATATTTTTTTGTTCTAAAAATGTGGTATCAGTTGACTGCTTTTAGAATACCAAGAAGCGGTGAGAGAAAAACAAAGGTGTGTCAAAAAAATATGAGAGAAGAATTTCAAATAAATTACATCGCTGAACAATGACACAGTGACAAGTTTTCTGTTAAAAGTGAGGAAGTGGTAAGAGACTCAGGGAGAGCAGAAGTGGCTGAAGTTGATTCAGAAGAAGATACTGATGACATCTCCAGTGGAGACTCGAAGAATGAAATCATCACAGAAAATATTGTTTTTATCACAGGAAGAGCTGAACTGTTTTTATGATGCAGCTGAAGATGAGTACTGGGTTCAGGCTATGAATGAACAATTAGACCAGATTGAGAAGAATCATACGTCAGAGATTGTTTCAAGGCCAGCTGATAATAACGTCATCAAAACTAAATGGGGTTTTCACAACAAGATGAATGGAGATGGAACAGTGATTCGAATAAAAGTACGACGGTTGTGTAAAGGATACTCCCAAATAGAGGGTGTTGATGTTGACAAGACATTTTCACCGGTTCCAAGGCTGGAGACAATCTGATTATGTTTAGCCCTAGTAGTGAAAATAATGTTCAAAGTGTTCTAGATAGATGTGATATATGTATTCTTGAATGGGGTTCTGGAGGAGGAAGTGTATATTCAGTATCCAGTTAGTTTTCTCATTCATGAGGATGAGAACAAGGTTTACAGACTGAAGAAGGCATTGTATGGTCTGAAACAAGAACCATGGGCATGGTCCTCAAGGCATGATCAATACTTGAAGAGGCTTGGTTTCCAGCATGGGGGAGTTGATTACAATCTCTATTTCATCAATGATAGTAATCAAAGAATGATTTTGTTGGTTTATGTCGATGACATAATATTCAGCGGATTAGATGAAGAGACACAAGGAAGGAATGGAACATTCATTTCTCAATCCAAATATGCCAAGGAGGTTTTATGAAGGTTTGGATTGGAGAATTCCAAGGAGATGAAGACTTCGGTTGCTACCCGGATGAAATTATCAAAAGTTGAGGATGGCAAGGCAGTTAATAGAACAAAATAAGTAGAATTTTATTGTACATAACTACAACAAGACATGACATTATTTTCACCACATGTCAAGCATCAAGATATCAGAGTAATCCCAAGGAAAGCCACATGCTCATAGTGAAAAGAATACTTCGGTATATCAAAGGCACCGTGGATTTCGGTCTAATGTATAATGAAAAATCTCAATCACTTTTATTGGGTTACACAGATGCAGATTGGGACAGATCAGTAGATAACAAAAAATAAACATTATGAGGTGCATTATATCTTGGTGGATTGTGTATTTATTTTCTAAGAAAGAAGAAAATATCATTTTATCAAGTGCTATCAATCTGAGCAAAAATCTAGTTCATCCCTCAAAGTTGAAGAACATTGATATCAAATATCATTTTATCGAGGAGAAAGTTGAACAGGGAATTGTGCTGTTGGAGTATGTGCCTACAGAGCAACAGGTTGCAGACATTCTAACAAAGGCCTTACCAAAGGAAGTTTTTGAGAGGCATCGACTGGCTCTAAGAGTTCAGTTGACTCCCTGGACTTAAAAGAGTGTGGATGTGGGGTCCCCCCTCTCCTCGAGTTATAATGTGTTTTCCATCATGTATTGTTATGTGTTCGCTAATCTGTTAGAGATTGCAAAGAAGTGTCCTTGGGTTCGTTGACAAAGGGTGAGAAAATAGTTATTTTTTAAGGGGGAGAAAGTGTGGCTATTTGAAGTGTGTCTATTTATGAAATCTTGAAAGATACAGGGAGAATATAACAGGTGGAGCATCCAGATAGGAGGAGTTGAAGCTACTTGAATGTGTTTAGCCAGAGCATAGCTTAGACAACACATATAATAGTGCTGAAGAGGATTTGTAGCTGTCAAGAGTTAATGCTTTAAGCAGATAGAGGGACCGAGTTGTAAGCAGATAGGGGGATTGTTTTAAATCTGACTATACTAGAAGTGATCGATCAAAGAATAGATATCAAGAAAACTGAGGATCATGATGAAAGAAGAAGAGTGATGTTGGAATGTTGTAAGAATATTTACAAAAATTGGTATCAGTTTGGTAAAAATTGGTATCAGTTTGGTGTCAACAGTGGATGTCAGAGTTTAAGTGATTCATTGATGAACTTTTCATTTACTCTTGTTTCTCATGCCGAGCATTACTCATGTGGGCTTAGAGTATGTGTTGAGTAAATCCTTGATCTCTATCGGAATTGCAATAGGAGAATGTTTGCTGAAGAATTAACGATGTATCTTTTTATGGAAGAGTTGTCAACAAACCCAAAGGGTGAGATTGTTGGGAAAAAATCCCTCAAGGTATCATTGAATCATTTTTGAGGTGATTGTGTTTGTTGACAAAGTGGAAATCTGTGTTGTGATTGTTGATAGATAAAACCATGACATACAAATTTGTTGATAAAGGATATTTCATGGTGGCATGCCGCATTCAAGAGCTGTGGTTAATGATCAATGTTTGATTCAAGAACTTCAACAAAGGAATGTATGATTTGGAGACGGTACAAAAAGAACATATACAAGGGACTTGCGCACCCTGTACTTGAAGGTGAGGAAACTTGCACACCCAATGTTTTTCAAGATCATAACATCAAAAAATGGCAAAGGGAAAAGGGGCGCTCAAGTATTGGGTAGGTCACGCAAGTGACTTGCGCGCAGAGGAAGGACTTGTGCGTCGGTGCCTAGAAGGATTTGAAACTTTCGTGCCATTTTTCCTTCATGATCAGATCATCAAAATATGGAAAAGGAAGAAGGGGGGAAATGTTTTAAAGTTGGTCATGCAAGTGTCTAGGGGACAGAAGACTTGCGCGCCGAAACTTGTGTGTCGAGGGGAGACTTGCGCGCCATCGCGTAGTTTGTTCAAACGCCTATAAATACAGGTCCACCCCTCCTCATTCTATATGATTTAAATACTTAGAGAAAAGTAGAGATCCTGCCGGGCAGGTGTGGTGGTCACGCAAGTGGTGGTGGGTCGCACAAGTAGGACTTGCATGCCTGTTTCGAAGAAGCACAGTTTTTGTTAGTTGCGCACCACATTAGACATGGGCGCCAAGTAAGGTTGATTCCCAATAGTGATTCAGCGCTGCGTGGAAGCTGGAAGATTGCCCGATACCCTCGGTGCAAAGTTAATTTCATCTAGAGGTGAATTCTGGACTTCAACCGAGCATCTGCATAAAACAGTGGATGTATTCATTAGAGATAATGAAGATACCTACATGTCTATAAACTGTGAGTGGATCCTTTCTAGAGCAGTGAGAAAAGGAAGAGGAAGAAGGTGATCCTCTCCCCTGACAGTGATCTAGAGAGATAGAAATAGAGGGTGAACCTTGGGAAAGCAGTGAGCTGACCCTAAATATTTTAAAGGCAGTGATCCTGGGAATAGAAGTGATATATCCCAAACCTTGTAGAAAGTAGTGAGCTTTAGTGGATTTGGTACATTGTAAAATCACCAATGTATGCTCCTTGGAAATAGACTATGTGAGGGTGATGTTAGGATGGTATGACTCTGAGTATGATATATTCTATGATACCAAACGTAGGATTGAAAAAAGAATGAGATTCTCAGATACAAGAGGGGGGTGAATTGTACCATTTGAAAAATTCATTTTGTAAATTTTAGAATGGTTATGTTTAAGAAAGTTAAACAAGATAATTCACAAGACCCTTAAGATTTATAAAAACTTTCTAGATTCTGGAATAGTGATTCCAAAAATGGAACTTAACAAAAGTTACAATGATTAAGATTCTTCCTTAAAGCATATAGAATCTAACTAAATTAGAGTACAAGTAAGGAAGTATAAGAAAGTTATAATTTCTTTAGAAATACAAAAAGAAGTGGAAAAACAAGTAGTAAAACTACAAGTAACAAACAATAACTCTTTTAACACAAAGAGAAGGGTATCCAACAACCTTGGATAAAGGTCCCTTGATTTATACTTTCAAGAAAGTTTGTCTTACCCACACTAGTGTAAGCCCTCAATACGAAGATCGGTGTCTGTCTTGCGATCCCCGCAAGCCATCAACTATCAGGTAGTCGGCACCTTTTTCTTCCTCGGCGAGGAATCCCTCAACTTCAAGGTGTTGTAACCTCTGTCTTCCTATCCCCGGAAGCCCTCGATTATAATCAGAAATAATCAGAGTTGCACGATGAAAGTCTGCACAAGGAAAAGTTTGAAAAAGCTATTCAAACTTTCTGCATGATGCTTCGAGAGTTGATAAGAGGCTCTCTCTCTAGAAATCACTTCAACAGCATGTAAGAAGAGATCTCAAAGATGTTTCAAAGTTGTGTGTTCTACTTTCAAATGAGCTCCTATTTATAGGCTATGCTCTAACGGTCATCTCCCTCCTCGAACAGTCATATTTATCCTTGAATTTCAGAGGGACCTGTACACGTGTCACTCAACCAACAGTTAGTCAATAACTGAAAGGAAGAAATAATTTTGTAATGAAACAAGTGTGAGAATAAGAAAATATAATGTTCAGATTGTAAGAAAACAATAGTTCAGAGTCTAACCATAATGGAATTCGGAGTCTATAATAAAGAGATTTGTGATTCTGTTTTCTAGGAGTTCGGAACCTGAATTCTATAGAAATTTGGTGTCTAAATTTCATAAGTAAATTCAGAGTCTAGTTTCACTAGAATTCTGAATCTGAACTTACAAAGTTCTGAGTAGAACTTATTGAAGATCGGAGTAGAACTAGTTGAAGTTCTAAGTCGAACTCTTAAAAGTTTGTAGTCAAACTCATAAAAGTTTGGAGTCGAACTCAGATAAGTTTGGATTCGAACTAGTAGATGTTCGGAGTCCGGAATTCGAAGAGGAACTTTGTGAGATTTCGTATCCAGAATTCGGAATGGAACTTTATTAGAGTTCGT
Source organism: Viscum album (assembly GCA_963277665.1). Lineage (NCBI taxonomy): Eukaryota > Viridiplantae > Streptophyta > Magnoliopsida > Santalales > Viscaceae > Viscum > Viscum album. The sequence continues at coordinate 1,006,903,419 of OY728140.1, forward strand.
ATCCAGAATTCGGAGTGGAACTTTATTAGAGTTCGTATCCAGAATTTGGAGTGGAAATTTATTAGAGTTTGTATCTAGAATTTAGAGTGGAACTTTATTAGAGTTCGTAGCCAGAATTCGGAGTGGAAATTTATTAGAGTTTGTATCCAGAATTCAGAGTGGAACTTTATTATAGTTCGTATCCAGAATTCGGAGTGGAATTTTATTAGAGTTCGTATCCAGAATTCGGAGTGGAACTTTATTAGAGTTCGTATCCAGAATTCAGATCCTAAAACAGAAAGCTTTATATCTAAGTATTATATGATTCTGAGGTTTTAGGTATGAATCGAATTTCTATACTTAAGAAAAAATATTGATATGAGTAATGAAAATATGGTAGGGGTAAATTCCATTGGGAAGAAAATTTTCCTTATAGAAGTAAAATATGGATTTTCTTAAGTATAAGGTGATTGTGATTTTCAAAACAAAAAGGAATGGAATAGTCATAAGTAAAACCTTCTTGACTCAACAGTCTCCCCATTTTTGGAAAGCACAAACAACATTTCGAAAAAGAGTAAAAGGTCTTAGAAAAATTTCTTTAGACTTTGAAATATAAACCTATCTCCATTTGTTCATAGATTATTATGAATACAATTAACTCCCCCTTAGGCTTAGGAACTCTAAGGATTTAATTCTAGCTTTCTGTAAAGGAGTTTTCATTATCATGGGAATGAAAAACTTTGTAATAAGAAACTCCCCCTTACTTAGGACAGTTCTTCACTTAGAAATTCTTCTTCTCCCTTTTAGATTTTTCTTCTCCCCCTTTGAGTAATTATTTTTCCTTCTCCCCCTTTGTGATTTTCAATAAGAATTTAAGGGAATGGATAAGAAATTAGGTACCTGAAATATTAGTAAATACATGCAAGAAAAAAAAACAAGCAACCATAATTCTATTATAATTGGAAGAATTTTTTACAAGGAAGATCAAATGCAACAAAAGATAGGATTGAGTCTATTTGTCTTCCTTTTCCTTTGGGATTAGCTTCTTCAAGAGGGTTTTCAGCTTCTTCAAATCTTTCTGATCCTCCTCAGCTTGCTTCTCCAAAGCGTTTATCCTTTCATCTTGAGCTTTCAAGACTTCTTCCTGAGCCTTCATGGCCTCTTCCTCTATCTTCAGTAACTCATCTTGCTTTTGCAGCTTCTATTGATACTCAATCTTGAAATATCTTTCACCTTTCCAGTTCTGAGAAACCGAGTTAAGCTTCCCATTCAAATCTTTGACCTATTGATTCTGAGTATTTTGCTCATTGGTCAGTTTATCCTGAAGATTCTTAATCTAGGAATCCTTAGTGTCAAAAACATCTTTAACATCATTCTGAAAACGATCAAACTCATTCAAGTCATCATCAACTTTATTAGACCACAAATTGATTTTGCTACATGATTTTCTATGAACATCATAATTTCTAAGGAAATTCCTATGATCTGATTCAATCTTCACACACTTATCCATCACCATGGATAAAGATTCTGACTTCTGTTTCATGCTATGTTTAAGCATCTGGCATCTGGAGTCTATAGTGGGAATGATCTAAATTGTTTCCACCAATTTCTTCAAAGACTCGACAACAAAATCATGGCCCAATGCTGATGACTCCGAATCAGACACTTTTCTTGGGGATTGTTCTTCTTCAATTTTCACCAACTTCCTTCTATAAGAACCCCCAACCTCCTTCTTTCTTATAACATCTTTTTTTGGGGTGTCCATAAGCACTTGCTTCCCCTTATTAACTTTTGGAATTACTTCATTAGGAGATTATTCTTCTCTTTTAGATAGTTGTACAATCTTATCTTCATCTAGTTTCTCCTTCTCTCCTCCTTATTCAAGAAAATTCTTCTCAAATATTACTTCCTCAGATGATTCATTCATTTTTTCTTCCTTCTTTTCATCATCTCTTTTACCATCTTTGTATTCTTCCCTTCTTGGAGTGACTAGCTTTGAGGACTCCGCCTTAGAAGTTCGGAGTGGTAGTTTTTCTGATAGGATTTCCTTCTCTTGATAATCTTCCACTTGTTTAATCAGGTCATCATGATCACCACTTCCTTATTCTACTTATTCTTCTTCTTCTACTTCTTCTTCTTCCTCTATTTCTTCAACAACTTCTTCCACTTCTTCTTCACCAGCTCCTCTCTCTACTTCTTCAACAACTTGTTTCCCTTTAGACTTTTCTGGAGTGAAGTAATTTTTTCCAGGGGTCTCCGGTATTGGCTGAACAACAAAGGTTTCTGGAACTATAATCTTTTCAGAAGCTATTTCTGTGTCTCTTAAAAGGGATTTTACAACTTTGGCTTCAGACATCTTCTTTTTCATCTTCTTCTCTTTGGCCTATTTTTATAACTCTTCCACAGCTTTTTCTCTTAAGGACTTAGCCTCAGCAGGGTCTAATCCAAACTGTGGATCCCCTTATTTCCTCTTCTCCTTATCTTCTCTCCATTTAGCAGCCACCTCATATGGATATTTTCACTACTAGAAAAAGGACCTATACCCACGGTTCAAAACCGTGGGTATAACCCCCAAAACCGTGGGTATAGGCTATTCCCACGGTTTTGGGAACCGTGGGATGGAATTGCGTCGTTATAGGGGTCTTGGCTTATACCCACAATTTGGTAGAACTGTGGGTATTGGTGTGTCACACAGCAATACCACGCTGTACAGCGTGGCAGGCACTTACACCACGGTTTTTAAACAGTGGGGAATATATTCAATCCGTTTTAAAAAAATCGTGCACAGCACGGTTTGAACCCTGCTCGCTCCACCAAACAGCAAGGCACTGGACCAACCAATATGCGATTTTAATATATTATATAAACATATATCAGCGGATATATATTAATATATATCCACGTCATGTATTAAAAAAGGCAGCCCCGGGGTTTCGAAACCGCGCTACCGGTTACACATCACGCTAACACCCCACGACGGACCAAATGAGCTATTAATTTAATTTGTTATATAAACCTACATCTGCAAATATATATTAATATAAAATGTATTTAAATTGAAAAAACGTGGCTACGGAGATTTAAAGTGTGGTCTCAAAATGCGCCTCAATTGTGCTTTTCAGTACTATACCAACTGAGCTAACAATGTTATATATTCCATGTACATTCATCTGCTTGTATATATTAATATAATCCATGAAAAATGATTTCCCACCAAATTTTTTTTGTGTCCCGCCTAATTTTTTTCCCCGCCATAACGCGGGAAAGCTATACCCTCAGTTCTAGAGAACCGTGGGTATAAGTCTTCAAAAAAAACTGCAATACCTATGGTTTTGGAGAACCGTCGGTATAAGTCTTCAGAAAATTCCCTATACCCACAGTTTTCTCCAAAACTGTGGGTATAGGTCTTAAAAGAAAACAATACCTACATTTTTGGCACAACTATGGGTATAGGTTCACATACTATCCCTATACCCACAGTTTTGGAAAACCGTGGGCATAAGGGTACGCTATACCCATGGTTTTTTGCAAAACCGTGGGTATAGACCTATTTTCCAGTAGTATTTTTCTGTTTCTTCGTCTTGGGAGGTGCGGATTGGGTTTCCTTTGCTTTGGGGGTTTTGTCCTTAACAAATACTTCTTTCAATTTCCTCTTATTACCTACCTTCATCACAGGCTCAGCTTTTTCCACAATTTCCGGATTGGTTTCAACCTCTTTCTCTGGAAAATTACAAAACACTCATGTTTCCTTGGAATAGGCCATAGTCATCCATTCCAAGGTATCATCACTTACAATAATAACCTTGCAATTCCGAATCATAGACTGACATGCAATCTTGAAAGAATCCAGACACTGAACTATCAGCTTTGATAGTAAGGCAGGGTACGTGATGATTTGAGCTATCAGATTTCCTTCCTTGATGTTTTTGATCGTCACAAGAACATGACTCATTAGATGGATTTTTCTTAGATTCACCAAGAAGTCTAAGAAATATATATCACTTTTCTTCTTGTTATCTTTGTCACCCTCTCTTGGAACCAAGAAACTTTGTACCCACAATTGAAGAATCTAATTATTAGAATATAGATGAGCAATCTTGGTTGTCTTTACATCATGAAGCCCAAGACACTCCAAGGCCTTCATCTTAAAAAATATTCCTTGTACATCTGGAAGTTTATGTGAGAAAAATTCAGCTTCTCCATCATATACGAGGTCCACCAAGCTTGCTACCTTGGTGTAAGTAAGTTTGTAAGTCTTCCCATAATACATGAAAGAAAAATTTTCTCTTCCCTCTTCCTCATAGAAGCTTGCTGATTCATAAAACTCTACAAGTAACTCCGGATAGACCGCATCTTGAACACCTGTCTTTGATACAAATACATCTTCCCAACCATTCAGCTTGATGTCCTTAGAGATGATAGAATCGTACTTGTAAAAGTTCAGATGGACCAATCTTTATCTGTACACTTTCCATTTTGAAATTGGCTTCGTGGTAGACATATCTTGGGAAGTGGATTCTACAGATATTCAGAATGGAGGAGCACTGAAAGATTCTGAACAACCTTTAAGAACTGATGCAGATCTTCGACACGCGAGGTCTTGGAGATCAATGTGGGACAAAAATGAGGGTGCCCTTTATATAGGTGATGGAGCTGGGCTTTGAACTTCTTAAAGCAATCTAACGGTTGATAATTTCTCTGATCTAATCTGATGATTGAAATCATACCCGCAAGGAAATATTGAATCCGATCATTTTACGTTTTAACAAAAACATTCTTATTTAAGAAGAAACAAATCCATGAAATATTATAAGGAAAATAAACTACTAGAAACTAAAAATGACTACGAAAAGTTGAGTAAGGAAGTCATACGTTTCGGATTGGCTAGAGAGTTTATTCGTAATAGTTGATATTCTTCTTGAAGAAAATTTGACTACGAAAAACTCATATCAAAAAACTCACTACAAAAATTATCATTACAAAATTTTTTAGTACGAAAATTCATTATGAAAATTTCCAGTACAAAAACATCATTACGAAAAATTTCCATTCCGAAAATTTCATTACGAAAATTTCCAGTACAAAAAATTCAGTACGAAAAATTCTCTTCCAAAAATTTCATTACGAAAATTTCCTGTATGAAAACTTCATTATGAAAATTTCCACTCTGAAAATTTAATTAGGAAAATTTTCAGTACGAAAACATCATTACAGAAATTTCTGTTCTGAAAATTTCATTATGAAAATCTTAAAAGACTGATTAAGAAAAATTTTGAAAGTCTCATTACGAATTTTTTTGAAATAATCATTACGAAATTTTTTGAAAGAATCACAAACAAATGCACTCTCCCTATGATAATGAGTTTATTACTATAAGGATAATGGTTTAATAATAAGTTAATGAAGGAATATTACCTCATGGTTATCATTTTTAACTTCTATTTAATGATTTCAAATCTATCGGAGGGTAAAGATTTTGTGAAAATGTCAGCAAGTTGATCTTATATTCCAATAAATTGAATAATAATATCTCCTTTAAGTGTGTGATCCCTAAAAAAGTGATGCCTAATATCTATGTGCTTTGCATGAGAGTAATGTGCATGGTTTTTACTAAGGGCAATGGCACTTGTGTTATCACACAAAAATGGAGTCTTAGTAAAACTCAGGCCATAATCTATGAGTGTGTGTTGCATCCACAAATCTTCAGCACAACAACTTCCAGCTGCTACATATTCAGCTTCAGTAGTAGAGATTGCTACAGAATTTTGCTTCTTGCATGACCAAGAAATTAATGAATCTCCTAAGAAATGACAAGTTCCGAATGTACTCTTTCTATCCATTCTATATCTACCAAAGTCAGCATCTGAAAAGTCTTTTAAAACAAAATCATTTCCAGAAGTATAAAATAGACCTTGATCCATGGTTCCCTTTAAGTAGCGAAAAATTCTTTTCACTACCTTTAAATAAGATTCCTTAGGATTGGATTGATATCTTGTACATAAGCATACTGAAAACATCATGTTTGGTCGAATAGCTGTTATGTAAAGTATACTTCCTTGTTGAGGAGTTCTAGGTGCTGAAAAGTTGTGAGTAACACCTTTACTACTACAAAAAGATTCAAAATCAGAGTTTTTAAATTCTCCTCCATGATCACTATGAATAGTTTTCAATTAATGGTTTTTCTCATTTTTTTACTTGGGATATAAAACTTTTGAAATAAGAAAAATCTTTAGACTTCTTTGCTAGAAAATAGACCCATGTAAATCTAGTGTAATCATCAACCAGAAAAAATACATAGTATTTTCCTCCAATGCTTCCAGTTTGTGTTGGACCAAAAAGATCCATGTGCACTAACTATAATGCATCAGTTGTTGAGACTTCACCAAAATATTTAAAACTAGATTTCTGTTTCTTGCCATATTGACAAGGATCACAAACTTTAGGAGAATCATATCTAGGCTCTGGTAGATCCTTAACAAGTTTCTTCTTAGAGAGTTTACACATGTTTCTAAGATTGCGGTGTCCTAGTCTTGTATTCCATAACCAAGAATGATCTTCCACTACACTAAGTCAAGGTAATTCATGGCTCCTCAGGTCTTCTAAGTTCAAAGTGTAAACATTCTCTTTCCTATTGGCTGAGATAATAAATTTATCCTTAGAATTGTGATCTAAACATTTATCATTCCTAAAATTCACAAGGTAACCTTCATCACATAATTGACTTATTCTAATAAGGTTGTTCTTAAGACCCTTAACAAAAAGAACATTTTAAATAAGATTTTTTTCAAGAAGAACAATATTACCTTTACCAGAAATTTCTCCTTGAGCATTATCTCCAAAGGTTACTTTCCCACCTTTCATTTTGATAATCTTTACAAAATAGCTTTTGTTACCAGTCATGTGCCAGGAACATCCACTATCCATGTACTATAAATTGTGTTTTGGAACTTTTTCTATTTTCTTGAAAACAAGAAAAAAAATTAGACTTTCGAAATCCAAACTTGCTTGGATCCGAGATTGTTAGACAAAAAAAATTTTGGTACCCACATTTTCTTAGTAAAATAGGACTTATGAAATCCTAGAGATTGGGTTTTTTTTAAAGAAAAATTCTTTGCCCAGTGACCCCCACATTGAAACTTGGTACAAAATGGGGCACTTTGAGGAACAAAATAATTGTTATTAAAAATAGGTTTTTCATGGGTATAACCAAATCCGGATTTTTTTCTTAAAGGTCGTATTTGCAAATACATCTTATCAAAATTTTCTTTGCCTAGGGTGATGTTCGACAAACACTTCTTTAAGGAAAATATTTCAGACTTGAGTTTTATAACCAAGTTTTTATCTTCAAAATCATTAGATTTGAACCTAGAGCTAGGCTCAAAAAAACTTTTCTTAGAAATTACTTTTTCTAGATCTTTAAAAAATGTATCCTTCTTAGAATTTACTTCATCAAGACTTTTTGAAATACTTATAAAATCATAATTTTTCTTATCATGATCTTTATAAAGATCTAATATCTCCTTAGTAAGAATAGTATTCCTAGAATTTGCCTTATCAATATTTTTGTTGAGTTTTGAATTCTCAATCCCAAGAAGTTCAAAAAACCAAGAAACTTATTCATAGGTTGGTAAAGTATTTTCTTCATCAGAAGAGGATTATTAATCTGAAGAGTTATAATATTTACTATCATTAGCATTTAAAAGAAACATTGGTCAATGATTCAGCGTTGTGTACCTTAGCCATAAAGCAATGATTGTCAATAGGTAATCTGGAAATAAGACCAAGATGCTTATATCCAGAAGATTCATAATCAGAAGATTCATCTGAAGAGTCACCACCACTAGCACTCCAGGTGTCATTGGCTTTCAGAACATTCTTAGCTTTGGACTTGTAATACTTCTTTCTCTTCTTTTCAGAATGCCTCTCTTTTCTTTCTTTCTTTTTGAGTAATGGAAAATTCGGTCTGATGTGTCCAGCTCTCTTGCATTAATAGCATGTAACTTCTGAATCTTTCCTTTCCTTCTTCTTATATTTGGATTGGAAATTTATTTGTCCTGCTATCTTGTTCATCCTACGAGCAAGATTAGCAAACTCATTTTCTGAGACTTCACTCTCACTAGATTCAGATTGGATAATAACCTTCTTAGATTTGGATCTGGTAACTTTCTCAAGAGTTTTATCTTTAGATACAAAGGCTACACTACCATTACCATTCTTCTTTTTGATGTTTTCATCATCTCTTTTCATTCTTGTCTCATGCTAAAAAAGGGTTCCCAAAAGCTCATCAAGAGTAATCTAGGAAACTTTTCTGTTTTCATCAATAGCTGTCCTCTTTGATTCCCATTCATTTGGAATTATATCAATGATCTTACCTACAGGCTCTTCATCGTCAAGACCTTTCTCTACCATATATTTTTGACTGTTGAAAATTGTCATAAATCTTTGTTGCACTTTACATACAGGCTCTCCATAAGGAAAAAAAACCATGATACTCAGCACGAATCATTGCTCTTCTTGTTTCTATAACCATGGATGTTCCAAAATGTGTGACTTCTAATTTATTCCAAATACAGTAAGCTGGTTCACAAGAAGATATCTGGCTGTATATATTCCAGGTTATAGAACATAATAAAGTATTGCGTACCTTGTAATTCAGTTGATATTCTTGCTTCTCTTGATTAGTAAAAGTATTGACTTCTTTGTCAGGAATTTTGTAACCACCAGTAAGCATTATAAAATTGTCTACACTAGTATTGATCAAAAACTTCTTCATTCAATCTCTCCAGTACTCATAATCATTTCCATCAAAGATAGGAGGTCTAGAAGGATTTATGTTGTCAATTGACTCAATATTCATACCTGCCATCCTTAAGATATCCTCAAAGTACAAGCTTGTTAGAAACAAAAGTTTGTAATAAAAAAATACGATTTTGAAACATGTGACTCCAAAAAAATTTAAGCAACAAAAATATAAAAGCTAAGATGATGTATGCAAAAGTGAATCCGAGAAACTAAGACTCCGAAAAACTGATTCCGAGAAACTGACTCCGGAAAATTTCCTTCTAAATCTAATCGTGAGATTAATTCAGATTGAACCAATGCTCTTATACCAATTGTGAGATGATATTTGAGTATGAGATACTCAACTATATAAAATGTAGGATCTAATATGCATACAATACAATAGGGGGTGAATTTTATACTTTAAAAAATTCCATTGGAACCTTTAAAGCTGATTACAAATAACAAGGATTTCATTAAACAAAGGAAAAAGGTAAGTTTAACAAAGTTAAACTTATGAAAATTCACAACACCTATAATCTTATCAAAATATTACAAAAAGAGATTCCACATTAAAGCATATAGAATCTAACTTTAACAGAGTACAAAATTAAGGAAGTACAATATGGTTATACTTTCCTTAATATACAAACACAGCGGAAATAAACTTGTAACAAAAACAGTAACAAGATATAAATCTTTTAACCCAAAGAGAATGGTATCCAACAACCTTGGATAAAGGTCCCTTGAGTTATAATTTCAAAAAAGTCTGTCTTACCCACACTTAGGTAAGCCCTCGATACAAAGATCAGAGTCTCTGTCTTGTTATCCCCACAAGCCCTCAACTTCAAGGTAGTTGTAAACCTCTGTCTTCCACAGCAAGGAAGCCCTCAACTTCAAGGTGTTGGAAACCTCTATCTTCCTATCCCCGGAATCCCTTGATTGTGATCACCAACAATCGGAGTTGCACGAAGCAAATCTGTACAATGCAAAGTTTGAACAAGCAGTTCAAACTTTCTTCACAAAGCTGAGAGTTAATAAGAGCCTCTCTCTCTAGAAATCACTTCAACAGCATATGTGAACAATGTTGAAGTCATAGTACAAAGCTCTTTCAAATAAGCTCCTATTTATAGGCAAGGTCAACTCCCTCCTCCAATGGTCATATCTTCCTTCAAAATTGGAGGGACCAGTAAAGGTGTCACTTAGCCAACGGTTAGTTTATAATGGAATAGATGACATCGTTTTATATCAAAATAAGTGTAACAGAATGTACGACATTGTTTTAAGTCTAACTCAAAAGATCAGAGTGTAGGCTCAGAGTGTAAGAAAAAATAATAAATAGTAGACAAATTATAAAAGTGTAAGCAAAATGAAAGTTCGGAGTCTAACCAAAAATAATATTCGGAGTCTAAATAAATTCAAAGTGTATAAAGCAAAGATAATCAGATTCTTTTTAATAGGAGAATTCGGAATGAGAATTCATAATCAGAATTCATAATCAGAATTCAGTGTCGAACTTCATGAGAGTTTGTATCCAGAATTTGGAGTGGAACTCTATTATAGTTCTCATCCAGAATTCGTAGTGGAACTTCATTACAGTTCTCATCCAGAATTCGGAGTGGAACTTCATTACAGTTCTCATCCAGAAGTCGGAGTGGAACTTCATTACAGTTCACATCATGAATTTGGAGTGGAACTTCATTACAGTTCTCATCCAGAATTTGGAGCTTAAAACAGAATGCTTCATATCAATGTTTTAAACGATTCCAAGAATATATAAATGAATCTGATTCTTATACTTAAGAAATATATGGATATAGATATTGAAAATATGATGAGGATAAATTTCCATAGAAAATAAATTTTCCTTATAAAAGCAAGGAAAAAGAATCTTAACAAAGGGTGAGAAAGAAAAAGAACTCTAATAGATTTTATCTAAGGGGGAGTTTCATTAAATAAGACATTCTTATTCTTAATGAAATACCATTCTAGAAGCCTAGAATACAATCCTTAGTGTTTCAAAGCCTAAGGGGGATTTAGTCGTATTCATCAGCATCCATATGAAAAAGGAGATAAGCCTTAATGTTTTTTTCTTAGTTTTTCTTTTTCATAAGGACGTTTGTGCTTTCTAAAAGGGGGAGATTGTTGAGTCAATAAGGTTTTCCTTATGACTTTTCCATTCCTTCTTGTTTTGAACATCACAAAGACCTTATCTTTAAGGAAAATGTTTTTTACCCCTACTTTTCTTTTATGAGGAAAGTTTATTTTCTAAGGAAAATTATCCTTATCATATTTTCATTATCTATATCCATATATTTCTTAAGTATAAGAATCAGATTCATTTCAATATTCTAGTAATCGTTTAAAACTTTGATATGAAGCATTCTGTTTTAGGCTCCGAATTCTGGATGAGAATTGTAATGAAGTTCCACTCCGAATTCTGGATGTCAACTGTAATGAAGATCTACTCCGAATTCTGGATGAGAACTGTAATGAAGTTCCACTCCGAATTCTGGATGTGAACTGTAATGAAGTTCCACTCTGAATTCAGGATGAGAACTGTAATGAAGTTCCACTCTGAATTCTAGATGAGAACAGTAATGAAGTTCCACTCCGAATTCTGGATATGAACTCTCATGAAGTTCAAAACCGAATTCTGATGACGAATTCTGATTCTGAATTCTCATTCTGAATTCTCCTATTAAATATTATCTGATTATCTCCGATTTTTACACTCTGAATTTATTTAGACTCCGAATATTATTTTTGGTTAGACTCCAAACTTTTATTTTTCTTACTCTTTTATAATTTTTCTACTCTTTAATATTTTTTCTTACACTCCAAACCTTCACTCGGAACTTTTGAGTTAGACTTAAAACAATGGCGTACATTCTGTTACACTTATTTTTTTATAAAACGATGTCGTCTATTCCGTTATAAACTAACCATTGGCCAAGAGACACATGTACATGTCCCTCTGATTTTTAAGGAAGATATGACCATTGGAGGAGGGAGTCGACCCTGCCTATAAATAGGAGCTCATTTGAAAGAGCTCTGTACTACGACTTCGAAATTGTTCACACAAGCTGTTGAAGTGATTTCTAGAGAGAGAGGCTGTTATTAACTCTCACATTCATGCAGAAAGTTTGAACTACTTGTTCAAACTTTGCCTTGTGCAGATTTGCTTCGTGCGACTCCAATTGTTGGTGATCACAATCGAGGGCTTCTGGGGACAGTAAGACAGATGTTTCCAACACCTTGAAGTTGAGGGCTTCCTTGCTGAGTAAGATAGAGGTTTCCAACTACCTTGAAGTTGAGTACTTGTGGGGATAGCAAAATAGAGACTCTGATCTTTGTATCGAGGGCTTACCTAGGTGTGGGTAAGACAGAATTTATTGAAAGTATAAATCAAGGGACCTTTATCCAAGTTTGTTGGATACCCTTCTCTTTGGGTTAAAAGATTTATATCATGTTACTGTTTTTGTTACAAGTTTATTTTCGTTGTGTTTGTATATTAAGGAAAGTATAACCATGTTGTACTTCCTTACTTTTGTACTCTGTTAAAGTTAGATTCTATACGCTTTAAGGTAGAATCTCTTTTTTTTAATCTTTCGATAAGATTAGAGGTGTTGTGAATTTTCTTACATTTACCTTTGTTAAAATTAGCTCTTTAATTTGTTTAAGGAAATCCTTGTTATTTGTAATCAACTTTAAAGGTTCCAAAAGAATTTTTTAAAGTATACAATTCACCCCCCTCTTGTATTGTATGCATATTCGATCCTACATTTGATATAGTTGAGTATATCATACTCACATATCATCTCAAATTCCTATCATACCTATAAAAGATGTTTGATCTACAGTTTTCCCAGCTTCATCAAGATCAAGTGTGTTTGAGGCACCAATAGGAGTACTTATACTCTTAGTGTTGTCATACCCATAATTTTTAAGAAGATATTTAATATACTTATGTTGGGATATGTAGATTCCTTCTGGTTTTTGAAAAATTCGAAAACCAAGTAAAAATGTTAACTCACCCATCATACTAATTTCAAACTTATATTTCATTAGATCCGTAAAAGAATCAGTTAAAGAATGCTGAGTTGAACCAAATATAATTTCATCAACATAAATTTGACCAATCAAAACATTTGTCTTAACTTTCTTTATAAAAAGGGTTGGATCTGTATTTCCCTTAACATAGTTATTTTGAAGCAAAAAATCTTTTATGTATATTATACCTAGCTCATTGGGCTTGTTTAAGGCCATACAAATCTTTGGTAAGTTTAAAAACATGATTATGATATTTTGTATCTTCAAATCCAGGAGGTTGTTCAAAAAAACTTCCTCCTGAACATAAACATTAAGGAAAGCACATTTCACATCCATTTGAAAAAGTTTGAAATTCAAGAATGATGAAAAGGAAAGTAAAATATGAATACATTCAAGTCTGGCTACTGGAGCATAGGTTTCTTCATAGTCTATTCCTTCTTGTTTATTATAGCCTTTAGCAGCTAATCTAGCTGTATTTATTAAGATGACTCCATTTTCATCACATTTATTTCTGAATACCCTTTTTACTCTAATTACAGAAGTTTCCTTAGGTCTTTCAACCAAGGTCCAGACTTTATTCCTTTTTAATTCATTTAGTTCATCTTGCATGGATTTAATTTAATCATAATCACCTAAAGCTTCATCAGTGATTTTTGTTTCTAATTGGGAAAGGAATGCTAGATATTCTACTTAATTTCTTAAGGAACTTCTATTCCTTACATGTTGATTCACATCACCAATGATACTATCACTCGGATGATTATTAAGAAATGAATGGTTTGGGTTTTGAAAAACTTTTTCATCAACATAGGGTAGAAAATCTTCTAGGGTAAATGTTTCTGAAGCATCTTCTTGAAAATTTTCCTTATCAGAAAGATTTTCTATGAAAGTTTGCTAATCAGTTTTTGAAAACACATCGGAAGATGTAGGTTGGGGTTCTTTGAAAACAAAAGGATCAATTTCATCAAATTTGACATGTACTGTTTCTTCAACATTACAATTGTTTTTGTAAAAAACACTATAAGCCTTAGAGGTTGTGGAGTAGCCTAAGAAAATTCCTTCATCATATTTTGTTGCGAATTTGTGCATGTTATCTTTAGTATTCAGAATAAATACTTTGCAACCAAAAACCTTAAAGTAAGAAAGTCTTGGTTTTCTACCATTCAATAATTACTAAGGGGTTTTATTAAGAAAAGTTATAATTAAAACTCGATTTATAGTATAACAATCAATACATATAGCTTCAGCCCTAACATGTTTGGCAACAGAATACTCACTCAACATGTTTCTAGTTATCTCTTGAATAATTCTATTTCTTCTTTCAACAACACGATTTTGTTGAGGGGTTCTGGGTGATGAGAAGTTGTGAGTAATACCTTTTCTACTAAAAAAGTTTCAAAATCAGAATTTTGAAATTCTCCTCCATGATCACTATGAATAGATTTCAATGGAAGGTTTTTCTCTTTTTTAACTTGGGCTCTAAAACTTTTGAAATAAGAAAAACTTTCAGACTTCTTTGCTAGAAAATAGACCCGTGTAAATCTAGTTTAATCATCAACTAAGAAAAATACATAATACTTGACCCCAATGCTTCTAGTTTTTGTTGGACCAAAAAGATCCATGTGCACCAACTATAGTGAATCAGTTGTTGAGACTTCACTAATTGATTTAAAACTTGATTTATGTTTCTTTCCATATTGACAAGGTTCACAGACTTTTGAAGAATCAAATCTAAGCTCCGGTAGATCCTTAACAAAACCGTTCTTAGAAAGTTTTAATAGGTTCCTATGGTTACAGTGTCATAACCTTCAATTCCATAACCAAGAGTGATCATCCATTGAACTAAGTCATGTTAAGTCTTGGCTCCTAAGGTATTCTAAGTTTAGTGTGTAAACATTCTCTTACTTATGGGCAGAAAGAATAAACTCTTCCTTGGAATTTTTTTCTAAGCACTTCTCATTCCTAAAGTTAATAAGGTATCCTTCATCACATAGTTGACTTATACTGATGAGTTTGTGTTTAAGAACTTTAACAAACAAAACATTTGAAATCACGGTTTTTTCGAGAAGAACAGTGTTACCTATACCAATAATTTCTCTCTGATCATTATCTCCAAAAGTTATTTTTACTCCTTTCATCTTGATAATCTTTTCGAAATAACTTTTGTTACCAGTCATATGCCGGGAACATCCACTATAAATGTACCAAGTATTGTTGTTGGTACTTTCCCTATTTTCCTGAAAATAAGAAAAAGTTTATTTTTCGGAATTCAAACTTGCTTGGATCCGGAAATTTTAGAAAGTAAAATTTTAGGTACCCACATCTTCTTAGAAAATTAAGCCTTATGAAAACCTAGGTATTGGGTTTTGTTTAATGAAAGATTATTTGCCGAGTGACCACCACATTGACACTTTCTAAAAAATGGGGCACTTTGAGGAACAAAGTAGTTATTAGATAAAATTTGTTTAGAACATGTGTAACCAAATCCAGAAGTATTATTTCGAGGTTGAATTTTTGAATACATTTTATCAAAAATTTCTTCACCAAGGGTAATGTTCAACAAACACTTCCTCAAGGAAAATATTTCGGATTTAAGTTTGATAACAAGATTCTTGTCTTCAGAAACATATGATTTTGAGCTAGAGTTTGGCTCGAAAACATCTTTCTTAGAAATTACATTTTCTAGATATTTTGAAAGTTTATTCTTCTCATAATTTACTTCCTCAAGATTTTTTGAAATCCTTTTGAAATCATCATTTTTATTATCAATATATTTAGAAAGAACAGATATTTTCCTAGTAAGAATAGTATTCCTAGAGTTTTCCTTATCAATATTTTTCATGAATTTTGAGTTCTCAATATCAAGAAGTTCAGAAAACCTAGAAACGTATTCAAAGGTAGGTAAAGTATTCTCTTCATTAGAATAGGATTCTTCATCTGAAGAGTTATAATATTTATTATCATTAGCATTTAATGAAACGCCGGTCAATGATTCAGAATTGTGTACCATAGCCATAAAGCAATGATTATCAATAGGTATCTTGGATATAAGACCAAGATTCTTCTATCCAGAAGATTCATAATCAATAGATTCATCTGAAGAGTCACCACCACTAGCACTCCATGTGTTATTGGCTTTTACAACTTTTTTAGCTTTGGACTTGTAATACTTCATTCTTTTCCTTTCAGAATTCCTTTATTTTATATCTTTTCTTTTGAGCATTGGTCAATCAGGTCTTATGTGTCCACTTCTCTTACATTAATAGAATGTGACCTCTAAATATTTCTTATCTTTCCTTTCCTTCTTCTTATACTTGGATTGGAAATTTCTCTGTCCAGCTATCTTGTTCTTCCTTCGAGCAAGATTAGCTAATTCATTTTATGAGACTTCACACTCACTATATTTGGATTGGATAGTAACCTTCTTAGACTTGGATCTAGTTACTCTCTCAGGAATCATGGCTTTCATGTGATTTGATGTTGTAGTAAAATCAACACTACTATTCCCATTCTTTTTCTTTATGTTGTCAGCATCTCTCTTCATTCTAGTTTCATGTTGAATAAGATTTACAAATAGTTCAATCAAAATAAATTTGAGTGACCCTTCTGTTCTCATCGATAACGGTCCTCTTTGATTCCCACTCATTAAGAATAATATCTATAATCTTATCAACAAGTGATTCATCATCTAGACCTTTCTCTCCCATAGATTATAAGTTATTCACGATAGTCATGAATCTTTGTTTCACCTTACAAATTGGTTCTCCATAAGGAAAATTAAAACCATGATACTCAGCTCTCAACATAGCTCTTCTTGTCTCTATGAATTTGGATGTTCCAAAATGAGTAACTTCCAGTTTCTTCCGTATACAGTTAGCTGTTTCACAAGAAGAAAGTTGGCTATATATGTTCCTTGTCATTGAACAAAGTATAGTATTGCGTACCTTATAGTTGAGTTGGTATTCATGTTTTTCTTGATTAGTAAAAGCACTTACTTCTTTGTTAGGAATTTTTTATCCTCCAGTAAGCATGACAAAGTTATCTACCCCATTATTGATATTGAAAGTCTTCATGTGATCTCTCCAATATTCGTAATCATTACCATCAAAAATTGGTGGTCTAGTAGGATTTAAGTTGTCGATAGAACCAAAATTCAAACCTGTCATCCTTAAGAAAAAAATTTGGCACACAAATGAGTTTGAAAAAAATATTCTAAGAAAAAAAAATTATCTCTAAGAAAAAGTAACTCCGAACTATATGAGTCCTAAAAATAGATTCTGAAAATATGAATCTGGAAAATGTGAATCTGAGAATTTCCTTCTGAATCTAATAGTGAGATTAAATCCGATTGACCCAAATCCTCTGATACCATTTTTTAGATTGGTATAGGGTTTGAGTTCACCTATTTTGATACCAGTTGTTAGGATGGTATGACTCTGAGTATGATATACTCTGTGATACCAA
Organism: Viscum album; assembly: GCA_963277665.1. Taxonomy (NCBI): domain Eukaryota; kingdom Viridiplantae; phylum Streptophyta; class Magnoliopsida; order Santalales; family Viscaceae; genus Viscum; species Viscum album. The sequence goes on from OY728140.1 coordinate 1,006,920,699, forward strand.
CCGTAGGATCAAAATAAGAATGAGATTCTTAGATACAAGAGGGGGGTGAATAGTACCCTTTTAGAAATTCCATTAGGAAAGTTTAGAATGGTTATGTTTAAAAACGATAAACAAGATAATTCAAAAGACCTCTAAGAGTACTAATGACTTGATAGATTCCAGAATTGTGATTCTGAAAATGGAACTTAACAAAAGTTATAAAGATTAAGATTCTACCTTAAAGCATATAGAATCTTACTAAATCAGAGTACAAGTAAGGAAGTATAAGAAAGTTATACTTTCTTTAGCAATACAAAATTCAGTGTAAAAACAAGTAGTAATACTACAAGTAACAAACAATAACTCTTTTAACCCAAATAGAAGGGTATCCAACAACCATGGATAAATGTCCCTTGATTTATACTTTCAAGAAAGTCTGTCTAACCTACAATAGGATAAGCCCTTGATACGAAGATCGAAGTCTATCATGATATCCCCGCAAGCCATGAACTATCAGGTAGTCGGCACCTCTGACATACTCAGCAAGGAAGCTCTCAACTTCAAGGTTTTGGAACCTCGGTCTTCCTATCACCGAAAGCCTTCGATTGTAATCAGAAACAATTAGAGTCGCATGAAGAAGGTCTGCATAAAGAAAATTTTGAACAAGATGTTAAAACTTTATTCATGAAGCTTTGAGAGTTGATAAGAGCCTATCTCTCTAGAAATAACTTAAACAGCATGTAAGCACACATCTCAAGGATGTGTCAAAGTTGTGTGTTCAACTTTCAAATGAGCTCTTATTTACAGGCTAATATCTAACGGTCGGCTCCCTCCTCCAACGGTCATATTTCTCCTTTAATTTTAGAGGGACCAGTACACGTGTCACTAAACCAACGGTTATTCAATAACTGAAAGCATGACATCGTGTTGTAATGAAACTAGTGTAATCATAAGCAAAGCTAAAGTTCGGATTGTAAGCAAAAAATAGTTCAAAGTCTAACCAAAATGGAATTTGGAGTCTATAATAAAGAGATATTCAGATTCTGTTTTGTAGGAGTTCGAAACCAAAATTCTATAGAAATTCAGAGTCTAAATTTCATAAGGAAATTCGGAGTCTAGTTTCACTAGAATTTAGAATCTGAACTTACAGAGTTCAGAGTTGAACTTATAAAAGTTCAGGGTCGAACTATTAGAAGTTCTGAGTCGATCTCATAAAAGCTTAGAGTCGAACTCATAAAAGTTCAGAGTTGAACTCATAGAAGTTCGGAGTTGAACTAGTAGATGTTAGGAGTCCAGAATTTAGAGTTGAACTTTGTGAGAGTTCGTATCCAGAATTTGGAATGGAAATTCATTAGAGGTCATATCCAGAATTCAGAGTGGAGCTTTATTAGAGTTTGTATCCAGAATTCATAGTGGAACTTTATTAGAGTTCTTATCCAGAATTCAGAGTGGATCATTATTAGAGTTCATATCCAGAATTTGGAGTGGAACTTTATTAGAGTTCGTATGCAGAATTCGGAGTGGAACTTTATTAGAGTTCATATCTAGAATTTGGATCATAAAACAGAAATCATTATATCTATGTATTATATGATTCTGAGGTTTTAGGTATGATTCTGATTTCAATACTTAAGAAAAAATATTTATATGAGTAAATAAAATATGGTAGGGGTAAATTCCTTTGGGAAGTAAATTTTCCTTATAGAAGTAAAATATGGATTTGCTTAAGTATAGGTGTTTTTGATTTTCAAAACAAAAAGGAATGGAAAAGTCATAAGAAAAACCTTATTGACTCAACAGGTGAACCAAGTAAAAGTCTTTTTGTCTGCCTTATTTCTTCCCTGCATTATATTCAATGCATCATCATCATATAAAGGAGAAAATAAGTGATCATAATAAACACACAAGTGTAAACAAAGTGACCCTTGTAATAAAGAGGTCAAGATCCAGTGGGGCAGGAAGAATTTAGAAAAGGAATATCCATACCCTGATTCACCCCCCCCCCCCTCTCAGGGTATATAGGCCCATATTGGTCCTAACATTTTATTAATTGTTCAAAAATCTGAAAAATTAACTTTTTCACCAGACCAAATTTGGTCGAAGTGATGTCTCCCTTAAAAAAATCCCAGTGATGTGGACACAACACTACCCTCATATTTTTAATCCAAGAAAATGTTCAAAAGATAGAAAATGTCACAAGCGCGTTTTCTAAACGTACCCTAAAAAAGTTCAGAAATTCATTCTGGACACACCAATCCTCAAAATCACATGCCGTCAATTTTCACAGACTCATAATAATTCCGTTTAATTAAAAAATAACATGGAAAAATCAGGGTTTTTACATTCTCCCCACCTTAGGTCTTTTCTTCCCCGAAAGCCATAACATAGACTAAGGGAAAAAGTGGGGGTAGGTTATTCCCTTAAAATAACAAAATATAAGTATCTGTAATATAATAATGTTATTATATCGTCATGGTTTAATAATCATTTAAGTAGGTGGAGGAAGAAATAAAATAAAATGTTCATTGAAGAACGTTAACTATTCTTTGGGTAACCTCTTTAAGTTTTCACAAAAATCCTTCCTAGGTTGGATTTCTGAAAGAAAATGATTATAGTATAATAATAGGGAAGTAAGGAATATATTTGGGTAGTTATTGTATTACCCAAATGGTTTTAGAAGTGTGAATGGTATAGTAGAAGGGTTAGCCTTTTATAAGTAAGGCGGGTGGAACACTTGTAACTTTTGGAAAGAAAAATGTTTAACCATGTTTTCTACATGCCAGAAGGTTCCAAAATGTACCATTATGGAGAATTATACATGATATGGTCTAGATATATCCATGAAATAGGTTTAGGATACATTTTGGATCATTACATAAGAATAAATAATTGTCATACATTTAAGATGTTTTTTCGTAAAAGGTAGTGTTGTAACCTTATAATAGAAAACATATTTGAAATCTAATTTTTGAAACTTTTGTAAATTATATAGGAAAAAAGAAACATTTTTTATATAAAAATTTTTTAATTATCATAGGGATAATTTTGGGTATTCTTATGTGTATTTTAATTTTTTGATGAATATGGAAAAATACTGAATTTTATTTGAAAAAAAGTATCAGTAAATCATGTATAAAATTTATTATCATACTAATTTGGATGAATAACAAATATTTCAAAATATTGGAGTTATATATCAACACTAGTTTATAGGTAAGTGGATCTGACCTTTTATCCCGTAATTCTCGTAGTGGTGAGTATGCTTCTAACAATCAAATTTCGATAAATGGTGCGCTTGTGGTTGTTGAACCGAACCCCAGATTCTTTCAAGAGAGAATTGATACTTGAAAACATTAAATTATTGCCCGCCTAAGTTTGATGAACTCTTCGTGGAAGGTTAAAGACAATAGGAAATGTCTCCAAGAGATATGGGGTGTTAGTGACTGGTAGATGGTTTCCATCGATATGAATTTTTACCACTTTACATTTTTCTCCAATAATCTTAAAATGAGGGCCTGGAGTCATAGGTTTGTGAATCTGAAGCCTGGGATTCTCAAATTTCAAAACTGGGACCCCCGATTTGATCCCGTTATGGAAAAAAATACTGTAGCTCAATCCTAGATCCAGATCGAAGGATTGATCTGGGTATTCTAGCATTTGAGTATCCTTTGGGATGTTGCATTGGTAGTAGGAACTCCTATTATATTTCATACTTTTTTCTATAAGAAAATATCACACTGGTAACTTGATGTCTAACCATGAATTACAAAACCATTATGATAAGACCCACATTCAAAAAATTAATAAAACATATATGATCATTAACCAATTATTATGTCAGCCGTATTCTACATCAGTAGACATAATAACCTTAAGGTGTTATAATATGAGAGATATCACTCTTTAGTGTCCTATCAAACCCCTTTACATAACAATTCCTATAAATAAATTGAATTGAAAAAATGTCTTATGAAATATCCATAGAACCAAATGATTATATACATGAAAAATAATGAGGGAGAAACCATAAAAATCCTATGAAGTTGTAATTAAACTGAAAACGTGTAGTTATTGTGTTCCCAAATATTCCATAAAACTGAACATCAATACATTGATAAAATATACAATCGACGAAGATTATGGCCCAAACTAATGAAAAAACATAACATAGCTCTCACTCCCTAAATATTATTATCTCTATGATCCTCAATTATACTAAATTATATAGAACAACTTGATCAATCCCATGAATCACATTTCATGATATAGTCAAAGTTTAATTCTATGATGAAATAACCCTCCTTGTGAACCTTGATCTTAATAATAATACATGAAAACAATTATCAACCTCAAATAAATTTATTTAATTATTAATTAATTAATTTTATTTTTTTTATTTTTTTTATATCTATAAAAGATTATTATTATTATTATTCTTAAATATTTTTAATATAATTAATTTATAGTTCATAGTTTAATTAAAAGGTTATTATAATTAATTTTTTTAATTTATTTAATATGTTTATAAAATATTATAAAATATTATTATTTAAAAATTATATTATATTATTTTTATTTTTATTATTAATGTCATTAATAATTAATATTTTTATTGTTTTTTGATATTTTAATTTATTAATATTAATAAATTATTTGTTTATTTAATATTATTATTCTATTTTTAAATCTCCTCCCCTTTATCGATGACCAACCCTAGGGGTGGGGGTTCTTGGCTTCGACCAGAATCTGGCGCGGGCAGCTACTGCTCCTCCTCTATGACATCTCATAGAGGCAAGAGACTCCAAGAATTTGTAGCTCCTTCTCATTGGTGGACATCACAGATGGTTGCTAGAGGTTCAGTTTGTTATTGTGAATGATGAAAAGTAGTGGCTTGGGCAGCTACCTGGTTCTCTAAAGTGGTGGCGGTATATGGATCACAATTAGTGGAACAAGCTCCTTAACAGTTTTAGTGAGTTCCAGATCTGAGATAAGGTTTCAATTTCATCAGATGTGGATTGATTTGCTGATTTTTTTCGTTCATATTTGAGTTAGTAGAGCTTCATTATAGTGGTCTGGTTCAAACATCTCATGATTTCATATGTGGGGTTTATGGAGAGAAATAATGTTTTATTTTTAGATATGCACTATAGACCAGATTCAATTTGGTCTATAGCGATATTAGTTTGTTGTAATAGTTCATCGAAGTTCCAGTGGTATCTCGTAGAGAAAACATTGGCAGTGGCAGAAAAAGGTTGCAACGGTCCATTAATGAATCACTGTTGCTCTGTGATAGTGTCAGTTTTTCTATGGTGATGATGGAGTGTCGATGATAGTGGATGTGGGGAGAAAGAAATACGTTCAGTCACAATTGCAGATGTAAAGGTGTCTCTATTATAGGAGGTGGTGGCATTGTTTTGAGACATTGTCGTGAATATCTATTTCTGGTGGAAATGGTGGCAGGTGTAACGATGACTAATAGTGCCTTTGTTACAAACATGAAGTGTGGGAGTAAATAGTGGAACTATGAATCAAGGACACATAGAGGCAGAGGAGAAGCGTTGTGGACCAATGGTGAGTGGAGTGATGTGAAATATTTGAATAGAAACAATGAGTCTCCATTGGTGACCCAATGGTGATCCATAAAAATGGAGAAGTTCTAAATGTCCAATCATTGGGTTCCAACTCACTCATCTTGAGGGGAATTCTACATCAATATAAAAATTAAATATTAACATAAAATAATGATACAATTGTTAATGTAATAAAAATATAAGATTATTAAACAAATTAAATAATTAACAAATAACATGAAAACCAAATTAAAAAATGAAATTCTAAATATTATAACTAAGAGAATAATAAATAAAATTACTTAACCACAATGACATAAAACTAAAACACAATGAAAATTTATATTTTATTTATATATTTATAAATCTAATGAAAAAAATTAAATATAAATTAATTATATTAATTGTTGGAAATAATTAAGAAAAAAAATTGAATATGTTTAAAAAACCAAACAATGTATAAACATTAGAAAATAAATTAATGTATAAAATAATTAAGTGAGATAAATTTATAAATTAATTGATTAATGAATAGGAAAACACCTAAAGTTATTAAGTCAAGTTAATAAATAATAATGATTAATTAAAAAAATTAAAGAACCAAGAAACTATATTAGATAACATTATTTTATTAAATGGAATTAAATAAAAAACTTATTATAAATAATGAATAATTAATAAATTTAATTATAAAATCACAAATGTAAAATTAATTAGATAAATGTGAAAATTTAATTAATTAAATCACTAAAACTTAATATAAGTATGTGGAAAATATATAAATTTTAAGGCCACATAACTTTCCCCCACACATTATATTTTATTTTCCTCAATCAATTACCTTTTTTGTCTTTGAAAAAGAGAAGCAATTTTCTTATTAAACTTCTCAAAAAGGAGCATGTATTCATATCTAAAATCAGAGGACAATAAACATTGAATAAGATTTTGACATGAAAATTTAAAAATAAGTCTTCTCCATTTTCAAATACTCACTATATGATCATGATGGCGGTAAATCATTTATTGCTAAAATTACATGCCTCATATAGGAATCAGCATTATGAATTAATTCAAATCAAATCTAAGTACTAAATCCAAGATTGGTAATAGGTTAAAAATAAGTAGAATTAAGAACATATCCAAATAAACAATATACTTTGACTTTATCCTAGGTTCAAAAATAAAAAAGTAAATTAATTTTTTTCAATAACCATATTGATACAATTTAAATGATTTCATAAAAATCAAATTTCCCCTTCTTTTTCTAGAATTCATTATTCCCCTACCCTTGATGAACTCATTTTTTACACTAGGCACATTATTGGTTTTTTAATTTTTTTCCCATCCATGAAACCCATTTTTATCAATGTTCATATGAACTTATTTAATATTTCATTGAGGTATTACTCACAGACATTTGGACAATTGTCTCAGAGGATCCATGTGGGTTCTTAAATGCCCAGTTTACTCAGGATAAAAATGACTTACATGAATACCATTTACATCGACTCACAATGTGTTTACCCTTTAAACATGTCATCAATCTACTGAATATCAAATATACATTTAGTTTTAAATGTAAAATTGTTCATCTCCACATTTGAATTCATATTTGGGGAAAAAGTTGGTTTTTTTGTATGCGATAGGCAGTAAACTTATCATCATCTAATTTGGGCCATTTTTGATTCACATCAAATCACCAAGCCTCCCATGAAGCACTATATTTTAATACTGCAGTTATACATTATTGAAATTTAGTTTTATATCATAGTGAAGGCATCTAATCCCATAGGTTTTCCTTTAATATGTATTTTGAATCTCTAGACGTTAACAATCATGACGTTGTTTTCCTCTCTAATAATCTCATCATCAGCATTTTTATGAACTCTAATAAATTTTAATGTTTTTGAACACTTGGATTTTAACTTACAAGGAAATAGATCAAGTATTGAATTATTGAGAAGGACCTTCTTTCCAGGGTTAAACTATATATTTTGAATGAAAAAATAATGAATGATTTGGGATAACCGATGGACCACCTGCAACTTCGTTATCTATAGGTATATATCCACTCCTACTATAAGCATCTCGACCATCCATAGACTCCAAAAGCAAACCAAAAAACTACCACAATGAGTGTTTTTTAGATGAAAGTGATACTAGGATGTGAAAAATCTCCCCACTATATGACTTTCTACCCTAGAAATCCTCCATTAAAAAAGATAGAAAAATTTATATAGAAAGAACTTACGCACCCAACTTTTGAAGTGTAAAGTCCATGAAATAGATGAAGACTCGACAAAAATGGAACCACTAAGCACGCTTCTAATAGGAAGGGTGATAAAATTTATTAATAATCCTTAAATAAGATCCTTCAAAACTAATTCATGCCCCCAAAAAACTACAACATCACTACGAAGATGACCTCATAAAACTAGAGACCTAGCATAGGTCTCCCATATTTTAAAGAATCACTAAAATGGTGAAACATGAGGATGCCATCTATATTCACTTTTTCTACAAATTTCAACACTTTGATACTCAAGAAGTTATTATTCCAACACATAGGATCTTATTTAATAGCTATTATTATATCACTAATCTTACTTAAGAAATTTTATTATGTTACCAATATTAGGTGTAGATTACATTGATATTCTCATTTTAGGGGTTAATCTCAAAGTTTAGTTTGATGATGATGATTAGATTTATTTACTAAAAAATATTTTATTAGATGAGTATCAAAATTTATAATCATTAATAAGAACATTTATTAAATACACTCCCACTAAAATGATGGACCCTTTTAAAATACATCATATCCACTAGTAGGCTAAGATCCAAAATTCACTATGAAATGAGTCCACTTTAGCATTCATATCACCACTTGGAATCTTAGTTATAGAATCAACCCAATTATATCATATATGAATATTTGATAGTTGAGTATATAAATCTTTATCTAGTCCATCATATAGATACTCCCAACTCTATTCTTCTGGTATCGTTACAGTTAGTGTTTCTTAGCTTGTGTAACCCAAAGTAAATTTCAAGAATATGCAAACAAGTGACAATACAAAAGATATTAACTATGGTATGAAACAACTTAAGGATGATATATTGTCACCCTTACTTTATTTCCTTACAAAAGATAATATAGGCGTACTCGAAAATGGTATGAAACTACCTAATTGGATGGTCAGGGTCTTGACAAGTGTCACTTTGGAAGGAATATATAACGCAGTATTTTAATGGGATTTAAACTAACCATATTATCTCATGTTATTACCTTTTATTTAGGCATTATTCTTGTAATTGTTTTGTTTATAATCATATTCCCTCCACATAGTCAATATGCTCCAACCATATTGATGTGTAACTCTTTACACAACCAATAAATTTGTGCTACTCTCCCAAAACTAGAAGTAAAGTATATTAATACATATATAAATGTATCTTCTTCATAAGGTATATGAACATTTCATACAAAGGAATAGATTTGTGTGAAATTTAAATTCTCCATGTGAGTAATCCTGTTACGAAAGATAGGCAACCCTAGAGTTCTCCGTCCAAGGGTAAAGAAACACTATCTGAGAACAACTCTATCCATTGAGCAGGTACATCGACTTCCCTATCCCATGTCTCATCATGTACTTAGGCATGTTTCCATAGCACCAGTATGTGAAGGAAAATCATTCCTCATAAACACTTCGTGCTTCGGTCAATAATTCATACTGGATATTAATTAGTGGTACATTTGATATCCAATAATCCCACTGTTTTGTCACTACTATCTGAGTGGTACTTCTCTAGATTACATTATAAACTTCTCTACCCAACACCTTGTAAATGTGATCAACCATTGAACACAAAAATAAATATTTGATACTACTTGCTGGGTATTAGGGTTCTTTACTCTAAAAACTATATTTTTGGCCTTACTATAATACTTTACGACAAAACATAAACCACTAGAAACTTATTCCTTCGATCAAACATCCCCCATGACTTCAAAGACCAAAACTGGATGAAATATTTTCACCAATAAGGGTTTGAAACATTAATTCAATATATAATGATTTATTATATCAACCAACATTCATATAAACTATATAATATATAAATAAATATATAAGAAAATAAACATATAATATTTTTCCCTTAATGAACATACATTTCACCACATCAATTTATTATTATAGTTTAATATAATATACTAAAACAAAAATTGTTATCATGATTAATATGGAAAATTATATTATAAATGTATATCTAGATAATTACTTTATTATGAAAAATCAATCCTGTATTTTATTACTTCAATACACATTCCCTTCAACTTATGGTAGTTTTTTTAACTATGGATTCTTTAAGTATATTTCTTTTATACTGGTTAACCCTATCAAAAAAATGACTAATCTTCATTCTTAAACAAACTCATCTCATATAATCATAACCTGAATATATTTTACATCATTTTCATATATTTAAAATTAAATCTCATAAATAAAAACATTATCAAAGAACATAACAGGTTATTGTTTTTTATGAGTAGCTAAATAAATTTCATCTTACACATAATGTTCTCAAAAGCTACCATGAAATTAACAATGTATGAACTCCTCCTAGACCTATTAATGTATGTATTTCATTTTTAAAATGGGAAACAATAAAAGGAGGGGTTGAGATTCTTATTACCTAAAAAAATTAGTAATCATTCATAATGGTGTAGATGATAATCATTTGAGAAAAAATGAAGATGGGAAACATATTTGATAAAAAATATAATGGTCATTATTCATAATCAAAATTCATGACATTCATTATAAAAAATGTATAGGTGAACAAGTATCCAAGGAACATACACATGCAAGAATAAAATTAAAAAATGCACACAAGGATTATTTGGTTTGAGAATTGTGTCTTATATTCATGTGTAAATAGTGGAATCTCATACATTCATTATAACTAGAGTTTATTTTAATTATAAGGAAAAAACCATGTTTAATGCCTTACCATGACTATTATAATAATTATTCCCAATATCATCTTCCTATTTTTTAATAATCCTCTTACTCTCCTTCTGGTCTCTGGACTTTAGGACATTGACCTCCACCTTCAACACTTAATCCAATGACACCTAGATGTGCCCAGGTGGGATCCCTAAAAAGCTCCCAAATTTATCATTATAATCATTCTATCAAAAATTTATAGTTGAACGTGAAAATGTTTATCTATCCCAGTAATATAATTTGGTCATCCAATCTGAACCACCTACCTATGTTTTTTATAAACCCTCAATTGACTTTGAGAACTTCTAATTGACAGTAGTAATCAATACTCTAACCCCCAAATCCTGGGAAATAGTGTATGTTTCCTTTCACTCCACACTAATTACTTTGATGAACATTTAATTTTTCACATCCTTGAGAAAATATCTATGTGTACCTTTGTTATAGGTCATGAAACTCATGAAATTATACACTTGGTTTACATTTTTTGTAATTCCATTAAGATATTGTAAGATTTCACTTTTTTATGCTCACTGCATCCTCTATAACATGACCAAATCCCCGAGTACATTCCTCAAATGACCCTCTTTACCTTTCCTACACTTATTTTTCCACTTTACTGCTTCTAAAGAACACATACATCCAACTATTACTACTGCTTCCATTGAACTCACATTGTCCAGCATATATCAATTGCCCAGACATTTAAGGCTTCAGTTGAACTTGTATTCAACTAAAACTACCACATATTAATTTAACATACTTTTACTAACTTGAATCCTAACTTACTATGTTGTTAGTTTATATCATTTTCTAGGCTCTCCAAAGTGTAATGTATGGTCACCAAACTTTTGGAGCATTAAATACTTAACCTAGAAAACATTATTACCCAAAACAAGATATTTATTTGTAATAAATAATTACAAATGAAAGGACTGAAGGATTAATGTGTAGCTTGATAGTGTTGGAATGGGTTACACTTCATCTTGGTGATGGACTTTGTGAGTTTCTTAAAAGAATTGTTATTTTCAGATTTAAACCTGTATAAATTGGAATATTTTTCCCAACCACCTATACAAGTCAATATTTTATTAACATCACACTCACCCATGACTATAGGTTCCATACCCTGGGTCTCAAATGTGTCTTAGGAAGAACTTTGTTAAATAATCACCCCATGTAATCCCACACTATTGATCCTAAAATTGAATTGAGAATATGTTGTAGTCCTTAACTAGAATAGATAATTGATTAAAGAGTTAAATTTTAGAGAATACACAACACAAAATAAAAATTTTAATATAATAAGATGAGAGATAAAAATGGAAAAAAATCAAGTTGAAAATAATCATAGAGGAACAATGACTTGTAAAAATAATACAAAAAACATTTTCAATAATATAATAAATGTATAAACAACATTTTATATCCATTCTTTTTAATTTTTAAAATTTAAAATTAAAAAAAAACATAACACTAAGATATTTCAATAGAGTTCTAAAAGGAGGAAAGATATAAAATAGAAAATTAATAACTCAAATCCATGGTAACGTGTTTATGGATATCAACTAGAAAATATTTCACATGATTTTCTATATTTTATATAATAGTATTAATTTTTTTAAATAGAAAAATAAAATTAATAATATATTTGTTTCTTTAAAAAATTATTTTTTATTTTAAAAATAAAAAATATGAAAAAATTATCTCATATAATATTTTTTATCATTAAAATAATTTAGAAAGATGTTTATAATAGAAGAGTTATGTTAATTTCGATCAAATTATGTTAAGTTGGAATCATAAATCCACTAATACAGTTCAGTGACTCATGATTTCAAGCCAACCACATCTAATCCAAGTCATTAATAATAAAAAATTAAATAATAAATAGTTTTTTAAAATTAAATATAATTATAAAAATTAAAATACAATAAATATTACATATTATATTTTATTTTGGGTGGATCTGTAATTTTAATCTTTCCTAAATGTTGGATTTAATCATACGTCTAACCATACCAATTTTTTTTTTATTTAAGTCATGTATCAAGTTTAAGAATATTTTTTTAACTTTTATCCTTGCCCTTATACCCAATGCATGGTTTTCCCATTTAATTATTTATAAAATAATATTACTTATTAAAATAAAAAAATCTATTCGTTCTAAATAATGGTTATGAATTTAAAAAAAAATTATTTTTATTTTCATTTTTAATAATTTTTTTATTATTAAGAAATAGGAAATTTAATGAAAATAAAAAATATATATTTTATATTTTTATATAAGAAATTATTATTTCAATTTATTTTTTTTCAAAAATTGTTTATCGAAATAATTTTTTTCTATTTTTTTAAAATTAATTTAAAATTATCATATAATTATACATTTTGTTATCAAAAGTATTTAAAAAAATAAGATAAAAATTATTTTTAAAGAATAAATAAAATATAATATAAAAATAAAAATACTCTAACAGAAATATATGTTAATTAATTAAGTAACGGTTAAGCATAATGAAAGTATTCGTGAAAAAATAGGCATAACCATTATGGATTTATAAATAAATGAATATGCTTGTTATAAAATAAATAAACAGAGAAAAAAGTGTGTAAATAAAAAAGGAAATGTAAATAACTGAAAATCATGTCATTAAATCAATAAAAATACGATTAAATTCATCCATATATTTTTTCATAGTGAAAAATATCATGGATAATAATAATTGAATATGAATGAAAGAAATGCATAATTATTGGATTCCATTTCTCCTAGGTATGTGACACCTTTACCATCAAAACCTTTCACAATATAGGTTAAAACATATTGGGTAAAAATTCCACTTAAGCTAGCTAACTAACTCGTCCCACGAGACTACAAATGCATTGAGGGGCTATCATTAGTTTGGCCCCACCCTGGACATACCAATCTAAATAATTCATCATATATTGAATACATGATTTAATTCATGAACAACGTGTCTTATCAAATATTTATATTGAGTAAAAGATATATATTTATCAATATATTAATAGTTTATAAAATAACATTCAAGTACACACTACATGTAAAAAAAGAATTTGGTATAGGTGATAATCATATCCATGATAAATTATATGGATATTGAGGGAATATTTAATTTTCAATAGTCACTATGAAGTGAATAATTGAATTGGATGTTAATGGAAACCAAACTTATTCAAGGTTATGAATGTTAATACTTTCCTTAGTAAAAATAATCCAAGACATATAGAGAAAAAATATGGATGGAATAAATACAACATATACCCATTAAAATAAGAATAAATGGTTTTTTACATTGATGAATAAGAATATTTTTAAAAAAATTCATGATAAAAATATCCTTATCATTTTGATTTTTTTAAATTAGTTTCATTACAAATCAACTTTAAAAGTAAAAATTTAAGAATTTATTTTGTAAAGAGTAAAAATGTGTGAAGTGGACTTTAAAAAATAATTTAGTGAATGTTAAAAATATTCTTGAAAACATGTTTTAAAAAATATGGTTTTAAGTGAAGATAGATTTCCAACCGAAGAGAGAATTGAATTTGGGATTTCTTAAGAAATTGTCTACAACATTTTGAGTACCAAAGAGGGTAAAAAATTTTAAATTACTTGAAAATTACCATAAGTAACTATAGGTTATGAAAATTAAATGGTTTGTTAAATAATGATCATAAAATTTCATTTAATTGAAATTAAAAAATAAAAAATCTTTATTAAAATTAGATTGTGAAATAAACAGTTTAAATGATCATAACATTGAGACTATAATTAATCACTTAATATATTAGGTGTATTAATTTTATATAAAAATAAAATAAGTTGAAATAAAACCTAAGATAATAAAAATACATTATACACATAATCATTTATTATTGATGATAATAAAAAAGTGAAATAAAATAATGAAAATGAATTGGGTTATGAAATTCTTTACCACTTGGAAATTTTTAATTGGAAAGTAACCTTAAGTGAAATAAATAAAATTGATGCATAAAATACCATCAAAAAAATATTCATGATATTATAGTTCATGAGGTTGTATATAAACCATATAAAAGTATTTTGGTTCATAATATTACAATATGCTTTAATGAAATTAAATTGAGACAAAATCCCTTACCACACACTTTAATTTAGTTTTTATTTGATTAAACCTCATATATAGGGGTTTTAAGAATATTATCAACTTATATTAGAATAATATTAATATTTATTATATCCTATATGATTCTTTTATAACAACTTATCGCCTATTTGTTAATAGTATTTCATTATTCTTATTATTTCTGTTGTTAATTTCCCTTTTTTCGAGTATGTTTTAACTTTTCATTTTTTTAGTATTATATTTTCGATTAATCCCCTTAATAAATCAAATATAAATATATGTAAACGTATTTTCAAGGATTTTATAGTAAATAATAAATAACAATACATAAAACACATCAAATTATTTCACAACTCGATATATCAAGAAGGGTAAATCTACCGGTAAAAGAAGTTTTTGTCATAGCGCATGGATCTAATGGAAATTTCCATGAGTTTGATCTTATCTTAAAAATAGCTAGACCAATGATACAATTATTGGAGTTCATCTTGGGCCTTTTATGATGAGAATCCAGATTACACCACTTAATTTACATGCCTAGACAAAGGAGCTTCATAAAGAAGAATTCTATAGCTGGAAACTATTTCTTATACTTTCATTTTTATTTTTCAATATGGTTTGTTTTATTTATACCAGCTAACTCTATGACTACGTAATA
The DNA here is from genome assembly GCA_963277665.1 of Viscum album. NCBI lineage: Eukaryota > Viridiplantae > Streptophyta > Magnoliopsida > Santalales > Viscaceae > Viscum > Viscum album. The sequence continues at coordinate 1,006,936,051 of OY728140.1, forward strand.
ATGGTCAAATTTAATAATTGTAATATTATCTTTTTAAAATAAGTCATATCATTATTTTAGTTTGTTATTTCATGATAAACAAGATATTACACACATTATTTATTTAAAATATAATTACTTATTGAAATACTGGGTTGTTACATCCCCCCCAATAATTTTCACCCTTGAAATTTAAACTACTACATACTAATGAAAATATTGAAGGGTATTCATAAGATAGATAAGTCTCAAGATACAATTTCAACTGATATATCAATCTCACTATCTTGGGTAAGACTAGAAAATTGTATATTTCATTATAATAGGAATATACAAAATATTTAGTCTCTTTACAACCATTTAGGCCATCTATATATATTTATTCATTATCAAATCCCATATTATAGAATTATATTCCAATGGCATATCATAATCATCCTTTCATTGATAAATTATCAAATATTGAAATGAGATGTGATTTCCTTATTCAAAAAATAAATTTTCCATATATTTATAGAGAACAAATCCACTTCCCAAATCACACTAAGTCCACCTAAAGGAAGAGTAATAGGATTTGTGTGAGGTGAGTTCCCACAAGATCCAAATTGGGATACAATAATCATAAAAATCAGGTTTTTCAATGATAATTCAATAACAATAATTGGGGTGGTGAGTTACTAATATTAGAATTATTCTTAGATATAATAGAGTGCCTAAAATCAAAATCCAATATTACATCCCCATACCCTCTCTTTTTAGGTTATGCTTACGTAAAACACTACACTACAAACTCAACCATAGTATTAGATTTCCAATCCATGTATCCGTTCAAAAGTTATTCAAATTAATGTACGATATAAAATAATTAAATTTAGTTATTTTATTTGTAGAAACAACCTCTGTGGATTTTTCTTCAGAAGAACTACACCGACAAATGTTATGTCATGCTTAGGGAAAATGCCACAGTCTGAACTCAGTCATGGCCTCATATTTCAAATATGAGGTACTTTTTATGATATATTCTCTTTTTATTGAGTGAATATTATAAAATATACTAAATATTTCTTTATAATTTATTCCACACACATTGGGCATCGGAATCAAAAGTTGTCTCAACGCCTATCTCTAGAAATATATTCCCAAATATTCCAAAGTTATAGAACAAAAACATTGGGTCTCTACGACATTACCTCCATCAAGATTTTCATCTATGAAAATAAAATATAGTAAAACAAGTCATGATACTGATCTCACACAAGGATCTCCCATTCACAAGAATACCATCATGTATCCATGCTACAACAAAAATAAAATCTAAGGTATGGTTCATCCTCATATGGTCTACTCCTATCGATGACCTGCGTAGGAAAACAGGCATGCAACTCCTCAATGGTTTCATGTGGAAAACATCGGGAACCTGTTTAAACTATGAGGTTAGGTCACAATTGTAAACGACCTCACTAACCCTTAACATGATATAAAATGACTAAAGGACCTCGGAGGTAACTCATATTCTCGAATGAAAACCAACACACAAGACACCAACATAGCCTTCATCATCTGGATAGCGCACTTAGTATGCCCACCTTTCTTGGGGTGAAAGGATATGCTAAACTGAGATTAGGTCCCGAAAGAATCCTCCATGCCTCTCCATGATAGTGACATAAGCCTCTCATCCCAAAGACAAATGTTGAGGTTAACTCGTGAAGGCAGACAATCTCCCGTACCAACAACTTCCCCAAACACTACACTGAACTCTACTCCCAGATAGCAAGGAAGTACACCGACCTCATGAGTTGGTCTACTATTACCCATATGGATTCATACCCCTTCTCTAGGCATGGTATCCCTATGACAAAATCCATGGATATTCCATACCATTTCAACTCTGTGATTTCAAGAGGATATAATATCTTTTCAGAACACGATGCTCAGCCATCACCTCCTGTCATGTGAGACATCATGAGATGATTCTAGCTATGCTTCATCTCATTCTCAGACACCAAAAAATTCATTTATGAATCCCATAAATCTTCCCCACACTGGTATGTATATCTAAGGGAGAAGTGGGGATCACTTGCATCACCTCCTCTGGCATCACAACCATAACCACTATTTTCCCATATAATATGGTATTATGATTACCTCATTAATAATATCAATATGGTGTGTCACATGTGGATATCTGAGTCACTAATGATCATGTTATATGTGTTTTTGACATATACATGTGTTGAGATGATTTTTTCTTCATAATACGGTTTTCTTTTTAGTCGTTTACTTTGTGTTTTGGGGTTCCCTACTGACTATTAGTTTACTCACCACTGCACAAGATTTCCTACGTATGTTGCCAGCACTTTAAAAGAGTACTTGGTGGATAAGAGACAAGTGGTTCCTAGAGTGACCCGACGGATGAGGTGTGCTTCTATGGATCAAAAGAGAAGTTTTTATACATAGCCTTTAAATAGGGATTTCTACATAGGTGTTCCTGAAACTTTTACTTTATCATTTTTCTTAGCTTGTATTCTAGCCTCGTTTACCTTCAATTTTCAACTAACATACCTTATGTTTATTTACATAGTCATTTCACTATCCATAATCTATGGGATAAAGTTATGATTGTGTGTAAAGTTATTTAGGAAAATGCCTCCCAATTTTTGGGCATATGCCTTCTTAGCACCAGTCTCTAGCCCCTGGCCTATGGGAGGGAGGCATGGGGTAGTCATGGCATGGGCCCTAGGGGATGGGTCTTGAAAAAAATAGGTTTTACATGGAAAAATAAAAAACCCTATAATTCACCATTAAAATTATACTCCCAATTCAATGCATAATTTATCAAAAAAAATAGAAAACAACCAAAATTGTTATAAAAAATACATAAATGAAAGGTTACAGTGTGTTACAAATCAATATCTTGAGTAAAATTTTCTTCAGCTTCACAAAATTATTTTTTGAGCATGTGAATAAATAGTTTCATCATATATTCTCCAAAATCATGAAAGAATAGTATATAACATAAAAATCCTTTTTTTATTTATATCATTACTTTTTTAAAACAATCCCACTAAATACATAGTCTATTGAAACAAGATAATATTCCATTTTTATGTAAACACATTTATTTGTGGTCTCCCCATATATGATTTCCCTCACCTTATTATATAATTACCTTTTATAGACAATAGATATAGGTTAAAATTCCAATGAAATTTAATTTATCTTATTTCCAAGTTGATTCTCTACTTCATTCTTGAATTCATTGAATTTATCAAAGGAATCTATCTTATACAACATCAAGTAGACATAAAAATATCAACTCATGAAATTAGTAAAATTTATGAATTAAGAATACCCACCTCTACCTTCTACTATAAATGGTCCACACACAACAATGTGTACCAATCCTAGAATTTATTTAGACCTTTCACCCTATCCACCAAATATTTACGAAACCCATTTCATTTCAAGGTTTCAGATATGTTGAATTTTTTTTGATCATTTCTCACACATATTTATTATTTTAATTATGTGACAGTGGTTACATCATAAAAAAGAATAGATGTTACATTATCACCATGGCTATTTGTTACGTTATATCAAAAGATAAGCGGTACTTATATCTCCATAAAATTAAATATCTAATGATTTATATCTCATGATATAAACAAGACTAGAGTGGGGAGTGTGACCAATTTAGAAAAACAATTCTAAAATATGGAGTAAACTTATTTTAGTGATATAGGACTAGAATGGGGAGTGATCCCTTTTTAGTAAGACATGGCTGGAATGGGGAGTGAGTCTAGTTTGTTATGACAGTGCTGGAATGGGGAGGGAACCCAATTCCATAATATAGGGATGAAATAGTGATAAAAACAAGATAATTTTATCAAATATGAATTTCAATTTTTATTATTTTTATAATTTTCAATACAAAACTAGTTTAGTACAACGGTGTAAAGGTGAAAATGAAATAGTGAATCATGGTGCGATCACACCCCCGCACCTCACTCCTAAAAAAAGTCATATTTCCAAAAATTATGCATATAGATATTTTCAACTACATAAATATATAAAATTCAATGAAAATTTTATTTCTGATAGAAATGTGATCAGAGAAAAAATCATCCTTATCTCATCCTTTTAAGGGATGTTTTCCTCAATTTGTTATGGATCAAGATCTAGGTTTTGATAAATCTAGTAATTTTGATCTTGGCTCTAGGTTTTGGTTCTAGATCTTATCCTTCTTTATGTTAATGATCATTCCTCTTTAGTTGGGAATTTCCATTGGTGATAATCCCTCAACGATCGTGTGGTAGGTGGTATAAATTGAAAATGTCATAGTCATGATTTAATTATGTGTATATAACTGTAAATTTTTTAATTTTTGTGATTGGTAAATTGCACTGATGATTTAATTAATTTGATTGAATTTTCATGTGGTAATGTTTTGGGTTAAATTTGGGGCAATTGAATTTGGTTGAATTGGATTAATTAATTTGGTCAATTAATTAATAAAATATCATGATTTTTAAATTGATGGGATATTAGGAATGTGTAATTGGTCAATTAATGTGATTACAAATTAATTGAAAATAAGAATTGTGATAATGATAGATTAACCTAAATAGGTTAATTGGATATATGATTAAATAGTGATAAATGGTTTGATGGTGAATTTTCATATTATTCCATTTGAATTAAAGTGTTTAACCTTGTTTGTTTAATAAATTGAAAATATACTGTTTAATGGGAATGTTTGAAAAGAAGCTTAATGATTCTTAAGCTTGATATTTATTAACTTTTGATAAGTGTGATATTGTGATACATGTGATTTTGTCCAATACCCTTGAACGAGGTATTTCGTGTTTACCATTTTAGCCCTGATAATTGCTTTCTATGCTTGTATGCTTGAATAGAGGTTAATTGAATGTGAATATAGTTATGTTTCTAATCTTTGGAGGTGTTTTCCCATGCTTGTTTTGGTTATGACCTTTCGGTACTGTTTAGCCTGTTAGGATGCCTTGTTTTTTCCATGCCTAGTATTGTAGGATGGCGTGACTATTGTTTTGACATGCTATTATGTTGTAGACTATTTAGCCAAGTAGTTCTTGAGGTTTAATTTAGCTGATACGCACTGTTATGATTGCTTGACTTACACAGGGCCGTGAGAACCTCGTGTAGTAGACCATAGGGAGAATGGATGGAAGGGCTTCTCTAGAGTGTCTGTTTTTGCAAACGATGCGAGACCAAAGGGGGAATTGACATAAGTGCTTCCTCAGAGTGTCTGTATTTCCTCAACATGGGCCACAAGGGGAATGTGATGTATGTTCTTCCACAAAGTTCCTTTAGTGACCGATATGAGACTATAGGTTTAATTGATGGTGAGTGCTTCCCTAGAGAGTCTATTCTAAAGCTAAACTAGAGGAGTTAGAATGAATGTAGTACCAAGAGGGTTGCTTGTGTTGCTAGGTAGGACCAGAGGGGATAGGTTGTGAGTACATCCCAGAGGGTTACCTATTGTGTTTATCTTCTTTCTTGTGTTTCAATGTAGGATTAGAGGGGATAGGCTCTGAGTACTTCCTAGAGGGTTACCTATTATGTTTAGCTGCTTTCTTATGTTTCTAGGTAAGACTATAGGGGATGGGAAGTGATTACTTCCCAGAGGTTTACCTGTTTGTGTTTACTTGCATTGGTGAGCTGTTTCTTGATATATGAAATTGAGTGCATTGGAACTATGGATTGTTTACTACTAAGTACTTTCTTGTTCACTGCTTCCTTTTGCTCATTACCTACCATATATTCACTGACTGTTAGGCACAAATATTATGGTGATTGTATACTGGGATTTAGTCTCACACTCTATTTGGGCCATACTTTTGGTCCCAAACAGATCATATTACTGCAGGTATAGATAAGGGCAAGCACCCTTCTACTTCATGTACTTGATTGGTGAGGAGCTGGAGTGCATGGGACCAAGATGAGGCTTGCGATGCTGAGGAGTTTACTTTTTTTCTTTTATATTTTGGTTTAGTACTATATTCTAGAATTATTATGTGTTTGGATGATTTCCTAGACATATGTACCATGCATCATTTTTATATATATGCTCCAGCTGTTTTTTCTTTAGACTTCCATTGTTTCTTATTGTTTGATATTATTACTGCTTCCGCTATTGTTATCTATTTCTATTCTGTTGTTTCACTCTTTCAATTAGGGAATATTTTCCCCACTATCACACACAAGTCCCTCGCTACTATTCCACATCCTCTAGTGTTAGGGGAAATGTGCTTGAGGTCATGTGACCAACCGGGTACGGGGAGCCTCTGGTTGGTTTTCGGAACCTAGACGTTACAAAGTGGTCTCAATGGAGTTTATTTTATTTGACTTACTGTTTGAAGACTATAGTCAATATAGTATGGAATAGTTACTTGGTAATAAGCTATGTTTGGGAGTAGCTATCCTATGTACAAAAAAATCCAATTTACCTCATATTGCAATTTTTCTAGTTTTTCAATTTTACAGTTGATTTGATTCTCATTATTGGGTGACTCACATGTATTGTGCTGTTATTGTTGATGTTATTGTGGTTCTGTTTCTATTACACCCTGATGAGATGAGGGTATTCCATCTCATGCATCATATAGGGACCTAAGAGGGATCACATGTCATGCATTCTTGCCATGCCATATAGGGTGCATTAGCGATTTCATGTTGTTGTGATAGGTGGTGTGCTAGATATGCATGTTGTTGTGATATATGCCTTGATAAAAATACCTTCTATTGGATAGGGTATTGTTTTTGTAAGGTTTTTTATGAATGAAATCCCATATACATGACTTTTTGATGACCAAGACTCTGATATAGAGATTTCTCCAAATAATAATTATGTATAGAAAAATAATGTCCAAGGTTGCCTTCAGGATTATTTAGAGCTCTGAAAAGATAACATTCCTATTGAATAGATTGCTATGTGATCTGAATGTTATATGAATATTGGTAGTTCACTGACTGATTTAGATGATACATATTCAATTTTATTGTGGTTTTTCTTTCTCTAATTTTTTAATACTATATATTTATGTGGTTTTCAAATTTTAGGCTAAATAAAAAGAGAAAATAAATACTAGTTTAGTAGAGTCGTGATTCAGGTTTTACTCAATTTTGTTCCATAATATTAGGTGGTAGTAGATTTGTGAATGTTTTGGTTTCACTAAAAATATCATTTAGTATTAAATTTGTAAATATTATTAAAATTTACGTACTAGTTTGCTTTTGTTATAGAATTGATAATGTTTGGTATTGTTGAGAATGTGTAATAGAAACATCAGGTAAATTATGTTCACAAACTATGGATTTAGTCACCCTGGATATTTATTGGACCATAATGTATATAAGAAGTTATGATGTCATTGTTTTTTATAATTTAAAACTATTTCATATCGATGTTCTTGATCAAACAATTAATATATTTTCATTGTAATCATTCCAATATTGTCTAATTTTTCTTGGTTCAAGTTCAAAATTCCAATTGGGTTGGGGAAAAAGGGATAAGGATTGAAGTAAATGAAGGGGGAAACATATGAGGATGGAGATAGTGAGATTCAGGATGAAAATGAAGAGCACAATGACGATGATAGTTATAATATGGTTTACACTGAATATTAATCAAGATTTCCCTATGACCTTATATTGGGCCAAATAATTTATTTAGTTTCTGATTGTTTTTCTACAGAATATTTATTTGGATGATGATGAGGATGATTATAATTTCTAGGAGAATTACAGTATGAAAATAACATAGATCTTTTCTGTTATAGTGTTCATAAATGAATTCCAATTACATATTTTCTCTGGATGATGCTAATCATTTTTTATTTTAGTTGAGTCATTATATTATTGATCACAACCAGCTCAGTTCTGTTCATTAGATGATGTTGATCATTGGTTATTCTTCAATGGAGGTTTCATTTCACTTTTTATCAACACATTAACATGTATTCTATATTGATTGTTTTAGATTTAAAATGAAAATTCAGTTGTTATTTTTCATTAGTACTTAATTTTTTTTTCCATTGAAGTTTTTTGAATTTTTGTTTCTTGATTTTTAATTTATGATTCCATTTTTATTTTTGATTAATAGTTAAATTTTTGTGTTCATTTTGTTAAAGAAGTTTTTTATGTTTGTTTTACATTGATTTTTTATTTTTTTTGTAATAGTTTTATATGGTTATCTAAGAGAGAATATGTTTTCTATTTTAGGTTTTTAAACAATTTATATCCAGATTATAAATTTTAAATTAATAGAGTATTATTTTTAAAAATGTTAATAATGTATTTTTTCTATAGTGTTGAATAATTTGTTATTAAAAATATCTTTGTAATGTTTGTTTTTATTTTGGAATGGATAAAAGTTGTTGTTATAAAAAAATCATGCATTTATTTTTTTTAAATAATAATATATCTTCCATTATTTATAAAAAATGTAAATATTATAATATATATTTATGTTCAATAATTTATGTCTCATTAATTTGAAATTTGTTTAAAATTCATGTTCTAGTTTGGGATCAACCTATATCCATTGTATTTGAATTCATGAAAAAAATTATTTTCCTGTTTATTTATCAAGTTTGTCTGAAAATGATAATCTCGGCTTTTAAAACTGCATTTTTTCTTATTATTTATTTCTATTGAATGTGCTTTATAAATCTTAAAAATAATAATCATTAATAAGAAATGAATTACATGTTTATATTTTATGAATATATCTATAATTGATATATATGATCTATATACGCACTTCTCAATAAATAATTTTTCTCTGGGTCATTATAACAGGTAGCCTATATGTCCCTCCATAATAAATAAAAATATTTTTTTCTCATTATTTTCTAGTAGACATGACTATAAAAATGAGCTTCTTAGCATTTCTAATTCCTCCCATTAACATTTAACAATAATTGAGCTTATCTGGCATAACAATACTATAGTAAAGGTAACTCTGGACCAACCTTTTTGCACCATGATAGGAAATTATTCTAGAAGCTCTTATTATGAGAATGTTTATGGGAGTGTATGTAGCAATGCCAAAACACACATGCATAATAATATATTATTGAGAAGGTTAATGATGGTTTAAAAATGTATCATGAAAGATGAAAACATTATTACATATCAGTAATTATTTTTAAGAGGAATACTATTATTATTGGGTACTTCACTATATTTCCCCAAATGAGGTACTTTTTGTATTTTTATAGAAAATCTTCATGAATTTTTTTTAAAGAACTCAACATGAACACAATTTCAATCCACCATGACCACTCATTGCTTTTATTATTCCATTACTTGTTTATAATGTTATCCTAAAATAATTATTTTTTCTAATATTTAAAAAAATATTTTTAAAATTTTACATTCAATTTGAAGATGATATTTCCCTCAAGAATGTATTTAATGGTATTTTTATTGTATTTATATTCTTCTAGGACAACGACCCTCATTTTACCTTATGATATAATGGGAATATATTGAATTTTTACAATAGTTATTATTTATAAATTTATTTAACGTTTAATTGATTAGAATATAATTTAATGATACCACTCTCAATCATACACTTGGTGGTTTATTATTATGTTTATTAATTAGAAAAATTATTAACATTGGTATCCTAGTTTTGTAATAAAAATAGTATTATTTATTATGTTTATTGATGGGGAAAATATTAAAAATTCAAATTCTTGATTATAAATATTAATGATTATATTGATTATGTTTCTACCATTTCATTTTATGGATGAAATAGATGTATCATGTGACTGGATGGCCCACTATAACACCTCGATGCATATGTTTTACTCAAGAGGAAAAGTAGCTTCAGAATTTGGGAAAGGACTTAACCATTTATATATGATTTCCCAATGTAAATACATGATTATATGGTTATAATGGAAGTAATTATGCATTCTCTTATTCTGAGATTATCAATTCATGTATTTTTGGTTATTTTATTAGTTAGAATATCCATGGATATGATTTATGCTCATGTGATTTTTTATATTGAATTACAAGATCTTCATTTACCCCTTCCATATTATTCTTCATGTTAAATATGTTGACTAAATTGAATATGTTCTAGTTATTTACAATTAAATTTTTATTATGCCTTATTTATTTTTGATAGGATATATTGTATGCATACCCTTAATGATCATTAGAGATCACACATTTCCTATGTTTCCTTTCCCAAGGATTAGAGGAAATTTATTATGATTTATATGTATGGATAAGAATTAGGTAATAATGTGCATATAAATGAAAATTCAATGTTGTATTTTATTTTCTTAAATGTTATTTGAATTTCATATATGTATCTAGTTTTTTATGACTAAAAACTATTTTTTCGCTCAGGGTGGGCCTATTTGTATCTAGTACCACTCTAATAATGTTAAAACTAAATCTAGGATATAGTGGTTTGGGTAATTATATATTTTATTAGAGGTTATTTAGTATAATAACTTGGATCTAAATTTTGAAAAACATATATTAGAGAAAATAACCCTAAAAATGACTTTTAGTTTATGTATAAGTAAAAAATACCACCCTATAGTTTTGGTAATGTAGAAATTAAATAGATTTCCTTGAAATTAATCCTCATCTAGTGTCTACTAGTGGATATAGTTCTGGAATAATTATACATAGGGGTAATAACTCTGGAATGTTCCATTGGGATATGACATGATCTGCACCATGCATATAACAAAGTTACTTACATCACAGATAATATAACTCTCTCAAAATATATTATTGGGGTAATTCATAATTTATTTATATACCATTATAGTGGATTTGAAGAAAATATTATGAATTTATAATATTTGTAAAGAAACCATGATAATAATTATGAGAGTATCTATTAAAAGTTTTTTTCTTCAAATTATTTTACTCATTTTGATAGTTCTGGGAATATTCTGTATGTTTCAAAATTATGTGGTAACATCTCAAGATTTTAAATTGAAAAACTATTTTTGATAGAATACATGATAAGCCACATCTAGATTAAATTAATAACATAATATTATGATTAAAAATGGTAGTTATCCTATAGCCATTAGAATGGTGCGAATGAAAGGGATTAGCTGAATTAGGAAAATATGGTATACACATGAATATATAATTAGTCAATGGTTAAAAAATTAATTGGGAAATTAAATAAAAACCAATTGAATATAATAGATGTGTTTCTATGAAAAAACTATATAAATTCAAATAAGTGAGTTTGTAAAATAATAAAATCAAAATGCCCGTACCTGGTTCAAAATGCTCTTTTCGGAGTGTCTTCCTTATTCACAAACATCTGATGATATCTAGATCAAAGGTAAATCATTTAAAAAATATTGAGTTCCATGAAGTTTATTGAATAAATCATCAATGCGAGGTAGGGGATACATGTTCTTTATTGTTATAGCATTGATCTCCCTGTAGTCAATTCACAAAATCATAGATCCATCTTTCTTCTTAACAAAAAGATTGATAATGAGTAAAAAACTATCACAATAAAAGAAATAAATAGATGTAAAAGGGGAACATGAGATAACACACACTAGGGTTACTTATAGATTAATAAGGATATGGGAGAGAAACTAACCATCAAGTTCTGATGGAGAGTGATAGAAAACATTATCAGGAGAAAGATAACACTCTAAAAACCATGAACTTGTGATGTGTTAAACGGTATTTGATTCCCCGGTAAGAAAAGATAACAGACAATGTTTTTGTTTTAAGTTACCTTTAATAAAGTTTAAGAATTTGTTTAACATATTGATAAGAAAACATTATTAACTTTCAAGTAGAGTTTCATATCTTAATAAATTTCATCCACAAAATCATCATTTTTTCAAACGATGAGTATTCATGGTGACATGATCACACCTGAAGTGCTTGAATCAAATTATAAAGAATCACATAATCCACAAAATATGAAATATATATTTACTATGTCTTTATATATTAACCAAAATTAAAATAGTTAGTAAATGATCAGATATTCACCAAAAAAGATAATACTTTATAAAAATAAATATTACTCTTAATATCCAAAATTTGAAAAACAATAGCCAAAGTTCAAAAAATACCATTCAATAAACAAATGTCCTTAAAATTATTTAAAATAATCCATACTAAGATTTAAACCCAAAATTAAGTTGGATTTGATCACGTTGTCTTCCACAAAAATATTAACATTTATCTCCAAAAAGCAATGGTTACTCTTAATGTATCACACTGAAAGGTAATTAACCTAGTCACATATTCTCAAATATAGGTTAATCATTTCCTTAAAAAACCTGAATATCCATATGTCCAAAATAAAACATAGATTCTTCCAAAAAAATATTTCAAAAATTAGTGTTTCCCTCAAAAGAGTGAACATCTTCCAAAATAACCATTATCACTTAATCACCAAACCATTTTCCTGTATAATGAATATCTATTTAACAAAAATTAAGTTTCCAAAATCAAATTATTATTGATCATTAAATTTATTTAACTAAAAATAATAAGTCATACTAACCTGGGGCTTCATGTAGTCTAGTGGTAGGTGATAAATACTAATCACACTTTGGATGTGGGTTTGATTCATGTAGCTTTGGCCGATGTGACGAGTTGACACACAGTCTACGTGTTGTCGTTTTTGAAAAACTATAAGATTTTTGAAGAAAGGAAAGATAATTCCTAGGTATATCATCCCCTTTGAGATCCTTGATTGAGTCAGAGCTGTGGCCTATCGACCGGCACTACCACCTACCATATCGAAAGTACATGATGTCTTTCATGTATCCCTCTTAAGGAAGTACATATCTGACCCTTCACATGTACTCTCTTAAAAGGTAGTATAGTTAGAGGATGATCTTTCTTACGACAAGCATCCAATGAAGATCTTGGATCATATAGATAAAAATCTATATAAAAATACTACTCACCGGGTCAGAGTACTATGGGGGAACCCCATGTACAAAGCGGCAACATTGAAATAAGAGGAGGAAATGAAGCAAAAGTACACACATCTGTTTTTGGTTTAGAATGTAAAATGAAATTTCGATGTAAAAATTTCATAAGGGGGTAATAATGTAACAGCGCAATGTTTTATAAATGGATATTCCTCTTTTATAATTATTTCATATAATGACATGAAATCATAACATAATGAACTGTTATGTTCTATGTGACCTTTAAACATAAGTTTGTCACTTCGGTGTTTGAAATTTTGAAAATCTGACATACATGGCTGCTATTAGTTAGATATTTGGAGTCCAAAAAGAATAACATAATTTTTGGTGAATAGTAACATACCCTTATGAATAGTGATATACCCTAATGAATAGTAACCTTACCTATGACAGTATAAAAATAAAAGGGGCCTACTTACCAAATTTTTACCTCTTGAATACAAATTTTTCATTCATTTTTAAAAATTAAAATCACATAAATTTTAGAATTAGATTTAAAATAAAATCGGTTAAATGTCACGATTTCTTTTTGAAAAAATGCCCCTTTTAAATGGAAAATGATTTTATAATAAATTCATGTATAAAATCAGTTTCAAAAAAAATAATTGAATAAAAATGAACTAATTAAAATTTAAAACTAATCTGAAACATAATTATGTAATTACATTAAAAGAAAATAAAGTTTTCAATAAAAATTAGTATTTTCACTATTCATTAAAAAATGAAACTTATTAGAAAAATACCAAGATTTCAACCAAAGTAATTTTTTATTTTAGGAATTAAAAGAATAGGTTTATTTTTTAAAATTTAATATAAAAAAGTTTCTAAAACAATATTTGAAATGGGTGCACCATCAAAAGGTGGAAAACAACATTTTTGAAAAATACTTTTTTTATCCAAAAATGGATTTGTTCTTATATGAGGTCTATAAAACATATAAGATGAATTTTAAAAATTATAATATATATTTTTAATTAATAAAATACATCAGGTGTGATTTTATTTTTTTATAGACTCACTGATGTAAAACAATAATCATACCCTGTGTGATAAACACATGATGCCCCATGTAGGGTCATCATGGGATGCACCTTCTTCCCCAACATGGGATGATTATCACATACCAGGTATCTTCCATGAGTGATTCCCAGTTACTATGTGGCACAAGAACATGATTCTTTATGTATGAATCATAGGAAATGAGATCCTTCCCACATGGAATGTGATCCTCCTCACAAAAAATGACATCCTCCTCAAGAATCTTTCTTGCCTAATCCCAACATCATCTCTCATCGGCACATATTTCATTACACAAGTGTCAAGTTTACTACTTCCTCCTTTCTATCTCACTAATACTGAATCACATGGGGTTAGAGGATAGAAGATACCATGACCACCAAACTCCACTTCTATGATCATACTTTTGAGTGTAAGACCTAATAACCATACTCACCCTATGGGCCACTCACATGCATAATTCCAAACCATATGACTAACTTATATGGGCCTCATTATAAGGTGTAATCCCTAATTACCATTTCCAAACTACGTTTGATTTGATTCTTAGTAAATTGGGATATGAATGAAGCCTCTTAGGGCTCCAAACCCAATATCTACATCCATCAGGGTCTACTCCAGACCCCATACCCCACAAGATCATTCCACTCACCTTGGAATATGTATATCCACCAGGTCCCTCGGGTAGCTTCAATTCATAACCCCCACACAATCTAACTAAGTGATTTTTTGGTTTTAGGACATTTATATATTTTTATGGTTTATAGAATTTTAAAATTTTTAGGGTTACCTACATTTTTTATAATTTTTTAGGTTTCCTTGAGGTTTTAAGTGTTTTTAGTTTTTTCATGTTTTCTTAGGAGTTTTCAAGGTTTTTAGGTTTTTTTAGATTTTAGGTATTTTTGGCATTTTTATGATATTTATAGTATTTAGTAATTTTAGAGATCATTCTGGTTTGAGGGTTTTTAGGGTTTTAATGGTTTCTAGTTTTTTGGGTGGATTTGGGTTTATTTTTTTGAGTTTTAGGGTTTTTAATGTTTCTAGATTTTTTTATGGTTTTTAGTGGTCTAAATATGTTTTAGTGTTTTTTGGTTTTTTTAAAAAATGAGGTTTTTTTAAAGGTTTGTATTATTTTTTAGGTTTTTTGGGTTTTTTAAAGGATTTGTGGTTTTGTGGTTTTTATAATTTTCTAGGTTTTATGGGTTTTAATTTTTTATGTTTATAAGGTTTTCATATCGTTTTTTTTTGTTTTTAAAGTTATTTTCATTTTTAGAAATTTTTAGGTTTTTTTAGGTTATTTTTTGTTTTTGGGTTTTTAGAGATTTTTAGGGTTTTTAGGGATTTTATAGTTTTTAAACTTTTTATGTATTTCACCATTTTTTATTTTTTTAGTGGGTCTTTACATTTTTTGTTGTTTTTAAGGTTCTTATATATTTTTATGGTTTTTAGAGTTTTGGGTTTTTAGGGATCTAGATAATTAATGAAAAGATGCACTAACTCATATTTCTTGTTAAAAAACGAACAAGTTTTCCCCCATGGTGATTCACTAGGATAAATTATTCCCTTATCTATATTTTCATTTATTTTCATATTTAATTCGTAAAATAAATTATGGTCCAATCAATATGGAGTATTTGAAATAGGAATATCACCAAGTGTGATTTCTATTGGAAACCTAACTTCATGATTCAGGGGAAGACTTGTAAAGTATGCATGAAATAAATATACATATTCCTAAACAAAAGAATCATTTTTAATATTTATTTTACCCAAATATTTGAGATAAATATACTCATTAATAGGTTCAAAAATCCATATGATAGAATTAATTTCCATTAAGAGTGAAGGTTTATCCTCACACTAATATATGTTTAAAGGTTGATTTAGAATATCGAATACAACCTCCCTTCCTAAATAATTGAAATGGGGTCTATACTAGGAGTGTCAATCCATACCAAAAATTATTTCAAATTTAAATAGAGGAAGAAAAAAAGTATTTATGATGATGAATCATTTCACAAGATTCTATCATATTGGATTCATGTACTTAAGATGCGTTCATCCGACCATTAGGAGTTTTTAACACCACCTCAATATCTAATCATTGAGTAGATGATGTGATACCTTTAGAAAAATCATCAGATATAAAATAGTGGGTAGAAATAAAATCAAAGATAGAAATTTCAAGCATTAAGTGGATGATAAGTTTACCTTTCACCATTTCAGTAAGAACACCCACATTAGTTATAGTAATTCCATAAGCTTTACCTTCTCTGCTAAGATCCTTTTATGGAGTGTTTCAAGAAAATTAAAAAATTTGGTTGGAATATTTCCATGTATCTGTAGAATTAAAACACTTTATACTTTGATATATATTACATTATCAGTTAATTCGTGAGAATGAATGACTTTTTTCCACACATGCATATAAATCATTTTCCTATTAGGTTTGTACCAAAGTGTTTCTTTCCATAACTATCACATGTTTGAAATTTAACATTTCTCTTCTTCCCCTTATCATCATTTTACAATTAAATCATATACTTATTTATAATTTCTTTGAATCCATAGTACTTGATGAATTATTTTCATCTCTATTGTATATGATACTATATCTTTATATGATGAGAGTATTTGGAGAAACTGGTTTCATTCAAATGACTGGATAGATCCCATCAGATACATGGTTAATATTATTCATTGTATTATTTAAATCATATGAAAATCTCATTTGTAACCATTTAATGTTAAATTCATAAATAAACACAGTTTAAACTTCCTTTTATCTTAGACTAAAAATTAACTCCTCTATATATATTAGTTATTCACGGGAAAAATATTTTTCCATGATTTTTTTCTAAAATACCACTATTCCATTCTCACTAATTTCTACTCATCCATTGTGTTTTTAATAAAAAAACTACCATTTATTTATATCCCTTTAGATTTTATAATCTTACATGAATAAATTCTAACATTCATTTCTTTATAAAGAGAGAAATATATCCTCTATGGAACTTATCAACTGCTCATCTACTAATAGACTTGTAGTACAATGTAATGATAGAGGTTACTGATGCATAAAGCCATATACCATTCCTAAATTATGTTGTAGATGTGAAATATAATCAATACTGGAACGGTTTTTTGTCATACCCAAAGACATCTACTGTAACATAGTTATAATTTTCTCATCACAAGGTGTTACTCCATGTCTATCACAATTTTCATTCCTGGGAGGAAAATCCCAACAAGTATTATGTATATTGATATGGCTTCCATTATTTCTACATAGTTCTATTTATAAATAATGTAATACAATATAATAGATCCTAACATCAAAAATCATAATATATAATTTTTTAACATGTGAAACACCTAAGGTAAATTGATAAATTTTGTCCTAGATAATCTTAAAAACAAAGAAATAGTTTGTTTGGAAAGGTTCTCAGATAATAATAATATTTTTAATTCCATCATAATTGTTTTTAAATAAAATGTAAATTAACTCACGTATATCCCTTGGGAGTTTCAATCTAGTTTCTCAATAAGCGTACAAACATAGTGTACTAGAATGATGGTCAAGATATAATAGAACCAAATTTTCTATTATTTATTAACCCTTGATGAATCTATGCTCTGAAGTTCCACGAAAAAGTATCCCAAAGGTCTATCATGTCAATCTTGGAAAACCACCTTGCCCCTTAAGATGATTGAGAAGTTCATCAATATAGGGAAAGGGGAACCTGTCCTTAATGTTCACCTTATTCAACTTTTGGTAATCAATGCACAAAACTACTACAAAACACACCTTTAACATTTCTATTATCATCTTTTGTTAGTGCTATAAAATCACTGACTACCTTAACGTAGTTAAAACTTCATGACATTTATCAATCCTAAAAAATCAATGATAAAGGGTAGATTTATCAGCAACGATAAAAGTATGACTTATCAACGCATTTAAAAGAACTGATAAAGAAAAACTTTATCAGCACCTTTATAAGTGATGATAAAGGGATTCTTTATAAGAACATTTAAAATTAATAATAAATCATACTATTATCAGTGAATTTATTAGTCCCGATAAAGGTGAAAATTACAGTGTGATGCTCCAGCACACTGCATCACCAGATTCATGTGTAGTGTGCTGCAATAACACACTGTAGCAGAAAAAAAAAACAAATAAAAAAATAAGATACAAATACTTAATTTAAATGAAATAAAATTTCAACACAAATATAAGAAAATAAAACACTATTACCATTAATTTCAGTAGTTTTTTAATAAAATTAATGTAAATTTTCAATAAAACGTTGAACATGGAGTCATACCGGTTACACCATGAGTCTAATTGGGGTGTAACTAATTCCTAAACATCAAAAATTACTTATGGATTATTTTTCTAAAGTACCAAAACAATCAGAATGAGTTTTCTTAGTTTTGAATATGTCCCTTGTTTTTTTTATTAAAATTAATGACAGTTTTGAATAAAAAGATGCACTTGGAGTCATACTGGTTGCACCATGTGTCAGATTGAGGTGCAACTGATCCCTACACATCAAAAGTTATGTATGGATCATTTTCAAAAATTAAAAACACAATCCTAATTCTTATTATTGGTATTGAGTATGTTAGTTGTTTTTTCACTAAAATAAATGTCAATTTTGAATAAAAAGAGTCCCTTATAGTCATACCGGTCACACCGTGCATCAGATTAAGGAACTAATGAATGATACACATCCCAAATGACACATGTAACATTTTCCTAAAGTATAAAAAAATTGGAATGAGTTTCCTTGATTTTGAGTAGGCCACATGTATTTTTACAAAAATATCATTTTTAACTAAAAACATGCCCTTTGAGACTTATAGGTGGCATCATGTGTGGGTTTGAGAGAAGACTGAGTCAATGATGGGAAAACATCCTGAGGAGGTTTTGGATTCACTCTACTTTCCTCCTAATCTCTTTTGATATGGATGCACCATATTTTAAAAAACATTTTCCCGTGATCTGCCTTTCTCATATATAATCCATTAAAATCCTTCAAACCCTCTAAAATTATTTTCATCAAATTAATTTAATAAGTTATTTTTCCGTATATAATATCAATTTTTGTTTTGGTGAAATTAATATGTTAGAATAAATTTATTTAAAATTTCATAATAAACTTAGGAAATTATATTTTAAACAAAATCATTTAAATACTTTCACGCTACATTAATTTACTTAAATACTTTGATAAACTTGCAATAAATTCACGCATAAGAGATAAAATCCCACAAATAAAATATTAAGTTAGACCAAGCCTTCTGTTACTTGATTAAGGGAAAATTCTATGTGTTTTACCAACCCTTGTTGGGAGACTTACTTTTATAGAGGAATCCAATATAAAAGGTTTCATGCTGACATAACCATATTACATCAAGAGGAGTAGCCCTTTCTAGACTTGCTATAATATTAGAGGCAAGAGTTGCGGAAATACAAAGTCATGATTTCAGGACTGGGGAGTCCACTCAATAGATCAAGGAGCTTCTAGCCTGTGGTGGGAAAATACCTTCCTACCAAAAAGCGGGGGTTTGTCGCATGTCGGGTCCAATGGACCCACCTGTGCACCCTGTCATCCAAGTTGAACTCTTTAAGGTGGACTTGGGGCTAGTCCTATCCAATGTATCAAACTTTCAAATAGATGAAAAGGAGTCAAGGATTTCCGCATGTCAGGTCCAATGGTCTGAAAACCACCTATGGACATTGCAAACCAAGTGAGACTATTTCAGGTGGACTTGGGGCCTTTCCTATCAGGTGTAGGGTGCCTGAAATGGGATGACAATGAGATGGGGTGTGTAGCATGCCGAGACCATGGGATGATAGTGAATATTCCATAGAAGGGGGATGTTTTAATGCAGGGACTTGGGGCTTATCGGGTGTAGTGTTCCTAAAAAAAAGAAATGACATCGAGCTGGGTTTTGTCGAAGGCCCTACGGATTAGCAACCCCCGAGAGAGAATGCCACCCATGTGGGATGGCCTGGTGTGGGCTTGGGGATTGTCTCATCTATATCAGGGTGCCTAAAGAGAAAATTCATCATCACCTATGTACGGATGATGCCACCAAAGTTGTACGATGTGGTGAGGGCTTGGGGGCTTGTATCGGCAGACGTAGCACGCCTCAAATGCAATGAAATTGATGGAAGATTCTTCAACATACACATGAGATGACCATAATTTTAATTTCATGATTATGAAACTAATATTCATTTTATAAATAATAATTTTATAAATATATATTAATTTTTACTTTTATAAAATAAAATATATATATTCATTTAAAATTCAAGGTTATTGTACAATAAATGTTTGCAAACACTTATAATTTTTTTATTGATAATAAATTAAATTATTGTAAAATTTAGATAAAAATTACCATTTAATAATATTTTATTTAAATATTATTTATCCTAAACATCCATTAATTTATCAAAATAAAAATTATTATTTCCCACGAATACTATTTTTTCTAAACATATACCAATGCTTTTTTAAAAACCATGGTTATAGGATTTGGTAGAAAATCTATACCCACAATTTATCTAAACAGTTGGTATAGGTCTATGGGTATAGACTGGTTATCCAGAAGTAGATTTTTCATGAAAAAAAATTTCTACTGAATACTATACCCATTTTTTATCAATTATATTCACCTTTATACACTTATACATATTTTATTGGGTACATACATGTATGTATTGTACACTTCATGATCATGGAATAAAATATGTTAATGAATGAATCCATGTTATATGATCTATGTATAAAAATTAAGAATGAGAGTGAAATGAATGTGATGGGTGCACACAGAATTATATAGAACTCCAATGTATTAGATAATGTGTTAGTCTAATCAGACACCATGAAATGGATTAGAGAGATTAGGGAGTGATCCTAATCCACCATGTGACTTTATCAATCATGATTTTAGGGAAGTTATCCATTTAACTATGTTTATTATGTAGTTTTTTATGTTGTTTCCACATTTCCCATGATCCCTTTAGGATTATAATTCTATATCATGCCTCGTTGTTCATGATTATGGTTATCACTCCTTTTATGCCACATTGATATACCTATTATCTTACATGTTTTACATTCTTCATGTAATTTCATGTTTATTCTCTTAATGGTATTTATAACTCACCCATTTCATATGTATATCCCAAGTTTATCCCATGATATTTTATGTACAAGTTTGTTAAGGAAGTTTTCCATAGAGATGATGTTCTTCCTATTTTATGTTTTTATGAAATAAACCGAATTCCAAAATACACTAGAAATATCAGTCACATGGATTATATTATGTGTAATATTTTGTAGAAAATCATCAATTAATGTGTAAGAAAGAGATGTGTTGTCATAGTATGCTACCAACTTGTATGCAATGAAGAAAGAGGATTTTGGAATATAGGATCGAGGGAGGTTTTTCCAAGATAAAATAGAAAACCCACTCTCACATCCTTATCATGGAAATAGATTATATTTGTAATTATGGAAACTTCTTGATTATCCTATTATTAATTCATGCAATAAAATGTACGAATGAATTACATGGATCATTCAATCATCATATTCATTTTCTAACTTGAAATTATATTTTTTATAATGGATTAATAAAGGATAAATTATGTGTATAATGGTTCATGTTTCTAAAAAACGGGATATAATACACCCAATAAATACAAATCATAATTTTCATGCTAGTGGATGTAAAATCCATATATATATATATGGAATATCTTCTTCAATCTCAATCAAGAACTAAATCCACATATATATTGCACCATTCCACCTCATAGTGTATCATATACAAAACCATTGAACAATATACAAAAATAATTTGGGGGTAAATTCCAAAATACTATTGGATAACTATCATTAACATTACCTTTTATTAAATCATAGCAAATTATTCATGAATTCCCATCCAATAAACATTTGTTTTAACTCTAAAACACAGTAAGAGTTTCTCTCAATGTCAAACTCAATACCTATTATTTTTATCAAAAAGTTTGACCCCATGGGACTTTATAGCATTTAAAATAAGTAAAAATATTTGGATCTATATATGTAATCAATGAGCGGCCTATATAAAGGTTTCAATGATACTCAATCTATAGACGAATATGGCCTGATATCTATCAAATAAAAGTATCTCAATTCTTGTGTCCAAGACCCTACATCATAAATGTTTAGATATTATTTTAAGTACAAATGAATGATAAATGTGAATATTTTATTCTTTACATGAAACCATGCTTGAAGAAAATATAGAATGTCATGGTAATTATGTGATGTTATACATATAATGGTTGATTTTATCAAAATAACATAATTTTAATCATAATACAACTTTTAAAATTATTTCTAGTAAATGGTTCTCACAATATATGAAATATGATGGAAAAAACTTATGTTAATATAATGTGGAATTGATGGTAATATTTCATGATAAAAAGAGAGGGAACTTTTTCTTAGTTTCTAACGTTATTAAATTGAAATATTTTCCAAGAATGTATTGAAATTATAAAATGAACAAATCATTCTTTATCTATTATACATGAAAATGATTCATTATAGATTTATTATTTTCTTTTAGGGTCATTTTTATAAGATATACACTTTAAATTCATTGTTTGGGAGTGTACTCTTTTCTAATTCTCATGATCAGTTCATATGTACACGTGAATGAAAGTTCATGTAGAACATGAATAAACATACAGAAATGATATTAATTGTTATTAATGATATTACAGGATTTTAAATGATCTTTTAATGAATTATTTATCTACCATGTTGATGAATCATTAGATAAAATTTAATGATGACTGTTTTAGGTTAATTTGGGCGATTATTGGATCACAACGAACATGTTTTATTTTATCATTTATTATTATGTATAAAATTTGTTTCCAATACATAAAAGGGGTTTAAAAAGAAATATTAAAATAATATTTAAACCATTTAATTGTTTTATTGATATCCTTTATGGTGTTTAAGGAAAATGGAAGTGCATCACCCATGATGTAGTTAAATTAACACATCACGGACTACGATTTCATTTTTATAAACAAAGAGTGAGAGAGGGAGGGGAGATTATGATGAATAACATTCCATTAACATGATATCATACCATTAAATCAATCATACTAGAGTTATCCAGAAATTTGGATAACATAAGTTGATTATAAGAGAAGAAAAGAAATTAAAATTGAAAGGAATTTAAAATAATAGAGGAAGAGAAATTACCTCTTAAATATACAATTTTTTGAGAGACTCTTTAGGGGAGTGATTTTGGTATTTTCATGAGACCATGGAGTGATTGTCATGGGGGAGTCTCTTGGGAAAATATTTGATCATAAATTGGAGTAGACACAAGGCTTGATAGGGGTGAAGAAATGAGGTTTTGAGGGGTGGTATTTATAGTGGAGGGGAGATGGTTGTTTCAATATTATATTCATTAATTTATTATTTCTTCACAAAAAAAGAAATAGTGGGGATTCATGTGACTAAAAATTGTAATATTTTCATTCTAGTTTGAACCAATGGCCATTTACATTAGCCGTGACTTATGAATAATGAAGAAATTTACTTATTTAGCATATTGTGAAAATTATTGAATTCCACTATTCACCAAAATTTTTGGTATTTTAGAAAAATATCCAAAATTCACCAGAACCATTTTTCAACATTTAGTAATTAAAAATGAAATTCATTTTTTGAATAAAATTTCAAAATATGAATAATTAAATTTTTAATTCAAATCATAATTTACATGAAAAATAAAAATTGGAAAATTAAAAAATTCTTTTCTAATACTATGAAAAATTAATTAAGGTCTCACAAAATTATCATATAATCATAAGAAATTTAAATTCTAGTTTATGAATAAATTTTATGAAAATAAATTTTCTTTTAAATTATTTCATTATTCATTAAATATTCATGGCATAAAAAATACCAACACTATAATGTATTTATATCATGCTCCCACTTATAGGATGGATAAATTGTATTTATACTATTATTGGTAAGGTTCCTATTGAATTGGATGATTTTCTATTCATAATGGTCATTATACTTTTTATAAGGGTAAAATTACTATTCATAAAGGTGTTTTACTATTTATAAAAAAGAATATGTTGGCCAAATCTGACTCCAAACATCTTACTGATTGTAGATATGTAAATCATATTTTTCAAATTCAAATCATAGAAGGGAAAATTTATGTTTAAAGGTCGCATATTAGTTCATTTAAGAATGATATGGAATTTTGTTTAATAATGAGGTTTTATGTGACTATGAAATTACTACAATAAGGGAGAAATTTCATTTATAAAAGTTTGGGTCATTACACATAAAGGGGCTTGATGTTATCATGAAGGAACTCTTCTTGATCCTAGATTGGTAATGATATGGCGACATTGAATTCTGCTGACATAGAATCCATTTGATGAATCTGGGATACAACTACATATTTCTCAAATTACTATGGGATATGATGGGATTAAAAAATTTCTCCTTGAGTTATTTAGAATGGTAGAGCACATTGAGGGTTGAGTGTTTCGCAAGGACAATAACAAACTGTTTTAGAACGTCCTACTTTTATGTCAAATGTTGGTGTTACCCGATGTGGGGATGCTCTTGGACATGTTTCTCAGTATAAGACATATTGGAGGTTGATAGGCCTAGTTCTTGTAAAAATTTCTATGAATCATATTATTTTGTTGGCATTGGCCATGCCAGCCTTCCACGTGGGCTGGGCTCATAAGAAAATTGAGCCCCCACTAGGTAGTCATGCAAAACAATTGGGTGTAGACGGATATTGGAGGGAAATGGGGTACCCCTGCCTCTTTTGGGATGTAATAAGCACTTTAACATGATTTTATTCAACATACATGTTCTCCATGGGGACATTTTAACACCTCAAAATTTTGGGAATTTTTAGTTTTTGAATTAATTTAATCTTTTTGATATTTTTCATCTCATGCTACACAATAAATTTTTATTTCAAATATATAAAAGCACTATGTTTGGATTCAGTTATATGAAATTATAATTTAATAATAGAATAAAATAATTATAAAGGTTATATTTCTCTATATGGAAAATAGAGTTAAGATTATGTTTACAAAAATATAGACTCTCTTCGATGGAATGTGTAACACACTAGACTAAGTGTTACCGAACATTAATATATTATTAAAACTATAATAATAATTTATAACCTAGACATTAAATTTGATTTTATGAATATTATTAAACAACTTATGTAAATATATGGTTTTAAAAAATATAAATTTAATTAAATAGTTACAGATTATTTATAAATGAATATAAGATCCAATTGAATATAAATTGAGTATTTTTATAGAAAACTATTATTATGCTCAAAAAGTTGTTTTAATCCTAATATATTAAAATAATTACAATTAGTAATTAATTTTTGTGTAATAAATATCTTATATATCCAATTAAATATTGTTGATATTAATCTTATAATCATAATATAATAATAAAACCAATTTAACACATAAAACTCAATATTAATATTAAGGTAATTTTACCACTTTTTAATGAACAGCCAATTTTAAATCTATAATTTTGAAATTTAATAAATTTTAAATGAAAAAATTAAGTCATATATTAATGATAAACCTAAAAATTAGTTTAGGGTAAATTTTTGGTATTTTTTTGTGATGTTTTATTTTTTTTATTGAAAAGGTAAAAATAAAAATAATCTTATGAATTTATAATCATGATAGTTTCCACGAAAATGTTGAACCAGGGATTGTTCAAGAAGAATAAAAATAATTATATAGGATCAAAATTGTAAGCTATTACTAGTATAAAAATATGTGTAGTATATTTTTTAGCATGATCCACATGAGAGGAATAGTGGATAAAAATATATTTAAAATTGGAGACAATTCAGACTCACCTAATATAATAATGTGTCTCAAAGACATTATTATTTGTAAAACAATGAAAAATATTGTGAGTAATATAAAATGGAAATTATATTAATTTTAAAGTATAAATAATTTGTTAAATAACATACATTATGGGTCATATATTTTTTAATACAATATGTTTTATTTTTCTATAACACTCATGTATTCCTTATGGTTTTTTCAAAACTACATGGTATAGTCTTTATAAGTTTCCACTATAAATGTTATTCAAACCAATGTTTTCCTAGATAATGAATGAATAACCATAGATCAAATGTAATTATTAATTATTATTGGTTACCTTATTTATTTGATGGTTTTATTACTAAATATTAACTTTTATTAATTTTATTATGTTTTCATTTATAGACCAAACTGATGGAGTCGCTTATTACCATAAAAAAATAAATCCTCTTATACATCCAAGGAACTATTTGTTATATCATTAGTGATGAAATTAATATATCATTATTTCTTTATGGATATCCCTATGTTGATCAAGAAGAATATTTTATATATTTAAAGTATAATTCTATAATTTATATCTTTATGTGATGAACAAGTGATTCATAACACTAATGGATCTAATTTATGTCACACTTAGCACAACATAAGTTGATTATGTTATTATATCAGAAGATAAAAGTCAAGTAGTGTGATAATCCAAGTGGAACCAGTTTTTCAAATAATGTATTAAAAAACTAACTTTGGGATAATATAAATTTTAAGTACCTAATCATTAAGGTTAGTGTAGAGAAAGTTGAAATTTTATTAGAATATTTTTCATGGAATGTTTTTTTCATCGATATCCCGTTAAAACCATTGTCAACGGATTCCTTCAAACACTTTATACTATTATTGGGATTTCATTATTTGATGAAATACCTCTAAATTTTATTATTTCCCCTCATTAATTTTTTTTATATGTTGAAATAGGGGTGAATAGGAAATAATGTCTTCACCTTAATGGGGAGATACACTAATTTATTTTGTTGGTGACTATTGAAGGTTGAATAGTATATATGCATTCATAAGAAAATTTGGAGCTGATTTGTTTTTGGATTGAGTTTAGAGAATAGATAACATGTAATGGTTTTCTATTTTTTAGAAAACAAATAAATAATAGAATGGATAATACTAATGAAGTTCATTTTAAAAAGTTATCTTAGTTGATATTAATTTTGAAATAATAAATATGGAATTACTCTCAATCCAAGGGTTTGAATAATATTAAAATCACCAGTATATCCTCTTTATTTCTTTAATATTACCAAATTATTATAGGAATCATATGAAATAATTGTTATGAAAATTAATACACGAGTTTGATTTATTTTTACTTAGTATTTTTTTTGTGGAAAATGCATGGTGCACAAGATTTATGAGAAAAGGTCTCTAATACCAATAATGATATTCTTATTCAATAATTACATTCCTTTTCATTAGTATTATCATTTCTGTTACATTTTTATGGTTAATTCTGGGGGTTCATGTTTGGAAGCATTATAAATTACTCTTGGTACACCATTTCCATTTCCCAGAAATTTCAAGCATATCTTCAAAATCCTTAACAATGTACAAAACTAATTTCCAATAGAAATGGTCCTTTGGGGTTTCATAACCAATAATTTTTAAGAGATCACATTGCTCTATAGGATGGCAGGACATTCTCATCATCCCCTTTAGGGGTGGTTATTTACTATTTGAGGAAACACTTATCGATTTACGATATATTAGAGAATCTATTCATAATCATAGTATAAGATCAGTCAAAAAAATAAAATGATTGGATGTAGAATAGTATTTAATAAAATGTGTGTGTTATTTCAAAAACAAGTGAGTTCCTAAAAATAGGATCTAGATTTGACTCTGCATGTGGTTATACCGCATGGTTAGACAAACCATGTGGTAATAATATTATTGATGTAATGATTCCATAAAATCAACTAATTTGTAGGTAAAATGGTAAGTTGGTTATCAAAAATTGGTTGTATATATTCCATAGAAGTTAATTCTTGGTATTTAAAACATGATGATCTAACTTCTAGAAGATTTATTATCAGTAGTTTTATATCAAATTTTAGTAAACTATTAGAATTTGTTTCACGAAAAATCATCTAGAGGATGTGTTTCAGTAGGTTTTTCAAAAGCAAAACGACCATATTCATCAAACAATAAATTAACTTTTTCTTAAACAAGGTTAGTCATTTTAATAAACACTTTAAAATATTTACTTGTTATATAATAAATAATAAATATTCCATCATCATAATTAGTATCAAATTTACATAATTTTTATTTAGTATTTATTATGAATACCTTATTTTAAAAAACTCTAAAGTAAGAAAATTTAGTCTTTCTTTCACTCCATAACTCAGAAAGAGTTTTATTAATAATAGTTACAATTAAAAATTTATTTATAGAATAATTATAAGTACCCATAACCTCAACAAAAAAAAATTTTATCAAGATAATACTCACTTACAAAATTTTAGTAATTTCATAAGTAATTCTATTTTTTTCAACTACATGATTTTTTTGGTTTTCTTGGTGCTAAAAAATTATGAGTAATAACTTTTTTACTAAAAAAAGTCATACAATCAGTTTTTATAAACTCATATCCATGATCAATATATATATAAACCAAATATATGTTTTTATTATTTTTTAATGAAGAATGAAATACATTAATATGATTAAGAGTGTCAGTTTTTTTGAGAAAGAATGAAAACCTAAGTATATCTAGTGTAATCATTAACAAATAATTTCACATAGTATATGCCTCCAATACTTTCAGTTTGTGAAAGACCAAATAAATAACTACGAACAAACTATAATACTTTATAATTTTATACTTCAATTTTATATTTAAAACAATACCTATGTTTCATAACAAATTGAAAAGGATCACAAACATTGGATGAATTAAATTTGAGTTTTAGAAGACCTCAAACATGTTATTTTATTGAAATTTTGGCTAAAGAATAAATGTTAAAAAGTTCTAATATCCTATGCCACATCTAGGATTGATCTTTAGTTTTACTCAAGTAAGGCATGTTTTGATGAATTGAGTATTCTATGTCAGGAAGGTAAACATTATGATCATTATTATAAAATAGAGTGAAAGTACCTTATAAAATTTGAATAATACATTTTTCATTCCTAAATTTCAAAAGATAAACGTCATCACATAATTAACTTATATTGATAAGGATGTTCTTATTATGTAGAACATATAAAATATTTGAAATTAAATCTTTTCCAAAAAAAATTAACATAAAAAATAGTCAGCTCAAATGTGTGATTCCCACCTGATATCTAATACCCACAAGTCAGAGTTGGATATATTTATTTCTATAACATTGAAATTAATATTCTTAGAATTATTATTTTTTAGAATACTTCTCAACATTAGATACCAATCTAGAACAGTTTTATATGTCATACCTATAAGGGATATCAAAATGATAATCATGATGAATGTCATAATCTAAAACAGAGAGATACTTGTGGGTGTGTATGATGTTTTATATATTTTCATCAATAAATTTTTATGAAAGTACTCCCACTAAAATTACGACCTCTTTCCCACTTATAAATGGCCACCCGCTATACTACCCAATTCGCACATCCAAACAAAATTGGTTTGGAAAATAAAAGAACAAATCTATTATATTTATACATAAACACATCCTAAATTTCAATTTTTATATCATATAAAAAATATAGAAATTTGTTACGTTAATCCTAAATAGGTTGTACGAGAAAGATGTCATGTGTAAACAATGCATTATTGTTTTAGTTTTTATTATAACTATTTAATATATTTTTCATTAATGTAGTTATAATAACAACTATATATATCATATATTTGTTTATTTTTATATTAATGAGAGAGCCATTATCCAAATCATCTTTCCTAAAATAGGAAACGAAGGAATTGATCATGTGTACGACGAACAACCATCTTATAAATAGATTTCATTCATTATCTATCACAACCTATCCCAAATTGATACCATAATTGATTTAATGTATATATTATATTTTTGAAAATATTTTTCCATTGAAATTATAATTCCACATCGACCATCTCACCCTCCCAACCTTTGGAAAACAATAACGTTGCTATTGTGTACATTGGTATACAACATCACGAACTGATGTGATGTTTTTTCATTTATGTTTTATATGGATGGTAATAATGATATATTAAATTTTGATAAATTATATTTGTGACATAATTATAGTTTTTAGTTATGATATTACATATACTATCTTAAATTCAATTCTGTGGGAATATGATAACACCTCACCTTTGAACAATAGAATACTACCTCACGAAGCAATGTCATTTTTTCTTTTCGTATATCTGTGAACTACCACCATCACATAGAGAAGATACTTTATTTTCATCAAAATAATACACAGATGATATATAAGTATATTTAAAAAAATTATTTATAGGATATTATGATCATTCTAGAAATATACAATATTACATAGCTTCTTTCAATAATGATCATTGAAAAATGGAAATGTAACTCATGTGTATATATGACCTACCTTCTCTATGATCTTAACAAAGTAAATTTTTAAAAACCATATTTCAGGATTGGGTTGAAAAAATAAAATTGATATTAAAATATGATATTTATTTCATTATATTTAATCTATATTTAAATATTCACTATAATATACATAAGAACCATATCATTAATGATGAAATAAGGATGATAACACAAGTTAATTAACACACAAAAAAATAAAAATAATTAATGATTTTTAATGAATGGTGATGTTTTTTTACAATAGAACCATATATACTATTAAAAATATTAATATAGATTTGGTATAAGTTAATAATATGTTTAAAACAAGTCTATATCAAGTTGAATAGCATTCAGCACAAATGAAGTATTACATAAGATATTTATTCTCAATTATATTTCATTTTGGAATATTGTAATGTTATGAACCAATTTTATTTTTTATGGTGTATATACAAACCCTTTAACATGTAATTACATGAATAATTAATAATTAATAATATTTAAGTATAAATTTAAATTATTTCATCAAATGGGATTTTAATTAAATACTACCATGTGCTAAAGAATATCATAACTCAATTTTTCTATTGGGTTATATTACTTCTTCATTGACTTTAACATTGTAATATTATGTTTTTATGTAATTTTTAATATATTAGGTTGTAATTGAACATGTTTTCTATGGATTTTAATTTTACATAGATAATGTAATCATTTATTAATCCTCACTTCAACATAAAAAAATCATTGTAATGCTTTATTTCAAATTCTTACTCTAAATAAGATTGATTATTGTCAACTTTTAATTAAAAAATTATTTATTCATTTTTAAATAAAACCATTTCCTTTTCATCTCATATAGATTTTCATGATATTTTCAGGGAATATAAACTTTTTTCAACTATGTGGTACTTAAAATGGTTGAGAATTGTTTTTAAGAAAATCCAAAATAATTTTTCTCTTTGACTGGAAATCTGTTTTCTTCCTAATCATTTAGAAAAATAATTTCTTTTATTGGAAAATGATTTAATAAAGCAATTTTTACCCAATTTTACTTTTTAATTTTATTTTCAAAGGAAAATTATTATTTTTTGAGGAATAGGGTAGTTTTTTATCCTTTTATAATGAAAAATTAATGATCTTTTTACCGTGTACATCATGTATGAAGTGATCTTCAACATGACTATAATTTATTAGAATATTCCTTTTCATGTATAGATATATATTTTTAAAGAAAAATATTTTTTTCAAATGTTTTGAAATTTTTAGTTTTTAGAATTTATATTCAGAGACAAGGATTTTAAATCTATATTATCTTTTAAAATGTGAATTTATAAATAACTATGTTATTTTCCTCAGGAATAATTTTATTGATATTTTTATGGTACCTCTATTAATTAATAATTCCAACCCTATATTTTACATATACATCAACTGGTCTAGATTTTATATTTTTCATCTGTATTCTTCAATTGGATATTTTATGATCATTTTGACCAAGGAATTTATTTTCATTCACTACCTTGAATCATTTTTATAGTAATTATCATTCTTTTGAATTATTCACCTTCCTATAATAATTTAATGTTAAACTTATCATAAATATCCATATTATTTATCATGGATATTTTTGTTTCATTAACCATATATCATTTATATCTATAGAGTTCTACATTAAGAGATATTTCTTTATGTGGTGAAATAATGAAAAAACTATATTCTATAATCAATATAGATATTTCATGATATGGTAAATTGTTCAAGAATTAAATAGATTAATCGATATATGAGGAATGGTCTGTAACTAAAGTGTTGGGTGGGGGGAAACATTATATATAATCTTGATAACAAGGTAGCTATCATGAGACAAATAAGTAATATATCATTAAAAACGTTTTTACCTATAGTCATAAATTTTCTTATGAATTATATTAATAGTAGAGGTATAATGATTCCTAAGATAATGGAATTTAATAACTAAGCATATCCTTCATTTATAATTCATTTATTATTATCCATGATATTTTCACAACAATATTATCTATGGGTCCATATAATTCTTAGTTTATTTAATAAATGAAATGTGTTCTTATAAATTGACCTTTCCATATTTATTTTCTTTATCTAATCATCATATACAAGTTATTGATTAAATGGAATATGTGTTCAGTTATTTATGGTACCATATTGTTTATTCAATATTTATTTAAGTCGACTTCTATAGGAAATAACATTTATTGATCATTAGTTTTAACCCTAATTTTTCTCCTGAACTAAGAATCTAGGAAGTGTTCTATTATTGACATTCAATGATATGACAGATAGAATAATGTTATTCTCAATTTAAATTATGCATTAATTTCATATTCATATTTAATATAAGAATCTAGTTTTTATCTAGGTTACTAGTGCTAAAAAAAGTGGGTCCTTCATGATGTGATTCCTTTTAAATTATGCCAATGAAACAGATCACACACAAGCTTTGGGTAGTTAGGTTCGATGTTGCTACAATTGGAATTGGTGGAATTGTTCTAGATATATAGGGAACTAGTTTTAGGAGAACATATATAATATGTTAACTGTAAATTCTTATGTAGAATTATATAAAATATATTTAATAAAATATTATGTATATATTAATAAAAATATATTTTTATATTAAACTGTTATTTTTAATAATATATAATTTTTTTATGAATTTTAATTTTATTAATGTTTAAAAAAGAATACCTTTTATCGAAAATTTTTGTATCACCGATAAAGGTGTCTTCTATCACCCCTAGCTAGTCAGTGAGATTTATAGGGGATGAAACTACAACTCTTCCCAAACCCCTTTCAAATTCGTAAGGTTGTGGCCCTTTCCCATTAGTGATTGGATTACATGATAGTAGGAGCACATCCCGCCTTCCCTATTTGTCTCTCCTGTCTTTAGGATGATTCGAGATGCATTTTATCAAAGATTTAAGGTAAGACCTCATCCATAACCCCCCTTTGATCTCCTATATTATTATTTGGTTTTGGTTTTCTTTGTTTTGGTTTTGTTTAGCGATTCCACTAAATCATGGTGGAATCAACAATATCTAAAGAGGATTTATTCAAGCTTGCTAGAGGACATCATGAGACCACATATGCATGTCATCGCTCGTTGTTTCATCTAGGTGTGAGGGTGCATTATTTTTTAAAATATTTTGGATTAAATTAAATTAAAATTGTAATTGTTTTTCACTGGTTGTTAGAGATTCACCATGAAATGTGTCTTGGGGTACACTTTGAGTTTTTGTAAAGCATTGGGTCATGATTCTAGTGTGACGAGATAGGCCAGTGAGAATTTAGGCATTATGCCTATTTTAAATTAATGATTAAATCAATTAAAAGTGTTATAATTAATTTTTACAGATGTCATGGCTTATGTTTGAGATTGTGTCTGGCGTGGAACACACCCATTATCTAAGGTTTTGGAGATCAGATATCGCACAATAAGATTTTTAGTGTTTATGTCTACTTAATTAAAATGTAAAATTGTGGAAATTAATTGTAATTAATTAATTAATTAATTAAAAATTGAGTATAATAAATAAATTATGGATCATTTGTTGTAATACATGGCCTTAGATTTTTAGACATGGTCCATATGGGATAGACGAGCTTAGGAGGAGATGTCAAACTGCTTTAAAGAGGGGATTCACTCCAGAAAAAAAGACAGTGGTCTTATGTACCTACCCATATGGTATATGTTTGATGTAGGTGTCATGTACTATGTGGAGTCCCACCATTGATGGAATCCTCTCCGTTTAAATATTAAAATGAATGGATTAATTTGACTAAATTCCTATAAATGTGATTCACAAAGTGTTATGACATGTGGACCTTGATATTGGTTGGATTGCCTTGGTCATTGATGGATGAGGCCTTGACTACTTTTTATTACTAGGACTTGATTAGGGAAAGTCTTGGATGGGTCATGTGACCTAGTGTACCTTGAATATGTGTCATCTATCTTATAAGTATGAGAGGGTATTTGAACCATTTTATTAGACTAGTAGGTATGAGTAAAATTATTTGTTTCCTTACAGCCTTTAGTCTAGTTGAGATGGATATGGGGTGAGTGACACACCCTTCTATTGCATTAAAACATATGAAATGAACCTTGGGTGTTAGGATGACATGTTGGGTATTTTGGCCGATCATGGGATGACATGAGTGTTTACGAGGGCTTTGATCATCCTACCTACTAAGGGGTTTGTGAGCCCATCATATGAGGTCAATGAGTCCTCCAAGGGGCTTGATGAACCAAGGGATGACATGTCATTTGGGTTTAAAGTTTTTACCCTATAGATATATTTGAGAGTGAGAAACCCCTGGGAGGCACCCTTATTATGAAAATATTAAAGGTACCCTAATGGGTTCCTTGGTTACAGGTTGACACAAAGTGGGTGCGAATGGGAATCAGGTAGTGATGATCATGGGTGTCTTGTTAGAACCCAAAACAACAAATTCTCTGAAATATGGTCTTGGAATTCCTTGAAATTTAGACTCTGAATTCCATAAAATTCAGACTCCAAATTCTCTAAAATTTAGACTCTGAATTCTCTAAAATTAAGACTCTGAATTCCTTAGAATTGATGTTCTGAATTCCTTATAATTCAAGTTCTGAATTCCTTAGAATTCAGGTTCCGAATTCTTTAGAATTCAGATTCCTAATTCCATAAAATTCAGAATCCAAATTCCTTGGAATTCAGACTACGAATTCCTTTGAATTCAGACTCTAAATTACTTATAATTTAGGTTCCAAATTCCATAGAATTCAGGTTCCAAATTCCGTAGAATTCAGGTTTTGAATTCATAGAATTGAGATTCTTAATTCCTTAGAATTCAGATTCTGAATTAAGTAGAATTCAGACTCTAAAATCTATAAAATTTTGATTCTGAATTCCTTGAAAAACAGAATACGAATATTCATGCAATATTGAATCTGAATATTCTTAGACTCTAAACATTATATTCTAAGACTACAAAAAATAAATTTGGTTGTGTAACCATAGTTTAGTTACTCTTTTTATAGTTATGAAATTATGTCGTGCATTTAGTTTCTAACCAACTATTTTTTGAGTGACACATATATAGGTCCCTCTGAGATTCAAGGAAAAATATAACGGTTGTAGGAGGGAGACGACTGTTGGAGATGTGACTATAAATAGGAGCTCATTTTAACGAGTTCACAACTAATTAACACTAAGACTAATTGATCTGAAACTCTAGAGATTACATGTTGTTGAAGTGATTTCTAGAGATAGATATTGTCTCATTCTTTGTTCGTACTGAACATTTTGTTCATATTTCTTCATGTGACTCCTAATGTTGCTGAGTAAATTTGAGGGCTTCTGGGGATAGGAATAGATAGCTTCCAACTACCATAAAGTTTGAGGAATTCCTTGATAAGGAAGAGAGAGGTGTCGACTACCTTGATGTTTGAGGGTTTACAGGGATAACAAGACAAACTCCGATATTTCTATCGATGGCTTACCCTAGTGTGGGTAAGAAAGACTTTCTTGAAAGTATAAATCAAGGGAAATTTATTCGAGGTTGTTGGATACCCTTCCCTTTGGGTTAAAATATTTCATACTTTCTACTTGTTTTGTTTCAAGTTTTTTTTTCATTTCATTTTGATTAATAAAGAAATTATAACTATGTTATACATTCTTGTACTTTTACTCTGATTAAGTAAAATTCTATATGCTTTAAGGTACAATCTTTGTCCTTGTAAACTTAGGATAAGTTTCATTTTTAGAACCATATTTCCATAATCTAGTATGTTTGTAGAACTGGTTTTATATCCGGAACCACGTTTCTAGAATCTAGCAAGTTTGTAGAACCAAGAGGTTTTGTGAATTTACCTTGTTTAACTTTTTCAAACAATAGAAAGGTTTATATCAACATTAAAAGTTCCAAATTAATTTTTATATGATAGAATTCACCCCCCCTGCTCTTGTATATTGAGCATCTACATCATTATTCTGATACTACAATCGGTAACAGCGATCCTACATATACTGTCTATTCATGTATTTTAATAAAAATATCATGATTATTATGTGATATAAATTTCACTATAATTTTATTAACTTCATGTAACTTAAGATTATGAATATACAAAAGTGGTAAGGGTTTAGTGTTACAAACTTATTGTTTATTAGTATTTTTTATGATATGCATCAAATGATGATATCTAATATGAGTTTGATGAATTTTTTCTAAGAACATCCTATATTCCATCTAAAATAAGTATTTTTATGGTGGCTTAAAAACATATTCCCATTGAAAAATAAATAACATCAAAACACATTAACATATATGCAAAATATCATTTTGATATTATTGGATAAATCATTCTAAAAAAGGGAAAATATACATTTTTTAAAACAAATCTCGTAAAATACTCAATTTTTTTATTTAAATTTAAATAGCTCGAGTGAGATAAAATATTTTAAAAATTAACCTTAAACACTAATTTTTTTCCGAAAAGTAAATAAGTGAAATATGTTATAGAATATTTCTTTAAGAATGCATAAAAACAGAAGCCTCATTCCGCAGCCCCTATATATTGTTTTAATCAAATTATATTATCTTTATTAATCTTGAATCAACTATCTCTGAAAGGATGAAAATTTATATAGCCATACAGTATGATAAAAATATAGGAAGTACTATGTGAATCCTACATCGAATAATGAAGATCGACACAACCTTGTTTCACAAAAAACAGAGGTTCCCATACAGTAAAAAACCCTTCCAGGAAGACTTGAACAACTATTTGAAAAATCTCAAGGGAAGAAGGTATTGGGGACATCAAGTATCATGATTAAAAGAGGCCAAAATAATAAATGAAACTAAGGATCTCTCAGCTTTAG
This sequence comes from Viscum album, assembly GCA_963277665.1. Classification (NCBI taxonomy): domain Eukaryota; kingdom Viridiplantae; phylum Streptophyta; class Magnoliopsida; order Santalales; family Viscaceae; genus Viscum; species Viscum album. The sequence goes on from OY728140.1 coordinate 1,006,973,522, forward strand.
AAGTATTAGAACTGGGATATAGGGACTAGATATAGTTGAATTGTCGTTAAAGGCAGATTAGTCTAATACCATGTGTGTTGACCATTTAAAAGCATCCAGACTATTTAAAAATCAATGCTATGATTTATATCCTTTTAAACAACATAAATACCTCAGAAATATGGAATTAAAATCATTTTTTGTTAAAGGACATAAAAAATAAAAAATTATGAAAATTATGAAAATTATGGAAAATTTAGAAATCTATTAAAACGAGTCACCACAACCACCAGGAATGATTCACCACTAAAAAAATCTCCACCAGATGAGTCTCCATTAGTGAGTCCCCACCAGTTGAGTCTCTTCTAGATGAGTTTCCTCTAGCATGTCACCACCAGATTAGTCACCACCAGAGAGTCATAACTAGATGAGTCACTTCGTGTGAGTCACTTCTAGAATTAGCTACCTCTGGAATTGGCTACATTCAAAATGATCTACCACAAGAATGAGCTACCAATGGAAAATAGTTAATTTGGAAACTATTAAAATGAGTAACCATTTGAATGACTCACATGTCCTAAAAACCCCCCAGACTACCCCCGGACACCACCGACATCATATTTTTGGAAAAGTAATAGACCAGAATGTCCAGGTCATGACACACACACACACACACACACACACACACACATATATATATATATATAGTTTTCTTAGAGGTAAGTTCTCATAATGTTCTAATTTGATTATATATCATTACTTCCTTCTGTTACATAATTTATATGTTATTCTTTTTTTGATGATAATCTATTCGCATGACATATGATCATTAGAAATGGTTCCATTGGAATTTTATAGTGATTATAATATTCTGTATCCTTAGGTATCAAATCTAATTTACAAATAATCATGTTCTATCATTTATCTCTTATTACAACTTTTGTATCTAATTCAAATATGGTTGAAATCAATTATAGTCCTTTTTTCAGCATAAATAGATTTTATTTTTTCATTATTTTGGATGTATAGTCAAAAATTTAGTTTTTAAGACTCTGTTATTTTTTCTCCACTGGGAATAAAGAGAATTTAGTACAAAATTTTGATATATGTATGTTTCAGTTATTTTTCTTAATTATTTATTTTTAGACAATGTATATCACTGAGATTAATTTCAATTAGAGTTATTATTTATTATTATTATCACATATACAAATATAAATAATATATTTGTATTAATTATATTTTCAAGAAAAAACTACAAAATTTTAAAAAAACAAAGTCGATAGTTAAAAAATAGAAAAAAAATCGATATCTTGAATCCAACATTCAATCAAAATTTTCTTCCTCGATTTTATTCATCGATTTTCTTTCTCATTTTCATATTCTTCATTTTGAATACTCTTTTGAATTTTATATTTTTATTATTTATTAGGATTTTTACATTCTAATGATCATTTTAATTTTTTGTAATTATGAAATATTACCCTGGTGTGCAAGTGGGGAGGTGAGAGGAAATACAATTTCATTTTATTAAATTATATTAAAATTTAGTAAACATGAAAGAAAATGCAATATTTTATGTCAAAATGTTTTGTGATTTTGTGAGGTATGTATTTCTTTCCCTTGAAATTTTATTTCAATGTTATTAAATGGAGGAAGGGAGTGAACATAATGAAATATCCATTAAGATAATCATGATAGGTTTTAAATATAATTTTAAAGGATAAATAAGGGTATTTATTAATTATAATTCCCTTTGAATTATAAAATTATAATAAGTTTGTGGATAATTGAAGAAGAAAAGGGGTTATATTATTTTTATTAGTCTATAACTCAACAAAATCATCTAACATTGAGGAAAACCAAAAATCTAGATGTCTAAATTTGAGGATCCCATAATTAAAATTGAAGAATAACCATACTATATTCTCGTATTGAGAATAAAATATTGATCATCATTTGATTGTCACAACTATTAGGAGTAAAAAATGGGAAGTTGATAAAAGAGGAATTCATTAAATATGATTGTATTTTATGGGACTAGATACTAGTGAGTAAAAAATGATTTGGATAAATACACAACCACACTTTTGAGTAGATAAATTGTGTAATGTTTATGTGGTTAATTTATATCCAGTTATACTTTTAATTATTAAATAATTTATTGGGTTTGATATAAGAAAGAATAAGTGATAAATTGAATCAAAAATAGTTGAAGATAATCAATATTCATTCCCACATTGATGATAAGAAAGAGGTGAATATAACTAGGTTTGTGGATAGCCTCAAAAATAAATTTTAAGAATTAGTGAACATGTCCCTCAATTTGAATATGAAGGATCTACATTACATAGCTACTAAAATTTGTATCCCTGAAAAAGAAAAAAATTCCCATGTCTTATGGAAGGAATTCTATATATCCTTTTATATTAAAGGATTAAAAGACACAAGAACATGGAATATAACAAAAAATTCATTAAAAAAAGGGTACTAATAAAAAACCATTATTCTTATAAGCTAAATAAAAAATTAAGGGTAATATTATATCTTAATAATATGATATTACATGAATTTAATGATATGTATTTTGACATATGTCCTAAAAATTCTCTATTTACAAAAGAATTTTTGTTTTGAATGATGGATATGTCCTTTTTGAATTTTTAAGTGAATATGAGATGGAAAATCTTGAGGTCTATTCAGATGTATAAATATAGATCCATGGTAATATTGAAATACATATTAAAGACCATGATTTCAGTGTTAGTCAATGGCTGGGTTCTAAGGAATTCATAGAAATATTGAACATGATGTACAGGGTGGGAACTATGGTTGAAATGAGAAACAAAATGGATTATTGATCGGTGTAAAAGATAGTCTGTTCATGCTGAATGAGTTTTCCAAAAATATGATCAACAACATATATATTAACCAACTCTTGGACTCAACAAAGAAGATAAAGGCATTGAATTATAAGAGCTCCTATAGTGGAGACTATGGAGAAAAGAAAGCTCAATTTCCATCATGCTGAAAATGTGGAAGGAGACACATAGGAAAGTGTATCAATGGATCAAATAAATGTTATTTGTGTGGGGAAGAAAAACATAAAGTAAATAATTTCCAAAGAAAAATGAAGAGTATTATGGAAGAAAATAAAAATTATGCCAAGAATCCATTTACAGTAATTTTCCATAAATAGAGGGGACCAAGGCATTACCCAAGAGAATTCCCTATTCTTTAGGATAACCTCTTGTTCAAGGATAATCCTATGTGGAAATAAATGGATGATGAAATTTTTTAAAGTATTAGGGTTTTTTGTTGATGGTATTACTTTGGAAGATTTTCTCTTGTATGTTTAACCCTGCAGTTTGTTATGTGAAAATTCTATTTTAGGAATAATTATCTTTTCTATTATAATTATAAAAAACCATTTCAGTTTATATGATCCTTGAATTTGAGGAAATTACTTATTATTAAATTTTGGGATGAAAATGTGAGGTATGAGATAAATTTTTTGGTGGAGTTATGTTACGGTTATTTTGAAGAATTTTTCTCATTTTAGGAATGTTATAAAATAATGTTTTTGATAAAGTACAACATGTAGACCATGTGACAACCTGTCACGTCGGACAAAGCTGTGGGAATTGAACCCACAACCAGAGTTCAATTGGGAATAATGATGTCCCACATGTTCATGAAATAATAATAAAATGGCATGGAATCATATTTTTTGTTATGAAATAATTATTAAATAGTATCCTCTTCACTCACTAAAATGTATAAATATCATTATGACATGGTTGTTGATCATCTAAAAATTATGGTAAAATATCTCATTATAATCTTTCATAAGATCATTATATGATACTTCAATTATTTCAAATCTCAAAACCCATTGTGGAGAAGTAGACATCTTCACATTTAAAATCCATGAACCCTATAATGTTAACAATGTGGACATTTTTCCATTGAGTGTTCATCTTCAAGTAGGAAGAACCACTGAAATACACCTAGTGATATTTATAGTATGGATATCCTTCATAAGTAATTTATTCTATATCATAGCATAGAGGCAATGTGTTTTTCCTAATATTTTTTGAAAAATATATTATAGATTCTTTAAGGGATCATACGAGCCACTATAAAGCTCTAGTATTTTTTAATGTCTCATTTAGCAATATTTTACATGTCATAAAAAATATTTTATATCAACTAAAATATATTATAAATAAACTACAATGTTTTTATTTTTATTTATTACACTGATGTTAAAGATATTATGTATCATATAATGTAACCCTTCTAAAATTTCTTTTCAATATTTTAGGTTGTGATTCACACTTATTAATGCAGAGATGGTACCATTGGAAAATGATCCTTCATATGATGAATAGTCAGTGAAGATCATAGATTATAGAGAAAAATTTATATGAGACCAGACAACTCACCAAGTCAATTTGTTATGGTAAAACCAAAAGTTTGAGTGATAGGGGAACCAAAAGAGGTGGTGGAACATAAGTAACCTCGTTTTTTAGAGTATGAAATGAGAATTTTTAGGGTGAAAATTTTAAATGGGGAATAATGTAATAACTTTAAATTTTATACAAAAAATTACATTTTTTAATTAATAAATGCTTTATCAACTTTTGAATTTATAGAAAACACATGTAATAATTCTAAAGTATTGGACCAATATTTGGTTTTTCAAATTTAAAATACCACTAAGAGTGGGAAACATTGATAATATATGAATTGAACAATGATAATATGACTATTATATATAAATGTTTGAGGTAAATTCATAATTGACATAAATGGAATTTGAGATGGTCTCGACCTGTAGGAGCATACCCTATGAAGCCTATTTAACATTGTTTCCAAGTAAGATAATAGCCCAAAAAAATTCCCATGACCAAGACTAAGATAAGATCTAGTAACTGAAGCATGAGAATAGCTATTTATAGGATAAGTTCAAACTCTCCATTGTATTAATTATATAAGTACCATTTTTATTTTATTGTACACTTGTATATTACAAATAACAATCACATTACTATTCAAAGAGTGGTGTTACAATTCTAATGGTGGCCTTACCATTCCAACAGTTATATTCCCAATTATAAATATAGCTCTCTCAAATTTCTAAAATAATTCACCTCATTGTAATAGTTTTTATATCATATATATTTTATTTCCCATAGTTTTATTTATAATAGAAATTTTTCTTTTATTCATGTCACTATTTGTAGAATATGATCCCCTAGAGTTCAAGATTATTGTGTTTCCATATATTTTTATGTGTTCTATTGAATTAGTTGTATCAATTACAGTGAATATAACTTTACATTGTGTATTATACTACTAGGACAAAACAAAAGTTATTATATTATATAAAGACTGTTAAATGAATTTTTTATTTTTTATTATAGAATATTTTTTTTATATTCCCCCCTTAAATAAAAATTTCTTTGAAATATAGGGATTACATCAATTCATAAATAATTATGGTTAATTATTCATCATTTCTTTTACATGATGAAAAATTTCTTCTTGAAACTAGTAATTATTTCATAGTACCTTTTCTAGCCATGTTTTCCAATCCCACAACAAATGGTCTCTAGTATCACTAATCCACACATTTTATTCACCATAATAAAATTCAGTATCTAGATTTAATTCATCAGTGGTGAATACATGTGTTGGTATTGTCATATAATTCCCTAATAATGAGACATGGAAGATGTTATGTACTTTAGAGAAGTTGGGATAAATAACTAAATGACAAGCTATAGTTTCAATTCTCTTCAAAATCCAAAAATTCCCAATGTTCCTAGGAAATAGCTTAACTTTCTCCATATACCTTATAAATCTATTTTATAGAGATTCCTTCATGAATATGCAATCCCTTTCTTAAAAATTCATGTCCTTCATCTCAGTACGAACATAGTTTTTTAGATATCTTGATATGTTTCAAGATAACTTATACTTTATCATTTATTTTCTCAAAAAGATATATAATCACTAGCCTTCATTCTACAACGTTATCCTCAATGGTTGGATTACAATATCATTTCCCATAAAAATATTTATACAATGAAATTTTTATATTGAAGTGAAAACTTTTGTTTTATGATAATTAAACTAGTGGTAGATACTAGTCCCAAGTTTCATGGAAATTAAGTGAGAATGAAATTAATTAGTCCATTGATGTTTGGATAGTCCTTGGGTACCCTGGCTCTTGTCTTGGGTCAAAATGGTAAAGCATGCAAGAAAGGGGTTTGGATCGGGATCATGTTTTCCTGTGGTTATGGTTTCCCTAATATGTTTTTTGGCTAGGCATGAGGATGAATTTCTATTGAAAAGTCGAGTAGTGGGATTACTCCTATATCTATAGTTGGGTTTTTAGGGTAGGTTTGGTTGGATTCTTGTCCTTTTTTTTAATTTATTTTTATTTTCACTTCAGGTGGTGTAGAGAGATCTTTTTAGAAGAAAATAGTTTTGGATCAATGCTCGGGTAGTGAGTGGTTGTGTTTTTATTCTTTTTCATGGGATTGATAAATGCATTTTTCAAGAGGAGTGTCAAGGATGATCCAGCTCTATGGAACTGATCAATTTGAGGATAATGGCCAGTGGAATAGATGTGTTACCCCAGGTTCTATGGGGGGATGAATAAATCTATAATTAGTCTAGTTGTGTGATTGGGTTGTGTGGTAGAATGCTACCATTAGGTTCATGGTGAATCGCACTTCATTAAAGAGTAGAGTGGTGGTTTGAGTGGATTTTTGGTATAAATTATTATTGTGTAAGGGCCTATGTGGGGGTAATTTAGGGTGCTAGTTCGTGTACAAGAATCCATTGGGTGGCTATCACACTATTGAGAGTTAGAGTTCTGATCCTCATTATAAGGGGGTTGTTGATTAGGGGGGATATAACTTCTAATGATTCGGGAATGAATGCAGGTTATCATCTCATGATGATGATCGCATGTAAAAGTGTTGGCCACATCTATTCATTCTGTTTTGTAATGGATGGAGCATAGGCCATTGAGTTTTTTTTTTGGTTGAGGGGTGATGGTAAGAATAATAGTATGGTGGAAAACATCCAATAAATCCTAAATTAATGTACCTCATGTTCGGAGAGTCATTGGAAATGTGAGACCCATCAGTGGATAGTAAATATAGAATCAGATATGCAATCCCCAAATGTGAAGGGTGGTAACTGTTTGATCACAATGTCTTCTTAGTGGTAGGAATCATGGTAACTGGTTGATCACAATGACTTCTACATAAAGTCATTTTATGGAAGATAATCATCACTCAATCCTACAATACTAGGCATGGAATGTAAATAGCAACCTAATAGGAAAACTAGAACAAATGTTCAAAATTAGAAAAAATGCATGGTAAAACACTTCCAAAGAATAGAAATTAACCATATTCACATTAAATTAACCTCTACTCAATAATATAAGCATGGAAGGCAAACAACATGGCTAAAACAGTAAACACACAATACATCGTTCAAGGGTATTGGGAACTTTTGCACATATAACTCAAATAATTTCAACGGAAAGTCACAAACCACCTACCTCAGTGTTGTAGGATCGATATAAGTGAACCTCAAGCCTTGAATTTCCCAAGAACAGTGTAGTTCTACAAAAATTCTAAAAATGCTCAACCAAAGATAACTTGAGAAATAGGAGGAGTTAGGAAACGAAGTTCTAGATGATGTAAGAGATTACCGAGGCGATACCAACGCAATCGACGATGGTCTATTTGAAGAACAGATGCTCAGTTGGTGGCTCAAAGAAGGATCTATGCCATTCTCTTACTCTCGGATGAACCAGACCTAGAAAGAGGTGGTTCTGTCCGACAGACATGACCCCGATGAGTTTAATGAAAATAAAGAAAGTACATGATGTGTACCTACCTTCACCGGCCCTCGTATTAGGAGGTCTCCAGGTCACCACACACGGTCGTGTGCATAGCCGCTACACAGCCAGCACCCGGCTACCTGCGGTAACCAAGTACACCGTGTGTACTCATAAAGTACACGATGTGTAATTCAAAAATTTCCAGAAATTGTTATTTTTCTCAAAAACACCAGAAAAAGAAAAACATACCTGAAAAGAAGTTCTGGGTTCTTACAATTTTCCACTATAAAAATATAATCTAATACCATGAAAGGTATAAAAAATTGGGGATAAAGCTTAGTTCCCCTTCCAAAGCTCTACTTCCTCCGACAAAGTTAAAAAAAATTAACTCATGTGGTCCCTAGCATCAAAATCCAAGGGTGTCCTCCTATAAATAGACTAGTATTTATGTCATTCATGTGCCACCATAATCTTATAATTAGTGACTGAATAATTCAATATTTTTCTCTAGAACACATAATTAATGAGAATAGATGACTCTACATCATCATTGCAGCACAATGGGAATCAAAATAACCTCCCATATAACGATTCAAATGGGTAAATGAACTAGTTGAGTGAAGTATATTGTTATAATAAAACTAATTCAAGGAATTTTATTTTCCAACGAACCATTGAAATCTATGAAACATTCTCGTAATATAATCCCCATGGTCTAGATAGTCTACAACATCTTTTCATCTGCTCGAGGGTGGAATGAAGTTCTATGTCTTAAATGGGTGTAATTTTTTTTAAAAATCCTCTCAGTACTCCTGATATAAAATGAGAATATTGATCTGACATAGTAGACATCATAACTCCATAAATTTTCATTACATGATCCTCATGCCTCAATGCTAAAAAAAATCTATGGGGCTTAACTTTTTGATTGTTAGGAAATTATATGACTTTAGAAGTTGAGCCATGATTACCCATATAGTATCACATCATCGATAATTCTGGGGTAATACTAGGACAAAATACATCAATATTTCATCCCATATCCACTAATGGACATACATAGGCTAAAAAAAATGAAGTATGTGATTTCCATCAATTATGTTCTAGAAAACTAGACAGAAAACCACAACATCTTAAACATATGGTTTCTTCCCAGAACATCTAAACTACATCCTTAAACTACAATACATATTAGATCCTACTAGTTGGTTCTGTATGTTTGATTTTTGAAACTCATTATGGTCTCCCTCATGCATCACCATCTGGATAGGAAACCTCCCCTGAAATAATATTTGGTTTTGACTTTCATCTAACCATCCATGTTTGGAATCACCCTAGGCAACATGGTAACACATACCATCTGCCTCTAGTTCTCCCCAACAAGAAACCTCTAATTACTATATAACAGACTACTTTAATATATTTTTAATAAGAATCCACTTCCATCAACCACCCCTATATATAAAATAATGGATTCTAACTCCCTCATTTCCCTCTAAACATCCCATGAATCATGTAAATATTGTCTTCACGACTTTCAACTCATCGCATTATCTATAAAATTCAACTTCCCTAAGGTTTTAGATATCTTAAAAATATATAGATCATGAATATATATCCACTAAAACTATCAAAAATTCATATTATGATAAGATAAAATATTCCTACAGATCCTGTGAATGGTAAATTCCATAAATAATTCTCTAATGAGGCAATGTCACTATAGTTAAGAACTATAACTCTTATTTAGACAACATCTTTAGGTGTACACGTAAATCCTTCCTAGGATGGTTTCATAATAAAACAACGAAATATAGGTCTTGGTAATGAATATATGGAATTTATTTGGATAGGTATTTTCCAATACTATAGGCACATGAAGTGTGGAGACAAGACAAGAGGGGATCTTCTTTTATAAGTGGGGGAGAGAACACATTTGGAATTTATAAAAAGATTAAAATATATTAATATATTACTTAATAAAAATTGATTAAAAGGGAATATTTTTAACTATTAGATGATTTAGATTCTAAATATATCCATCAATGTGAAATTATGAGACTTTTATGTCATTTTAACTTCATCAGTATAACCTTTCGGTAAACCAATTTTAACATCAAATCTAGTAAATGATTTGTACTTTTTTTAATATTTATTGAGTGAAAAATTTATTTGAAATTATTAAAAAATAAAAATTATTATGATTAAAATTATTGAATGTATTTTATCAAATTATATTTATAAAAGTTGAAGAATTTCATTTAATATTAAGCCCAAAAATGTTATGAAAAATATTTTTTCAATAAAATGTAATTTTATGTGTAAAAATATTTTCATACAAAATTCTTCTAAAAAAAATTACAGAGAACCTAAATTTATTTTCAATAATATAATTTCATAAATTTTATTTTTAATCAATTTTAAAAAAACATCTTTTTAAATTATTGAAAATAAAATACCCTATTTAATATAATTTAGTATTTTTCACTATTAATTGAAAAATCAATCCTTTAAAAAACTCCAAAAAATTCACGCTAAGATAATTTCTCTACGTTGAATTAAAATATGAAGTTAATTTTTTCAAATTAAAGTTATAAATTTCTATATGAAATATTTTAAATAAAATCATGTAATGCATGAAAATCTATCTTGGAAAGAAATATTGTTTTTCCAATTGACTGAAAATTATTTAATATTATTTTAACTCTATAGAATAAAATTAATGAATACTAATAAGTCATGAAAATTTTTTATTCTATCATTTATTGGTTTTTACAGTAGCATATACATGCCCTACCCAAAATCCTTCATTTCTTTCCTCCTTTCATTCTTGAGCTTATGGTCTTCTCTTATTATTATTTAAATAAGGTTTACTATACAAGAAAAATGATGCCTTAGATAAATCTATTCCACATGAAATGATATATATATTCATGTATGTGTAAGTATGAATAAACGTATAAACATAGTTATACCTCTATTTTTTTGATTACCAAACATTAATTTAAGGGTCTGATAACCTCACTTGCACACATGATATATATATACATATATATATAAACATATATACATAAGAATATATATATACACACACATTTAAAACATTTTTATCCACTATGAAAACCTTCATATACTACATGTTTAGTAAAACTATTCACACACCACCACAAATCATGGATGTAGAACTATTTGTGAAAATGGAAATGTGTCAATTATTTCATCCCATGTATATAACTCCTCCCCTTTCAATAAGAAAATGAATATATTTAAAAAATTATTTTGATAAAATGAATATTATTTTTGGAATCAAAATATTTAAATTATCCAATGGTGAATTTTTCTTAATTTTTTGAGATAGTCAAATTTCAATGTAAAAATTAAATATCGTATTAACATATTTTGTGTTTTATAGAATCATAATGACCTAAAAATGATGTAATAAATAATATAATGGGTATATTAGAAAAAATATATGTTTTCCCTTTAAAATAATGTGGTTTTAATTTTATTTTATTTATTTTATTAAAACTTTATGAATCCTCCAAAATATATAGTGTATTTTAGGAGTTTAAATTCATTTCATTAAAAATGTGAGTCACCTCCACATAAGAATGGGTAATATTTACATTAATTAGGACTAAGATCATGGTATTATTTTCTTTATAAAATTAATTAAATTAATTATAAACATGATGTTAATGATCCTCTCTAAAGGTTTCAGGCCTCTTCCATCATTATCAAAATCAATGATTCTATTCCATGGAGACTGGAATTCATCGTCATATTGATCTCGAGATAATCATTGATCATGGTAAAAATTACATTTGGGTGTTGTAACAACCATGCTTCTACTATGCCTGGAACCTTTAAGTCGTATCAGAGTGGTTACCTCATAGATTATAATTATTTAAATATTTCTTTGATGATTTTTACATTGACTAATTGAGTTATTTCAATTCATGATAATCATTCTTCGAATCTGAACCATGAAATCTATTCCTTATCTTTTGTTTCTCATTCACCTAATAGAAAAAAAAAATTCATTTAATTTCAATTAAAATAAAAAAGGGCATCTCATATGGATGTGCCAATGGTTCTTAGCCATAAAACACCAAAATAAACAATGTGTATTTGGAAGTGCACACCATGTAGCCAAGGTTCAATGCAGCGATTGTAGTCCACCAAAAAAATCATGTCATTGGACTTTGTCTAAGTCTTAATGACTCTATGTTTTTACCAGGAATATGTGGCACATGGTTTCTGATTACAAGCCATGTGGACCACTAGACACGACGTGTAGTCCAATTGGGATAGGGTTGGACCATGTACCCTGTACATGTCTTGCCTAGATAGAGTTCATGTAACGAGGAACTACATGGAATGTGAGTTACTGGACATGTTGTGTACTCCAAAGATTTCTAAATTACACTCACATGATATTTCCCTAGGCATGTAATTTCTATGGATGTTGAAAAATAGTACATGTTGTGTAGTTGGAACTACATGCAGTGTACTCATCCAAATTACCCATATTTATTAAAATTTATTATTATATTCAAAAAACCCTTGATATGTGTACCATCATGTGGGCGTAAAACTAAGGCACAACACATGATATGTGTTTTATAAATTTGGTTAATTCAACATCTATGCAATGTTCATTTCTACTCATTGGGTAGTTATGAATAAAAAAATCTTTCACACCTTAATAAAAATTAAAATTGTATTCATAAAAATTATATGATCACTTATATTTAATAAAAATTAATTTAGTAATAATATTTTATTAAAATATTATTTAATCCAAAAGTCCATTAATTCAACAAAATGGATTTCTTGATTGAATATTAACTAAAAAAGAAAGTTTAGTCATGTTTGTACACTTAATTTAAAGTTAATATTAAACAATTTTAGAAAATTTATTTTAAAAAATAAAATATAATTTTTTTGAATCAGAATACCAAAATTTATTTAGGGTGTATTTTTGGGGATTTTTCTGAGAAGATACATTTTTTTATGAATAGTGAAAAATACTAAATTTTAATTGAAAACTGCCTTTTTGTCTAAATAATTTACATGGTTAAATTGTGTTAATTAATTAATTGAAATTTCCTGAGATGCATGTAATAATGAAATTTATTTCGACGATATGGGCATCTTCTTTCCCCACCAAATATGTATATGATACTTTTCATCCATAAGTTCTATTTTATGTATATTTGGTGAATCAAGAGTGTTTATGAATTATGTAGATGACATTGTAAGGCATGTACAATGCTAAAATGAGATGAAAATATCGACAAGATAGTGATACATTGGATCTAGTTATGAGAAGTAATATGAGTCAGACAAAGCATGGGTATTTTACCCCTAGGGTCATGGTTGATCCATTTGCATTAATGGATCCACCAATACCAATTATCAATGTATAAGAATTTATGATAATTAAATACATATTATAATTATAAATAAATTACAATAATGAAAATAATTTCATTTTTCACAAAATTACTATTAATATTCATTCATAATGAGTTTTTTTCTATGTGAACAGATATGATATATTAAAATTAGAGTGAGATTTTTTATCTTTATTTGATTCAAATAATATATGTCATTTTCATGGACAAGTTTCCATTAAATAACTCATTTTTCTAGAAAAAGGTTTTGGGAGTCCTATTTCATTCACCCAATAAAATTTATACATGTTTTTTTACTTTGTTTATACCCTTATATTTTGGTATTTAAAAAAGTAAATAATTTTAAAAATTTTATCCAACAACTGGTGGGTCCTTCAATGATGATGAAATTATTTTTTTAATGGTACGGTTTTTTGCAATAATCTATTTATGTTATAGATTATAAGATACTACCATGCCTCATAGTGGATAGTGCATCTCTGGTTGATGAAGATGCACCATGACATTACACCATAATTTTTATTACTAGGTATAAATAGGTAGATTAGAGGTTTTTTTTTCAAGGTGTATTAACTATCAGAGAGTAAATCCTAATAATCAATAATTTTGGGTTTATCGATCCACATTCATTGGCCATGTTGAATTTGGAAAATTTCAAAAATGATTTTTCAAAGGGTTATCGATGACCTCAGGGAATCATGATAATGTATGGGTTATAGTGGATCAATTAAATAAGGTGAAACATTTTGGGTGGATTTGGGAGACTAATTGAATGGATGCTTTTGTAATGATTTATAGCATTGAGATATCTTATATGTAATTACGATCAAGAGAATCCATGATCATTGGATATTATTATCATCCCAAGATGGGTTTAAATTAATAAAATTAAAATAAATAAATTTCCAAACCAAGGAATTGATCTAAATTGATATAAACAAAACTCACCAGGTCAAGGGGGTTCTGTTACATTTATAACACTGAGATATGAGTTATCATAAATAACACAACCTCATAAGAAATTTTATTTAACAAAAACCCTTAAAACTCTATATCCCTAACAAAATTTCCCCCTTTCTCATCAAAAATAATGTTTTTGTGTTTTCCTTTATCCTAAAAAGTAATTTTTTAAATCAATAAAAATTCAGTCACCCTGTTATTAAAACACCAAAACAATTGACTCTAAATTTCAGAAAAATAGAATAAATTAATCACGAACCAGAAAAACAAAACACTATAATTACTTTTCCTTGTGGATCCATCCCTTAATTTCACTGTACTTGTCTGGGTTAATTAATTTGGATGGTCAAAAATAATACTTCAGAAGAAATGATGCAAAGGATTCACAAGTGGAAATGGCAGACACATCACCCTAGAGTATGACCACAAGACCATTAAAGGAGTACTTGAGGTACTGGTGATAGGAGGAAGAAACTGTCATGTGCTGGTGGATCCATGGTTTAACCATAAACGTGTCGTAGGAAATGTCTTTCGAGACAACCATAAACTCGATGCCAGTGACTAGGTCACCGAATTGGGTCTCAGAAATATTTTATCAACCAATATTTTCTTTTTTCCTATCATAACCTTTGATCTTTAGGTTAGAGGGATCCATATCATTCTCAAACAGTCCTAGTTAGTAGAGAATCCGAGTAGGGATGAGATTGATCCCAAGACCTTTGTTTATAAGACAACAATGGACTGGGGTGTGGTGGGGGTGTTGTGGGGGAAGGGTAGGGGTGGCTTGGGGTAGAGGGCTCATATAGGATGTTGGGGGTTTCCAAGGGAAGGGGGGCTGGTTTAGGGGGTTGGGGGTAGGGGTTATGTGGGAGGGAGGGTGGCCAGGGGCAGGAGGGATGTTGTAGGGTGTGGAAGGGGTGGACAGGGGTAGGGGATATGGGTGAAAGGGGTTTGTGTGGTCTATTGTAGTGGGGTGTGGGGCCTACTAAAGTGGAGTGTGGGAACTACTATAGTGGGAGTGTGGTGGGGGCTGGGGTGGGAAGGGGGTTGTGGGGGCTGTTGCGGTGGGGTGTGGGGCCTACTACAGTGGGGGTGTGGGTGCTGCTGCAGTAGGGGGTGTGGTGGTGGTCGGAGGGTGGCAGGGGGTTGTGGGGGTTGTTATAGGGTGTTGGGGGGTATCTGGGGGCTATGGTGGCAGTGGGTTGTAGGGGCTTCTACAGTGGGGTGTGGGGGCTACTGTAGTTGGGTGGGGGTTGGAGGGTGGCATGGGGTTTTAGGGGATGTTGGAGGGGGTTGTGGGGGCTATTGCAATGGTGTGTGGGGTTACTGTAGTGGGGTGTGGGTGCTAATGCAATGGGATGGTGGGGTTGGAGGGTGACAGGGGGTAGTGGGGGATACTGTAGGGGGTTGGGAGGGTGACCAGGGGAAGGAGGTAGGGGTGGCAGGGGGGTTTCCAAGATGGGGGTGTTGAGAAGGGGGTGTTTGGAAAACATTTCTACAACTAAGTAATATACAATCCTGAAGTGGGAAGAGCATGCACCAAAATATTGTCTAATCATGTTAGCAAACTGGTTTGAAAAATCCAAGAGGACTGAGTAATAAAAAAAGAAGAAAAATTCTCTACTTTATAAAATTGATAAACCTATATAAATGAATAATAAAGGTAAATTCTAGAAGAAGAACATGCTATAAAATGAAATCTAGAACAACAAAATTATGTTTTTTTTAATTCCCATTTCATTCTTCTTATAATATATATCTTCAATAAATTATGACAGTCTAACCATGTCATATTCTATTTCCATTTTGGCCTCAGCTGATCAGCAGAGGGCTGATTGAGAGGAGGAGGATGATTAGTGGTAGAGGATGCTTCGTTCCTTTCAGTGGCCCATTACGCATGTACTTTCCACCAGAGTGTTACTGATGAAACTAAAGGCCAGATGTAGGATTGGGACCTACGGTCTAGAGGCAACATCACAAGTGAATGGACCTGGGAATATTGGGTACGCAAGACGTGTGACCAATTTGGGGATGAACTCCGGTACATTGGTTTGTTCGAGGTGCTGTGGACATCGCAGTTTCATTTCTACCATCAGCCTGAACTCAGGCTAGAGCTGCTTACCTGATCGTCCCCCGACACCAATACCTTCCATCTTCATCATGGGTAAGTTGTTATCAACCTTTGGGACATTCATTTAATCGAGGGTATCCCTTTGGATGGGCATTAGTATGATGAATTCTTTCCAACAAGGAACATATGCGGAGACAGATCACGAACTCTAATCCTAAAATGTAATCTATTGGATCTAGCTAAGGAGAGGTTGGGGGTCAAGGACTTTTTGAATGATATCACCTATAAATAATGGTTTAGCTTGTTTTTGCAAAGGGATCCGGAAGTCAAGTTGTTGGGGTGAGGAAGGCAGTGTCCGACCTTGGCGCAGAGGAGACAAAGGGGATCGTACTAGAGGACCTGGAGATGGGGGCATATCAATCATGGGGATTCTGTATAAATTAGAGTCGGGACCCAAAAATCCAATATTCCATATTTCTGGAAACCTTCTTGAGTGGGTGGCTCCTACCAATGAGGCACGCAAGGATGGGAGTTCATCCATCGGCATTGGTGATAGAAGGAATCACGGTCGCAAATCAGAGGTTCAATATGGGAGTCCTTATGTTAGTCCATTTTTATGCCATTATACGGTGTATTTTGAGAGGGGGTCACCAAGGAGGATCTGTGGTCCCCTCTAGATCCTTCATGGTTTTATCGCGGAACATTATGGTGGATATACCTTTCCAAATGCCATTTGTCCTCTGGGTAATGGCATGTGACCTTCCTTCCTGAACATTGTAGCGGTCATGCCATTGACACTCAAAGTGAAGGGGGTAAGGATCAGAATAAAAAATCATGCCAAAATCACTTTTAGACCATTCCCCAATCCAACTTTCCAAATAATAAGAAACAAGAAGGCCTCAATAGAGAAAATAGAATACATCCAGAGCATCAGAGGTGGGGTTCTTGTCACCCGGGTTGATGGGAAGATCTTTTGTGAGCCCTACATGCCGTCAAGATTTTCCAGATAGTTTGGATGCCTCCAGTGGATTCCGAAGAAGGTGTATACAGATTTTCGAGAGGAGAGGCATCCCTGTGTTCTTCACCAAATGTGGATGATGTTCACAACCCATGGCTCAAGTGACCTCATTACATTTCCACCCACCGGAGTTGATGATGGCCTCTCAATAGAATATGCCAAACATTGGGCCATAGCATACCATGAGAGTCTTCTGCATAAACGAGTTCAGTAGCTCAAGGTAACAAGTGTAGAACCTAGGCGGTGAGAGAGAAGACATGGCACTGTTGTGGAGGAATGGTCGGAAGAATTTTGGGAAACAAGACCCACAAAGGTCGGGACAACATTAGCTGGAACGTCGCATGGCATGTCCGTGCCTTCACCGCCCAGGGGGAGAGGGGATCACGGAGCGGTCTGGGAACTTCCCAGGAAGCGGATTAAGTATTTTATTTAACCTTATGATGATGAAATTTTACTGGCTCTATGGTCTGTCTGGTTGACCCTACGATAGTCGATGGGTACAAAATCCCTATGGAAAAATATAATATGGGAAGGAGTCCAGCTGCCAGAGGTCGGACTCATCTAGGTTGATTACAGGGTAAATATCCATCATTGGCACACGTACCTGATGACCATGGATGTATATGCACTCCAGTGAGGTCAGCGTGAGAAACCACCCCTCCTGGTGAAGGTAATTCTTGGCCAGGAGTGTGATCGAGACAAGATGTCACCCGAGGATGACGACAGTGACGAGGATCAAGAGGGCAGGGAGTTGGAAGAGGGGGAGGGAGAAGGAGATGGTGAAGGAGGGGGTGAAGGAGAAGGAGAAGGTGAAATAGGGGAGTAGCTTGAAGGTGGAGGGTCTAAGGGGAGGTCCCACCAAGGGGGACTTTGGTAGAGTGGTGATATCATTAGCTCTGATATAGACATAACTGAGCTACTTGAGGTATGTCTCAACCCTTATCTATCCTTTCCCCCATCCCTTTAATTTTTTAATTGTAACCATCAATTAGATAACCTTTTTTTTCTCAGTGGAATATTGGCATCGACCAAGAGGCTCCATCCGAAGGGGGGGGGGATGCACCAACAGAACAAAGTGGGAGTCGATGCCCATTATTGAGCTAACAAGAGCTGAGAAAGCCCCTACAATGACAGCTCTTGTAGCAGCTAGAACACCGGAGGCTGATGCTTTGGGCTCTTTTCTGTTCATTACCTCAACATTGGTATTTACCATTGAGGTATGTTACGTTCATGGAGATGGTTGGTTTTACATTTGAAAAAGTAACATTTCCATTTCTCCATGATCATGTTGGAAAAAACGTAAGTTCTATTTTATATTTCCATAATGATAATTATATTATTAAAAAAGTATTATTTATTTAAATATATGTATATATATCATCCATATGGTGTGTTGATGAAAAGAGAGAGTCATATTGATTCATGTGGGAAGTAATCCACACATACACAAACGACATTTTATCATCATTCTGTGATGGAAATGGTAAAAACTTAAAATGATATATTATCTTTTAAAAATAAAACAAATGTTATTAATATCACAAATATGTAATGTATATAAGAAATATATAACTTTATTATCTTCCATGTAAAAATTTATTGAAAACTGAATCACATCGGTTCGTGAGGTGGTAGTCCACCACACACATGAGTGACAATATCATATCTACTATAGAATGGAATATAAAAAATGATATATATAATATAATGAATACCAATGTATAATTATAATATATATAACATATATATAATTTATATCCATCATCATAACCAACTATGAGAGGTGGTAATGGAAAATTAATGGCATCAGTTCCCAACGTGGTAGTCCTTAGTGGGCACGAATGGTGATTTCATATCCAAATTGATGAAAGTGGAGATTGTTGAATGTATTGAACTTAAAATAAGAACATATAATTATATTTAACATACATTTTAAAAAAAAATCTTATATTTTGTCATTATATAAACACCTTTAGGCAATGGAACAAACCAATCAGTTGAAAAATCCTAAACATCTTAACTGCTAGAAACTAGTTATGGTATCATCTTACATAACATCCCTACAATTTATTTCATATTAAATCATGATTTAATACATAAAATTTAACTTAATTCAACTATAAGGATCAATAGATCTAGTTTATTTGGGAAATTATGTGCATTACATACAAACTTATAACATGAAAAAAACATCTTTATTGAAGACATATTTAACATGACCAAAACATTCTTTCATACTAAACACTGAATGGGATAACCTAAGGAAATGACTAAGAATGGGGTGAGATATAAAGCCCAGTAAATAAATATAAAATTAATAACATGAGTAATAAAATAAATGTTAGAAAATATGTATATCAATGTATTGGGAAAATAATATAAATAATAAAGCATGATATAACATCATAATCATAAAATGGGAAATCTAGAAACTACTTAAAACATGTAATCCCAAAAATAGGTAAAAGATATATCCTCAAATACATCATGGTGGATAAATGTCCATAAATGAATCAGGTAAAACCAATGTCCCAACATGACGTATCATGATACAGGCCATTACCCATTGCATTATAGTGCTATTAGAGAAAACCCTTCCCACATCTTCTCTTTGAGCATCCTTTATTTTCTCTATGAGGGAAGGTTGAGAAACCATTTAAGAAAGGATTAATGGGGTTCCTCCCTTAATGATTCCCATTTTTATCCTCAGAAAATAACAAAAATACCAACAAAGCCATAAAACCCCTAAAAATTCCTAGAAACCATAAAAACCTTAAACCTAGAAAAACATAAGAAATCCTAAAAAACATAAAGTCACTTAAAATCCCTAAAACACTAAAAAAAGATAAAAACCCTAAAAGACCCATAAAACAATAAAACCCCCAAAAAACCTTAAAACCCAAAAAAACAAAAAACCAAAAAACTATTAAAAACTCAAAAAAACATTAAACTCCTAAAAACATTAAAAATTCATAAAAACATTAAAACCCCTAAAATTTTCAGAAACCTTAACCCCCCCCCCCCCAAACTAAAATAACCATAAAAACCGTAAAATACCCCCAATACCCACAAATTACAAAAAAAATCGTAAAAGCCATAAAATTCCATTAAAACCAAAAAAATAACTAAAAATAAAAAACACTAAAAACCATGACAACCATTATGAAAGAGTCAAAATCTTAAAAACACTTTAAACCCCAAATAATGTGGAAAATTAAAATCCCCTAAAAATAACCTAAAACCCTAAACCCCTAAAACCCCTAAAAACACTAAAATAAAAAAGAACAAGAAAAAACCATTAAAAATCCTAAAACCATAACAACCAATAAAATTTTTTAACACCCTTTAATACTTAATAAAAAAAATACATGAAGAAAACATAAATACACTGAAAAATAATTAAACTCCTAAAAACATAAAACAATTTAAAAAACTAGAAAACCCTAAAACCCCCCAAAAGGCCCAAGTCTTTAGGTTTTTTTCCAGATAAGGTTTGAGAGTTTTTTTAGTGATGAATGACTAGGTTTGTTAGGTATTAAGGGTCAATATGTAGTTTGTGATGGGGTTTTAGTGTTTTATGTGATTTTGGGTTTTTTTTGTTTTTTTTTATGAGTGTTTTATGTTTTTTGGGATGATAATTTGTTTCTTCGAGGTTTTTGGGGTAATGGAGATGAGTGTTTGCTTATTTTTTTTTTAGGGTGACAGTTTCTATTTTTGGGGGATAAGGGTTTTGGGTTTTTTTGGGTTTGAGGGTTTATGGTTCTGGGTGGATGCGAGTTTAGAGTTTTTTGGGTCTAATAATTTAGGGTTTTGGGGATGAGGGTTTAGGGTTATTTTACTAATGAAGTTTTATGGTTTATTCACATGAGGATTTAGGGGCGTGTGGGGATGAAGGTTTATGGTTATTTGGGGCTTAGGCATAATATATTTTGGGGTAGATGTTATATGGATTTCTGAGATTGATGGTTTATTATTTTTTAGTGATAAGTGTATAGTGTTTTGGGGGATGAAGGATTAGAGTTTAATGGGGAATAAATTTTAGGGTTATTTGGGGATTAGGGTTTAGAATTTTGATGGTATTAGGGTTTAGGGCTTTTTAGTGATAAGGGATTAGTTTTTTGTGGGGTAAGAGTTTAGTGTTTATTAGTGCTGAGGGTTTGGGGATTTTTTTGATGTGGGTTTATGGTTTCATAGGATGAGGTTCCGTGAAAATCACCCATCACCTATGGCAATAGATATGTGCTTGAAAGCACACCAGCCAATCCATGTTGAGGATTAGGTCAAAAAGGTTCATATACAAGACTAGATTTTCCCACTCCATCTCAACCCCTGACAAGTAAAGTTCACATGATGGGAACATGAGACCTTGCACCTTCTTCTTACCCAATGGTGTCACCAACTCCATCACAAGAGACAAAAAATTAGTTGTAAAATTCAGATGATTCACAAGACGGGCAGAGATAAAAGAAACCAAAGCACCAATATAAAATAAAATAGCGACTATAGAAAATGAAATCAGGAAGGTACCTCAAACTGTTGAAGGCCCAACATCTGATCCCAAAACTGCCTAATCTATAACATGAAGTTTCCCGATCCCTGCCTAAGCTTTACCACTCTCCTACGGCTTTTCTCTAATCTGGCTCTTTCTAGAATGAAATTTGGTCCTTACACCATGACTATAAAACTGAGATCTCACCATCTTGGTTAGCTCTGACTGAACTGATACTCCCCTAGATGCCACAGATCCTACCCCACTCTATAAGGGCGTGCCACCCTGCAAAACCATTGTAGGTTCCCAATAGCTCTACATCAATAGAAAATCCTTCGGGTTTAAAGGCATGCAAGTTTGATATGGCATGCCTTCCCACACTAATGGAGCATAATAGATCCCGCACTAGAAGCCATAGATATAGTCTTCCTAGAAGGATGGACTGAAATACCACCAATCTTCTTCCATTGATCATTACACTTCATATTCTTCATAGATGAACTTCCACTTCCAAACACTGACATAGCCCCAAAGGAACTAGACATTCCCTTACGGTCAATCTCCACCATAAAAGCTCAGTAAACCACCTTAGCATAAGTATTTAGCTTGAATATGAATACCTAAGAATAAATATCTGGTTGAAAACCCTTTTCAAACCTCTGAGCCTTCATCTATTCGTTGGATACTATTTCATGTTCATATCAGACAAGATCGACAAAGTGGTTGGCATACTCCATCATTGACCGGTCCCCCTGAACAAGATCCATGAACTATTTGGATCTAGCATATGCCAATACTTCAGGACAATATTGGTCATTGAAGACCACATTGATGTCTTTCCAACTCATCTTCTCATGCTTCCCAGCTTGAATCACTGAGTCCCACCACCTTTGACTGGGACACTCTAGCAGAAAAAAATCACAAATGGAGAAAAATGGATGAAGACAGAAATTTTCTCACCGTCGATTGCTCATCAACCTTGACTGTGTCCACCATGATGCCCACCATGGAAACCCCACTACAATGGTTATTGACCATGGAATGGTACGACATCCCAATAACTCCTTCGATCATATCTCTAGGGTTAGGGTATATGTTATAAGTTGAGGGATTGTTTCCTCTTTGATAGAACAAGTGAGTGGGATGAGAATTGATTACATTTCTGTATATCCAAAAACTGGGTACCCATTCTACCCAACCCCTGATCTGATTTTCATTCTCCATTATTAGAGCATTAAGTTGTTCATTATTTTGGTGGTCCCACATCAATATTTTTATAATGTACAATTCCCTGTATCAAATTGATCACCCATATTTAGTGAAAAGTTATTTCAATATCAAGTTATCGTGATTTTCATGTCTTGAAAATCTGAAATTACTATCAGAATGTGTGAATTTTATTCTTCTATTTACGGATCAATTTGAAATTTATGAATATAAAAATGACTCTAACCCCTTAACACGTATTGAGTTTTATTCCTAGAAAAAATAACCATTTTAACCCAATTAAAATATATATATATATTAAAACATAATTCAAATTGTTATAAATATGACATAACTAGGAATAACATATAATAATATTTAAAATTTTACTAAGAATAAATCAACAGATAAAATATATATACAAACAATTAATATTATTAATTAATATATTCTAATATAAATATGGCATAAAACATAGATAAAAGTACATATGAAATAATAAAAGAACAATTAATCTATGGGTGGGTGAAGAGGGAATGATGGGGTGGATCTTATATTTTAGTTCTGTACAAATTTCTCAACAAGATAATTTTATAAGTTGTTCTACTAACATGACAAAACCAAACAATTATTGCTTGAAAATGTAATTAACTAAATCCCCAACTTGTAATCTGTATGTCAATCTCATATATTTCATTGAAATAGAAAAATAATACAGAGAATATGGGAGAATACCTTCCAAAAACATTCCTTATACTTGGAATAAATAGACAAAGAGGGGAAAAGGTTCATGTGGTAGATGATGGAAAAGGAGAAGCCACTGAGTATAAGAAAAATATAGTGAAAAGAACAAGAAGGGGGTTGGGAAAAATAATAAGGGGTGCATGTGATGGAGAAACAAGGAAAAGTGGTGGGTATGTATTCTCAAGGCAAGAAGGAGGAGAATGGGAGGGGTGAAATGGAGGGATAATGAGAAGTGGAGGTGTTTTCATGAAAGAAGAAATAAGAGAAATGGGGATTATGCTATTAAAATTGGGTTTAGATATTGATATTTTTTAAATAATCATAGCTAATAGGAATACAAGTGGTGATTTTATAAACAACAATGCTTAATTTTTTATTACACAGTGATAAAATTTAACCAAAGATAATAAATTTGGATTAATCTGAGGGAGTATCTGTTTTTTAATTAGAAATGGTTTTTTGAAACCACTCAATAATTTATTATACTTTATATCCAACTTTGAGATCATTGAAATAAAATCCTTCAACTATCACATCATGTAAAATTCTATTTTAGATTGAACCATCATTTCATTCAAGTTATATTAATTTCTAGTGAATCGATCATCATTTATTTTGGAAATCAATAATTTCTTATATCCATCACATAATGTTTAAACTTATTATCTTCATCATATATGTTAAATATTTAATTTAATTTCATGAATTATGAAAAATTTGTACACTTTTCCTTTAATGAAATATAATCCTTATTGATTAGTAATTATTTTGTTAGGTCTAGTATGGTAATGATATATGGTCTAGTGGGGCTGAATATACTAGATTAAAATGTTTATGGAAATAGACTATTTCTCTATATCGATTATGAATGTTTATTAATATAGTTAAAAAAAGTGGAAAAAAATAAAGAGAACAGGGATATTTTTTTGTAGTAGTTCGGACTAGAGATGACCTAGTGAACACTTATACCTTTCTAATTAGTGATATATATGTGTGTATTAATCAAATTTTTTAAGGGAATTATATGACATCTCGACCTAGGTACCACTAGTACAGTGTCATGAGATGGTTCTCCACATGAACTCAAGCATGCCTTCATATGACATAATAGATACATACTAGTAGTGAGGGTCTAATAGAACACATAGGGAGACTATATACTCTTTATTAGTGTAATCCATAATAGATAAAATATGAAAAAAAGGAAAAAATAAACAATAAACATTCACCATAAATATATTTCCCAAAATTGGTTATAATAAAATAATAAAATAGTAAATGTCCCATGTCACGTTATATAATTACAAATTTAAGGGAAAACCAAAATAAATACAAGCTGGAAATCCCCAAAATAGGTCTTCACTCCAATTCATGGTCTAGCATCCATGCACATCCCATTCTCAAATCAACCATCTAGAATAAGGCCATTTCCCTTATCCAAACTGGCAAAAATCAAGTCTACTCAAGAACCAAATGAAGGCCCAATATATTAGGAACAATATAATGATTAAGGTGATGGATATTATTTTTTGTCTTTTGTTGTATCATAAATTTTAAGGAAAAGAAATCACCTCTTTGTTTTGGAAAGAATCCAAGCCTATTTTTTGAAGGAATTGGAACCTGGTTTTGGAAATAATTGGAACTTTTTTAAGGAATAAGAATATGTTTTCATAGGAATTGGAATCTGTTTTTCAATGGAATTGGAACCTATTTTTTAATAAAATCAAAACCTGTTTTTAGATGGAATCAGAATTGGTTTTTCAAAGGAATCAGAACCTGTTTTTCAGTGGAATCAAAACCTAATTTTTGTGGAAATGAAAACCTATTTTTCATTGGAATAAGAGCTTGATTTTTGATGAAATCAGTGTTTGATTTTTGAAATTTAATTCACAGTGGTGGTAAAATTATGTTTAGTGCTAATTTGAAATAGTTCTTAAAAGGCGGGTAAAAAGGCATTCCAAATTTCGATAAAATTATATATATATAATTATATAATAAAAAAATTCTAATAAATTAAAATTTAATAATATGTGTATTATATATATATATATATTTGTTTTAAAATAAATTTAAATTAAAATAATTATTTAAATGAAAAGGTCGGTTTTTGTCTACAATGCCGTGTTTTTTTACTATTCATCAAAAATTGAAAACATTCAGAAAAATACCAAAAAAATCACACAAAGATAATTTGGATATTGAAAAATCAAAAATTATGTATATTTTACCAGATTAAAAACATAGAAGATTCATTAATTAAATGAATATTAATTCTTATTGTCAAAACCATAAAGTGTGTTTTTGAGAAATAAAAAATATCAAAAGATTGACATGTGTTTATGTCCCAATTAAATGTAAAATTACTTACAATGACCAACATTGTATTAAATGATAAAAACATAATCTATTTACACTTTAAAACCAATTTAAAATATAATATAACTATATAAATTAATTATATGAAAATGCAGTTCTGAATTAGAATGATGTATTTTTAACTAATCATTAAAAAATGAACTTTATTAGAAAAATACAAAAAAATAACAAAAGTAAATTTTTAAGTCATGATTCTAAATAAGAAGTATATTTTTTAAAATATAATTTATAAAAGATTCAAATATTTGATTTAAAAAGGGTTTTCCATTTAAATGCGGTAAAACGGCATTTTCTTGAAAAATAATTCTTTTATCTGAAAAATTGAATTTGTATTTCTATTATGTATAAGAAACACATAAGTTGTATTTTAAAATTAAATTTATAAATAAAATATATAATTTACACAAACCATCTATGAATGAGTTGATAGGTAAATCATTTACAATGTCCTTATAGGTCGATTAAACTCACTATTAACGATACATGCCAAAAAGAGAGGGAGAGAGAATTCCTTGCCAATATAAGTAATATAAATTTATGATTGACTCTTTTGGATTACAGTAACCTGAAATATCACCCAATGTATCTAAAAAAATGGTCAAATATCATGGTAATGCCCATGTTTTTTTATTTTCCACCGCCTTGGTTTCTAGGACAAATATTTAAAAATTAATAAATAAATCCCCCACTTTTTCTATAAATACCCATGATTTTCTTAATTTCCTTTCACTCCCAATAAAATTTCCATGAGGATATGGTATTTTTATCACCCAGGTAGTCTTTAAGCCCTAGGTTCCCAATCCTCAAGTTGTAGGAGTTACTTTTCAAGGTAAGGTTATTATCCTTCTTTTTTTATTCAATTCAAAAATAAATTTTTGTATGTGTGTTATAGTATATATTATCTCTCTCTATTATTATATTTTTTATCATACCATTACTGCCAACCCTCAGCCTCAAAAAAACCAAAAAATCTCTTCCCCGAAATACCCTAACCCATCATCCCCAAAGGCCCTAACCCCCAGCCCCAAAAAAAGATAAACACTTGTCCCCAAAAAACCATAATCCCTCAACCCCAAAAAAACCCAAAATTTTTAACCCATATCCCAAAACAACTTAAAACCCATTCTCTAAAAAAACAATAATCCTTGAAAACAAAACAATAAAACAACTTTCCCAAAAAACACGAAATCTTTCATCCTAATAAACCCTAAACTCTCTTCCCCAAAATAACCTAAACCCTAATCCAAAAAAAACATTAAGAACTATACCATAAAAAACCATAAACAATAAACTCAAAACATCCCCAAACCATCAACAATAAAAAACCTAAAACACTCAGCCCAAAAAATACGAAAATCATAATCCCCAAAATACCCACAAACTTTAGCCCCAACAATACTAAACCCCAAACACCAAAAAACCAAAAAACTCATCCACAAAAAACACTAAACCCAACCAAAAAAACCCTAAACCCTCATCCCTAAGAACACTAAAATTCAAATCCAAAAAATCATAAACTCTCAACAACAAAAATTCCAAAACCCTTGTCCCTAAAAAACATAAATCCTCATCCCCATGAAATAATCCCTCAACACAAAAAAAACCCTAAACCCTTATCCTTGAAAAACCTTAAACCCTATTCCCAAAATATCATTAAAAACATAGAATCCAAATATCATAAAACCTTTTCACCCTAAAAAAATCTAAACCCTCGACCTTGAAAAACTTATAAACTAGTCTAAAAAATCCGTATCCTTCAACCCCAAAAACCTAGAAACCATGGCTCTAAAAAACCCTAAACACTAAACCCCAAAAAATCCTAAATTATAGGACTCATAAAAAACAAAATACTTGTTCCAAAGAAACCAGAAACTCTCATCTCTAAAAAAAATTAAACAATCAACCTAAAATCCTTAAACCCTGAACACCAAAAAACCCCAAAAGTCGGACTTGTCGAGAAAAATAAAAAAAAACAGAGAAACTGATCAAGGCTACACCTAGACAAACTGGTCTGGGAATTGTGCCTATTATAATTTAAATTACACCAATAAGTATATATTTATTTCAAAAAAATTATATTTTAATTTTTTAATAAAAAATAAAATCAATATGGGTCGTACCTAGGACGAGCTGTGGCTCGATAAATTTTAGGTGAGGCCCAACCGAGTCGGGCTTGGACCAGGCTAGGCAATTTTTATAGGCCTACCCTACATGCAATCTGGTTCTGTATAATTTTCCATAAGTACAAATAAGACAATTCTGGGGGAGATGGGGGAGCAGGGGTTCCATCAATATCATCCACATAAACTAGTAGAAGAACGCTCCTTGTAACAGAATGATGATAGAAAACCGAAGGGTCCTTCACATTTTGACATATGTCAAAGTCAATCTTCGATGACTAATCACACGAAAGAATATATCAGGTGCATTTAATTTTCACGAATCGCTTCCAAGGGGGCTCTTTACACATGAGGATTATTCTAGGAGGCTGCATTAGAGGGGTGTGTGTGGTAGGATGGTGGTGTATCAGGGAGCCATGAAGTTGGGGGTCGCACGATAGTGAGCAGCAGGTAGATCGGGTGGTAGCGGGTGGCGCAATAGATGGGCATGGTGAAGAGATGGATTGTAGGAAACACTAGTGGTGGCTGATTCCCCTGCTGGAGCACAAAAAACAACAAGAATGGAAGGGGGTCGGTGTTCAAGGGATAGAGAGGAGATGAGGGGCTAGGGTTGGTGAACCCACCTCGATACTGTGTTAAATGTTATACAGAAATTTCGGGAGTCGCAACAACCGAATGAAATGGTTAAGAGAAGATTAAAATGGAAAAAACAAAATGAGAACACAAGGTTTTATGTGGTTTGGTAAATGATCCTTACTTCCATGGAGAGATAGAATAACTTCACTATGAAAATCCAGGAAAAAAATTTACAGGGAGTATCAAAGCTTCATATAGCTTAGAAACCCTACCCCAAAATGGGTTAAAAAAAGGACAAAACCCTATTCCACCAACTGTCAGATAGTCTGCTTGCAACAGTGAAAGATGGCTAAAGATCTGTATTGCTAAAATGAAAGGTGGTCACCCAAATAAAAAGTGATACAATGGTTTTTAACTAGAAGTCCAAGGAGCTGTAGTGAATGGTACATGGAAGTCTGCGTCACTGTAGTGCCATGTTGGTGTCAGTAGGTCTCCTCTGCTATAATGGTCATCATTTCTCACCATATCCAAAGCTCAATAGTTGGATCCACCTCCAAGAGATCCCTTCCCTTTGATCTATCCTGGAAAAAGAAAGTCTACAAACACCCAAATGAGAAACTAGTATTTGAGCCTAATCCCAAAAGGATACCACCAAAATTCTATAATATATTCCAAATAAATATTTTAAAAATATAAGCATTCAGTTCTTTAGAAGAAACAGGTTTGGAAATTCCAAATCATATTTATACAAAACATGCTATACATTGTTAAAATGATGGAAAATTCATTCAAAGCACAAGATTTACTATTCAAGAGATAGAATATTTCTAAAATAATGGATTAATTAAAACATTTTTATAAATTATTTTATATAGATTCAACATGCAGTGACTCGTGACTTTTTTAGCTTTCTTCCTCAGCCTTCTTCTTTAGATTCCTCTATATCTTCAACATTCCTAGAAAAAGATAATTTTGTTTCCCACAACCACTCCGACAAGTTATTAGAATAGTTCAGATAGTTAATTGCTAGATTCGTAGCTAACCCACAACACCCCCTCTAGTTCTAAATTCTATTTTAAATCACCTACCTTGATATGTGATTATTTCCCCTTATGAATCTCCATGTATTTTTTTTAGTTATTTTATTTCATGGTGTTTCCGACGCTTTCGTCGGGGCGTGTGCATCCGTCCGCCAGGGCGCGACAGGCGCGACTTTCTTTGTGTTGCCCCGCATTCCCGCTTTCCAATGGCGGGCGACATTCACTCCTTTTTCAGGGACGTCTTGTCCTTGATTGAAACCGGGATGATGGAATGTCGGTTCTTCCGTCTGTGGATTCCTCCTCGGAACTCATCACCTAGTCCGGGTCTCCCTCATAGATTTAATACGTCATTCGTGAAACTCTTCCCAGTGCCATGTTTCCAAGGACGCCAGTTAATTACACTGCTTCTTTCAAGACATTCCAAAGGGTCCGGTCTGGGCAACAACCTTCAGTCAGGGGAGTAGTCACGTCGAGGCATCAGTACTGTGTCTGAATGCTGGGGAATTGGTGTTTCTGTCTTCTGTCCCATATTATAGGGCTTCTCAAGGGCGTGGAAGCCCAAGGCATCTCACATCGTGCGCGGGGAATCATATTCCATAGTCATGTATCTGAGGTTTTCCTCAGCTTCATATGTTTAACACATGGTATGTTGTAGGTTTAACATCCAGCGGAGACGGATCCACCTGATTAGAACACTAGTTGTAGTGGATCAGATTGAGGAATCCCCCTTGATGGGATGCCGATATCGGGGTTAGCCTGTGGGAGGCTTCCCGGATGCTGTGGAGGGAAGTGGAGTGGCATGATCTCATCGGGATGTGGTGGCCCTGGTTAGAATCAGGATGGATGATAGATGGATGAATCAAGTGGAGGGGGGATGAAATGGAACCATCGCAAGGGTGACAGTGAAGTTGGTCTTGAGCCTTGAAGAGACATCCTACGTATCCCCATGGCAGGGAATCAACGTCCTCGTAGTTCGGGATGGTGTCGGTGAACCAACGTGAAGGCGGACCTTGGCCTGATGGTCGTTGTCAACGTACCGACATGGATGTGGACCTTGGTCCAATGGTGTGGGGTTTATGCACTTGGCTGCCCTGGTGTTAGTGGACCGACGTGAATGAAGTCGGGATGACCAACGGGTGGTGGACTTGAACCTCAAGAAGGCTTCATACGTACTATGCCTTGACATGGATCAAAGTCCTCATAATTTAAGAGAAAACGGGGGGGGTGCTTGGCACACCGACAAGGAGATTGTCTGGGCCAATGATTGTTGGTCTTGAACCTCAGGAAGGCTTCCTACGTACCATGCCTTGACATAGATCAAAGTCCTTGTAGTTCAAATGAGACATGGAATACAATTTAATGTCATGCAGGATGGGGGTGGACCGACGTGAATGAGTTCGGAATGACCGTGTGATGGGCTTGAACCTCATGGAGGCTTCCTACGTACCATGCCTTGACATGGATCAAAGACCTCATAGTTCGGGTGGTTTTCGTCAGTGAACCGGCGTGGAGGTGGACCCGTGGGTCCATTGGTGGTGGGTTTGAACCTCATGGAGGTTTTCTATGTATCATGCCTTGACATGGATCAGAGTCCTCATAGTTCGGGAGAAAATGGTGGGTGTCGGCGAACCGACGTGAAGAAAGGACCTTGGTCCGATGGGAGATGGGCTTGAATCTCATGGAGGCTTCCTACGTACCATGCCTTGACATTGATCAAAGACCCCGTAGTTTAGGTTGGTCACAAAGGCTTTCTGTCGGACTGGAATGCAGTTTAATGTCATGCAGGATGAGGGTGGAACCTGACGTGAAGAAATGATTGGCGGTGGGCTTGAACCTCATGGAGGCTTCCTACGTACCATGCCTTGACATGGATCAAAGACATCTTAGTTCAAATAGATGTGCAGTTTAACGTCATGATGGATAAGAGAATATAGTTTAACGTCATGCTGGACGAGGTATTGTCATGGCCAATGCTTACTCTAAACCCACGTGAGTCGTGCTCGGTGTGAGAAACAAGAGGCAGCAGAGACCTGGCGATCACGTCATGAAGGGTGCGTCTGTGAGAAACGAAGAGGGTCCTACGCATAAGGGAGGCTCGTGGTGCTGGGACTTTCTCTAGGATAGAGGTATTAAGTGCGGAAAAGCGCAGCGGGAGAGGGATTTTGGACCAAAGATGGAAGGTGCCTCATTCCCTATCATGCCCTCCACTGGCCTTGGTAGTGGGGAAGTACGAAGGTGCATGGGTGTTACCTTTTACAAGAGAGGCATGGGGGCTTACACCAATGTAGTTTCCCTTCTCCCGTGGACATACTCTACTCCGATAAGGAGGATATCATCCCCTGTGGAGGGTTGATCCCATCTCCGTGGAGACCAGTGGGCATAAAGAATGTCTGAGCCGGGGGGACCCTGTGTGCGAGGCGTGGGGTCGGATCACAGTTTAACGCCGTGTGTTGAGGATGAGGTGCTTGGTAGTTTAACGTCCAACAGCTCAGATGAAGTGGGTTTACTCTGCACCCCAAGGACATATTGACCGGTACCCTCTACTCCTTGGGGGAGGGAAGGTATCGGCAAGGCCATGGTCAAAGGGGGGTCGCATAGGAAACCATCGAGGGGTCCACATTAGCGTGGCTATGAGAAGAATCAATAGCCGTTAGCGTGCCTATTCGAAGAATCATTAGGCGAAGCAATGCTACGAGTGGTGTTGTCCATGGGACTTTTAAATCACATTGTGAAAACCTGGAGGGTCGCACAGGAAGAGGAATTTCCAAGAAAAGCAGTGTGCTTCGCGAAGTGGAGTGTCTTGGCCTTAGCATGGGGCAGGGTGTGAATGGGAGGTGCTTCGTGAAGTGGAATAGTATTCGCGGAGCACTACCTCGTGAAGCAGAGGTGCCTCGCGAAGCAAGGTGCTGTGAAGAAGTGTGCTTCGTGATGTACACCGACCCTGCCTTAGCATGTGGATCACTAGTACAGGATGGGTTTTTCGCGAAGCATAAACGCTTCGCAGCTGCCCAGGTTCCCTTGGGAATCCCCTTCCTTCGTGAATTCCCTTAGGCTTCGTGAAGGGCATCCCTCTCGGAAGAGGGGCTCAAAACGAGACAAGGTGAATGCCTCTCATGAAGCAAAAATACCTCTCAGAGCTCATGATTTTCGGGGTGAAGGGTGCTTCATGATTCGGGTGTTGAGAAGCTGAAAGGTCAGATTGTCCATCCTATGGACTCAGGGGGAGCCCATTATTTATAGGCAAGTGGCGCCGTGAAGCAAAGCTCACGTGGCACGAAGGGGGTCGTGGTTCTTCGCAGTGGGATCACGAACGTCATGGCGTTCGCGGAGCATTCCCGCCTCCTTCGCTTCGTCGTGGGCTCACGAATGTCAGGGCGTTCACGGGGTGTTCCCACCTCCTTGGCTTCACGTAGGGATTGAGAACTTCTTGGCGTTCGCAGAGAGTTCCCACCTCCTTCACTTCGTGGTGGGCTCGCGAATGTCATGGCATTCGTGCGGTGTTCCCGCCTCCTTGGCTTCGCGGCAGGCTCGCGAACATCAGGGCGTTCGTGGATTCCTGCCTCCTTGGCTTCGCGGTGGGCTCGCAAACGTTAGGGAATTCGTAGGGCGTTCCCACATCCTTCACTTCACGGTGGGTTCTCAAACATCTGGGCATTCGTGGGGCGTTCCCGCCTCCTTTGCTTCGTGGCGGCCACGTCGCTCAGAGGAGCTCCGCATCGAGGCTTCATGGGGAGGCGTGTGGGATTCTTTTCCTTCTTCCCTTTGCATTCAATATTTTGGCACCAACAAATTCCCCCCCCCCCTAGACTTGGATCCGCAAAGGGATCGAGGTTCAAAGTCTGAGGGAAAATCGCCAAAATTATAGGCGGTTCGCGATGCGGACTTGCGAAGGGGCGCGCTGGGATGACAGTGGTTGCGCATTCCGGACACGCCACGATGCTCCATGTGGGTGGGACGCACCGCGAAGCACTGGGTTAGCTGCCTATAAATATGAGGGTTGACCTCTATTTTTTCTTCTCGCGACTTTTGTCCTTTTGCGCTCTCGACTTCGCGAAGCTCCGCATACTCCACGTCTGCTCTCCGCGAATCAAGCTCTGCGGCGAAGCACGAGTCTTAGACTTCAAGAACATGCCAATAGAACTTCTGTTTGCAAGACTATTCCAGGCTCCACGTCTTGGTTTTTCACCAGAGCTTCGCAAGAGCTCTTCACGAGCAACCTTCGTGACCCGATCCGAAATTTTTTCTAGTTCCGAAACAAAAATGGACCATCGAGAAGCTGTGTGGGGGGTGCTTGCAGACGCCGCCCAGAGAGATGAGATCGCCAACTGTCAGGGCCTTGGAAAGATAGTCCAAAGTCACTTGGACCATAATTCTTTGATATAACTACTATCAGATAGTCAGAATAACTATCCGTAGTGCAAGAAGATTCCCTTGTATGGCTTCGGGCTGAGGGATGATGTCTTCATTCCTGAGGCGAGTAAGGACGAACTAGCTTGCGGGTTCAGGAGCACACCATGCTAGCACCAGTGGTTCAGGGCGGTCGACGGTCATGCACCGGAGGACTTCACACCCATCACTATCGACTGTCTCTACAACCATGTGAACAATATTGACGGGAAGCCACTACAACCGGAGACGTCCCCTCCTCGGTACCACACCATGCTGAAGGTGGCTTTGCAGGATTCAAAGAAGGGGTGGTCCGATTAGTGGGACATGCGCCAGGGCGGCAACTTCACCAATGACTGGGCATGGGCATACTGGGTAGGTTCCTCATGTGAAGAGTTTGGGGCCAAGCTGAGGAGAGTGGGTTTGTATAAGGCAGCATGGGCCTTCCAACTCCACATTTACCAACCAAAATAGCTAATGCTGGAGCTGTTGAGCATATGGTCATATAGGACCAATACTTTTCACATGCACCATGGGGAGGTGGGCATTAGTCTGTGGGATGTCCATCATATTTTGGGGGTACCGATCCTGGGGGCCATGTATGATGAGTTTCTCCCTGTCATGAGCGTGTGGGAGGATACGGAGCAGATGCCGCGAATGGCGTTGGTACTGATGGCACTAGTCCCTGGAGGGGAAAAGGATGCAGTGAGAGATGTCCACTTTAAGAAGTGGTTCAATCTGTTCCTGAACTTCCCGGAGAATCTAGAGTTCCCTCCAAGGCCTCGAACTTGTCCGAAGGCAGCTCAACAGGGTAAGGAGCACTTGTATTGGCGGGTCTTGGAAGACATCAAATGGAAGACTTGGGGTTTTAGTGTCATCATTGAACAGCAGCCAATAGTCAGGCTGGCGGAGTTTAATGCAGCCCTTATTTGTGGTTGGATCCTACCGGGGAGGGATACCAACATGGGGGGTGCGACCCAGCTCGTTCATCACGACGTCAATGCTGGCCATGGGGCAGCGGGTCAATCTGGGTATTCCAATGCTCGCCAAGCTGTACATAATGTTGCGGCACGTTAGCGAGGGAAAGAAGCTTCAAAGGATATGCGGGCCCTTCCACCTTCTATATTGGTGGATTGTGGTGCACATCAGAGGGATTTATGAGTATCCAAACCCTATCTCGACGCCGGGATCAAACTTCCACCCCTCCGTTCTGAATGTGGCAGGGAGCTTCCCATTCAAACTAACAGTACTGATGGTGCTGAACCAGGTGTGGAGGGAGGATGAGTTTTACTTCCACCCATTTCCATTGCCGATGGGGGTACTCACTGATGACGGGAAGGGAACAGAAGAGCACCAGGCTTATCTCCTAGCCTTTTGAGGTGGAGTTTTGGTGGCACGAGTGGACTGTGAGCCGCTCTGTGAACCATACACCACAAATCGGTTTGCGAGTCAGTTCAGGTGCCTCCAGCGGTTGACCCCGCAGGTCTACTGGGAGGTGCGTCACGAGGAGCACCTGTGTGTGATGAGGTAGTTGTGGATCATGTTCACACGGGAAGATGGGAAGATGCAAATTGCATTACCTCCATCCACCGCCACTTTCGGATTGGTGAGGGGGTATGCCATCAGCTAATAGGCGACTTATCTGGGGGAGATGTTGAGGCATCCAACCATTTGGGTTGGTGACGGCGGGCCTCCCCTATCCCGAGGTCGGGGTCGGAGGGCAGGGCCTCTCGTGGTGGCAGGGCTGCCGTGGTGGTGAGACCTGCACCGGATAAGGGTGTGGTAGCAGCGGCGGATCCGGTGATTCCAGAAGAGCAGGGCCATCCAAAGGGGCAGCCGCTGGGGGGATTCCGTAGGATATCCACTCAGGCTCCAGGGAAGCGGCTGCGTCATATTGACATGCCAGAGGATGCCATCTTCCCGAAGGCCTAGGACATTTGCGATGTCACACGGCAACACCTCAGTCTGCCCGAGATGTGGGAACTCCTGAACCGTTGAGGGATTGTTATGCCAGGTATAGGCCCAATCCGGGTTGGTTTCACAGCGTCTCCGGTGGAGGCGGAGCAATATTTAGTTGAGCTGGAGGACTACGTTCACTCCAGTGGTGTCCCACACCCAATGACAGACCGGGCGAGGGTACTGCTGGATCAGACGGTTCCACCATAGATGTCAGCCACCGATCTGAGGGAGAACTTCCCCCTGTTGGAAGAATCATAGGACTCCTCTTGGGAGGATGAGGCTAGCGGAGGGAGCCCGTTGTATGAGGGAGAAGTCAGAGATCAAGACTCAGATTCTGATGATTTCGTAGAGGCTCTTGAGGTATCATTCTGAGCTTCTTTCCTCAAGGTCCGTTCTCAGGCCATCATGGATTTCTTACCGATGTTTTAACCATGCAGGAGGAACTTGTATGCAGTCCTCTCTCTCTCTGCTTGGCGGGTGGTCATGCAAGACCTTTAGAACCCGCACCTACGGCTGCGTCCAGTTCTGCATCTGGTGGGGCCAGAGCGCCCAAGGTGGCTCCCCTAGAATCTCCAGACCTTCCAACAATATACGGAGGGCCACGCCTCGGGGTCCCGTCAGCATCGACTCAAGAGAAGAAGCAGGATTCGATCTCCATAAGTTTCCTCTACTAGATTCATTGCTGTCATATGTAGATTGTGCCAACTAATGTTTATGTCCCTCTCTGTCGTACAGTTCTTCGACTAGCATGAGCTGCTGCAGCAAGGCAGGTCGGGATGTCTGGTGGCATCCCTCCTAGGGGCATGCCGGTGATGGTGGAGATAGTCCCCCCATCTCCCTGAGCTTCAACACACACTATCATTGGGGGGACCACCAGCAGGGTTTTGCCCGAGGTTATTAAGGTGGAGTCCAATGACGAGGATCAATTGGCCGACCCATGTCCCATCACGGCTGCTCCGGCGCCAGATGTCACGCCAGATTCAACGCCAGATGCAGATCCTACCGAGGACTTCTTGCAAGCATATCCTGCGTACGAGCCTACCAATCGTGCGGACTGGGACGAAACAGCCTCCGACGAAGAAGACAACAGCATAGTCCGTCGCCGATCATGGAATCTAATCACACGCTTCATCAAGGACACCCCCAAGTGCTATGGCTGAATGAAATGGACAGACTTCGCTCGTGGCTGCACGAACTGTGCGCTGGGGGAGTGGATGCCCAATGTCCTCATGCACTCATCTGATATCTCATGGCCGAGAAGATCCGGGAGTATGATCGCGGGCTCGGCGTGGGCTGGCAGTGGAGGAAGGTGACTAACATCAAGAAGCTCCAGGAGGCTGAATGTGTGGTCCAATAGCTGCAGGCTCGGGCAGATGAGCACTCAGCCTCTCTTAATACACAATCTGAGCTGATCTCACATTAGAAGGCCCAGCTGGCGGAGGTATAAAAGAATATGAGGTAGGCTTCTGGAAATATGGCTGCCATTCAGGTCGGCATAGAGAGGGCCAGGGCCAAGGCTGACGAACTGCGCCCTGCCGCTGCTGAGGAGGAGGGGGAGCTAAGTCAGTGGCAGCAATTCCTGCACGCCACAAGTCGACGGGTGGCGGAGTTATAATGCTCTTTTGACGGGGTCAATCCATCCATGGGGGAGTCGACCCACGGGTACTATAACAATTACAAACCTTTTAATGGTACTTTTCTGCTTCGTCTTTCTTCTCTCTTGGAATGTCATAACATGCACGATTTCCACTATTTGCATTGGTTCATTACATCCCAACCATGTTTGCGGGACGTCTGGCGACAACTCCCTAAGCTAACGTGGGTCAGGCCCGATTTGATAAACAAGATATAGTTGCATCATCGCCCTACCCAACATAGGAGTGGAAACCAGGTTTTGGGCATCTAGGGTTTGGATAACCAGTCCAGATTTCTGACAGATGGGAGAGACCTGGCCGGAGAAGGAAGTTCTCAAAACAGCCGAATTATTGTTTCTTAAGTGTGATCTTATGCACGAATGGTGCAATGCCAGGGGCACTGAAATCTGTCCGAATATATGGAAATGGGAGGCATGAATTTATGATACCCAAGATTCGGAACGTTGTGGGGGTAACATGACAATGGGAGATTGCTGTTGACCATGGAGAAAACGCAGCATCCATATTACATTAGCCTGAAATGGAGACAAAAAATGAGGGTCGACCATTGAACATGTTTGAAACATGGGACCATGTCATAAATGTTTTCGATCAATCCTTCGGGACGTTGGCTCAGGACAGTAGGCGGACCCTAGGTCAAGCATCCATACTGTTAAGGGGTCCTTTCAAACATGACCAGTCTTCCGGAACGTTGGCCCAGGATGGTAGGTGAGCCGATGCGGCATGAGACCAGGCCGTTAGGGGGTCCCTTCAGACATCAAAGGGGATGAGGGTCCGAATAAGGGGCACGAAAAGTGTGGAATATGAAGCGATGGTTTGTCCGAATAGAATCCAACACTCATGTAATTACACCATCATGGTGGGAGTATGCCAGATGGGCGCATCAGTTTGATTATGGATCCTTCCTTCTTTGGGACAGGGCCTCTCTATCGAGGGGGTATGTCTCTTCCCAATGGGATCTTGGGGCATGCTGAACTTGTTCAGGGCAGAGTCATATTTACATGGTCCTCTACGAGGGGTCCGGCCAGGGGT
Organism: Viscum album; assembly: GCA_963277665.1. Classification (NCBI taxonomy): domain Eukaryota; kingdom Viridiplantae; phylum Streptophyta; class Magnoliopsida; order Santalales; family Viscaceae; genus Viscum; species Viscum album. The sequence continues at coordinate 1,007,012,426 of OY728140.1, forward strand.
CCGGAAAGGGGAAGGATAGGATTAATGATTCCTATGGGCTGGACCCGAGGCAAAATACCTGGCTGTCTCTATGTATCCCATGAGGGTGGGAATCAAGACACACGTAGTTTTGGAAGCGCAGTGTAGTCAAAGACCAACACTGGCAGGTGAAATCCTCTCTGACGGAGGCTATGGTGCATCCCATGATTAACACGAGGCATCCTGAACGTGCTCAGGGTAGAACCGCAGTTTAGTGGCGTGTGTTTGAGGACATATGGACTCTTATAGTTTAATGGCATATGATAGGACGTGTAGTGAAAGAGAAGAGCCAAGGGAGCATATGGTGTGGTAGTTATGAAACCGATGTGAATGAGGACTTGGAGTCCAAATCACACCACGTACCCCCGGAGGAAACTCTCCAGGTCGAGGGACCAAGAGTGAGGATTAGGCTGGGCCCAAAGCCGAGTGGTCGGGCGTTCCTATGTACCCCATGAGGATGGGAATAAAGCCATACATAGTTCCTAAAGTGCATTTTAACAACATGTGGGACGATGAGAAGCCTGGACTTGTTGGTTCACATCCTTCCAAAACTACTAAGCCCATGTGATTCATGCTCGATGTGGGAAACAAGAAGTAGTGGTGAGACTTTCCCGACACATAAAGGGGCAGGTTAGGGTAAGGGGACGCTCGGTGAATACCGGCCCCATGATACTAACATGACCATGTGGCGCACCTAGATGCGTGAAAAGATATAGCCGAGTATGTTGGAATTCCACTTGAACATGAGGAAGTGGAAATGTGTGAATCATGACGCTCGAGATTTGGATCATAATGATGGCGACGTGATGATAGAGGATAACTGTTAACCATGGCGGAAACGCAGCATCCATATCGCATTATCCTAGAACGGGGAAAGACAAATGAGAGTCGACCGTTGACCATGTTCGAAACATGGGACCATGTCACAAATGTTTTCAGGGATCCGTAGAGACGTTGGCCTGAAACGATCAGAGGGACCTTAGGTCCAGCGTTAATGGGGAGCCCTTAATCCTAGTATCCATGTCTTATGAGGGTCCTTTTGGATGTGGAAGAGGATGAGGATCCAAATAGAGAGCTCACGAAGCTTGGTCGTGGGATGAGGGGAATGTCCCTATGAAAATCCCACTCTCTGGGCACTTTGTCAAAACATATCTGAACATGACAACTAGGTGTATTAGATAGAGGGAGCAGAGTCCTTTATCATAGAGAGGTCTTAGTTTAGGGTCGTAGAATTCAGACCATCTGGGGAGTGCTCGAGCCGAGGGACCGAACATGAAAGTTAGGCTAGGCCCGTGGGGGAGTTCTCAGGCACTCCTACGTATCCCATAAGGATGGGAATCAAGCCATACGTAGTTCTGAAGAAAGTTAGGATGGGCCTGTGTGCAACGCCCCGACCCTAGTTACCTAGAGTCGGTGCCTTATTTTAATACATTGGAATGATTACAAGGAATCAAGTCCCAAAGGACCGATCAGTTTAGCAGTCTTGGAAAATATATTACATACATGAATGTTACATTACACTTCATAGCATACAAAACAACATAAATAATCTTTTATGAATGCCATTATTCCCTTGTCTTAACCCTTCATATTAATCACAATATACTTCTTTAAATCCTGGGAAAAATAAAACATAGAAAGGGGTGAGTTCAAACACTCCGTAAGGGTAAGCAATATAATATAAACTTTCATAAATAAGCATAAAAATTTAAGGCAATGTATAACTAACAAAAAATCCATTTAAATATAAACATAAACATATTATGGAAAAAATAAAATTAAATAATTCCATTTACTTATTCACATGGATATTCTATGTAACACCCCAAGCTTTTACTTTACGCTTTTCATTGAATAATGTGATAGCGTGTGTTGTACGCAACATCGAGTTCTAACACACCACAACCAATCAAACTAGCCGTTATGAATAGTAATACCTACTTTTTGAAAGTATATATATATTTTATATTTCAAAATGGACTTTATTTTTGGATTCAGAATATCTAAATTATCCTAAGTTGAATTTTTGGTATTTTTCTGAGAACTTCCAATTTTTATGAATAGTGAAAAATATTTAAAAACAATTTTTTTAATAAAAATAATTTATAGTGATAAATTATATTATTTAGTGGTTTTAAAGTATAATTAGAATATAATTTTACCATTTTATCCAATGGTGTTCATTAGAAATAATTTCACTTTGAAATTGGACAAAAACAATTGTCAATCTTTTGATATATATTGTTTCTTAAAAACACGCTATTTGTTGTAACAGTGAGAATTAATTATAAAATTATTTAATGAAACTTATATGTTTGGAATTTTGTAAAATAGACATTATTTTTGAATTCGGAATATCAATTATAGCTTAGGGTGAAATTTTGGCATTGTTCTGAAAAACTTCAATTTTTGATGAATAGTGAAACTAATAAGTGGTAGTTAAAAAACTGAATTTTTCATAAAACTTAATTTTACTGCTTCTGTGATTGGAATTTAAAAAATCCTAGAGACACGGTTAATATCAAGGAGTAAAATGTGGTTCAATGAGATGAAAATAATTTTTGGTGAATAGTAACTTTTTACTTTTATTTACCACGCTTAAAAGTAAATAGGGTAATTAAGGGTAAAAATGATATTAATATTACCCTAACACATGTCATAATTATATTGAAAAAGTGTATCTCGACAAAAAACAACCTTAGGAATAAAAAATTATCATTTAGGTCCACTTGGATTAGATTAGGACATTTATTATTATTTAATTCAAAGAAGAGTTAAAAGAGTTAAAATCAAAGTTTATTTACTAAAACATTATTAATATAGAGTTATACATAATATAAATTAGATTTTAAATATTAATTAGAAAGATAAAATGATTTCCAACATAATTAGAGTTTATTTATAATTTTTAGACATTAAATAATTTAATTTATTTATGACACAATGATGATGCAGTAATTACCTAATTAATGAAAAATTAGAATAATTTATATTATAAATACCCAAATAAATATAATTTGAGACTATTTATGAATTACACTAATTTTCTAGGTTAATATGACATGTTATTATTGACTTAAGTAACTTTGTTCGAAGTAATCATTCAGTTAGGATTTTCAAAAAAATCAATTATTGAATAGTGTCAAAATTTACATAAAACAGTTTTTAAAACAAATATTATATTATTAATTGATATTAAATTCCTAAAAAATCTAAGGTTCAGCTAAGAGACTTATATAATGATAGGTGTATCATTAATGGACCACTTTTGGGTCTCTTGGATGTATATAGTAAGTTTATTAACCATATAATATAAAAATACAAAGAGACATTGTAAAAGTGAAACTAATTAACTAAGAGTTAATACTTAAAGATAAGGTTAATATAGTAACCCAAACCTTTCTAAATTCTATTGGTTGAGAGTTTTTAGACCTATCCTCACCTTAAACTTTAAATAATCCACTTTGGATCTATTAGAAACCGAATATGACTTTATTATAAAATAATATTTCTAGCTTTTCCAAAGGTACCCCTCACCCCTCTTATAAAAGGGCACTCTACCTTCTCATTAACTCACATCTTCAAAGCCTTTTTGTTCGGCCAAACTCTGCCCAAATACTCTCTCAACATCCCTTAATTCATCCTAGAGGACTTCCTTTAGTCATAAAGCCATCCTAAGGAGCCCTTTTGATCAAATCAAAAGGAAGAACCCGAAGAAGAGGTAATGTTTTCACCACCCTTTTCAAATTCATTTCTTATTCAACAACTTCTTTCTTTGTTATTACCATTATAAAATAATAAATCCAGTATCTTATATATACTGTGATTTTATTATAAATATGGTACAACCATATTTAGTATTCTATTAATCCTTTGAATAACATGTCATCATACGTGTGTACGTACGGCTTACCGTCTCCACGTCATGGTGTAATTGTTATTCAATAAATAATTATTTGGATGGGTATAATAATGATTTATAATTCATTAAAATAGTAAATATAACATGATACTAATTCTGTATATATGATATACCATCCAATTATATATTATTTTAATATCAAAAGAATGATATTGTCGCTCATGCGTACATACGGACTACCGTCTCCACGAACACGATGAGATTCATTCTCCATCGTATCCATTCAAGTATAATTATCATTTGATGATTTAAAAATAATGTTTAAGGACTTGATATAATTCTGGATATGAATAATATACAACCTATCCATTACCAACATGGCTTACGTAACAAAACATATAAAAGAAAACGAGTAAGTTACACCCGAAACAACGATAATACTAAGATATTATGAACAAATAAATGTTAAAAGATCATATATGATATCATATTAATGTATATGATTCTTGTATAATTTAATAAAAATTAGTTCACCATTATACAAGAGGTTAAACTACCCCCAACCAAGGAAAAGAACAAGGTAAGGGTTTATTTCTCAATCTCATCATTATCCGAGGTTGTTTATACGTAATAATCTACTGGGATTTCTTTATCATCCACATCCATGTTTCTTAAAAATGTATTTCAATTTTTTTTTACTATTTACATGAATATGGATTAAAGTTATTTATACACTTGTTTGACTTTTTATAAGAGGTTTATAAATTAATATTTCCGTCATTTTCCAAACAAGGTGATTTTTAACCTTTTTGACAGAATTAAGGTAAGAATTTTTTTTTTAACTTATACGGCGGGTGCGGCTATTTTACGCCGTTATAAAATCATCAAAGCTTTCCTTACAAGATTATAAGAATATTTTCAAAGAAAATGTTTTATTTTATAAATATATGACTCTTAAATGATTTCAAAATAGAAAGAGATATTTCTCTAAAAAGAGTTTTTATTTCATCTATGTCAACATCCTTTGATGGATTTTACGCTTATTTGATGTTGATTTATTATGATACAAAACTTATATATTGTATTGAAGGTTTTGTGATATTTTTGACGGTGGATGTGTTATTTTTATACCATTCATGGTTTATGGACAAATTATTGACATTTCATATGCTATTTTTAATACGAATGTTTATGTTATGTTTAAACCTGTTCATATGAGGAATGCATTAGACTTATTATGTGGCGGGTGGAGCCCGCTATAGCTCCTCGATGCATCGGTATGTATCATGAGACAAACTAGTGTCTTGGCACAAGGCCTTGGAAAAATTTTATTTGTAGTCTTGGCACGAGGCCTTGGCTATGTGGTTATGATAGTCTGGCATTATGGATTCCATCATTATGAAAGTGGTTATTGATATTGAATGTGATTATTCGATTAGTATAATATCCATGTGAATAAGTAAATAGAATTATTTCATTTTATTTCTTCCATACTATGTTGAAGTTCAAGTTTAAAAGGCTTTTGTTTTAGTTATAAACTCCTTTAAATGTTTATTTTCATTTATGAAAGTTTCCGCTATATTGTTATCCTTACTGGGCATTTGAGCTCACCCCTTTTCTATGTTTTATTTTTTCCAGGATGTAAAGAAGTAAATTATGAATGACCTGTAGGGATATTATGAGGGGATAATAGTGTAGACTATGGAGACAATATGTTGTTGTAGTAGTTTTTCACTTTATGATGTAATGTAAAACTTTATGAATATATCTAGTGTTTCCAAGGCTACTAAACCAATCGGTCTTTCAAGATTTGATCTTTCTTGTGATCATGCCAATGTTATGTAATAATGAATCAACTCTGGGTAACTGGGGTCGGGGCATTACAATTGGTATCAGAGAAATTTTAGTACAAACCTTGGAAGCTAGATTTAGATAAACTCTGATTAGAGCAAATAGACCTAAGATGGACATTGAGGATTAGAATAGAAGAACTTCCTAGAATTTTGGTATTGTAGAGATTTTGTGAGTTTTCCGAGAAATACATCTCTGTCTGGATACGAGAAGGTAGAGGCGGCTCTAGCACAGATGTACCTAGGGGTAAAACCCAAAATCACCGCTTTGATCTAGACTTGAACAGGAACTGGTGCACGACAATGGGCCTTGCTGTACTCTTGATTATGACACTTCCAGAGGATATGCTTAGGATAACTATCATTTTCTTTATAAATCATTATGAAGGGTTCATGATTATATACTTCCTCAAAGAAATTTTTTTTTTGATTATGGATTATATCCATAAATAGTTCAATTTATGTTATGTGTTTTATAAGTATGGGATTATGTATTTTGATTCATAAACCGATCTAGTTTATGCCATTGTCTAGAAATGGAGCCTAGTGGAAGAAATGGAAACCGTATCAATGAACACATTCCATGTAGGGATTTCCCCCCTGCTCAAGATAATTATAGTGGAGCTGGTGATGCAACTGGTGCTAATCAGCTAATCACCATACTGGGACAACTCACTTAGATTATGAATAATAACCCTACCCGTATAGAGAACCCTGATCCGCAGCATGGAGGATCAATGTTAGATCGCTTCATGAGGAAACAACCACCAATGTTCAATGGGATTACAAATCCCTTAGTAGCTGAGCAATGGATAAATTCCCTAGAGAAAATATTTCAGGATATGGGGAGTAGTGAAAGGGAAACAGTTATCATGGAAGTTTACCGCCTCACTGGAGATGTTGATCAATGGTGGTCATTGATTCAAAACACGAAGGATGATGATGAAGTATCAAATATGGAATGCAGGGAGTTCAAAGATCTGTTTTTAGAAAAATACTTTCCTCGTGACCATCGAGCAGATATGGAAAGGCAATTTCTGAGTCTGAGACAAAAGGAAGATGAGAATGTCGCAAATTATGAGGCTAACTTTACAAGGTTAGAAAGGTATGCTAGAGATTATATACGTAACCCAAGAAGTAATATTAATCTTTTCTTTGATGAGTTAAAACCATTTCTACGTTGAGCATTAGTCTCACAATCCTTCTCGTCATACGAAGACATTGTCTCATGTGCTATCAAGACAGAAAAGGAATTCTCTAAGTCTTATGACTTTAAAGCAAATCAAGAGAAGAAGAGATCTGCTGATCAATCTAGGAATGGAAATAAGAATAAGAAGGGAAAGGTTTAATATCCATCCTATGGTAAATGTGGGAAGAAACACCCCGGTACTTGCTTGAAGGGAATGGGAGTCTGTTAAAAATGTGGTGAAAAAGTCCACCAACCTCGTGATTGTAAAGGGAAGAAGGAAGCTACCAATGTTAAGTGCTAAAATTGCAGGGAGATGGGACATTATCAAAATGAATGTCCTAATATTCACGGGAAATTACCTCAGAAAAGGCCAAGGGATCAAGGCCAATCTTTTGTTATCACTACTGGTGAGGTAGAAGCTCCAAAAGACGTGGTGGCAGGTAATTTAATGGTTTCCTCAAGTTTAGCAAATGCATTATTTGATTCTGGATCATCGCATTGTTTCATATCTTCCCAGTTTTCTAAGAAAATTAGATATTTCCAATTTGATTTAACAAGGGAGTTGTTAGTTAATACTCCTAAGGGAAGTATCATTGCAACAAAGTTTTGTGAATCAGTCCCCATTAGAGCACATAAATGTTCTTTATCTGCTGATCTCATCATCATACCTATGATTGAGTTTGATATAATCCTTGGTATAGATTGCCTTTCGGACTATGATGCGAAGATTTATTGTAAGAATAAGGAGGTTACGATTTTTGATGATGATGATAAGGAACACCTTATCTTTAGAGAAGAATCGTCACCACCTAATTCTTATCTAGATCCACCCCCAGTAGCTCAACTAAATTCAATTATTGGGGAGGAAGATAATGAAATGACTATGGGTGAGGAAAGTAATGTTCACATAGAGGATGTACCTGTTGTGAAAGAATATGTAGATGTATTTTCAGAAGATTTACCTGGACATCCTCCAGAACGAGAAGTTGAGTTTTCCATTGATTTAATTCCGGGATCAAGGCCTATATCGAAGACCACTTATAGAATGGCCACTGTAGAATTAGTCGAACTAAAGAAACAACTAGAAGAATTGAGTAATAAAAGATTTATTCATCCTAGTGTTTCTCCATAGGGAGCCCCTGTTCTTTTTGTTAAAAAGAAAGATGGATCTATGAGGTTATGTATCGACTACAGGGAGATCAATGCTATAACAATAAAGAACAAGTATCCCATACCTCATATTGATGATTTATTTGACCAACTGCTTAGAGATCAATACTTTTCAAAGATTGACCTTCGATCTGGATACCATTAGTTGTGTGTAAAGAAGTAAGACATTCCGAAGACAGCATTTCAAACTAGGTACAGGCATTACGAGTTTACTGTAATGCCTTTTGGATTGACTAATGCACCCTCTATATTCATGGATCTGATGAATAGAGTTTTCAAGGAGTATCTCGATGAATTTGTGGTGGTATTTATGGATGATATCTTGGTATACTCCAAAATATACGAAGATCATAAACGTCACATGTACATTATCCTGAAGACTCTGAGAAGACATGAATTATATGGGAAGTTTAGCTAGTGTTAATTTTGGCTTCATGAGATTTCTTTTCTTGACCATATTGTCTCTAAAGATGGAATCTATGTTGATCCTTCTAAGACTAAGGCAATCCAAGAATGGCCAGAACCTACGAGTATAACTGAGGTACGCAGTTTTATTGGTTTAGCAGGTTATTATCGACGTTTTGTCCAGAATTTTTCAAGATTGGCTAACCCATTAACGAAGCTCACACGTAAAGGGGTTAAATTTGTTTTTAAAAAAGAGTGTGAAGAATGTTTCAAATAACTGAAGAGAATATTAGTCAATGCTCTGATATTGACTCTACCATCGGGGAATGATGGGTTCCTTATTTATAGTGATGCATTGAAGAAAGGACTTGGTTATGTCCTTAGGCAGAATGATAGGGTTATTGCCTATGCATCACGATAGTTGAAAATTCATGAACAAAACTATCCTACTCATGATCTCGAGTTAGCATCTCTGATCTATTCTTTGAAGATATGGAGGTACTACCTCTATGGTGAAAATGTGAGATTTATACTGATCACAAGAGTTTGAAGTATATTTTCTCACAAAAAGAACTCAACATGAGGCAAAGGAGATGGCTTGAATTACTTAAGTATTATGATTGCACAATACAATACCACCTGGGGAAGTCAAACAAGGTGGAAGATGCTTTGAGAAGAAAAGACCATGGAGTTTTGAACAATATGAGAAATGAAAGGGATCCAATTTTCAAGGATCTAGTGAAGATGGACATGGGAATAACCAGGGAAGGTGAAACATCAATGCTTTTTCAAATGGTTGTCAAACCATCTTTACTAGAAAGGATTAAGAGTTCTCAGACCGATGATGAAGAATTTCAAATGAAGATTAAAGCTTTGAATGATGGGAGATTGAGAGACTTTTTGTATGAAGATGGAATTTTGAAATTCTGGAAGAGACTTTATGTTCCCAATATACCTGACCTAAAAACGGAATTTCTAGATGATGTTCATAGTTCCAAATTCTCTATACACCCTGGGAGCACCAAAATGTATAGATATTTGAGGGAACATTTTTGGTGGGACAACATGAAGAGGGAGATTGCTGATTTTTTGTCAAGATGTATGGTTTGTCAACAAGTGAAATCTGGAAGGCAATAGCTTGGAGAATTCATGCAACCTCTTCTCATACCGGAGTGGAAATGGGACAATATTACGATGGACTTTTTCATGGGGCTACCAAAGACTCCTAGAAGGAATGATGCAATATGGGTTATTATTGATCATCTTACCAAGTAATCACATTTTCTTTCTATAAGAGAAGATCTACCACTAGAACGTCTAGCAAGACTATATATTAATGAAGTTGTGAGACTTCATGGAGTACCCCTATCGATTGTTTCTGATCGTGATCCCCATTTTACTTAAAGATTCTGGAAAAGTCTTTAGAAAGCCTTGGAAACTAAACTTCATTTGAGCACTACCTTCCACCCTCAAACAGATGGACAATCAAAACGAACTATTCAAACCTTAGAAGACATGTTGAGATCTTGCTCACTTTACTTTCAGGGTATGTGGGATCAATATTTACCTCTGGTAGAATTTTCCTATAACAATAGCTTCCATTCGAGTATTCAGATTGCACCATATTAAGCGTTATAAGGAAAGAGATGTCGTACACCAACCTGTTGGGATGACGTTGGTGAAAGAAAACGTGTTGGTCCAGAACTGGTGGAGGAAATGATGGAAAAGGTTAAGGTAATCCAAAATCACATCAAAGCAGCTCAAAGTAGGCAGAAGAGCTATGCCGATAATCGAAGGAAGGATTTGGAATTTCAAGTTAGTGATCATGTTATCCTGAAGGTATCTCCTTGGAACGGAGTCATTAGTTTTGGTAAGAAAGGTAAATTGAGTCCCAGGTACATCGGACCAATCGAAATTCTAGAACGAATTGGGGTTGTAGCTTACCGATTGGAAATGCCGCTAAGTCTCTTCAAAGTTCACGATGTGTTCCACATATCTCTATTGAGGAAATACATGCCTGACCCAACGCATGTAGTCACCTATGAGGAATTATAACTGGAACCCAATCTGTCTTATTCCGAAGAGCCCGTCAGGATTCTTGATACGAGAGAACAAGTATTGAGAAATCGGACGACGCGTCTGGTAAAAGTTTTGTGGAGAAACCATAAGATAGAAGAGGCAATGTGGGAACCCGAGGAACTTATGATGAAAAACCACCAGAGTATTTTAATACGGTTGTATTCTAGAAATTTTGAGGGTGAAATTATTTGAAGGAGGGGAGAATGTAACACCCCAAGCTTCTACGATACACTTCTTTTTGAATAATGTGATAGCGTGTGTTGTACGCAACATCGAGTTCTAACACACCATAACCAATCAAACTAGCCATTATGAATAGTAATACCTACTTTTTGAAAGTATATATATATTTTATATTTCAAAATGGACTGCATTTTTGGATTCAGAATATCTAAATTATCCTAAGTTGAATTTTTGGTATTTTTCTGAGAACTTCCAATTTTTATGAATAGTGAAAAATATTTAAAAACAACTTTTTTAATCAAAATATTTTATAGTGATAAATAATATTATTTAGTAGTTTTAAAGTATAATTAGAATATATTTTTCCATTTTATCCAATGGTGGTCATTAGAATTAATTTCACTTTGAAATTGGATAGAAACAATTGTCAATCTTTTGATATATATTGTTTCTTAAAAACACGCTATTTATTGTAATAGCGGGAATTAATTATAAAATTAATTAATTCAACTTATATGTTTGTAATTTGGTAAAATAGGCCTTATTTTTGAATTCGGAATATCAATTATAGCCTAGGGTGAAATTTTGGCATTATTCTGAAAAACTTCAATTTTTGATGAATAGTGAAACTACTAAGTGGTAGTTAAAAAACTGCATTTTTCATAAAACTTAATTTTACCGCTTCTGTGATTGGAATTTAAAAAATCCGAGAGACACTGTTAATATCAAGGAGTAAAATGTGGTTCAATGATATGAAAATAATTTTTGGTCAATAGTAACTTTTTACTTTTATTTACCACGGTTAAAAGTAAATAGGGTAATTAAGGGTAAAAATGATATTAATATTACCCTAACACATGTCCTAATTCTATTGGACATGTCTATCTGGACCAAAAATAACTTTATAAATAAAATATTATCATTTAGGTCCACTTGGATTAGATTAGGACATTTATTATTTAATTCAAAGAAAAGTTAAAAGAGTTAAAATCAAAGTTTATTTACTAAAACATTTTTAATATAGGGTTATACATAATATAAATTAGATTGTAAATATTAATTAGAAATATAAAATTATTTCCTACATAATTATATTTTATTTATAATTTTTAGACATTAAATAAGTTAATTTATTTATGACACAATGATGATGCAGTAATTACCTATTTAATGATAAATTAGAATAATTTATATTATAAATACCCAAATAAATATAATTTGAGACTTTTTATGAATTAAAATAATTTTATAGGTTAATATGACATGTTAGGATTAACTTAAGTAACTTTTTTCAAAGTAATAATTCTGTTATGAGTTTCACAAAAATCAATTATTGAATAGTGTCAAAATTGACATAAAAGAGTTTTTAAAACAAATATTATATTATTAATTGATATTAAATTCCTAAAAATTTAAGGTTCATCCAAAAGACTTATATAATGATATTTGTATCATTAATGGACCACTTGGGGGTATCTTGGATATATATAGTAAGTTTATTAACCATATAATATAAAAATACATAGAGACATTGTAAAAGTGAAACTAATTAACTAAGAGTTAATACTTAGAGATAAGGTTAATATAGTAACCCAAACCTGTCTAAATTCTATTGGATGAGATGTTTTCGACCCCTACCCACCTTAACCTTTAAATAATCCACTTTGGATCCATTAGAAACCGAATATGAATTTATTATAAAATAATATTTCTAGCTTTTCCAAAGGTGCCCCTCACCCCTCTTATAAAAGGGCACTCTACCTTCTCATTAACTCACACCTTCAAAGCCTTTTGGTTCGGACAAAATCTGCCCAAATACTCTCTCAAATTCCCTCAATTCAACCTATAGGACTTCCTTTAGTCATAAAGCCAACCTAAAGAGCCCTTTTGATCAAATCAAAAGGAAGAACCCGAAGAAGAGGTAATGTTTTCACCAACCTTTTTCAAATTCATTTCTTATTCAACTTCTTCTTTCTTTGTTATTACTATTCTAAAATAATAAATCCAGTATCTTATATATACTGTCATGTTATTATAAATATGGTATAACCATATTCAGTATTCTATCCATCCTTTGAATAACATGTCACCATACGTGCGTACGTACGACTTACCGTCTCCACGTCGTGGTGTAATTATTATTCAATAAATTATTATTTGGATGGGTATAATAATGATTTATAATTCATGAAAATAGTAAATATAACATGATAATACTTCTTTATATATGATATACCATCCAATTATATATTATTTTAATATCAAAAGAATGATATTGTCGCTCGTGCGTACGTACGGACTACCGTCTCCACGAACGCGATTAGATTCATTCTCCATCATATCCATTCAAGTATAATTATCATTTGATGATTTAAAAATAATGTTTAAGGACTTCATATAATTCTGGATATTAATGATATGAAACCTATACATTACAAACATGGCTTACGTAACAAAACATATAAAAGAAAACGAGTAAGCTAACACCCGAAACAACGATAATACTAAGATATTATTAACAAATCAATGTTAAAAGATCATATATGATATCATATTAATGAATATGATTATTGTATAATTTAATTAAAATTATTTCACCATTATACATGAGGTTAACCTACCCCCAACCAAGTAAAATTACAAGGTAAGGGTTTATTTCACAATCTCTTCATTATCCGAGGATGTTTATACGTAATAATCTACTGGGATTTCTTTATCATCCACATCCATGTTTCTTAAAAATGTATTTCAATTTTTTTTACTATTTACAAGAATATGGGTTAATGTTATTTATACCCTTTTTTGACTTTTTATAAGAGGTTTATAAAGGAATATTTCCGTCGTTTTCCAAACAAGGTGCTTTTTAACCTTTTCGACGGAATTAAGGTAAGAATGTTTTTTAACTTATACGGCAGGTGCGGCTATTTTACGCCGTTATAAAATCGTCAAAGCTTCCCTTACAAGCTTATAAGAATATTTCCAAAGAAAATTTTTTATGTTATAAGTATATTATTCTTAAATGATTTCAAAATAGAAATAGATTTTTCTCCAAAAAGAGTTTTGATTTCATCTATGTCAACATCCTTTGATGGATTCTACGCTTATTTGAAGTTGATTTATTATGATACAAACTTCTATATTGAATTGAAGGTTTTGTGATATGTTTGAATGTGGATGTGTTTTTATTATACCATTCATGGTTTATGGAGAAATTATTGACATTTTGTATGCTAGTTTTAATACGAATGTTTATGTTATGTTTAAACCTGTTCATATGAGAAATGCATTGGACTTAATATATGACGGGTGGAGCCCGCTATAGCTCCTCGATGCATCAGTAGGTCTCATGAGACAAACTAGTGTCTTGGCACAAGGCCTAGGCAAAATCGTATTTGTATTCTTGGCACGAGGCCTTGGCTATGTGGTTATGATAGTCTGGCATTATGCATTCCATCATTATGAAAGTGGTTATTGATATTGCATGTGATTATTGGATTAGTAGAATATCAATGTGAATAAGTAATTGTAATTATTTCAATTTATTTTTTCCATACTATGTTGAAGTTCAAGTTTAATAGGCTTTTGTTTTAGTTATAAAATGCCTTAAATTTTTATTCCCATTTATGAAAGTTTCAGCTATATTGTTATCCTTACTGGGCATTTGAGATCACCCCTTTTCTATGTTTTATTTTTCCGAGGATTTGAAGAAGTAAATTATTAATGACCTGCAGGGTTATTATGAGGGGATAATAGTGTTGACTATGGAGATAATATGTTGTTGTAGTAGTTTTTAACTTTATGATGTAATGTAAAACTTTATGAATATATCTAGTGTTTCCAAGGCTACTAAACCAATCCGTCTTTCGAGATTTGATCTTTCTTGTGATCATGCCAATATTATGTAATAATGCACCGACTCTGGGTAACTGGGGTCGGGGTGTTACATTCTACTAATCAAATAATCACATGAAATATCAATAACCACTTTCATAATTATGGAATTCATAATGCCAGACTATCATAACCACATAGCCAAGGCCTCGTGCCAAGACTACAAATAAGATTTTGTCAAGGCCTTGTGCCAAGACACTAGTTTGTCTCATGAGACCTACCTATGCATCGAATAGCTATAGCGGGCTTCACCCGTCACTTATGAAGTCCAATGCATTCCTCGTATGAATAGGTTCAAACATAACATAAACATTCATATTAAAACTAGCCTACGAAATGTCAATACTTTCTCCATAAACCATTAATGATATAAAAATAACACATCCACAGTCAAACATATCACAAAACCTTCAATGGAAGTTTTGTATAATAAATCAACTTCAAATGAGATTAAAATCCATCAAAGGATGTTGACATAGATGAAAATTATGAGTAAAAATTTTTGAGAGAAATATCCTTTTTGTAAAATCATGTAAAAGTCACACATTTATAAAGGAAGTAATTTAAAAGATATTTTTGAATCAAAGTGTCCCATAACACTTTGAAACTTTTGAAAAGAATTATCATTTCAAAACAGTCATGTACATATTAATAAATCCTTAGAATCATTTTGAAAACATGGACATTAATTAAAAAGATTTAGAAAGATAAATCTTTAAAACATTTGAAATTCTGATCTTGATAAAGAGTACCTTTCAAAATCGTTAAAATATTCATTTTGAAATCATTTTTATGAAAAATGGACATGGATGATAAAAATGTCCTAGTAAATACTTACACATAAACAATCTTGGATAATAATGAGATTGAGGAATTAACCATTACCAATTTGGTAACTTATGAAACATAAAACCCATGAAAGAGGTATCATACAATGAATATGTAAATACACATAAATTATAGTTTACTACACAAAGAATACAATTATGGGCAGTACATAAACCACACAAAAGGTAATAGTGGCAATATGTCATGAATCTCACGGAAATAAGGAGTGAGATGAAAACCCCTTACCTTGTACTTTTAGTTGGTTGGGGGTAGGTTAACCTCCTGTATAATGGTGAAATAATTGTTTTTAAATTATAAAAGAATAATATACATTAATATTATATCATATATTATCTTTTAACATTTCTTTGTTAATAATATCTTAGTATTATCCTCGTTTCGGGTGTTAACTTACTCGTTTTATTTTATATGTTTTGTTACGTAATCCGTGGTTTTCATGGATAGGTTGTATCTTATTAATATCCACAATGATATAAAGTCCTTAAACATTATTTCTAAATCATAAAATGATAATTATACTTGAATGGATACGATGGAGAATGAATCTCATCACGTTCGTGGAGACGGTAGTCCGTACGTACGCACGAGCGACAATATCATTCTTTTGATATTAAAATAATATATAATTGGATGGTATATCATATATACAGAATAATTATCATGTTATATTTTTTATTTACATGAATACACATCATTACTATACCCATCCAAATAATAATGCTTCGAATAACAACTACACCACGACGTGGAGATGGTAAGCCGTACGTACACACGTATGGTGACATGTCATACAAAGGATGGATAAAATAATGAAATATGGTTGTACCATGTTTATAATAACATCAAAGTATATATAATATACTGGAGTTATTATTTTAGAATGGTAATAACAAATAAAAAAGAAGTGTAAGAAGAAAGGAACTTGAAAAAGGGTGGTGAAATCATTATCTCTTCTTCGGGTTCTTCCTTTTGATTTGATCTAAAGGGATCCTTAGGTTGGATTTCTGAATAAAGCATGGCCTCTAGGATGAAGTGAGGAATTTTGAGAGAGTATTTGTTTAGGGTCCATTAATTATACACCTATCATGATATAAGTCTCTTGGCCAAACCTTAGATTTTTAGGAATTTAATATCAATTAATAATATAATATTTGTTTTAAAAACTCTTTTATGTCAATTTTGACACTATTCAATAATTGATTTTTGTAAAACTCATAAAATAATGATTACTTCAAAAAAATATAATTAAATCAATCCTAACATTACATATTAACCTATAAAATTATTGGTATTTATAAAAAGTCTCAAATTAAATTTATTTGGGTATTTATAATATCAACTATTATAATTTTTCACTATTATGGTAATTACCGCATCACCATTGTGTCATAAATAAATTAAATTATTTAATGTATAAAAATTATAAATAAAATAAAACTATGTAGGAAATATTTTTATATTTCTAATTAATATTTATAGTCGAAAATCCAACATATATAACCCTATGTAAAAAATTGTTTTTCTAAAAGATATATGCTTGTGTCATTTTTGTATTCATTTTAACTTAATTAAAATAAAGTGTCCGTATCACTTACAAGTGGCTCCATGGGGTCCCAAAATGGACCCAAAGATGCCCATGGTCGGACATATATCAACAAATAAGGTTAGGACACGTTTTAGGGAAATTGTTATTATTATAATATTATTTTTTAACCCGTATTTACCGGATTTACCCTTTAACCATGGTAAATAAAATATTTACCGAAGTAATTATTCAAAATGTCTAAAAATAAAAGTTACTTATTTAAACAATTTGTACATAATGATAACAAATATGGAATCCATTTTTCCAAATTCCAAACATAGAAGTGGCAGAAATTAATTTAACATTAATTCTCGTTGTTAAAATAAAAAGCGTGTTTCTAAGAGATAATAACTATCAAATGATTGACACTTGTTTATGTCCGGTTTAATTGTGAAATTTTGTCCAATGATGAACATTGTATTAAATGGTAAAAATATATTCTAAATATACTTTAAAACCACTCAAATTTATAATTTATCACTACTAATTATTTTTATTAAAAATGTTTTTTTTAATTAAAATTTAGTAATTTTCACTATTCATCAAAATATAAAAGCTATCCGAAAAGTACCAAAATTTTACCCTAGGATAAATTAGATATTCCAAATCCAAAAATTAAGTCCATTTTTAGAGATAAAATTTATAAAATTTTAAAAAGTAGGCATTACTATTCATTATGGCTAGTTTGATTGGTTGTAGTGTGTGTTAGAACTCGAAGTTGCGTACAACACACGCTACTGTATTATTCAAATAGAAGCGTACCGTGGATGCTTGGGGTGTTACATTGCAAATTTTTTTATTTCCCCATTCTAAAGAATAAATTTATTTAGTCAAATTGAATATATAAAAGTTTAAAATATTGGATTTAAAAAGGGTTCACTATTAAAGTTGGTAAAAGTGCATTTTTGAAAAATACTTCTTTTTATCTGAAAAAAAGGAATTTGTTATTAAATTATGTCTAAGAAACTCATAATATGGATTCTAAAATTATAAGTATTATATAAGGTTCAAAATTTAGTTAATACTATTCATAACCTCTTTTGAACGGCTTGTTTGGTAAGTCATAGTGCGCTTAAACTCGGTGTAACGTGTAGTGCAAGTTATTGAATTGTTTTAAAGAAGTACATACTATGAAATATTGGGATGTTACACTATGGGGAATTGCCCAAGCGCTTCTACGTATCCCATGAGGATGAGAATCATGCCATACGTAGTTCTGAAGGGTGGCACGGTAAGGTACCAATGCCAGGGGAAAAGGGGAGTGCGGGCGTGACCCATGTACTAAAAGAAGCGGAATTTGATAAATATTGTTTGTCCATTAAGGTGAGTTGTTTTTTTTGTGACGCGACAGGCCTAGGGTAGCAAGCCTCGATGTCGCCACAAGAATCAAGCCATGGAAGGCATTGAAAAATGGCATGGCACGTGGCCAATACCCAACATGATGTCATCTACAATGAGGTCATCACAATGCAGTGTTGTTTTTCGTCGTGCGGCCAGGATGATAATGTCACAGTTTAGGGTCGTGTGATAGGACCAAGCATGCATTTTAATGTCATGCAGTGCAGACATAGAAGGGACGATGCTAGGCGGGGAATGTGTATTATGTCGTGCGATATAACCGACGTGGATGAGGACATGATCCCTCATCACACCACACAATCCCTCATCACACCATATAATCCCCTCGTGGAGGAAGAGTAGGCCAAGGGGCCACGGTGGGATAGAGGTTTTTGGAAGATGGGGCTGCACCCGAAGCTTAGACATTCGGGTGGTCCTACTTATCCCATAAGGATGGGAATCAAGCCACACGTAGTTCTAAAGGGATACCCAGGGGGCAGAATATCATAACAAGGAGGTGTACAGCGCGGCGGGTAATGAGGACATAATCCCACACCATACCACACCGTTCTGTAGGGATGATTCTGGGCCAGGGGCCCCGAAAAGGCCAAGGGGCATGAGGGTAGGCCTCGGTGAGGGAGGCCTGAGGCTGGGCCTTAGTTAGGATGGCCTGACTAACTTGTATTTTAACATCTTGTAGCAAAGATGGGGGTCGTGGGCCCGGAGAGGCCAAGGGCCCTGAGGATAGGCATCGGTCAGGGAGGCCTAGCCAATTTTCAGTTTAATGTCTTGCAATGAGGACAGGGAAAGAGATAACTGTATCTCATTCAGGGATGTGTACGACGCGGCGGGTAATGAGGACATAATCCCACACCATACCGCACAGTTCTGTAGGGAAGAATCTGGGCCAGGGGGTCGAAAAGGCCAAGGGGCCTGAGGGTAGGCCTCGTTTAGGGAGGCCTGAGGCTGGGCCTTAGTTAGGATGTCCTGACTGACTTGTAGTTTAACTTCTTGCAGTAAAGACGGGGGTCGTGGGCCCGGAGAGGTCAAGGGGCCTGAGGTTAGGTATCGATCAGGGAGGCCTGGCCAATTTGCAGTTTAACATCTTGAAATGAGGATGGGGAAAGAGATAACTGTATCTCATCCGAGGATGTGTACGGCACGACAAGTAATCCAACGTGAAAAATGATGTAATCCTACACCACGCCGTATATCCCTTATAAGAGAATCGGGGTCGTGGGCCCGACTGCTGGCACCACCCGGAGGGAAGTTTGTCGCTTCGGGATGGGGCAGAATGAATAACTGCACTCGATGTTTGGGACATCTTGGGGTGGACCTGAAGATCCAGGACATTGTTGACCATGTTCAAAACACAGCGTTTCTATGGTGACCCAACATGGGAGCAACAAATGAGCATTGACCGTTGACCAAATTCGCAACGTGGGACTTGTATCGGTTTGTTGCTCAGAAATCCCCGAGGGCATTGGCCTGTATCGATAGGAGAGCCCTTGGGTGTTGTATCCAGGCCGTTCTTGGGGGTCCCTCTGGGTGAGGAAATTGATGGAATCCTAGTTAAGGATTGGGTGAAGCATAGTTGTATCCATCCACGAAAGAGGCGAACATCTCCGGGGGGTACGTACAGCCGGGTCGAGGCTTGATCAACGTGAGTTGGAGCAAAAGTGTGCATCCTGCCATATGTATTGACCCGAGGGGAAGATTTTTGGCTTTTGGGATGGGCTGAGAGATGAAATTTCCGGGCGTTCCTACGTATCCCATTAGGATGGGAATCAATCCATACATAGTTCTTGAGGGCCATGAAGTTTAACGTCGTGTGGTAAAGACATGGGAGAATAGAAGAATGAGAGTGGGAACATGGTGAGACCCTTATAATCCTTGTATGAGCGGGGCTAAGAAAGCCTACTCCTCATCATGCAAGGATCCTCCAAGGAAACTATACCCAAGGGGGCAGTGAAAGAGAAGAGCTCGGGGCTGGGCTCAAGACGAGGCGTCTGAGCATTCTTACGTATCCCATTAGGATGGGAATCAAGCCACATGTAGTTCTTGAAGTGCAGTTTAATGTCGTAATGGATGAGAGATGCATCTCATTTGGGGATATGTACAGTACGGTGGGTAACCCGACATGAATGAGGACGTATCCCACACCACACCGTACAATCCCATAAGAGAGCCTGAGTCGACGAAGGCCAAGGGGCTTGAGGCTGAGCCTCAGTTAGGGAGGCCTGACCGACTTGCAGTTTAACATCTTACAGTAAGGATGGGGTCCAAGGGTCCGAAGAGGCCAAGGGGGCTAAGGCTGAGCCTCGGTCAGGAAGGCTTGACTGGCTCGCAGTTTAACGTCTTATAGTAAGGACGGGGGTCAGGGGCCCGAAGAGGCCAAGGGGCCTGAGGCTGAGCCTCGGTCAGGAAGGCCTGACTGGATTTCAGTTTAACGTCTTACAGTAAGGATGAGGGAGATCATAGTTTAAGGTCATAGAGCTCAGACCATTTTGTAGTTTATCATCTTGCAGGACGATATCGCATTTTCAATGTCATGCAGGATGGTGGTGTAGTTTAGGGTCATGCAGGACTGTAACGTGCAGTTTAGGGTCGTACGGGACTGTAACGTGCAGTTTAGGGTCGTGCGGGACTGTAACGTGCAGTTTAGGGTCCTGCGGGACTATAACTTGTAGTTTAGGGTCGTGCAAGACCGTAACATGCAGTTTAGGGTCGTGCGGGACCGTAACGTCCAGTTTAGGATTGTGCGTGACTGTAACGTGCAGATTAGGGTCGTGTGGGACCATAACGTGCAGTTTAGGGTGGTGTGGGATCGTAACGTTCACTTTAGGGTCGTGCGGGACCATAACGTGCAGTTTAGAGTCGTGTGGGACCTGTAACGTGTAGTTTAGGGTCGTGCGGGACCGTAACATGCAATTTAGGGTCCTGCGGGACCGTAACGTGTAGTTTAGGGTTGTGTGGGACCGTAACGTGCAGTTTAGGGTCGTATGGGACCGTAACGTGCAGTTTAGGGTCGTGCAGGACCGTACAGTTTAAGGTCTTGCCGGACCAAAGATTCTTAGGCAAAGTACTGCTTGAGGAACTTGGCGTTGTTGGGAGGAGTTATGCGCTCACCCTCTGTGGTCACCAATGAGTGTGCTCCGTCGGTGTAAACCTTATGGATGACGTAAGGTCCTTCCCATTTGGGCTCTAGCTTGGGAAGTTTCCTACCGGGGATCATTGGTGCTCGAAGGGCCAAAACTAGGTCGCCCTGCAGAAAAGAGCGGAGGCGAACCTTCTTTTTGAAGGCTCTGGCTATCTTATTACGATGCCTTTCCAGATTGTGCAGGGCACGAAGCCTGTTCTCATCCAGCACTTTCAATTCAGCTAGAAGGATTTCAGCCACCTTATCTGGTGCCTGCTGGTCATAGACTGCAGTGCGTAACTATGGCAGCTGGATCTCAATGGGTAGGACGGCCTCAGCCCCATACACCAGGGAATATGGGGTCACCTGGGTGGAATTGCGGGTCGTTGTCTGATATGCCCAGAGGGCATTGGGGAGCTTGTCTGGCCAACTTTTCCTGTTTTGACCAACCATTTTCTGCAGAATGTTAGAGAGGGTTTTGTTGAAAGCCTCAATCTATCCATTTTCCTGTTCATGATAGCAAGAGGTATGGTTCAAATGGATATTGTACTTGGCATACAATTTCTTCAGCTCGGCCGCTCGGAAGTTGGTGTCGTTATCAGTGAGGATAGCGTGACGGACCCCAAACCGGTGGGTGATATTGGAGCTCACAAAGTCAACGATGGAACGGGCCTTGACCGCTTTGAGTGGAATTGCGTCTTCCCACTTGGAGAAGAAATCTGTAGCAGGTAGGATGAACCTACACTGGAGAGCTGTCACCAGTTGATATGGTCCCACTACATCGAGTCCCCACACCACAAATGGCAAAGAATACCTGGTGGAATGGAGATGCCCCGGCATCCGATGCAGGAAGTTGGCATGAACTTGGCACGCATGGCAGCTCTTGGAAAACTCGATACAATCATGGATCATAGAGGGACAGAAGTACCCCAACCTCCAGATTTGATGGGACAGCTTTGGCCCAGCTTGGTGGGAACCATAGGAATCGGCATGAACCTCTTGCATAACCAGAGAAATCTTGACTCTTTGAATGCAATGGAGGAGAACTCCATCGAAGCTCCACTTATAGAGGATCTGCTCAAGACTAGCACCACTCTAGAGGGTAAATTGCAGTGTGCGGCGTCGGATTCACTCGCGCTCGGCCTTGTCATCCGGGAGGCAACCATTTTGGAGATACTCGACAAAAGTTACCCTCCAGTTGGGAGTGGCCTCAACCGCTGTGTCTGACGAACCTGGTACCTCTGACGTAGACGGTCCGACAGTATGATGACTTATCTGCAGGATGTCATTGTCTTCTAGGGTGATGGGGGAAATGACTCTCTGGTGTGCCACATGTATGATCAAATCATATTGATTGGGTTCTGTGAGCGACACAGCTAATCCAGCCAATGCGTCAGTTCGACCGTTCTATGTCTGAGGGACATGGGTAACCTCTGGTCGAGAAGAGAACTAGGCTATTAGATGGAGGGTGCACACCAGCAATGGCACAAGATCTGGCTTCCTGACGACATAGTCTCCATTGACATTCTTGATTACCAGTTTGGAATCTCCTTTCACATGTAGATGGGGAACATCGAACTCGAGTGCCAACTCGAGGCTGGTGATGAGAGCCTGGTACTCTGCCTCGTTTTTGGTGCAACCTTCTGACAATAGGAATGAGTATGGTAGTACGTCTTGCACTGGGGTGATGAAGATGATACCCAGATCCACTCTATTGAGCATAGGATCATTGAGCCTCCTACAGGTGGGGCTTCGGGAGGCACCATCGAAGTGAATTTTCCAACATGAGATGACATGATCGACAAAGAGGATCACCTCATTAGGAAAATCCAGGTCCAGGGATTGATCCACGGAGGTCGGATGGGCAGCTAAAAAGTCTGCCAATGTCTGTCCCGTGATGGCCTTCTGAGGAACGAACCTGCTGTCAAATTACTGGAGGATCACCGCCCACCACGCTAGTCGGCCAGTCAACATGGGGCAGTTCAGGATGTACCTCAGTGGGTCTACTCGAGAGACCAACTGTACATCATGGTGCTGCAGGTAATGCCACAACATCTGTATGGAAAACACGAGCACAAGGAAGCTCTTTTTTATAGGGGAGTATCAGATCTCCGTATCGAGAAGCATGTGGCTGAGATATTAGAGACTGTTCTCCGTACCCTCGTTGTTCTTCTGGGTGAGAAGTGTGCCGAGGGACCATTCCAAGGCGGTCATGTAAAGGACCAGCGACTTTCTGGAGATGGGTGGCATCAAGACCGGAGGTTGGAGTAGATACTTCTTGATTTACTAGATGGTGTCCCGACACTCTTCATCCCACTCGTAGGCGGTGCCTTTCTTCATGATCTGAGAATATGGCTTACACTTTCCGGCCAGATTCGCAATGAATCGGCATATATAGGCTAAGTGGCCTTCGAGACATCGAAGTTCCCAAATATTGCTCGAGCGAGGAATTTGGCTGATGTCCTTGATCTTCTATGGGTCGATCTCAATGCCCCGTTATCTAACAAAAAATCCTAGAAACATCCCGGAGGTGACCTCGAAGGCACACTTTAACGGGTTCATCTTTAGGTGGCGGGAACAGAAGAAACCGAACACTTTCTCAAGGTCTTTGAGATGGTCCTGGTGCTGGTGAGATTTGACCACTAGTTCTTCCATGTAGCATTCCATAAGCATCCCGATAATCGGCTTGAATATGCGATGCATGGCCCGCTGATAGGTAGCACCTGCATTTTTCAGGCCGAAGGGAATAACCTGGTAACAAAATGTACCTTGGGGAGCCCTGAAGGCAGCGGACTCCTCGTCCTCAACGGCCATCCGGATCTGGTTGTACCCGGAATACCCATCCATGAAAGATAAGGCTTGGAACCCGACTGTGGCATGAATCAATAAATCGGTCACTGGGAGGGGAAAGTCATCCTTTGGGCAGTGGCGATTGAGATCGCGGAAGTCGATGCAGACTCTGATCTGCCCGATCTTCTTCCTGACTGGCACAAATATGGCAAGACACTTGGGTACTGGACTTCCTTGATAAAGTTTTCTTTGATAAGCTTGTCAACGTCGGCCTCAACCATGGAACCATGAGAAGGGTGCATCTTTTTTCGAGGCTGCTTAAACCCACCATGGTTTTTCGGGAGTCCCAGGTGGTGAACGACTACCTGAGGATCTAGTCCTGGCATCTCGCCGTAACTTCAGGAATACACATCACAGTGTTGTTTGAGAAAGTCTACGTACCACTGCTACTCCTCGGGGGACATGGCTGCACTGATCAATGTGGGTCTTGGATCTTCCTCACTACGAAGGTTCACCTGTACCAGTTCATCAACCGTGGTAGAGACGCCTTCCTCAAAGGCGGGGGGAGCATCCACCAGATCTTCCTCTCCCCCCATGGAGGGATTTCCCACAAGGGGAGCTACTTCTGAGCTATCAAAACCTGACGGGCAGCTGGTGTCGGCCTGGGTAGCAGTGGTCATCATATTAGGATACCCAAACACCACTGAGACCATAAAAATAAAGTCAGTCGATCATATCCCATTTGGCCTTCAGCCTAAGGGGCCACATTTTATGACATCAAAGCAGTGGTGACACGTCGAACTGAGTCAGTTGATTCTAGCCCAACAGAAGAGACACATATGATGTAATTCCATTGTCATAAGCCTGAAATTATGATACCGCACAGGGGTAAGAAGTTCTGGGATCACCTGATCCTGGTTGGTGTAGGAGTACGAGGTGATTTTTCGCCGTCGCTTGGACATGGGAACATGCCTTCCTTTCATACATGATACAACAAAACACTACCCCTTGTCGAGGGTTGTGGCCTCCAATCGATGGATCGGGAAGATTTTGGCGTCATCCAGGCCTGACCAGGGATCACTTGTTACTGGGGCAGGTTCATCCTCACATTCTAGGCTTTGATTATCCTTACTCTTGTAATAGTCGGCGTCTAGATAGCAGGATTTAGAAAAGGATAAAGGAGACGCATCTCCCTGGAGCACACCTACTTGACCATTGAGGGTGTATTTGAGGCATTGGTGATATGATGAAGGGACCGCTGCGTGAAGATGGAGCCATGGCCTGCCCATCAATGCATTGTAGGCGGTGTCCTAGGAGACAACCGTGAACTCGGTGCTGGAAATTAGGCCACCGAATTGGGTCTTCAGGAGGATCTTGCGGACTGGGGGTTGCTCGGTCCTGTCGTATCCCTCGATTCTGAGGTCGGAGGGAGTTAAATCATCTTCAGACAGACCCAGCTTTCACAGTGTCCGAGTCGGGATTAAGTTTCTCCCAGAACCCGTGTCAACGAGGAAGCGACGGACTTCCATGACATTGAACTGGCCAGTGACGTACAGTGAGTGAATATTCCCTTGTATGGGAGGGTCTTAATCTTCACCGGAGAACAAGATAACTACCTGGAATTCGGCATTCTCAACTAACTCAGCGTGGAAGGCTTCTGCAGCTGCTACCTCCGTCTCAAACTGAAGGGGGTCCTTCGGGCCTCAGAAAGTTCTTCATGCATTTTAGACGATAGGAGAAGGGCCTCAAGGATAGAAAGCATTGCTGGAATGCTAGCCAGGTGCTTCAGGACATCATACTTTCGTGCCAAATGCGAGCCTCTTCTTACAGGAGTTCGTTCTGCAGTTAGAGGCATAACGGGTCCTGCCGGTTCAACCGGCAGCTGGATAGTACTGGGTACATCCCCATGCCTGCTATTTGAAGCCTAGAGAGTAGCCACTGGATTTGGACTAGACAATGGAGAGTGGCCTGCAGCCGGGCAAGACTGACTGCAATACGGACAAGGCAGCTATGCCTGATCTAGTAGCACAAATGGCGCTGGAGGTAGATATGAGGGAATCAGATGAGGTTGTGCATGATGAGCTCCGCGCTGATCCTGCTATCTTGTTTCAGTAGCATGCACGACCTGACTGAAAACGCACAATGATGTGCCTCAATGACCTGTGTGGTTACGGTTCCGCTGATGTTGACGTCGGCTGGGGACGTTGGGGAGGTTCGCCTGGCGGTCCCCCTTGTCGGGAGCCATATAGGGCTTTACCAGCTCCACAGTGTTAACCGAAGTGTACCCCTGGCTGTCGCTCGATGAATCGTCCACCACTGGCAGATTCTGGGAGAAATCCCCATTTCCGGGGTCATAAAGTTACAAAGAGTGTGGGATGACGACATCAATGGTGGAGCTCATTGCTTCTTCTTGAGTCATCTCTACTTGCCCTTTTGGGAATAGGTCGGTTGTGATGATGATGCAGACGGATCACCTACTTCCTCCGAAGGCTCCGGCTACTTCAGGCATACCCGAATGATACCATGGGCACGGGTGATGGTTTTTCGAGCCATCCAGTCATCGTATTTCTGGGACTCACGGCTGGGAACCTGCTGCCACTCACATTTGCTGTCACTACCAATCTCTGACCTTACAAAGATACCTGCTACTTGTGTCAGGGCTGGGCCCAACCTAACTATGTTGTTGTCAACCTGGTCTTGAATCTAGTCTTTAAACACATAGCATTTCTTGAGGGTGCACCTCGAATCCGATGATAGGGACAGTAGTTGGGGTGATCGGTGAGATTCTCCTCTGTCGGCCTTCTGCACTCGGGTAACCACACAATCCCTTGCTCTAGAGCACTTCAAAAGTAGCCAGGGACTTGATTCTCATTGAATGAGTAAGTCTGGTGACTTTTTTCCAGATAGGGGGCTCTGGGAGACTGGACCTCCTGAGGGGATGGAGGGGAATGCCGAGGAGGTGGTGCCTGATTGTCTCACCTAGGTGGTGGTGGTGCATTGCGCGGGGGAACCTGTCGATTCTGAGGCAGTCGCTGCTGGGTAGGAGCCTGTGCTTGTGGTGGAGGACCTCTGTGGGGTTGCGGGGCCGGTGCCACTAGTAGTAATTCTAGCTGCCTAGGGACTTCTATTTGGGCCACCACAGTGGGTTTGGATCTGGCAGCCCTCCTGGATAGGATCACAGGGGGAAACAAATATGCATGACTAGCCTGTTGCAGAGCCTCCTCGAGGCCCTGAGCCTTATCTGAGAAATCCCAGAACCCTCCAGGGTAGTTCTGGGTGATCAGGGAAGGAACCAGCTCTGTTTTAACATTCCCTACACACATCATCAATAATTGCTCCTAGGTCAATGGCATGTTGAGGGAGTATGTAAGCCCTTTCCACCGGGTGATGAAATCCGCGACTCGCTCATCAGGCCTTTGTTTGCAATTGAAGAGGTCTGTGATGCTGGTCTTTCACGTGGTGGAGCTGAACTGGTATAGGAACTGCCGGCGGAGATCCTCCCATCCGGTCAATGATCCGAGAGAGAGCTGGTTGTACCAGACGAATGCGGGGCCCTCCAATGTCTGCACGAAACATCGGAGCTTGGCGGCTTCTTGTTAGGACAGGGTCTGCAGCATGGGGCCACACCTGGAAGAAAAATGGGCCAAGTGCTGCGGCGGGTCCCCTGTCCCATTGAAGGGATAGAAAGTGGGGTTCCCAAAACCCGGGGGTGCGAGAATATCATCCACCCGCGCAAGATATGGCTTGCCATCCAATGGGACTGCCACCTGCCACGTTTCCAACTCTTCTAGGCGGGAGATGAGTGCTGCTATAAGATCATTCACGTGGGGGTCCCTGTCTTGATGGGGATTTCTAATCACAAGTGCGTTGTCGGGTTCTTTGACATGGTAGATGGCTTCAGCAGCTCATGGAGCAACTTGCGGAACGGCCTGTGGGGCGGCTGGTAGAACCCGGGCTAGATTCCCCATATTGCCCCGTCGTTCAGGAGGGTTTGGTGAGACGTATCGCAACCTCTTGTCATGAGTTCCGACTTCTGCCCTGTCTGCGGAAGTAGCGTGATCAGGGTTTCTCGGAGGCATCTCACCGGGGAGAAATTGTTTCTTCCCCTGCTGCCCCGGCTTGGGATTACCATAGTCATGTCGCCGCTCTGCAGCGTGCTCATCCAGGACATCGTCAACCAGCCTCTTCTTCTTAGTAAGCTGCTGGCGCAGCACAGCCCTCTCGGGATCTTTGTCTGTCTTCTGTACAGAGGTGTACGGGTCAGAGTGCTTGACGGTTCCAACATCCACCTTGCCCTTACCGGTATTTCGACATAGTACTAGCGACTTGGTGGGTACAGGGAGGCCTAGAAGGATCCTCTGCTGATGGGTAACCCTCCCTGATGGGTCCAGTAGTGGTGGTACACCCTCAGGGGTTAAGTCTCCATCGAGAAATTCAAGCTCGTCCTCCTGGTCCACTACGTCATCCATGTATACCGCAACCCCTCTCGGGGGCATGTCCTCAATGTTACATAACGAATAGGGCTGCCGTCAGATAGGACTGAAGAGGAGGGCGGCATAGTTTCCCCTGCCACAGACTTGCACATGGGGGGTAGCTTCCCTGATGACCCTGCGGAGTACTTTGAAACTCTAAACGCATTTCCATTAAAGGGCGCACTGGTGGCCTGGCGACTCAGGGCGCTGGGCCACAGGGAGTACGGCCAAATCGATCAGGCGGAATTGCTCGCTGATTCCCTCAAAGTGCTCTCGGATCCTGGGGTACACTACCCACTCATAATGAAGGCGGAAGTGTGTCGCCCATAGGGTTCGGCGGAGGCACCGTACTTCCTCTGGGGTAAGGGACTCCAGCGTGCAAAAGTTCGGCACTACCGTCTACCAGAACTTCTTCAGGAATTGATCCACTGTGAGAATGTTCCAGAAGCTCCTAGGCTCATACTTAGGGTCTGGCCCTGTATTTCCCCACTCGTCAACCGGAGGCGGCTGAGGGACCGGTAGCGGTACCGAGGCAGACCGCTGGGACAGTAAACTGGGCCTCGGAGAATACGGCGAACGGGCTGACTGGCCGCCGAATTCCGGGCCATCCTCTGAAGAGTGAGGTGACCTGACCACAATATCACGATACGATAGGCTGATAGCCATAGCTTCTAGTGCAGGAATTTCGGTCACCGGTGATGGGTCACGCCGTTGCTCTACCACCGTTGGTCCCCAAAATAGCTCTTCGTGATCTCTTGTAGAGGTAGAGGGCGCTTCTGGTGACGACGGTGGTGATTTCACGGTCGGAACCGGTAGAATATCCACAATTTCTTCCTCCTGGATGTACCTGCGGAGAGAGCCGGGAATCCGGTGGACATCGCATTCTGGGAGAACGAGGCTGACGCGCCTAGTTCTTTCCCCAGTTCTTCACACGAAGGAGCGGGGAGAAGGTTCCATCGCTAAGTTGCATTCCGCTTCTAAATTCTAGAAACTGGCTGTTCTGACCTCTACTCGGGGCTTCCCAGGACTCTTCTTGTAGTGGAGATGACCCACTCTCCTGCCCCTAGATGGATCTTTGGGACAAGGTTGATTCTCGACATGTAGTCTCGGAGCAGCGCTGGCGCCATGGCAGAGAGGAATCCTGCTTGAGACAACTGGGGTGCGAGGGGCACTAGGGAAAATGTCGAAGGGTACATGGGGAGGACTTCCAAGGACTGCACCCATGTGGGCGGAAAATCTATTGGAACCAGAAGGAGCATGGAGAGGACCTCCATGCTTGGTGCGGGTGGAGCGAGGCTGAACTTCACCCATCAGCTTTTCAGGGCGAGGAAGTCCTTCACCAGTTATAGAGAGAATGTAGGGAGGAACCCCATGCTGGAGAGGGACCATATGGGAAATACCTTCACATCGATGGTCGGGGAAAGAAGGAGGAACTCCGTTCGCTGTATGGTGGGCGCAGGAGAGGCTTCCGCGCCGAGCGTCACTACCACAGGGCAGGTCTTCATTCGGGATGGGGGTAGCATGAGGCATACCTCCATGACGAGATTTGGAGTGGGGAAGGCCCACAATCTTTGGAATGGTGGTATGGGGAGGCCCTCCGTATGGGATTACATCACTGCGGATTGGTTCGCGGCTATCACCGCTCAGGCCTGCGACCCCGAGAGCCAACCCAACCTGCCCATGGGGCGGTTGGGGCCTCAGTCCTGGTCGGGTGAAGGAGTGCCCCTACTCAGTGTATGCAGGGACTCCATGATGCACGTCGGCGGTGGTTCGGGCCACAGAAGCTATTGACGTTGATGCCCCTTGACGAGCGTCCTCATCTTGGGCCGGACGCTGACGTCGGGTCAGACGAGATGGCGCAGGTGGTGCAGGGGCATAGCCTACCTGCTCCTTGGGTAAATGCGGACAGCGGCACTGACACGGCCGGATGGGGGCCCTTTCCTAGAGCCCTTGGATTGGGACTCTGACGGGGTTGAGCCGGACATCACCCGCCTCATCAGCGTAGGGTGAGGATTCGTCGAGGTGTTCTAGGGACAGGCTCCCAAAACGATTGAACTTTGGGGTGGGGAGCAGGGGCTCCCTGTGAGGCCTTTGAGGGAAGCGTTGACGGTGGGGACTGGATGCCTCCAGGTCTAGGAAGTCTATATCCTAGGTTGGGATGACCCTTTCCTCCTCATACCTATGTACAAGGTTATTGATCACCCTTCGTTGGATGATCTCTAACAGGTAGAGGGGAAGTGGGCGCCCCGTATTCATGGATGTAGAGGCCGTCGTGAAGGCAGTGGGGCCACACGGAGCGGCTATACTGGTGTTGCCACCGCCCCTGTGTAGGTGAGCGGGAGGTGTTCGTGTCTCCATATTAACAACATGGTTCCGGGGAAGCAGGGAGATCGACTCATCAGCACTGTGAGGAAAAGGATCGACAACCAGTGCCCCCGTGTCATTCCGTCCTCTGCGGTCGGTAAGAGGGATCCACGCCAACACGTTGCAGAATGGAATGCCCCACGTTCCACTACCACAACTTTCAGTGAGTTTCACGCCTGGCCCACTATTTGTTTAGCGGGACCCGGTGCTGGATATCTGGATTCGGGGACACGTCAATCTACTGATGTCTCGAACACCACTAATCTCCATATTGAGGAGAAGACCTTCACATCAGGTTCACCATTTCTGTTTTTGACGCTTTCGCCAGGGCGCGCGTGTCCATCCTCCAGGGCGCGACAGGCGCAGCTTTCTTTGTGTTGCCCTGTATTCCCACTTTCCAAAGGCGGGCGACATCCACTCTTTATTCAGGGATGTCTGCTCCTTGATCGAAACCAGATTGATGGGATGTCATTTCTTCCTTCCGTGGATTCCTCCTCAGAACTCATCACCTAGTCCGGGTCTCCCTCATAGATTAAATACGTTGTTTGTGAAACTCTTCCCAGTGCCATGTTTCCATGGACGCCGGTTAATTACACTGCTTCTGTCAGGACATTCCAAAGGGTTCGGTCAGGGTAGCAACCTTCATTAGGGGGAGTAGTCACGTCGAGGCATCAATAACGTGTCTGAACGCTGGGGAATTGGTGTGTCTGTCTTCTGTCCCTTATTATAGGGATTCTCAAGGGCATGGAAGCCCGAGGCATCCCACATAGAGCGTGGGGAATCATATTCCATAGGCATGTATCTGAGGTTTTCCTCAGCTTCCTATGTTTAACACAGGGTATTCCGTAGGTTTAACATTCAATGGAGACGGATCGGCCTGATCAGCACACTCGCTAGATTGGATCAGATTGGGGAATCCCCCTTGAAGGGATGACGATATCAGGGTCAGCCCGTGGGTGGCTTCCCAGATGCTGTGGAAGGAAGTGTAGTGGCACAATCTCACAGGGATGTGGCAGCTTGGGTGAGAATCAGGATGGATGATAGATGGATGAATGAAGTGGAGGGGGGATGAAAAGGAACCATCGCAAGGGTAACAGTGAAGTTGGTCTTGAGCCTCGAAGATACCTCCTACGTATCCCCGTGGCAGGGAATCAAAATCCACGTAGTTCGGGATGGTGTCGGTGAAACAACATGAAGGTGGACCTTGGCCCGATGGTCATTGTCAGTGAACCGATGTGGTTGTGGACCTTGGTCCAATGGTGTGGGGCTTACGCACTAGGCTGCCCAGGTGTTAGTGGACCGATGTGATTGAATTCGGGATGACCAACGGGTGGTGGACTTGAACCTCAGGAAGGATTCATGCATACCATGCCTTGACATGGATCAAAGTCCTCATAGTTTAGGAGAAAACGGGGGGGGGGGCTTGGCACACTGACAAGGAGATGGTCTGGGCCAATGATTGTTGGTCTTGAACCTCAGGAAGGCTTCCTACGTACCATGCCTTGACACAGATCAAATTCCTCATAGATAAAATGAGACATGGAATACAGTTTAAGGTCATGAGGGATGGGGGTGGACCGACGTGAATGAGGTCGGAACGACCGGGTGATGGTCTTGAACCTCAAAAGGCTTCCTATGTACCATGCCTTGACATGGATAAATGACCTCGTAGTTCAGGTGGTTTTCATCAGCGAACCGATGTGAAGGTGAACCCGTGGTTCCATTGGTGGTGGGATTGAACCTCAGGGAGGTTTTTTACATACCATGCCTTGACATGGATCAAAGTCCTCGTAGTTCGGGAGAAAATGGTGGGTTTCGGAAAACCGACGTGAAGAAAGGACCTTGGTCTGATGGGAAATGGGCTTGAACCTCGTGGAGGCTTCCTACATACCATGCCTTGACATGGATCAAAGACCTCGTAGTTTGGGTTGGTCACAACGGCTTTCCATCGGACTGGAATGTAGTTTAACGTCATGTTAGACGAGGGTAGAACCTGACATGATGAAATTATGGGCGGTGGGCTTGAACCTCATGGAGGCTTCCTACATACCATGCCTTGACATGGATCAAAGACCTTGTAGTTCAAATGGATGTTCATTTTAACGTCATGATGGAGGAGGGCATACAGTTTAATGTCATTCTAGATGAGGTATTGTCATGGCCAATGCTTACTCTAAGCCCACGTGAGTCGTGCTCGGTGTGATAAATAAGAGGCAGCAGAGACCTGACGATCACGTCATGAAGGGTGCGTCTGTGAGAAACAAAGAGGGGCCTATGCATGAGGGCGGCCCATGGTGCTGGGAATTACTCCTAGATAGAGGCCTGAAGTGCAGAAAAGTGCAGCGGGAGAGGGATTTGGGACCAAAGATGGAAGGTGCCTCGTTCCCTATCGCGCCCTCCACTGGCCTTGGCAGTGGGGAAGTACAGAGGGGCATGGGTGCTACCTTCCGCAGGAGAGGCTTGGGGGCTTACACCAAGGTGGTTTCCCTTCTCCCGTGGACATACGCCACTCCGATAAGGAGGATATCATCCCACGTAGAGGGGTGATCCCATCTCCATGGAGACAAGTGGGCGTAAATAATGTCCGAGCCGGGGGGGCCCTACATTCGAGGTGCGGGGTCGGATCACAGTTTAACGTCATGTTTTGAAGACAAGGTGCTTGGAAATTTAACTTCCTACAGCTCAGATGAAGTGGGTTTACTCCGCACCCCTAGGACTTACATGACTGATACCCTCTGCTCCTTGGGGGATGGAAGGTACCAGCAAGTCCATGGTCAAGGGGGGTCGCAGAGCGAACCATCGAGGGGTCCACGTTAGCGTGACTATGCGAAGAAGCAATAGCCATTAGCATGCCTATGCGAAGAAGCATTATTCGAAGCAATGATACGAGTGGTGTTGTCCATGGGACTTTGAAATCACATCGTGCAAACCTGGAGGGTCGCACAGGAAGAGGAATTTCCAAGAAAAGGGGTGTGCTTCACGAAGTGGAGTGCCTTGGCCTTAGCCTGGGGCAGGGGTCTGAATGGGAGGTGCTTCGAAAAGTGTAATAGTATTTGCGGATCACTGCCTCATGAAGAAGAGGTGCCTCATGAAGAAATGTTCTATGAGGCAGCGTGCTTCACGATGTATAGTGACCCTGCCTTGGCATGTGGATCACTAGTACAGGATGGGTGTTTCGCAAAGCATAAACGCTCCGCGGCTGCCTGTGTTCCCTTGGGAATCCCCTTCCTTCGCGAATGCCCTTAGGCTTCACAAAGGGAATACCTCCCGGAAGAGGGGCTCAAACGAGACAAGGTGAAGGCCTCTCGTGAAGCAAAAATACCTCGCGAAGCTCATGATTCCCGGGGCAAAGGGTGATTCGCGATTCGGGAGTTGAGAAGCCAAAAGGTTGGATTTTAAGTCCTCTGGACTCAGGGGGAGGCCAATATTTATAGGAAAGGGGCACTGCAAAGAAGATCTCATGCGGCGTGAAGGTGGTTGTGGTACTTCACGGCGGGCTCGCGAACGTTAGGGTGTTCGCGGAGCGTTCCCGCCTCCTTCTCTTCACGGCGGGCTTGCAAACGTCAGGGCGTTCATGGGGTGTTCCCGCCTCCTTGGCTTCACAGTGGGCTCGCGAACGTCAGGGTGTTCGCGGAGCATTCCCACCTCCTTCACTTCGCGGCAGGCTCACGAACGTCAGGGTGTTCACGGGGCATTCCCGCCACCTTGGCTTCACGGCAGGCCCGCGAACGTCAGGGCGTTCGCTAGGCGTTCTCGCCTTCTTGGCTTCGCAGCAGGCTCACGAACGTCAGGGAATTCGTGGGGCGTTCCCCCCTCCTTCACTTCACGGCGGGCTCGCAAATGTCAGGGCATTCCCGTGGAGTTCTTGCCTCCTTTGCTTTGCGGCGGTCACGTTGCTCAGAGGAGTTCCAAGTCGGGGCTTCGCGGGGCAGTGTGAAGGCTTCTTTTCCTTCTTCCCTTTGCGTTCAATATTTTGGCGCCAACACATGGACACTTGTATGATATGACCATTCATTATGATTTGTGACAAGATTATGATACCCATTTCATTCCATGGGTTCCCTTATGTTTATCTTTGATTTATTATGTATGATACTTAATGTGGAGAACATATTCATGATCATTTTAATATTGGTGTTCCCTTATAGCACTTCAACTCTTTGGTAATTTTGAGACTCATGAGATGTTAAGTGCAACGGTCTTGTTGGTAAGCCTTTACTCGTGCTACCAGGTGCAACATTCTTGATGGTTAACCTTGACTTGTGATCATTTATGTAAAACAATCCTTGAATCATGAAAAATTCATGTTTCTTGTTTCTTACACATTATTATAAGTCCATGATTATATGATCCAATGTCTATATGTTCCATGTTTTTTATATCATTATCATTTACTTTCTAACCCATGTGATAAAGCTTCATTATTATTCTTATTCCCATAATGTGATTTTAGCTTATCTATTTGGTCATGTTATCTCTGGTTTATCCAATGATGATGTATGAGAACAATGGATTTTAGGAGCTCATTATGAATATTAAATAATGAAATGTTTTATTTAGTCCCATGTTTTTTTGTTTTATGTACGTAGTCTTCTTAGACACTAGACTTTACTATCCATGGCTTGTAAAATGTGTATTTATTATTCTAAACATTACGTATTGAAATGTGTTAAATGCTTGGGTCAATATAGTTAGAATCATAGGGTGGTATAGTTATTTTTGGAGATTTGGAAGAGAGCACTTTAGTAATAAACTTAAGTATGAGACTAAGTATAACTAAACAACCTTAAATTTTGGTAAGTATAGAGTTAGTGGTTTATCAAGAAAATACATCCATGTTTGGATACAAATAAGTAGAGTTAGATCTATTATATATGTATCTAGGGGTAAAATCTAGATACAGTACTTTAAGCTTGACTCGAATGAGAACTAGTCTATGACAATGGGACTTGCTTCACTCTTGGTTGGAAACTCCCTGGGGATATGCTTTGGATAATTTATAATATTAGTCTAAAGAATTATTAAGGGAATAAAAAAATATCCCATAAGAATATATGTTAAGAAAGAAATCATGGATAACCTAGATTGAAACCCAGAGAATCAAAAGTTAGGATATAATTTTCCTTTAAGATTATATCCTTTTAGGTTTAACATTTCCTTTTTATGCTTAATAGATATGTATTAAATACCTATAATTTATTAGTAATGATATGATCAAATAGTGGAGATGAGCATTGATATCATTTCAAATGATGTGAATCCAAGAGAACATAGAATGATGACATGAATTTTATAAGTAAGAAATTACTATAAGGTTTCATTCCAATATTGTGGTAGTAAAAAATAGTCTAAAAAAGATTATGAGAAGTATAGGAACAAGAATATATTTTTTTTAATAAAACTATAGTATTATTAACCATTAAAAAAATTCCTCAACAACTTATACATCTATGAGAAACTATGAATGTATTTTGGATGATAGTGGTGTGACCCCTATTGATGGTGAACATGAAACAATGGATAGGATAATATTAAAAAATATAAATTTTGGAGAAATTTCCATAAGGTAAAAAATAATAGAAATTAACAATAAAAGAGAAAGGATTATTCATAAAACATCTGGTATGAGTGAAAACCACATATCATATTAGACATAATAGTTTTATGCCTAATAATATTAATGAGGATAGGAAACCATTAAAGTGAAAGAAGAGACAATCATTAAGAGATACCAATGATACATTGAGTATGAGTGAATATCTATCATCTTGTAATTGAAGTGACTCCTGCATTAATAAAAATTACACAAGAACTATATTTTAACATCAAATTTATCCGATTGACTATAAATTATGGATTGTAATTATATGAATCAAATAATTTATTATAACTATTATGATCTCAATTATGAGGTTTCCAAGATGATATACGATCTTGTTATGCTGAAAGAGGATTTAGACAGGATTAGAAGGTAAATTTTATTCTTAAAAAAATATGTATTATTGGAAAAGATAGGTATTGATTCCAATTTCTGATAAGAAGTAAAATTTGATATAATTTTATAATTTTATGAACGATTTTTTAGGATTAAGTTATAAGATGAGAGATTATGAGAATTAATGAACAATTTTACTTTAGAAAGAAATTCAATTGGTAAAATCTATAAGTATCCAAGGTTAGAGAGAATTAATTATAAAATGGTAGTAAAACCATTTAAATAGTATATTTTCAGTCCAATTACAATATCCATAGTATTACACCATTTTAAAAAAACTTTTAGAGCTGATGACACAAGATGAAGAAGTGTTTTTTAGAATAAAATCAAATAATTTGAAACCCAATGAGAATAAATATCAAAGAGAATCTCAATTTTGGATCCCATACATGTTTAAATAATGTGGTTTACCAAGGATTTTCACTCATATAAATTTATATAAATACAAAATTTCGAATAACTCAATCATAATTCACAATTTATGAATTTCAAAAAAACTATATATATATATATATATATATTTGATTTTAATAAAAAATCGAATGAGTTTTATTTTCATGGGTAAAATGATAACCTTTAAAAGTGAGAACCATCTAGAAAAAAATTTAAACCATAGAGTAAACCTCCAATAAATTCCAAATAAACATTAAAATATTATACTTATATACCCTTTTGAGGTTCTTGATAAAGTAAACATTATATTATTTAGAATCCACATATATGATATCGTTTTAAGATTGTATACAACTTTTGAAAACTTTTTAGATACTCATTCATATAGATATTACATTATTAAAGTCATAAAGAAGATTTTAATGTAATTTTTTAAACATTTTATACATGGTTCATTTTTGATGTTCTTTAAAAAAGTGTAAAAAGATTATCATTTTTAATGTCATCTAAAAGTGATTGTACTACTGATTATAAAATAGTTTTTATAAATTATTATTCCACTTCATGACTTCATGGCTATATAAAATAATTTATATAATAATTTTTTAAAATTTCTCTCTTAAGATAAAATATGTCAAACGAAGTATATTTTCTCTAATACTTCAAATTTATTTTATTATGTTATTATAAAAGTGATTTCGGTATATTTTAAGGTCCTTTAAAAATACTTATATTTAATTTTTTATATAATATTATTATAACATCCCCTTCCTTTCTATGGAAGGATTATTATCATATATTATGGACATTTTAATTGAACCCATTTATATCTCTTGAAAAAAGTAATCAATGAAGGATTAATGAATTTTTTTCTTATTATGTGGCACAAACATATATTATTTATTATTATGTGAATGTTGGGTACATTAAATAAATCACTTGAATTAGTTAATATTTAACATTTCATATGTTTACATGCAAGGGACTTGATAGTGAACATAAATTATTATTGGACACTTTCAACTATGATCTTGGGAATGAGGAGTGAACCCAATCCACCAATAGACTCTATTCACAATGTTATGATGGTCAGGATAGTGATCCTAGAAAAAAAATATTCTCTATGCTTATTTTTATACCACTCCATTATTCCAAATTCATATGCCTTTGTTTTGGTTTCATGTTTCTTTATTATTGACTATTTTTTAGACACTTATTACACATGTTGAAATTTATACCATAGTTTTATAACACAAATCATGGTTTATGATATGTGTCTTAATGGGTGTGATTCTATTATTTTCTATGCATTAGGTTTAACTATGTTCTCATCTAATAATTTAATGATCTTTTATGATCAAGGATTGATATAACCTATGTTTACCCAAACAAATTATTTGACATGATTTTTTTATAGGGTTCTAATCCATAGGTTAATAATAAGACTATTATGTATGATATGTTTATAAGGACACAGTGTGTGATAAATATTTTTGAGAGATGTTTACGATATTTTATAATAATTATTTTATGTATATAATATCCAAATATAGTAAACTAAAAGGTTTTTTGGTGTGAGTTTGGAGAGATGTAATGAATGTTCATATAAAATAAATATATGGTGTGGTCGAGTCATTTTAGATGGAATCATAATTTGGTTTTGTTATTTTTTTAGATTATTGTATGAATAATATGTTTATATAACTTCAAAAAGCCTTTATTGGATCAATAATGATTTAGGTTGCACCTAAAATTTTATTGGTTGAAATGAACGTGTCATAACTTAGTATAACCTAGGGTATATTTACCTATAAATTATTTTATACATTGATTATTTCAATATTTTAAATAATAAATTGTTTTAGTTAATGTATTAAGCCATGTGTTTTCATGTTATCATTAAGTGTGATGTATAGTTCAATGGTCTTCCTATAGATAAGTCAAATTGAAATGTACCAAAAATGATAGATTTCAATGTTATGCTCTCCAAACACTCGCAAATTTTTGATAATAACCTGAATTATGATGAAATAAAAACCCCTATGGAAGGAAGAAATCTCCATTTAGTCATTCATGGTAAAATGTACACCCTCCTTTAGTCAGTTTTCTGATCCAATAATTTTTAAATAGTTTATTACTACATTGGAATTCAGGTTACCTCAGGAATGTTTACTTAAAAAAAATCCCGGGGGTCCAAACCATTGTGGGATCTACCTTTTATCCCCCACTTACCTCGGGTATATAGACTCTGAAGGGAATGTTGATGCATTTTTAAGTCTTGTCATATGGGTCTTGTGGCATGGGAAGAGGCTTTGGTCGGATTCCGGAAAACTGGATAGTGGAGGGGCCATGGAGAGAGTGACGGTAATAGAAGGACAAGATAGGAAGCAAATGGTGGAATACCTGATGACACCCTATTCCACATAACATTTTTTTCAGGAGGGATTGGGGTTTCCCTGCATAGTATACTGCAATGTTCTTGAAGAGGTCATTCATTTACCAAAGCCGCAGATGGACCTGGATGTGATATGTCGTGTATTATGGTGGTACATAGTCTCAGGTTCAACCTATATACCAAGGTTCTATGTGTCACATGGTCTTTTCTGGGTAACGATGTGCCATGTGGTTCGCCGGAATAAAAGAGGCGCACTATGCCTATAGTTTGCGGTATGTTCAACAACATTATAGTCCCATGAAAATGCACATGCATGTGCATTATTATTTATTATCATGCACATGCACATGTAATGCATGTGCATTATTCTATTATCATATGCGTTATTATTATTATTATTATTATTATCACATAAAAATGCACATGAACGTGTGTTGTTATTTACTATTTATTATCGTGCACATGCTCACATAATGAAAATGATTTGTTCTTTTTCTTCTTATTGTTATTATTATCATTATCACATGAAAATGCACAAGCATGTGAGTAGTTATTTATTATTTATTACAACTAATGTGAACATGTGATGCGCTTGCATTATTTTATTACTATTATTATTATCATCTATATACTAAAGAATTTAATTTCAATATCAAAATTAAATTAATTTAACGTAATTCGATTTAATAATCAAATTGAATTAATTTTCATTCAGATATTGAAATTATTAAATAAAATTTATTTTAAAATTTTAATTTAAAAAAATAAAATAAATTAAATTAAATTAATTAATTTTGATTAATTTAAATAGTCGGCTCCTGAAACGTCACAGCAAGGCATGTGCTGGTCTGGCCAAATTCGTACAGGGCTCTACCAAGCCGTGCATCACCAAAATAGGCTAGGCTGATCTTCCCAAACTCGTTCCAGGTTGTACAATTCCACCTGGAATTCTTTGAGACCAAATATGATTTGTGTAAAAATCTTGCAGACAAAATAAAGAAGTACCTCCCCTACTGGTGTGGCTCTGTTGGGCTGCATGACCCCGGAAGGCGGCGAGGCCTAAGGCCTTGGTTGGTCCGGTGGAGAGCAATGTAGTGAATGGTCCTTTGCGGTGGTATGAGGTCACCGGGTGCAAGGAGTATGGAAAAAGCCTTGTTGGCATGGGAGTAAACCGTCAGTTTCGGTGCAACACGATGAAGGGTTCCGAGGCAGTTGGACCTGTCTGGATGAGCCTGGCGAATGGTTGATTTTGCTTTCA
This sequence comes from Viscum album, assembly GCA_963277665.1. NCBI lineage: Eukaryota > Viridiplantae > Streptophyta > Magnoliopsida > Santalales > Viscaceae > Viscum > Viscum album. The sequence continues at coordinate 1,007,053,651 of OY728140.1, forward strand.
CCTGCTGCGTGAGGCCAGTGTTGGCCACCTGGGTGGAGGGCTACTAGGGTAGTGGCTCCAGGATATTGTGTTCAAACCTAAATTATATCTCAATGTCAGTTTTCCTGTTTGTAATCCGATATCTAAATTTTCAATCCATGGGTTTTACTAAACATAACATTTTACCTTTTCATCTTTTTAATAAAATATCATATTGATCATAATAATAATATAGTCAGGTTCCCAAGAGTTAAAAATATTTCTAATGAATGGATGTTCACTTATCTAGGATATGATCAAGTTTCTAATACAATATAATGGAGGGTAAATAGTTTCTATTAATTTAATTTTATTTAGGTAGTAATACAATGAGAGGGTGGGAAAACATGTGTATGAGAGTTTTTCAACATTAACAATGAAATCCTCAAACCATTACTTCCCTCGGAAATCATAACCACATTTTTAGTAGGTTCACATCCATTTTCCTTTTTTGAAGATGATTCATCCACAATTTAATGTGTATATTCCTTAATAAAATGTTGTAAATGATTACTTGACACATGTGCATTGTTTTTTATTATTTATTATTTATTATTTATTATTTATTGTTTATTATTTATTATTTATTATTTATTATTTATTATTTATTATTTATTATTTATTATTTATTATTTATTACTTATTACTTATTATTTATTACCATACATGTTGATTATTATTTATTATTTATCACCATCCACGTGCACACACAATGTACATGCAAAATTATATTATCACATGCGTTAGTACTACGACTACTACTATTGCTGCTTCTACTGCTGCTGTTATTATTAACATCATCAAATGAAAATGTACGTACATGTGCATTATTATTTATTATTTATTACCATGAACGTGCATATGTAATGCAATTACTTTATTATTATTATTATTATTATCATCATCATCATCATCATCATCATCATCATCATCATCATCATCATTAGTATTATCATTATCACATGAAAATTCACAAGCACGTGAGTTTTTATTTATTATTTTTTACAATGAACGTGCACATGCAATGCACTTGCATTATTCTATTACTATTATTATTATCATCATCCCATGTGCAATGATACAAAATAAAAAAAATCATTGGCTAAATTTAATGATATGGTTAATGTACCTACAACCACATCATTGGGTATGTATACCTATGTTGTATTCATCAGAAAATCATGACCATATCCCCTTGTAATATTTTATGGAAGATTACCTTGATACTTGGATAATTTGTTTGGATAGTTCCCAATCTCCTTGAAGTTGTAACACTAAATATCATTTTTTTCTTCTTCCATATACATTGTATTGTAGAATGAAACTTTTCACCGCACATATAACAAACTCTTATTACCTTTCAATATTTGCATGGTGATTCTCTCTACAGTTCTCACACAATAGGAATTTATTCTCAATATTCTTATTGTTTATGAATTTTTTTATTCATTATTTTCAGATGAAAAATTATACTATAGTTTCCCCTTTAATATATATGATTTAGATAATTCATTATCTCTTTTTTTGGAACATAAAACCATTTCATTGTATGAAAAATATTTTTGAGAGTCCAATTCCCTCAAAAGGCTTGGATTATGCCCGTTAAATAAATTATTAATCATACACTACATGTTGCATATGTAATATGTATTATACCCAGAAAACCTTGTAAATATATCTTCATAATATATGACAATTTCTTCTCCATTTTCCATTAATATAATATTATTATCCTCATCTAAATTTTTTTCTCATCAAGGAAATATTAATTTAAGATTATCTCCTTATATATTTTCTAATCCATGAATTCAATTTTATCTTCCTCCATAGTATTCAAGATTGAATAGAACTAGTAATCATCATCATCTCTGAGAAAATACACTGAAATTGTCACAGTTTCCTATTCACTATATCCCAAGGCTATAAATATCTTCTCTGGAGACTTAATCCTTTTCTCAGATCTAATAATATTAGGTATCCCACTAAAAGATGGTGGCTTCTTCCACATAAAGAGATCCACCAAAGAAGAATCTATTTTTGGAACAAATTTCTCCATACAGGAAAGGTTCATTATCATAACATGATTAAAATAACCTAATATATCCATAATATTTTCCATTCTAATACCAAATTTATTAATTTCCTTAGTATGTAAATCAATACATTGTACAAAGGTAATAATTCCATTATTCCATCTACGAACCATTTATACCCAATACAATATATTGGATTTTCTCATTAAATTATGAATTTTAAATCATAATGTATAATTAAAAATATAGTGTAACTATCAACATTATTTAAAAATTTATGCAATGATATTCTTAGAATCATAAACATTTGATTCCTTTGGGATATTTTTTCATTAAAACCTTCATAACTATTTTTATAGAAAATCCATATTATAATATTCATATCCATTGAGAGTGTCAAGCTAGGTGCACAATAAGTCCGATTTTCCTGTACCAGGTAACAATCGAGTGAATCCCGATACAGGATTTTTAGAGTTATTACCTCTAGGTAAAACTGTACTAGAACCATATCCACTTATAGTATCGATAGTGGGATTTATTTCTGAGAAGAACTACACAATATATACCTTAAAAACAATTTCATGTTCTTATATACATATAATAAAATATATCATTATGTTATATTCCATAATTTTTATTTTCTTAATGCTAATTTTAAAGGTTTCTACTAAACATTCTTTAATACTAACTGCATCAATAAATGAGGTAAATATTGTAGGAAAGGTTCAAGATCTTCCACTTAATCCTATTATGGAATGGAGAAAATATTTTCCTATGATGTGAAATATTTTGTTAATGATATTAATGTAATTCAATTCAAGATAGTTAAATAAAACCCCACTAGAGGAGACAATAATATGGATTATTTAGAAGACAGAGTACTAGTCAAATTATCTAGTAATCTAGTAGAAATGGGTTAGTATATATAACACTTTCTATTGAATTTATTATCCATCATATAATGTCAATATTTTATATATCACGAATGGATTCTCTATTACTATAAGTGGATCAGTAAAATAAGGTTATCATTAACACACTCAAGTTGTATGAGATCATAGAAACTACAGTCATCTCAAAACCAAACAAACCTTCTTTATGGGGATATGATGATCGGTCTAATTAACATAATTACACAAAAATTTATAGTCATAGGAAGAAACTCTATATTGGTTTTGGACTCTTCCAACTTCTATTGAAGCTCCTAAATGTGTTCATGTAAAAATATGTAAAATTTTATCCAAAAAGAATATTGTGGAATATGAATATAAAATTTTATCATCATCCTTATATGTTCATGATACATAGTTAAAAAGGATTAATTTATCAGTATATACACATTTTATTTATATAGAACCTACACAAATGGGAATAATGGATAATGTCCCAAATGTTTCTTTCTATGTAGGAGTTGGAAGCAGAATCCATTGGTCTTAGAACAATACAACATAATGGAGAGACCTTTTATATGGATATGGTGTTCATGGAACAATACTATACTAATGAAGATACCATAGTGGTGAACCACATCTTTCAAATGATAACTACTATGAAAAAAGGATTATTTTTTGACTAGATGATTCAAAATGATTTTTGGTAATAGAAATTGGACACTTCTATCAAATTGGATGGGTTTTTTTCTACACAGGAAGACCATGTTATGAAGAGGGATTCAATTGTGTAACATATCTTTAAATTTTCAAAAAATCAGTGAATTTTTATTCACATTAATGTATAGTTTGAGAAATTTTATTATATCATATAATACAAGTAATAAAATCCCCATAGTTATCCATGATAAAAAATCATGGCATTGTTTAAGTACATTGTTAAACCAATCCAATCAATAACATACTATAACTAATGGATGATTATGATGTTATTTTAATGTAATGTCATGATAAATGAAGCATAATGATCTTATTTAGTGATTAATAGTGTTTTATTTCATTATTATAAATAAATATAAGAATATGATAAACTATAAAATGTTATAACATAGTACTAAAACTTTATTTTTCCCTTAGTATTCTATTTTGGACGGTTGAGTTTACAATGATTGTTTATTACTAATATTTTTAAAAATATTTCCACTTAGACTCACCAGAACCTTAATAATGTCACAAAATATATATTTATCCCAAAAAATCAATCTTACAACAACCCTTTAATGGGTTTAATACAATATATGATGCATTATTCAATGGGGGTGGTATTATTTTGGTACACATGGATGATGATTCCATTACTCATAGAATAAGAGAAAGGAGAAATATTATCTACTATTTCAGAACTGAAAAAATGTCATAAATATCATAAATTTATATTAATTTTAATATTATGTCTATCATTGGAAGGTTCTGATGGAAAACCAATCAAGAATCATTGAGTAGTTGACAATATACAAATAAGTATGACTAAGGTTTTTGATTTTCATAAGCGGTGAGGGAAAATGGTAAAAAAATGTGTATCTCGAAAACAAATAATTATTATAGTATATTGGTAATAATTACATCCTAATTTAATAATGGGAATATTACAATATGGTAAAAAAATAGATAAGTAAAAAATGTTTGAGAGTATGTAGTACTTACTTTGTGATTTTGAACATTCTCTTCAAGTACATCATGGAAATTGAAAGCTTTAAATAATTTATTGGGAATAGTAGATTATGAGGATGAAATATGATTATAGGAGAAGGAATAAGGGTTTAGTTTCGAGAGGAAGCATAATTTTTTGAGTTTTATTGAATGGTTAATGAGGGTCACATTTTATAAGTGTTGAGAATGACATATTTGTAAAAATAACCACTTTAAATAAAGAGTGAACATGTTAAACATGTCAATAGGCTAAAAGTGGATAATAATTATGGTTGGTATGTGATAAGTAATGTTATCTCTCAAATACTCATTTATAAAGCTATTTTTACATGTTTTAATTTCTATAGCACATGATTTATTAATTTTACTTCTTTTAGATTGTAGCGAAGAAACTAGTTTTTTACCTATGTAATTTTATATAATTTCCTAAATAAAATTTACCATAATAAATAATATGGGACTAATTATTCAAAATATGAAATTTTATTTACTAGATAAAATTTATATGTGTAAAAAAACATAATATTAACATTAACGCTTGTAATGTGTAAAAACCCATTTCAAAAAAATGGGCATTTTTAAGCTTAAAATTTATGTATATGGTAAAATTGTCCTATTAATTAATTTTGATAATATATTTTAGTTTACTATAAAATATTTCCAAAAAAATATTAATATTAAAATTTTCAATTAAATAAAAATACCAAAAACTATTTTTAAATCATAATGAAATGTAACATATTTTTTATTTTTATTTGGTTTTATTAGTTTAAAATAATAAATTCAAACGTTTCGTTACATTTCATGTGAATGTATAATTTTAAATATTTTATTAATATTATTTATATAATTATTCATTTATATATATATATATATTAAAAAATTTATACAAATTATTAATAGGAATTATTTTAATAAATTAAACATTTATATGAAATGATTATTAATTAATTAGTAATTATTATATATATATACCACAATTTATTATAAATTATGTAATGAATATTATTAATTATATAATGATTATTATTAAAAATTATGTAATAATTATTAATAATTTTTTAATTATTATTATGTAATGATTATTATTAATTATTCAAATTATGATGAAAAATATATAAATGGATAGAAAGGTTTGACCTATTACATTCATTTGTTTCATCATACAAATAATAATCATACAGTAACAATTTATTTATTTCTATTTGATTTATTCCTCATTGATAAAATATCACAATTTACTATGATTGTGATTCAGGAAAATGTTTTGTAAAAGAGAAAAGTTGATCAACAAGTTATATAGAGTCAATTAAAAGAAATTGTAAAAAGAAAAATATGAGAAGAGAATATATTTCAATAATAAACAAATGATTTCAATAGTTAATGAAGTAGTATTTCAAATAAAGGTCATCTGATGGATAATTTCCATCAAACATATAAAGACCATTAGATTATGATTTTTTGAGAGATTTTCCAAACTGATTCCATTGGATGTACAAAGTTCCATCTAATGGTTTTTTTGGTGAATAAAATATAGAAATTATTTATTATTCCAAAGTTCGTAAAACAATTAGTTTTGAAATATATAATGTTTCTTTCTAAAGTTTAAAGTATAAGTGTTTTATTAGGTTGAAAAGGGGATAGATTCATTTTTATATAAAAATTCCATTATATAATTTTTTTAAGTCAAAAATATTTAACTAAAATTTTATGATTAGTTCAATAATTTAAAATAAAATTTAATTTCATAAAATTCATTAATATATTTTTTTTGATGTATTATGATTTTTTATGGTACCTTATTTAATTTTTCAATGTGTTATAAAATCAGTTATAATTTTATTATGTTAGGTTCTATGGGGTACAATTACATCAAACACACACACACCACACACACAAAGGTCTAAAAGAAAAGTCATAAACCCCCAAGGGATAACCCACCAAACTACTTGCTTTATTACCTTATATATATTTAGCCTGAAGTACTAGTGATAATGTAGCCAATTACATGGCCCGTAGACCAAAAATTTTGGCCCAAGGTCCATAGATGCAATGAAAATGCGGGTTTTTGTAGATAAATTTATCATTACTATAAAAGGTTTTATTATAAAACTTCAATATAAAATTGATTCATATGAACTAAATTAGTAAAATTTTAATATAATTTAACTAATGTTACTTTAAACCCAATATAAAATATAATTTATCTTTGTAAATAATTTAATCAAAAATATAGTTTTCAATAAAAGTCAGTATTTTTTACTATTCATTGAAAAATGAAACTTCTCAATAAAACCAAAAAATAAACCCGAAGATAATTTTTATATGCTAATTTCAAAAATTATTTTCATTATATTAAATAAATTTTCTAAAGGTTTCTAAAGTTAATTTTATTATAAGTGCACAAGAAGCTACGAACCCATTTTCTTTGAAAAAATACCGCTTTTCAAGAAACATTTCTTTCTAGACTAGTGATGTTATTTTCATTAGAAAAGTGGCTTTTAGATATGTAATATCCTTCTTATGTTTATAATGATAATGTTTTCTTTTCATGGGGCCATTAATTTTGTTTAGATTCAATGCCTTTTGGGATCAGTAGGATATTATTAGTAGTTTTTGATTGATTTCTTGAAGAATTCATCTATATTTACCACTCTTCCTTAGAAAGGACTAAAATTATAATATATGTATATGTTTTATACATAAGTTTATTAATTGATGTAATATCTAAAAATGAAATGTCTTTTTATTTTCACAGAACAATGAAACTTGAATATTTCTATTTTGATTCTTCAGAAGCAAGACTGGGCTGTGTTATTAAAATTGTATATCTAGTAGTGGCATACTATGATCCTCAACTTTATACATAGGAGAAGAATTACCAAACTCATTATTTATATATTTCATTAGTTTTGAAAACTCTCAAGAGTTTTTAAAATTACCTCATGTGGAAAATTAACACTTTTTACTTTGATCAAAAGAGATTAATTTACATTATTTATCTAATGTTCATTAACTTTGGGTAAACCAATTGGTGGAATATATTTATTCATTTCACATCAAAATAACCTAAAACCAATAAAATGTAATATCATTGTTGATTATCTAAGTAGAAAATTTCTTTCCTGAGCTGTAACTTAACTATTGGATCAGTGGAATATCAAGATCATCTTTCCTCATATGCAGTTGAATGTATTATAGGAGGAATATGGTGTTGTTTTGGATAGTGATCAATTGAAATCAACACTTATAAATTAATTTTTTTAGGAGAAACCCTAAGAAAAATATTTCAAATGTTCCATAAACTATTAATTTAGTGGGGGTCCATTTTTGAGTGGCCACCATCCATTACATGCCTTCTTTATTTTAGGAAGAGGTATTATTCTCCCTTTTCATTGATGATGATTGTGTTAGAGACAAATCATTATCCTTATTTCATTTTTCACCAATGCACCATGAATACGTGTTATTACCTGACTCTTTTATTTGTGATCGCTAGTTTTAAACCATGACATAGGTAATTTTGAGTCACCTTTCAATAATTATCAGCAGATTGAGGTTGAACATAAAAATCCTTCTTATTTTCGTGAGTGTCTCTTAGATCCCATAACGAAATGGTCTAAGGTGTCCTTGAATTTCATCATCATATTAACATGTACTCTCCAATGGAATATTTCCACATGGGAGGTGATTGGTCAGTGGACTATGTATTCTCATTTCTTTCTGATTCCAAAAAAATCCCCATGGTTGAAAAATGCATGGAGTAGCAAGAGGATATATCTGATTTGGAATGCACTGATGTTGAGACATTACTTGAACAACATAAATCACTTCCTTTGTTCAGGTGGAGATAAAGAGGTCATGGGAACAATATTATAACAGTTGACTAGTATTCAATTTTAGATAAATAAAGAAAGCTAAGGGAAATATTCACGAAAAAGATAATGTGTTGCATTATTTTCCTTTGGGTATTTTACATTGTTTTTCCACAGTGTCATGGGATTCAATATTTTTATTTCTTATAATAAAATATGTGTGGACTTCATATTTACAAAAAAAAATATAAAATATAAATATGTAACATCGGACATAATTATTCTAAAATGGAAAAACCATAGGGTGAAAATCCAAACAAGTCACTCTTTCAAATTGAAAATCCATACGAGAAACATCCAAACATGTCACTCTTACAAATGGAATGGCCATATGAATAACAGAATTCTGGTTGTGTCATATTGATATATTTAATATGAACTCCATTAAGGATGATGGTTATGAAGTCTTTGTTGGTCAGAATGGAATCTCAAGAGGGGGGTGAATTGAGCTCCTACATAAAATTTCTTTTAAAAAAAATTATTATAAAGATCCCTCAAATGTTTAAAATGGCCCACTTAATTAAGGAATTTGACATATTGATGTCTAATTGGTCAATAGGTTTCTCAAAAGGTGATTAGTCCTCAGTTGAATTAGTGAGTAACACATCTTCAACTTTTGAAACAAGTTTAATGAATTATACAAATATACACACTAACCAAAACTAACTATCAAAGTGAAAGCAAAATAGTTTTCTGTTTTAGCTAATGTAATCAGTGGAAAATAAATAAAACAGAGTATAAAAAAATATAGTGCATACTGAAGTAAAAAAAGAGGTGCAGTCTCAAGATGAGACTTAATCCTCTTCACTTGGTGATCCCTTGCCATCAAGAAGTTTATATTAGCAACAAAATTGATACACAACCTGTATCGGTCTTTACAACAGTTTTCGCAAACTGTCCAAAGTTCACACCATCTTCCACAGTTCTTCATGGTAAAAACAAATAGTACAAACCACACCTGGTCACTTCTGCAGTTATACATGGGAAAAAATGTAGATGAAGTTTGATGTGAGGATATTCAGTATCCTCCAGTTTAATCACAGGAGATAGTGTGTGAGATAGACAGACACACACACTTCTCAAAAATGTAATAAAGAAAGAAAGACCAAAGATAAATTAGAATGAGAAACCTTTTCGATGGCTCTATGTGTATTTAGTTCAGATATTGACTCTTTGAAGTGAGGAATTTGAAGTTTGATTCTATCTCTAGAAGTTGTCTCCAAAACAGAGTGTCACAACTCCATGTACTAGCTATCAGGAATTGAGTGTTCTGCATCTTGAGTTGTTTAAAAGTTTATGATACATAGAACTCAACCTCAAGTTGTTTTCCCAAAATGATATTCTTGAAGGTCTTGGGGTTCACAGTGAAGGTTCTCGAATGGTTCTTCCTTGGTCTTCAGTAGTTTCTTCCTTGTGCATTTAACTTCTCGACTCCTTGGCTTTTTTTTCTATACCTCTTTTTATATTCCTTCCAAAATATTTTTCTTTCATATTTTAGGTCTGACAATAGGATTAAGTACATCATTTTAAATCATTCTCGTACTTCGTACTATCAAGATATGGTCTCCTGATATGTGTACAATAATCATTTCTTAAGTCAGAAGCATTAAAGAAAACAAAATATGACTGTTAGAAAAATATAAGAATTTGACAAAGTAAGGGTACCAGTAGACTGGTAATGGTAGCATTCACATTGGTAGTCCTCAACAGTAGGTGTACATTGGAAACCTCTAACTGTAACCTTTCATCAGTAACCTTTAGTGGTATCGTTCAGCTGTTGGCTTGTATTAGTGTCCTTGAATCGGTGACCTTGTATCAGTGACCTTGTAACAGTGAACTTGTATCGGTGACTTTGTATCGGTGACCTTGTAATGGTGACCTTGTAACGATGACCTTGTAACGGTATCCTTGTAACAGTGACCTTGTGCTTAGATAAATTTTTCATTGTAAACTTAACCAATCAAGCAGTGATATTGAGAGTATATGAATATTACTCTATTAAAAAAACCAACATTAATGAAACTTAATTAACATAGAATGAAAACATGATTGAAACATGATATGGGATTATCAAAACATGATTTGGAATTATCAAAACAAGTGAGTCCAACAATCTCCCCCTTTTGATAATCACAAATTATGTCATTAAATATTTAGGTTTAAGAGTTTTTAATCAAGGTTAAACACATCTGCTAATTTCATCAGTGATGTGAGCATACAAAAATTTTATAGTGAACACTACATTTATTCCAGAACATATGTAACACATATAAACACATATAAACACTTCTTCCCTTTTGGGTAACATAAAGAGTTCAAGTTGAAATATTTTCTCCCCCTTTGTGATTAACAAAAAGCGTACATAACAAAAATAGTGAAAAGATAGAGTTTGTAATAATAAAATAGTAGTACAATATACAAAAATAAATACAGATATCCCTATCAGCTAAGACATCCCACACTCAATCCACATCAAATATGTTCATTGAATCATTGCCCTTGGAAGCAGACCATGCAGGTTTTGAAGGTGGAGGGATAGGTCGAGGGATGGCTGTTAGCAGTGTAGGAGGAGCAGCAACAGAAGCATCAGTAAACCTATAGTGAGTAGATCTTTGAGGAATGGTGGGGGTCAAGCTTCTGAAGGCCTGTACAAAAGTCATCATAGGAGAAGCACTGGAAGATCCTGAGGCACATGAGGTAGAGGGAAAGGCTGGAGGAACAATGATGGGAGTGCAGTCCACATGGAATAAAGGCAAGAGAATATTTTTGAAGTCCATAATGATACTACATCCTCATTCCACAGCTGAAAGGAAATAATCCTTATTCTCTATAAATTTCTCCAAATCTAGAGTCAGCTCTCGAAGCCTACTCACTTGATCCCTAAATGCCTGAGTGACAGGTGGAATCCTCACGTTTTCGAATAGAAACTTGAAGTGGCCATCCATCTGATGCTTAGTGTATACCCTTTTGTAATAAAAGTCAACTTGTTTCTTATTGGCCTTATGATCTTGAGTAGCATCCCTTAAATAATTTCCCACAAGGTTATGAATTTACCTGGTAATGGAAACGACCTGAGAGTTTGAGGTACTATCACTAGAGACCTTTTCCAACTCTTCTCTAACAACAGTCCCGGAGGCTTCAATGTCAACTATAGGAGAGGCTGAATTGGAAGCAGATGCACCTAGAGGTGCCAGAGAGAAAGCCACAGTCTTCTTAAATGACATGGTTAGCCCACTGATCAGCCTTTCTACATCATCATCTTGGACTTTCACATGTGTTTCCATAGACTTCTTAAAATATTCCAACACTATGACCATTTTCTGAACCACACTTTTAACATATCTAATGTCTTTGTCCAGATGAGCTCTTGAATCCATATATGCATCTAAGATGGAAATAGATTGTTTCACTGATTCCATAGACTCTGTCAAAGTTCTTACCTGATTCTGACATTCCTTGACCTCATGTAACACAACTGTGTGAGAGGTAGATACTATCCTTTACCATGCAGATGTCATGAGTTCTTGATTGAGTGCTATTGTACATGTTATCTCAGTGGTTTTCTCATCAATATTCATCTTTAGTTCTGATTTCAAAGAATCCAATTCATCCTTCTTTACATAGTCTCGGGTTAATAGAACCATTGGTTGCACAGTGGTAGTTTTTGAGACAGTTGGAATTGGAGGACTTCTGATAGGCTGTTCGTCTTTAGAATCTCCAAAATCTAGGCCTAAAACCACAAAGCCAAGAGATTATGTCCAGTCCTCTATCTCATGAGAAACATCAACTAATCCTATAGAAACAACTTACTCCCTCTCACTTGGAGCATTATCTTGAACAACCACATCAATCTCCATCTGACCTCCTTGATCGACTTCATCAACAGGAAGGTCTACTACCACTTCAACTATGAAATCTTTAACAAAATCCAAAACATGTCCAGCTTCAACTGAATCAACAACTTCTTCATCTCTAATTCCTACCCTTTCTTTATGTCATATTAAAGGACTGAGACTTAAACATTCCTCTTAATTTTCAGAATTATCTATTTTAAGGTCATAATGACTTGACTCAAAGTCCCCATCCTCATATGAGGTATCTCTAATGTCTCTGAAGACATTTTCAGCTCCTTCTTCTTCACTGGTTTCCTCTTCATTATCCCTTAGGATAGTCTCCCTTATAGGCAATCTCTTTGGTGGGCTAGGCTCACCAAAGGATAAAGTATTAACACAGGGATTTTAGGGAAGGTCAGGATCACTCCTGTTATCTATAGGAGAATACTCTCTTTCTTTCAAAACCACAGTTTCTTCTCCTTCTTCATCCGAATAGGTAGGCTCAACTTCATCAGGCTTAAGACCTAGGTCTCCCTTATTCTTAGGCCTAGTGGGATGATTCACAGGGTTAAACTCTTCATATACCTTATCCTCATCATTCACCCATCTCATCAACCATGGATTTCAGTTAATCTTCATCAAGTTTCAAATCACTTTGGAGATGCAATGCTTATCTTGCACAACAACAATTTCCTCTTTAGCTCTAGCAACACCTTTCACTTTCAACAAGGGATATCAACTTAGAATGATATAGGGAATTCAATTTGGAACTGAGCTTGGTCATATCTTCTAGTTGAATCATCAACATCCTACATAAGTTGATCTTCTGTTCATGCTTTAACAGATACAAGAGAAACACATCCTGAAACTTTAAATTTGAAAATTCCCCTCCCCTGGGACTCAAAACATGCTGGAAAAACTTAAATAGTATCTTTTCTTCTACTTCCATCTCGAAAGAAATGACTATCCTTGGAATTACATTCCCTATCAATTCAGCTAATGATTCTTCATAGTAGAAGAACTCACTAGTGGGAGGCACCAATTTGGAGTAATAATCATAAATTCCATCAAGTTGAACTCTCAAGCAGTCATCCCACTCAGTAGAAGAGAAACTCACACTTACTCAATTTACCTAGGAAGTCATCCGGTGCTTATCCACAGACTGCTCAAACTTGTGATACTCATAAAATTCCTTTACTAACTTTGGGTAATAGGGTCTATTATTGTTTTCAAAACAATTAAACTAGCCCTAAGCTTCAACTGCCTTCAGTACTAAAGGTTGGCTCGACCACATCCATTATGTAATTAACTCCTTCTCATCCACTATTTCCCTCTTCAAAAACTGCAGGTTAAGCACCTTTTCCACTGCCTAGCTTCCACTACTCAATTCATATCTGGGTAACATAGGATTAGGCCCATATCCTTCATCAACAACCAACGGCCATTTGACTCTTAACATCGATCTGGAGTGGTTCAAGGATTCAGTAGAGTTTTAGGTTCTGTGATTACGGAGAAAAAGGTTCGAGAGAGGATTTGATGTTGATTGAAATGTGATCTATGTTTTATTTTTATTATTTAGGGATCAAAAAATAAAATAGATAAAATAAAAAAGTAATATGATTAAAACTTTTCAGATTCTGGCTGAGAAAAAAAGTGAAAATTCCCACACTCAAGTCGTCTATCGGTAAGGAGGTATCAGTAAAGTATAATGGCGAGGTTCTATCGGTAAGGTCTCTAACAGTGAGGTATAATGGTGACTTCCTACCGATATGTTCTAACGGTGAGGTTCTATCGGTAAGGTCTAATGATTGGGTCTTATTGGTAAGGTCTAATGGTGAGGTCTTATCGGTAAGGTCTAAAGGTAAGGTCAAATCGGTAGGGTCTAATGGCGAGGTCCTATCGGTAAGGTCTAACGGTTATGTTTAACAGTGAGGTTATCAACTCAATAGTTTATCATACCTAACTAATGTTTGATTTAATTTAACCTCTTGTAATTCAATGGATTTGTGAATATATCTGCCAATTGGTGTTTAGTACCAATGAATTCAAGAGTGATATCACCTCTTTGATAATGATCTCTCAAGAAGTGATGTCTTACATCAATATGCTTTGTCCTAGCATGAGATACTGAATTTTTAGAGATGTTGATAACACTTTTGTTGTCATATTTTTTAGATACATGTTTGAATTGATATCCATAGTCTAGTAAAGTGTGTTTCATCCACATAATTTGAGCACAACAACTACCAGCACCTATATATTCAGATTCAATAGAATATAATGCAACAGAATTTTGTTTCTTACTACACCATGATACTAGTGACTTGCCTAACATGTGACATGTTCCAGAGGTGTTTTTTCTATCTAAATTACAACCAGAAAATTCAGCATCCGAATAACTTATTAAATCAAACGGTTATCCTCTTGGATAAAACAGTCCTAGATTTATAGTAAAATTGAGATATTTAAAAATCCTTTTAACATGAGTTAAATGAGATTCTTTGGGATTATCGTGAAAATGAGCACACATGTATACACTGAACATAATGTCAAATCTTCTAGTAGTAAGTTATAGCAGACTCCCAACCATACCTCTATAGTTGGTTTGATCCACTGGTCTACCAGTTTCATCAGCATCCAACATACAAGTGGTACTCATAGGTGTATCACTACCTTTATTACTATCCAAACCAAAATGTTTCAAAGTATCCTTTGTATATTTACCTTTATTTGGAAAAAATACCATTTTATTTTGGAATATTTGAAATCCAAGGAAAAGTCTAAGTTCCCTGATTAAACTCATTTCAAATTCATATTGCATCATTTTTGAAAAATCAGTACAAAAAGAGTTTTTAGAGGATCCAAACATTATATCATGTACATAAATTTGTACTATTAAACCATCATTATAAATCCTTTTAATAAAAAAAGTAGGATCCACTATTCCTTTAGTAAAACATTTTGAAATAAGGAAAGAACTAAGTGTTTCATACCAAGTCCTTAGAGCTTGTCTCAGACCACATATGGCTTTTGATAGTTTAAAAACACGATTAAAAAAATGGGTATTTTTAAAACTAGGGGGTTATTCAACAAATACATCTTCAACTCTATACCAATTTAAAAATGCACTTTTGACATCCATATGATAATGTTTGAAATTCAGATGAACTGCATAAGCAAGTAGTATCCTAATGGATTCTAGTCTAGCTATAGGAGCAAAGGTTTTCTCATAGTCTATCCATTATTCTTGATTATAATCTTGTGAAACTAATCTAGCCTTGCTTCTAACTATGTTTCCATATTCAAAAAGTTTATTTCTAAAAACCCATTTAGCACCTATGGTCAAGGTGTCTTTAGGTATGCCCACTAATTCCCAAACTTTGTTTCCTTCAAACTGATTCAATTCTTCTTGCATATCTATCATGAAAAATTCATCACTGATTGCATCATTGATATTTTTAGGTTCATGCTGTGAAAGAAAAGCTTGATGTTCAGCCAGGTTTCTCAGAGAAGCTCTAGTTTGTGTCCCTATATTTAAATCACCTACTACAACATCTAAAAGATGATTCTTGAGAGTTCTAATAGCTCTAGAAAGAGTTAAACTAGACTCCTCATGGTTGTTTATAGGTTCAGACTCTGCAGGTGCAGATTCTGGAAGATTCCCAGAACTGGTTACTTTTATAGGGGTTTCACTATCATTATCATTAAGGTCCAGAATTGGCATATCTTCCTCAAGATATTAAAGAGGGGTTTTGGGTTCATGTGGACCAGTCTCATAAAATTTTACATGAACATATTCTTCCAAGCATTTGGTTATCTTATTAAATAATCTATAAAATTTACTAGATATTGAGTAACCTAGGAGAATTCCTTCATCACTTTTGGAGGTAAACATGTCAAGATTGTCCTTAGTGTTAAGGATAAAGAATTCGAAACCAAAAAATATAAAGCAATTAACCTTAGGCTTCCTATTATTCCAGATATCATAAGAGGACTTCTTAAAATAGGTCTAATCGAGACTCTATTGATAATATAACAAGTTTTATTAACAGCTTCAGCCCAAAAATAAATAGGTAGATTATACTCATTGAGCATAGTCCAGAAAATCTCTTGAAGTGTCCTATTTCTTCTTTCGATAACTCCATTTTTTTGAGGTGTTCTAGGAGCAGAGAAATTGTGTGTATAGCCATTATGTGAAAAAAGGATTCAAATTCTTGATTTTCAAACTCACGACCATGATCACGTCTCAAGGTATTCATTCTCTGCCCACTAAGAATTTCTATAGTTTTGGAGTATTTGATAAAATAAGAACAGGATTCACTTTTGAGATCCAGAAAGTATACCCATGTGTACCTAGAAAAATCATCTACAAGAACATAAACATAGTGCTTCCCATTTAAACTTGAATCTCTTGATGGTCCAAAAAAATCCATGTGGACCAACTCAAGCGATTGAGAATTATAAACTTATTTCTTTGGTTTGAAAGAAACATTGTGTTGTTTCCCCTTTTGGTAAGGATTACACACTTTGTTTAGAGGGAATTGTGATTTAGGTAAGTCTCTAACTAAACCTTTCCTAGTCAGTTTCATAAGTGAGTGCACATTTCAATGTCCTGGTCTACTATGCCACAACCAGGATTCCTTATGAAATGCATTTAAACAAGAAACATTTTTCTTAGATAAAGAGTCTAAATCAACAATATATACATTCCAATTTCTAAGAGAAATAAATATAAAAGCATTTTTATAATTAAAAACATTACATGCATTATTTTCAAATTTAACATTGAATCCATCACCACACAACTGAGAGATACTTAACAGATTGTATTTTAATCCATCAACAAAAAAGTACTTTTGAAATTAATACGGCATTAGGGTTACCAATATGGCATAAGACAACGATCTTTCCTTTAGCAATATCATAGAATGTGACATATCCACCACAAACTTTAATTAGGATTTTGAAGCATGAGTACTATCTTGTAATATGTATTGAACATCCACTATCTAAGTACCAAATAGATTTATAGGAACTATTCAGAAAATTATCCTGCAAAACAGATTAAGTGAAGTGTAACTTTGGTACCTATATTTTCTTGGGTCCAAAGAGGTTATAAAGTAAATCATTGGGAAACCATACTTGTCTCACAGATTTCCTATAATCAGAAAATATATTCTGAGACATAAACACTTTGTTTGGTCTTTTAGAGATTTTTTTTTCAAGAAATGGTCCATAACATGAACTAGTCATGAATTGTCCATATTTTGGAACAAATTTAGTTTTAATGATCCTTCTCTGTCCTGGTAGATACCCTAGACCAGTTGTATATTTTGGAGCAATTTTATTTTCTAGTAACTAAGTCAAGGTATCTCTACCTAGAGTAAACTTCTCAAGATCTCTCTTTAATTTCTCTTTTGATAATTCGAGTTTAGTATTTTATTTTAACAACTGATCACATTTTTCATTCTCAATATCCAGATCAGACTTATAATTTGCATTTAGAGAATGTTTCCTTTTCAATAATTTACATTTATCCTTGAGTTCATTAAATGTATCCTCAAGCATCCCATAGTATTCAAATAGTTCATCCTTAGTCATATTTTCATCATTGTTTGATTCACTTTCATTCTCAGAATAATAGACATTATGTACAAGAGAATTTGGTGTTACCTCTGATGTTTTTGTCATGAAATACTGATTTGATAGTTTGTTCCTGTCACTATTAGAAGTTTCAAATCCACTTGAGCTATCTTTTGAATCACTCCAGTGGCTTTCATATCCTTTTTATATCCTTTTCCCTTGTCTTCATCCTTCTTCTAAAATTTAATCTTGGGGAAATCATCCTTCACATGACCTTTTCATTTACACTCATAACAGACTATATCAGTTTTGTTGTCATTCCATTTTCTGTCCTTTTTTCTATTCTCATTTATTATCATACCTTCCTTCGTAGTTTTATTGTCTAAAGAACTTTTTATTTTGGTAAAACATCTTGAATTTCTTTGCAAGATGAGCCATCTCATCATCACTGTCAGAGTATGAGTGTTCACTTGTGGAAGTATCTATAAGAGCTTGAACTTTTTCTTTATCATTGTTATCTGAGGTTGTAGTCTTGAATGATACTGATTTCTCCCTTGGTTCATAATCTACTTCTTGATTCACCTTAAGCTTTTCTTTAAACATCATAATCTTTCCAATTAGTTCCTTCACTATTAGTTTTCTTATGTCATAAGATTCTAGAATAGAAACAGAAGTTCCTCTCCATCTTCCAGGTAGGCATCGAAGCAACCCCATAATCTGGTCCTTGTTGTCCACTGTTCTTCCAAAAAGACTCATGGTATCCACTATTTTATTGAACCTGAGATACATTTTAGAAATAAGTTCATCGTGCTTCATTTTAAAAGTATCGTATTTAATAGTATATGTATTTAATATTATTTCTTTAACATTGGTTGTTCCCTCAGGTGAAATAGCTAAAGTATCCAAAATTTCATATGTAGTTTTACATGCATATATTCTATTGAATTCATCATCACCTACAGAATAGTACAAGTATTTCATTGCTTTATAGTTATTATTATTTGTATCTTTAGTTAACTGAGACCATGTGTCCCAAGTAGTAGCAAGAAATACAAGTTGTTCTATAATTGTGTCCCTAATTTCAAGTCCCATTATTTCTAGATACATTTTCATATTTAATTTCCACTGATAATAGCTATTAGAATTAAAGAAAGGTGGCCTATTGGTAGCAGCAACCTCAACTCTATTATCCATTGTTAATTATAAATTAAAGAAATAAAAATTTAGATATGACAGAAATTTTTAGATCTTTAAGATACAAATAAAATCACAGTTAAAGAATTTGAACACTAGATAAATAGACCTCTGATACAAAATGTTGGTTGGAGTGGAATCTCAAGAGGGGGGTGAATTGTGTTCCTACTTAAAATATCTGTTAAAACACTTTATTATAAAGGTCCCCCAAATTTTGAAAATCGCCAAGTTAATTAAGAAAATAGAGATATAGATGTCCAATTGGTGAACAGGTTTTTAAAAGGGTGATTTGTCCTCAGTTGAATTAGTGAGTAACGCTTCTTCTACTTTTGAAACAAATTAACTGAATTAAACAAATATACACACTAACCAAAACTAACTATCAAAGTGAAAGAAAACAGTTTTATGTTTTAGCTAATGTATGTAGCACAGAATAAATATAACATAGTATAAAAAAATATAGTGTACAGTGAAGTAAAATAAGAGGTTCAGACAGAAGTTGAGACTTCATCCTCTCCACATGGTAATCACCTGCCACCAAGCAATTTATATTAGCAGTAAACTTGATACAAAGCCTATATCAAGCTTTACAACAGTTTTCAAAAAATTTCCAGGGTTCACACCATCTTCTAAAATTCTTCATGGGTAAAACAAACAGTATAGAACACACATGATCTCTTTTGTAGTTATACATGGAAACAAAATGTAGATGAATATTGATTTGAGGATATTCAGTATCCTCTAGTTTAAGCCCAAGAGATAGTGTGTGAGAAAGATAGACACACACACTTCTCAGAAATCTAAAAAAGAAAGAAAAACAATAGAGAAATTAGATTGAGATAGGGTTTATAAGGCTCAATGTGTTTGCAGTTCATCTCTTGACTCCTTGAAGTGAGGAATTTGAAGTTTGGTTCTATCTCTAGAAGTTGTCTCCAAAATAGAGTGTCGCAACTCCAGGTACTAGCTTCCAGGAATTGAGTGTTCTACTTCTTGAGTTTTTTGAAAGTTTATGAGACACAGATAGCAGCCTCAAGTTATTTTCCAGAAATGATCTTCTTGAAATTTTTTGGGTTTATAGTGAAGGTGCTCGATTGGTTATTCCTTGTTCTTCAATAGTTTCTTCTTTGTGCATTTAACTTCTTGAATCCTTGGTTTTTTGTTTTTTATTCTGTACCTATTTTTTTCTTCCTTCCTCCGTCTTTTTCTATCATATTTGAGGTCCAAAAATTTGAGTAAGTAAATCATGATCAATCTTTCTCGTACCTCGTACTATCAAGATATGGTCTCCTGATATGTCTATAATAAGAGTTAATTATGTCAGAAGCATTAAAGTTTGAAAAATATGACCGTTAGAAAAATATAAGAATTTGAAAAAGGGTATCAGTAGACTGGTAATTGTAGAATTTTTTTTATAGGCCTCAATAGTAGGTGTACCTTGGCAACCTCTAACTCTAACCTTTCATTAGTAACCTTCAGCAGTAACCTTCAAAAGTAGGCTTGTATTGGTGACCTTGTATCGGTGACCTTTTATCAGTGACCTTGTAACGGTGACCTTGTATCGATGACGTTGTATCGGTGACCTTGTAATAGGGAACTTGTAATGGGGACCTTGTAACAGTGACCTTGTAATGGTGACCTTGTAACGGTGACCTTGTAACAATGACCTTGTAACAGTGACCTTGTAACGGTTACCTTGTAGCGGTGACCTTGTAATGGTGACCTTGTAACGGTGACCTTGTAACGGTGGCCTTGTAACGGTGACCTTGTAACGATGACCTTGTAACGGTGACCTTGTAACAGTGACCTTGTAACAATGACCTTGTAACGGTGACCTTGTAACGGTGACATTGTACTTAGATAAATTATGCACTGTAATCTTAACTAATCAAGCAGTGAGATTGAGTGTAAATGAATATTACTCTATAGAAACAAGAAACAGTAATGAAACATAATTAAAATAGAATGAAAACATGATTGAAACATGATTTGAGATTATCAAAACAGGTGAGTCCAAAAGTATTTTTTATGAATCTCATAATCATGTAGAAATACTAAGAACAATAATTTTCCAATATATTTCTTCATAGAGATCGGGAAAAATATTTTTTCCTAAATTATGACATGATATTCCCTAAAATTCTTTCCAATATGAATTTTCCTTTAAGTATCACATTTACTATCCATGCCTATTTTTTTCTTGAATACTTATTTACCCCAAATGAAATTTACAACAACTAGACTATCTACTAAAACCCAAACATGTTTTTGGTATATAAATCTATTTATGAATTCATAGATTCATTCAACTTTGGGACTTAATAGTTTCTTACTAATTCATTATGGGATAAAGTTTCATTATTTTCAAACAATAAATTTTCAATATTCATGATTATAAGGAAAAAATCACTCTTTCTCTTTACCCTCCCTAGTACTTCTAAACATTACATGTTTCTCTAGAACAACCTATTACATAGGGTATTATTGAAAATGTTTATATTGCAACTCTTGTGTATCATTGTCTCAAAATTCCAAAATGATTATCCTTCTCAATGTACATACTTTATTGATGTTCTCCCTTTCTATAAAAATATCTTTTTTCACCATGATTACTTTATTAACTGAAGGATAAACATGGAAATATCTGAATATTTCATTAGTATATTGTATAAAGATAAAATTTGTTTCTCAAGATGAATTTTTGTTTATGTTATTAAAATTAATAAATTACTCTCAACACCCCGCATATTTGTGTGAAATAATTATTATAGCATAGACCATATTGGGTTCCAATTACCTATTTAGTTGAAATTAAACTTTCTATGTATGATACAATATGTAATATATATCTAGAAAATTGTGATTAAAGATCTATAAGACAATTCATTGATCTAAAAATTTCAAAAAGGTAAATTACCAAAATTTATTAAAACCATTAAATAATAGTGTATGTTATGGAATGATTTTTAGTAGTATCCCAAAATATTTATGTTATCAAAATTGATAACCCATCAAGATACTCACCACATCAGTCCAAGTGAAGTTTATTTATCTTCCTTCCATGATGATTCTCTAAATAATTCTTACATTCCATAATTTTTTATATTGAATTTGATATATACTTCATCATTTATATTGGAACAAATTGAGTTTTTATGAATTTTCTTTAAATTCTTTAATTTCTTCGATAGATGGCGTTACACGCCACACTGAAGTTTTAACAAACCATAATATACTATTTCTCAAACACAACCATTATAACCTATCCATTAAAATTGGATTCATGAAAAGGATTTAAATTTTTTTTAAATTCAAATATATAAAGAAAACTTATTAATAAAAATTACTATTTTTTGGTGATGACATTAGAGGCTTTAAAAGTACATTTTTCTCAAAAAAAATGTTTTATATTGTTTTTGAAAAAAAAATTATAGCACTTTCATAAAATTTATTTGAAAAAATTAAATTCATTTTTAATTAATATTTAAAAATTATCATTAGGTTTATTTTTTGTATTTTTTTGAAAAGATTAATTCTTTGATGATTACTAAAAAATAATGGTTTTTATTGAAAATTTTGTTTTTGTTTAAATAATTTTCTAAGATTAAAAGACGTTATATTTATTAAAGATATATGTTTTTATGATTAATTTAATCATGATTGACATCATAAGGATCTTGGTTATGGAATCCATTGACTCAAATCATTGTTAAAATATTTATGCCATGTTCAATGATGTTGATCCAGTTATTGATGGCTATTAATTCTCTTATTTAATATTCATTCAATTTTTTAATGATTAAGACCATATATTTTTATTATTATAACTAAATAAATTCAATTGATAATAATAATTTTTACTCATACTATGAATTTTATCACACCCTCCATCGAGAATAATTTTCCCTAGGATGTGAAGACATTTATAAGTATGTTCTGCCTATGAAGGTTAAATAATCTGAAGAACATAGTGGGTGATGATATTGATGTTTATAACTCCAATATTTTTTAATCTGTATTGATTAATGTTCTTCTATAATACTATAATACTCTTAATAAATAATTATTTTTTTTAAATGCAGTTTGTCACATTTTGAAGGCACACCCATTTTAAATCTTTTTTAAATAATTTTTTATATTATATTTTACTAAATGATATTCTTATTTGAAATCAGAGTATTCAAACTTACTTTGGTTGAATTTGTTATATTTTTTTCATATATTTTAAGTTTTAAAGAATAGTGATAATATACTATATTTAAATTGAAAACAACTTTTTTTCATCGAAATGATTTATATGAATAAATTATATTATTGAGTAGTTTTAAATAATAAATATATTATATTTTTATCATTTAATATAATTTAGAGAATTAAAAATAATTTTACATTGAATTTAGATGTAAAAACATTTGAATCTTTTGCATGATTTAACTTTTAAAACTCATTTTCTCATTCTGGTAATGGGATTAATTTTCAATAAATTACTTAAACTTATGTATTTTTAATTTTGAATAATTGATTCCATATTTGGAATAATTGGATCCCAATTATGTAAATATATTTATTTTATTTTGGATATTATGAATAGAAACTTTCGTAATTTTTTATTAATAAGGTAGAAAGGTAAATCAGGTAATTAATGGTAAAAAATATGATAAATTAATCCTAAAACTTGTCCTAATACCATTTTATGAGTGTGTATAGACCTAAATAATCCTTCTTTCAAAATGGTATCCTTTGGAAGCCACTTTTATGTGATTGAGAAATTTAATATATTTAATGTAATGAAAAGTTAAATTTGTCTTACTCCAATTTTAATAACTATATAATTTTTCATATAAGGTTATGTAGAAGATAAAATATACTATAAATACTAATTTTAAATATAAATTGTTTTTTATCATGTATATTTATTTTTAATTTTTAAGAAATAAATAATTACCTTAATGTATTATATAATGATGATGCATAAATTATTATACTCGTGAATAATCAATAAAATAATATAAATTAAAATTTTATTGACTATTAAAATAATAAAACACTTAGCCAAATCATTTTTTCAAGTCTATATCAACCATAATCATCCAAGGGTCCAATTATTGACCATTTGGAACTATATAGAAAAGATTATGACACTTATAATATTTTATTTACAGTGTTGTTAAAGTACACACTTTCAAGTTTTAATAAATATGTCATTTTTCATATAGGATTTTCTAGATTATATATTCAACTATAAATATTCCTATGAAATATAGAAGAGTTATCTTCTTCAAGGTATTTTTTTAATTTTTACCCATAAAATATGTAGATTAAATAATTACACAAAACTAATGTAGTTAATTTTTTTAAAATGAAAATATCAAATTACTTTTATTAAAAATATTTAAATAAATATAATTTTGGATAATTAATATAACCAATGAATTTTATAAATAACGTTGATTATTAGGGATATAATAAAATAAATTTTTTATGATAAATCTTATATTATGAGTTCTTGGTCATGCCATTTGTTTTGACCAACACCCTAGCAGTGTTCATGAGACTCATGAACAGGATCTTCCAGCCATACCTCGATCGCTTTGTAGTAGTCTTCATTGATGAAATCTTGATTTACTCAACGAAAGAGGAGGATCATAACTATAATATACAGATAGTTCTGGACACACTCCGAGAGCACCAACTTTATAGTAAGCTCTCGAAGTGCCAGTTTTGGATCTGATAGGTTCACTTCTTAGGACACGTCCTCTCGGAGGCTGGAGTTGTAGTGGATCCAGCGAAGATTGAGGCTGTACTATCTTGGGAGCTACCCAAGAGTGTGACAGAGGTGCGAAGTTTCTTGGATTTGGTCGGTTACTACCGGAGGTTTGTGCCATACATTTCCAGTGTTGCATCAACATTATCTTCTTTGACAAAGAAAGGAAATATTTTGTGTGGTCGGAGAGATTCCAATGCAGTTTCCAGAAGCAAGGTAGATTCTAAAGAGTGCCCCCATCTTGAGGCTACCAGAGGAGGGAATTGGGTACATAGTCTACTGAGACACATCATGGACCGGACATGGATGTGTCCTGATGTAGGAGTGAGCAGTGATCACGTATGGTTCTCAACATCTGAGATAGTATGAGCAGGACTACACTACCCATGATCTAGAGTTAGCAGCAGTGATCTTTTCCTTGAAGATGTGGCGACATTACCTGATGGGCGAATGATTTACAATATACTCTAATCACAAGAGTCTCATGTATATATTATCTTAGAAGGACCTGAACCTGAGACAGCGTCATTGGCTTGAGTTCCACCAGGACTATGACTTTGAGATAGTCTATACTCCTATGAAGGGGAACGTAGTAGCAGATGCACTCAGCAGGAGGTCTCATATACAGTTCCTGAATGAGGCGATGAAATAGTTATCCGCTTTGTGTATATCCTACGTGTATTGGGATGGTGCAACTTATCTTCAGTCTCTGACAGTCACTCCCCCACTTCTTCAACGAGTCAGGGAGGCGCAACTTGTGGAAACTGACTGTGAGGCTCTACATGCTCAGATAGCCATAGTTTATAAAACTATGCTCCACCTATACGACAACCCCTTGACCAACTCCCAGACACCAACAATGTTTTCATAATACATTCATACTATTAAAAACCATCCTCTAACCATAAAAAACACAACAAGGACTCATAGTTCCATACTGCATGGTTACCACATGGTTAATACTAAATGTGTACCTAAATCGTCGCCTTGACCTATTTTTCCAAAAAAGTCAAATTTTCAACCCTAGACTACTAAAATAACTGATAACCTCATATGTGATAAGAAAATATCAAATTAAAGCAAACCTATAACCCAAAAGTAAAATACACTCTCCCCACCATGAAATATTTCTTCCTTTTGAAAGAACTCAAAATTCTAGACTCACAAAAAGATAAGGCCACTACTACCTCATCCAAAATTCCCCATTCAGGTCTCATGACTATACAATTCACTCTTCCATAGTATATGGACCAAAGGAATTGTCTTATCATGAAATACATTATTTGGTGATCCATAATATGATCGGGTTGTTCAACCATAGCGGTGTCAGGATCAAGATCAACATCTTATTATTCTGTCAAATGGGAAGGGTCCAGTTGATACCTCCTTATCTAGGAAACAAAAACTATTTCAGGAATTGATGTCAAAAAATATGGAATGTCAAACTGATAAGTCACTTTTCCAAGACATTCAATGATCTCGAAAGGTAAAATAAACCTCTATGCTAATATATCATGCTTAACCAATTAATGATTTCCCAAGCAAGGCGAAACATCGAGAATGTCCCCGTAACCATCCTCAAAGTCCAATGTGAAATGATTATGATGCATGTAGTATTTATGAACACTCTAACAATTTAATAACCACTTCTATATCAATTTTACCTTTTCCATCATCTCCTGAATGAGGATCATCCCAACTAAACACCCTTCTCCCAATACCTCCCAGCACAAAGAAGATTGATATTTCCTCCCATAAAATTATTATAAAGGATATATATTGATTAAATCTTGTTGAGTATTGTTATATATATATATATATATATATTTATTACCAAAGATATATGTTTTTTCCTGAACCAAAAAATCAATCATGCATGCCTAAAGCATATCCTCAAGAATCTAATGGTTCACCCCATCTTATGATCCATATAAGGTTGATAGACAATGTTTAATTTCAATTTTATACCCATTTACACTAGTAAACCTTTCTAAAACCTTGATGTTCACATGGAGTCTCCGTCTGAAACAATTATCGAAATAACCCTATAGAGCTTCCTGGTCTCTTGGATATACAAGTGTCTAATTTCTTCCACCTTCTCTATTTCCCTAATAGGAAGGAAATGATCTAAATTTATATTTATATCAACAATCACCCAAATCACATCTTTCTTGATTAGATTCTATGGTAAATAGATTAAAACATCTATAAATTTCTCATCCCACTTAAAAATCATAATAGGTAAATGTTTAAATAAATTAGTAGGTCTCTGATGATATTCCTTAATCTTATAGAAAGTAAAGAATCATGACATAATGTCTTCAATCAACTACCCAATCCCCTCTTACTCATCAAGTTCTATCAATCACTTCAACAACCATGTATAGGTCATGTTCTTTAGTAAAATCCATTTTCGGG
This sequence comes from Viscum album, assembly GCA_963277665.1. Taxonomy (NCBI): domain Eukaryota; kingdom Viridiplantae; phylum Streptophyta; class Magnoliopsida; order Santalales; family Viscaceae; genus Viscum; species Viscum album. The sequence continues at coordinate 1,007,080,966 of OY728140.1, forward strand.
GCTAGTTGATTCACTAGGGGAGTTGTTACACACTCTATAGCTGATTTCGACTTCCATTACCACTGTCCTGCTGTTTTAATCAACTAACACCATTTATGGATTATAGGTTAGAATATAGTTTGGAATCGTAACCCAACTTCTGTTTCATCCCATATCACCAATTCTGCTTACCACAAATGGCCCATATAGAGCAATCAATTCTGAAAGATAGCATGAAAAAGAATCCTCCTCATCTTACTTATTTAATGTATGTGAATAGCTTATGGGAATTATGCCCCCAATCCCTCTAATAATTTTCCTTACTCGATAAAAGTCATAAGAAAGCTCCAGTTATCCTAACTGAAACATCAGAGGGAACCATCTACTAGATGGTTCGATTAGTCTTTCACCTATATACCCAAGTCAGGTGATCAATTTACTATTCAGTATCACTATAGGCATCCTCTTTAGTTTCCTTTAACTTTTCTCTTCTTAGGCATAGTTCACTATATTTTGGGTCTGAGCACGAATACTCACACTCAAACCCTTATCAAAAGGTCAAGGTCATCCAATGGTGTAACTTGGTCTCGGATCACACCATGTTAGCTTCCTTGTGCCTCAGGGGTTTTCTCACCTATAGACCCACACTCATGTGAGACTCCATAGTCTGTATTTCAATATAGGTCGAATTAAAATCCCAAAAGTCAAATACGGGAGTGCACGAGTGGTTAGGGTGGTTTTAAAAGTTTTTAGGGTTTTGTGGTTTTTTATATTTTTTAACATTTTAGTGGTTTAAAGGGTTTTTAGAGTTTTAGTTTTTTTGGATATTATGAGCTTTTAGGGGAGATTATGTTTTTATGGGATTTTATAGTTTTCAGGTTTTTTGGTTATTTTTATGGTTTTTATATTTTCTAGTGTTTTTTATATTTTTAGGGGTTTTATGTGTTTTTAGGATTTAAAAGTTTTATTCGGGTTCTCAAAAATATTTATTGGTTTTTTAATTTTTATGGATTTGTAATCATTTTTTAGATTTTTTATGGATATTTGGGGTTTTTAAATTTTGAGGGGTTTTAGGGTGTTTTAGGGTTATCTGTGTTTTTATTATTATTTTTTGTTTTTTGGGGATTTTCAGTTTTTTAGGTTTTTAAAATATTTTTAGAGTTTTTAAAGTTTTATAGGTTTTAGAGTTTTTAGTTTTTTTATATTTTTATATTTGTTAGGATTTTTATGTTTTATAAACGTTTCAAGGGATATTAGGGTCTTTTTTGGGGGTTTGCATTTTTAGGTTATTGGGGTGTTTAATTTTTTTTATTTTTTATGGTTTTCTTATGGGTTTTCTAGGTTTACTATATTTTTTGTTATTTTTAGAAATTTTTTAGGGGTTATATTATTTTTATTGTTTTAGGGATTTTTAGGTATATTTGTTTATTTGGGTATTTAATTGGTTTTTGGTTTTTTTGGGGGGGGGGTTAGTTTTTAGGGTATCTATGGTTTTTATTTCTTTTTAATTTTTTATATATTTAATGGGTTTTAAGAGTTTTAAGTGGTGTTTTTGAGTTTCTATGGTCTTTAAGGGGTTTTTATGGGTTTTAAGGTAATTATGTTTTGGAGGGTTTTATTTGTTTTTTTATTGTATATAGAGTTTTTTTGTTTTTAGGAGTTTTTTAGGTTTTTAAGACTTTCTAACAGGAATTATTATTTTTTAGGTGTTTTTACTTTTTATGGGTTTTTTAGGCTTTCTAGGGGGTTTTTGGGTTTTAACAGTCTTTTAGGTTTTTTGGGTTTTTTGCGATTTTTGGGTTTTTATGGTTTTAATGGGTTTTCTTGGATTTTAATTGATTTTTTTTATTTTTAGGGTATTAATGGTTTTTTAGGTTTTCATAATATTTTTATGGTTTGGAAGGTTTTTTAGAGTTTTTAGTTGGTTTTTTGTTTTTTTGGTTTTTATGGGTTTTTAAAGGTTTTTACGAGTTTTATGGTTTTTAGGGGTATTCCTGGATTCTAGGGTTTTTTAGGGTTTTAGTATTTATAAATATTTTAAGGGTTGTAATTTTTTTTATATTTTTATGGTTTTCTTAGAGGCTTCCTAGTTTTTAGGGTATTTTACATTTTGAGGGATTTTTATGGATTTTTTAGGATTCTTATTGTTTTAAGAAGTTTTGGGAATTTTGAGGGGTTTTAGGGGTTCTTAGGTTTTTAGGATTTTTTATGGTTTTTAACATTATTAGGAATTTAGAGGGTTTAAGTGTTTTTAATATTTTAAGGTTTTCATTTGGGTTTTCAAGGGTTTTAATTTTTTAGTGGTTTTAAGGTTTTTATAGGATTTTTATGGTTTTAGTGTTTTTAGGGAATTTGAGAGTTTCTAGGGTTTTTTAGTGTGTTTAGGGTTTTTACCCTTTTAATGTTTTTAACCGGATTATGTTTTTTAGGTTTTAATTTTTATTTTAGGAGTTTTCATGTTTTTTAAAATGTGGTTGAGACAAAGATTTTTTTTAGTGATTAAAAATATGTCCAACAAAGACAATGGGATATATTAAGTAGAAGATGAATTTATTTGATTATTTTTGGTTTATTTGAAATTAGTTTGGTTTAAAAGTTTTTTTTCTATTTTATTTTATTATGTAAACTCTTATAGTGTGGATTTCCATTAGTGGAACTTTGTATAATACATTTAGGGTAATTCAATTTGAAATATTTATATTTATTAGTATATTGTGTAGAAATTTAGTTTCATGAACTATAACACGTATTGAAAATGAGATGAATTATGTTGTGAAGTTTGTATCATTCTATGTTCATGAACTATTATTTTTATTTAAGGGTTTTGTTTAAATGGGGTAAATGTGATTAGGAGAAATTTTGTTGTATTATATTGATTTTAATGACGTTTTTTAATAAAATATTTTTATTGGTTTAGAGGTTGATAATAATAAATGTCTTGTAGTTATTTGTGTTAGGGGAAATGGAAATGTAAATTTTTTAATAGTAATATATTAAATAATATTTTGAGTTTACAAATAACAGTTTCAATGTTATTCGTTAAATATTATGTTTGTTTATTCAGAATATTTATATAGGTTATAAAAACAGAAAAAATGTAATGTTTGACTATTTCAATAGTCATGTACAAAAAATGATGCATAATTTAAATGATACTTAAATGGGAAATAAGGGTGCAAAGAAGGGATAAAAGAGTAAATTAGCGGATTTAAAGAACAAAATAATAGAAAAATGAAAGAGTTTTTTTCCAAATTTTTAGACTAGTTTAGAGAAAATGAACTGTAGTCATAGGTCATAATCTCCCATATTAGTGGACAAAGTCCATTATATTATGGGTTTTTGGGTTATTAGGGATTTTTAGGGGTTTTTAGTGTTTTATGGATTTTTGGATTTTAGGGTTTTATTAGATTTTTAGTGTTTTTATAGGGTTTTACACTTTTTAACATTTTAGTGGTTATAAGGGTATTTAAAGTTATTAGTGTTTATTAAGGTTTTTATGATTTTGGGAATTTTTAGTTTTTGTGGTTTTTTGGTTTTTAGGGGTTTTATGTTATTTTTGGACTTTTATCATTTTTTATGTTTTTAGGGGTTTTAAGTGTTTTTAGGTTTTTAAGGTTTTCAAAGGGTTCTTTGGGAATTTATGTTTTCCTATTTTTTGGAATTTTGATGTTTTTTAGTGTTTTTATGGGTTTTAGTGTAATTTTGAATTTTTACGGTTTTAGGGTTTTTGGGGATTTCAAAGGTTTTAAAGGGTTTTTAGTGTTTTTTGGATTTTTTGTTTTTTTGTTTTTTAGTTTCTTGAGGTTTTAATATTTCTAGTGTTTTTAATGTATTTATGGGTTTAAATAGATTTTTAGGTTTTAATGGTTCTTCATGGTTTTTATGGGGTTTTAAGATTTTAATGTTTTCTGAAGGTTTTATGGTTTTTATGGTTTTTATGGTCTTTTAGGGTTTTTAAATTTTTTTATGTTTTTAGGAGTTTAATGTTTCTTTATATTTTTAGGGTTTTCTTTGTGTTTTTTGGGTTTTGAATGTTTTTAAATTCATGTAGATTTTTAGAGTTTTTTGGAGTTTATTTGTTTTATGGTTTTAATGGTTTTTTGCGGAAAGGTTAGGGTTTTTTAGGGTTTTATGGTTTTTAAGGGTTTTAATAATTTTTTTGGTTTTTGTGAGTTTTTTTCATTGTAGGTATTTAATTTTTTTATTAGGGTTTTTATTTTTTAGTGGATTTTATGGTTTTTTAGTTTTTTAATGTTTTTTGGATTTTTTTATTTTTAGGGATTTTTTATTTTTAGTGTTTTTTCGATTTTTCGGGGTTTTAGGGTTTTATGAGTTTTTTGGGACTTTATGAATTTTATTATTTTTGTCATTTTTGTTGGTTTAAATGGGTTTTTGAGTTTTTATTGGGATTTAAGGGTTTTTATTAAAATTTATTGTTTTATAGTTCTTAGGGGTTGTTTGGTTTTTTGGTATTTTTATGTTTTTAGGGTCTTTTAGGGTTTTTTGTATTTTATAAATTTTTAGGTTTTTAAGGGTTTTACTTGTTTTAGGGTTTTAGAGTTTTAAGATTTTCGTAGGGGTTTTCAGTGATTTTTTGGTTTTAATATTTTTAGGTATTTTTGGATTTTATGATTTTAAGGATTTTACCTTCATTAGGGTATTTAGTATTTTTAGGAATTTATGGTTTTTTAGTGGTTTTATTATTTTTTGGGCATTTTAGGGTTTTTTTGTTTTTAGGGTTTGAAAGGTATTTTACAGATTTTATATGTTTTTAATGGTTTAAATGGGTTTTAATGGATTTAGTGGTATATAGTGTTTTTATGGGGTTATGGGATTATTTATGTTTTTAGTTTTTTTTATAGTTTTATAGGGTTTTAATTTTTTTAGGGTCTTTTGAGGTATTTTAAGATTTTTTTCATTTTTTATAGTATTTATGGATTTTACGTGTTTTTGGGTTATTAAGGTTTTCTTATGGGGTTTTTAGGTTTTAGGGTTTTTTACATTTTTTGAGATTTTTATGGATTTTTTAATATTTTTATAGTTTTTAGTGTTTTTAGGCATTTTGAAGTTATTTTCAATTTTTATTGGATTTATTGTTTTTGAGGTTTTTTTCATTTTATGTTTTGTTGGGTTTTAAGTGTTTTTTGGATTTTTTATGTTTTAGTAGTTTTTTCAGGTTTTTCAATTTTTTTCATATTTTTATGGATTTTTATGGACTTTTAGAATTTTTATGGGTTTTTAAGGTTTCTATGGATTATAGGGATTTTGAGGGGTTTTAGGATTTTGAGGGGTTTTTTGGGTTTTCTGTTTTTTATTTTTTAATGATTTTTTTGAGTTTTTTTGGGGTTTTTAGAGTTTTTTGAACATTTTTAGGGGTTTAAATGATTTTTTGGAGTTTTTTAGGGGTTCTTATGTGTTTTTATGGGTTTTTATGGTTTGTAAGGGTTTTATTGTTTTTTACTGAAATTTAGGGGTTTTTGGATCTTTTTTGGGCTTTTAGGACATTTGAGTTATTTTAGGGGTTTTAGGTGTTTTTCGTTTTTTAAGCTTTTCTTATAGATTTTCATGGTATTTAGGGGTTTTATTTTTTAGATATTTCCATGGATTTTTAGGATTTTATTATTTCTAGGGATTTTAGGGATTTTTAGGTGTTTTAGACTTTTTAATGTTTTTTTGTATTTTAATTTTTTATGGTTTTATATGCGTATTAATTGATTTAGGTTTTTATGGTTTTTTTGAGGATTTCGGGGTTTTATGATATTTTTACCTTTTTGTGGATTTTAGGGACTTTTTACTATTTTATTGTTTTTAATGATTTTAGGGATTTTTTGGGTTTTAGTTTATTTATTAGTTTATGGTTTTATGGTTTTTATTGGGTTTTTTGGTTTCTTTTGAGGTTTTAGGGTTTTTAAGGTATTTTAGAGTTTTTTATCATTTTTAAAGGTTAAAGCGTTTTTAGAGTTTTCAATTGATTATTATGGGTTCTTAGGTTCCTTTTTATTTTTAGATGTTTTGTTTTGTGTTGAGGGGATTAAAGTTTTTTATGGTTTTTATTCTTTTTGGGTTTATCGGGGTTTCAAGTGTTTTTAATTTGTTATGGTTTTCATGGGGTTATCTGGGGTTTTTTTGTTTTTTTATATTTTTAGGAATTTTTAATGATTTTTAGGATATTTATTTTATTAGTTTTCTATGTATTTTTAGATATTTTTAGGTTTTTTGGGTTTTACCGTTTTTTAATTTTTTTAAAAAAATTGGTTTAAGGGATTTTATGTTTATTTTAGTTTTTATAGTTTTCCTAGGGTTTTTTTGTGTTATTATGTTTCTGTGAATTTTGAATGATTTTTTGGGTTTTAATGTGTTTTAGTGTTTTATGGGTTTTTGGGGAATTATGGTTATTTAAGGTTTTATATATTTTTTATCTTTTAAGGGAGTTTTTGAGATTTTTAGGTATGACACTGATTTTTAGTGTTTTTTATGTTTTAGGTGTTTAAAGGGTTTTTACAGTTTTTGTTTTTTTTACGGGGTTTTTTATAGCTTTTATGGGTTCTATTTTTTAGGGTTTTATAGTTTTTTGGGTTTTTAGGGTTTTTTACATTTTTAGGGGTTTTTTTGGTTTTAGTGTAAATATTTTTAATGTTTTATTAAGGGTTTTTATTTTTTTATACTTCTAGGGGTTTTTAGGGATTCTTTAGGATTTTTATGGTTTTTGGGGTTTTAGGGATGTTTAGGGTTTTTATGGGTTTTAAGGGTTTCAGCGTTTTTAAGGGTTTATAAAGGTTTTTTGGGGGGTTTATAGTTTTTTGGATTTTTAGATTCCTTTATCATTTTTATAAGTCTAAATGGTTTTTAGAATTTTGTAGTGGGTTTTATGGTTTTATGGGTTTTAGGATATATATTTTAAATATTATTAATTATGTTATCAATGTCATATTTATCCCTTAAAATCATTTTTATAACCATCAATATGAGGTGGTGATGAAAAAAATGAAACGTGTGTTTTATAAAGGTGATGGTTTTCACATACACACGGGCGACATTTTCATTTTCCAATAGATGGATGTAATGTAGATAGTGGTTATACCATCAATAAAATTACATTTTAGTATAATAATAATATTAATGTTGTTATATTATAACAGATAAAATAGATTTATGTGAGATAAAAGAATAAATAAACATGAATGAACTCAATTAAGATATTGAACTCTTACTCAAGTATCATCCATTACCTCTCTCCTTAAGACTTCATAGGATAGTATTTTGGTTAGACCAAAACCTCTTCGACATAGATAATATTGTTGGTAAATGATTTTGGAATCCATTTTTTTTCTAAGGTTCTCAAAGTGTGTGTATAAGTGAGGGGTGTAGGGAACTTTCATATGTGAACAGAGTGACTTCCTTGTAATGATTTATAACCTGTAAATATAATCACTGTCATTTTCAAGTCAAATGGAACCAATTCTATAATGAACCATCTTTTAAAAAATGTACAGATCATTTGTTTTACAATTTTAATCCTTGTTTTAATCATGGTAAATGTCACGAGCCCCTCCCACCAAAGATTCCCCTCATGAGCTGGCAATGGTGAAAGGGAGATAATGACCCCCAAGTCCCGCCTCCAGTAGGCCCCAGGGTGGCGACTAGCACCAAAGGTATGAGTTTTCACAAATATGGGAGGCATTACCCTTTTTTTATTTTAAAGATAAGGAAATAGGACAATTAAACCACCAAAAGGAAAAAGAAAAAGTGTATAGAAATAAACCCAAACCATTCCCACATGCATGTTTAAACAATTTTATAACAAGGTACAAGTACAAGAAAGCTCAAAGTACAATACCAAAAGAAAAAAAAGGTACAACAACAGCAACAACTCCAACTGTCTGACTAGTAGGGTCTCGCATGGCCCTGGTAGTCCTCCAGGAAACCTGAAAGTAAATGTAGGGTGAGCATACAAGTATACTCCGTAGGGAAACCTAAAGCTCTCGTGCACAAGTGGGGAGACATCCTAATGTCCCGTGAGAACAACAGAAGAAACCTGGAAAGGAATTCTATCCACCCAACCTCACCAGCCACACTCACCAAAACACAAGCACAACAGGTAGTAGTATATAAGAAACAAGAGTATTGGGTACCCCGCACCATTTCCCATTAGTTAGCTGAATGTCCTGACATTGTCACAATCTCCCCGCCCGCACATACCTGGGCCTCACAACCACGTATCACGCCCGCACACACCTGGGCCTCACAACCACACATCCCGCCCGCACACACCTGGGCCTCACCACCACGTATCCCGCCCATACACACGTGGGCCTCACAACCACAACCACATCCCCGCCTGAAGACACCTGGGCCTCATCCTGAAGATTCTTGGGAACAGTAATAGTAACCGAATTTTTGCCCGAAGACACCTGGGCCTGAATCGAAACCTACCCAAAGAGTCTTGGGTGTAAGGTCGCCTTAAGCCATTATAGCCTATAAGCCTGCCCGAAGAGTCTTGGGCCTAATCACCCCAATCAAAACCTACCCGAAGATTCGTAGGTGTAAGGTCGCCTCAAGCCATCACAGACGAGGGGATAAGGAGCAGGGAGGAGCTAGTAACTATGGTAAAACACCTCTCCCATGAAATGGGAGTGTTCGGCACTAAGTGCTCAACACGGGTGCGATGCGATAAAACAAAAAAGTTACAGATATACATATATACGAACAACATAGCCCAACCTATGGCTTCTAAACAGAGAAACTGAGCATGTGCCTCGGCACTACTACTATGAAGAATGTATACAAAAACAAACCCAACCCCCTTTAGGTTTTCACATTCAGCAGATTTAGTTTATTAGTTCCTTAACTACTGGGCAACTATCCACAACCAAGCCACAACGATCATTCGTAAAACATATCCCTGCCATCCAAAAATCAAGTTAGGAAAACACAAGCAACACAACCAATCTCTTCTTATCAAACAACCAACTCCATTGATTATTATTTCCATTTCACGCCCCACCATTTATTAACTCTTCCACTTTACTTTAATAAACATAACCCATAACCCGTTCATATTAAAACCCAACCCTGCAGCCCCGCTTCCAACCGCCATAACCACAACCGCACCGAAACCACACATCATCCCTTTAATACCATTTATCGCAGCCCCGCTTCCCATCACCATTAAACATTCACACTTTCCCATAACCAAGTCAACCACAGCCCCGCTGCTCACCCAAACCACAACAGCCCACAAAACACCCCCATCACATGCCACGTAACCAAGCTAACACCCACATGTTCATTATTCCATTTTTGGTTCAACCGGGGTGACCACACAAGGGTTCCATATTTTCATTTAAACAACCAACTTTACGTGATTAACCAATTTCTACATTCAAAAAAGTTCCATCCACAAAAACGGTCTAGAAAGATAGGGCAACATTTAATTGCGCAAGCAAAGGCCCCCAACGACTGTGATTTTCTGTAGGCATAAGCCTATTCATTTCACAACATAATATCACAGGATATAAAAGGTAAAGTAACAGCAATCACAAACTTCCCATCCTCGTTCTTTAACCAGTTATTATATTTATTTAATGGTTCAACTGTTTCTCATGAAAACAAAAGGATACCCGCCCCACATGATACACAAAAAAGAGAGACAAAGGTGATCTCCCTACCTCAACAGGCTCTGGTCACAATGCTCCCCCGGATCAACTTTAGAAGACGTTCGTCGGCATCCCAAAAAAACCTCCTCGGGTGTTAGTTAGAGAGGAAAAGCCGAAGGAAAGACAACGGATCCAAGCTCGGAAGTTCCACCTCGTTGTTAAGATCCCGTGGCCGCTGACGGATCGTAAATCTGAGCTGGGATGAAAAAGTTATGGAAGAAAGAGCCTTCGAGTCTCTTGAGAGAGCTCTGCTCAAAGGAGAGGGGAGGAGAGGTTTGAGTTGAAAGGAGGAGGGGAACTCTCCTTTTATATGCGTGAAAAGAAAAAGTACACGGCGTGTACTCTGCCATTTTTACACGGTCTCTACATGACCTCCAACACGGTTCCGCGGCCGTTGACTGGTCAACACATAGTTTGAAGGTAACGCATACGCGGGGAAGGACTACACGGCGTGTAGATTGGACACATGGCATGTACCCATTTATGGCACTCGGCAGGGACACGACTCCAACACGGCACATGGTTGTTGACTAGTAACGCGTGCGTGGGGAAGGACTACACGGCATGTAGAACTGGACACACGGCGTGCACCCATTATTCCACACACCAAGGACATGGTCGACAACACGGGGTATTCCCGGGAAGGGGGTACACGGCGTGTACTCAAACTACACGGCGTGTAGTTTCAAAATTCTGGAAAGTGTGGTAAAAGTCCATTTTACCCTCCAGAACACTTCGTGGCCTTCTTTTTGACAAAGTAATGAGCCGGAGAGGTCCGGGCCATTATATCAGATACCTCTTAAAACATTCTCGTCCCTGAGAATTCAAAAACCAACCCTGAGAAACCCAACAAGATACCTCTTAGGGTTTTCATTATAATAGGAACCCAACCAACAACCCTAATCATATGTGTTAGGAATTCATTCTCCTATGTTGAGATATTATCTGCTTTAGGCGGCACTGACTCGCCTACACGGGTTTAATCGCATCCTCATTAATGCGTCTCGATTAAGAATTGGGTCATCCCACTTCCATACATTAGGATTTCTCAACTCGCACTAACCCCAACACCACACAACCAACACACTGCCCGAACACGTGGGTTTGGGACAACTCCTTCACCTAGGTCGAGATATTATCCACTTTAGGGGGCACTGACTCGCCCGCACGGGTTCAATCGCATCCACATTAATGTGTCTCGATTAAGGGTCGGGTTTTTCCCTTCCCACACATCCGGACATGTTACACATTACCAGAGAACAAAGAAACAAAAGGGTTTCACAACTGACAAGCCAAGCATTCCATATAAAAAGGGTACATAGTACAACATCAACACAAGCTCAGAAGAACAATGGAAAAACACAAGTCAAAACAACTCTGGGTACTGAGCGTGCATCTGGGTCTCCCGCTCTCAAGTGCTCTCCTCGAGGCCTCCATGCCTCCACAACACACGAACCAAGGGAATGGTTCGTCCACGGAGCACCTTCTCTTTATGATCTTCGAATCTGACTGGTCGTTCCTCAAAGGTCACATTGTCTCCCATATCTAACTCTCCCCAGTCAATAACGTGGGAGTCTTCGTGTAAGTACCGACGAAGCTAGGAGACGTGGAAGATGTAATGAACCTTCTCCAACTGAGGTGGAAGGGCCAGCTGATATTCCACCTCGCCGACTCGCCTCAGCACCTCAAAAGGTCCGATGAACCTAGGTGAGAGCTTGCTCCCTTTCCCAAACCTCCACTGCCCCCATCGAGGGGAAACCTTCAAGAACACATGATCTCCCACCTCAAACTCTAAGGGCCTCCTCCGACGATCAGCATAAGACTTATGTCGGTCCTGAGCCACTTTCATCCTCTCACTTACAAGTTGGACTTTCTCTGTGGTGCTCTGCACTACCTCTGGCCCAAGAGCACCTGTCTCACAAACCTCTGCCCAGCAAATGGGTGAACGACATGGCCTTCCATACAAAGCCTCAAACGATGCCATGCCAATAGTAGAGTGGAAGCTGTTGTTGTAGGAAAACTCTACTAAAGGCAAGTGTCGTACCCATGATCCTCCAAAATCCAGAATGCATGCTCACAGCATGTCCTCCAGCGTCTGGATAGCCCGCTCTGTCTGCCCGTCGGTCTGGGGGTGGAAAGCAGTGCTAAGGCGTATCTGGGTACCAAAATCATGTTATCACCCCCTCCAGACTCTTGAGGTAAACCTAGTATCCCGGTTGGAGACGATTGTCTTCGGGACCCCATGAAAACGCACCACCTCGTCTATGTACCTTTGTGCTAAGGTACTCACCGGGCCCGACTCCATGATTGCTAAGAAGTGAGTAGATTTCGTCAGACGATCCACCACTACCCATATAGCATCATAACCACCCTGAGCTCTGGGTAGTCCTGTGAATAAGTCCATTGAGATGTCATCCCACTTCTACTCGGGGACATCTAAAGTATGCAACAAACCACCGGGAACATGGTGTTTAGCCTTCACTTTCTGACACACTAGGCACTTAGCCACAAACTCCGCCACTGCCCGTTTCACCCCGGGCCACCACAACTGATCCCTCAGGCCTTGGTAAATTTTTGAAACTCTTGGATGTACCGCCAAGGATGATCTATGGAACTCATGGAGAACTCCCTCACGCATCGCCTCTAGGACAAACAACCTTCCACAGAAAAGCATCTAATGTCGGCTATCCTCTGACCATCCCTCTGGAGCATTCCCCTGATCGACACGATCCTGCATCACCTCTGCCTTGGAGTCCCCCAACTGAGACTCCTCCACCTACTGTGACAAGGAGGATTGCACCATCATCTGGAACAAACAGCCTCTAACACCTTCTTCCCTTACATCTAAGTGCAGGGCAACCAACTCTCCCATCGCCTTCCAAGCATCAGCGGAGTCCCGAACCACTTCCTTATGTGACTTCCTTCTCAGGGCATCAGCCACAACGTTTCCCTTACCTTCAGTGTAGGAGATCTTGAAGTCATAGTCTTGGAGAAACTCGACCCATCCCCGCTGCCGTAAGTTCAGGTCACACTGAGAGAAGATATAACACAGGCTCTTGTGATCTGAGAAGACCACAAAGCGCTCCCCAAAGAGGTAATGTCGCCAAAACTTCAGTGCGAACACTACTGCCGCAAGATCTAGGTCATGGGTGGCATTGTTACACTTGTGAGGGAGCAACTTCCTAGACCCATAAAAAATCACGCCCTTCGTCTGCATCAGCATGCACCCCAGACCAAGGCCAGAAGCATCACAAAACACTTCATACAACAACCCTTCCTCTAGAAACCTGAGCACGGGACCACTAACCAACTTCTCCTTCAGGTAGTCAAAAGATTTCTGGCACTGATTGCTCCATAGGGAACCTGATTCATCCTAGTAAAATCTGTCAATGGAGCAGCAACTCGAGAGAAGTCCGAAATGAACCTCCGATAGTAACCTGCTAACCCCAGGAAACTACAAACTTCTACCACACTCTTGGGTGCTGCCCAAGAAACAACTGCCTCCACCTTCGACGGGTCCACCGATACTCCATGCTGAGACACCACGTGCCCAAGGAAGTGTAATTCTTGTGTCAAGAACTTACACTTCGACAATTTCCCGTATAGTTGGTGGTGTCGAAGGACTTCCAAGACTGCCCTGAGATGCTCAACGTGATCCTCCTCTAATCTTGAGTAGATCAGGATGTCATTGATAAACACAATGACGAACCGGTCCAGAAACTCTTGGAAGAAAAAGTTCATAAGTCCCATGAGCACAGCTGGTGCATTCGTAACTCCAAACGGCATCATTACAAACTCGAAGTGCCCATACCTGCACCTGAAATCTCTCTTCCAGATGTCACTGTCCTTCACCCTCAGCTGATGATATCCCAATCGTAGATCAATCTTATAAAACCATCATGCTCCCCTCAGCTGGTCAAAGAGATCATCTATCCTTGGGAGGGGGTAACGGTTCTTGACCGTTACCTGGTTTAGCCTTCGGTAGTCTATGCATAGCCTGAGACCACCATCTGCCTTCTTCACGAACAAAACTAGAGCACCCCATGGCGACACGCTGGGTCGAACAAAACCTTTCTCCATCAGATCGTCAATCTGAATCCGCAACCCCCGCAACTCCGAAGGTGCCATTCGATAAGGGGCCATAGAAATCGGTCGGGCACCAGGTTGTAAGTTTATCCCGAATTCAACATCACGTCGGGGGGGGGGGGGGGTTGAGTCACAACCTCCTCAGGAAAAACATAGAGGAACTCCCCAAAAACCTCTGGGACATACATCATCTCTATATCGGCTGGAACCACTGACAAACCGCCCAACAAGGAAAGGATAGGCTCCACACACCGGCTTCCCGCCTGATAGCTCCTCTCGCCAACAAAAGATATGCACTGCCTATCCATGTCGGAGAACACTACTCTTCTCCGGAAGCAGTCGATAATGGCACCAACAGAAAATAACCAGTCGATGCCTAGGATGACATCGTATGGTTGCATCTGTAACAGAAGAAGATCCCCACTAGATCGACGTGGTCCCAACGTCAGCCCACATCCCCGGAAAACACAAGATACGATGGTCTGGCCCCCAACTGGTGTACTCAGTACCAAGGGCATAGAATGTCTCTCTACGTCTAATACCAAAGCATGGGATAGACTAGGTGCCACAAAATAGTGCGAGGCTCTCGAATCGAACAAATCAGAAACAAGAGTGCTGAACAAACAAATCGTACCTCGCACCACTTATGGTCATGCTGGAGCTGCCAACTCTGCTGCGGGCAACTGTCCACGCCCAGCTCCTCTGCCTCTCTGATGCCGTCCACTTCCCCGACCATGCCCTGGTCGAGGTCCCTGAGGAGCACCCTGAGGTCGGCCTCCTCCTGCAAAGTCTTCCCTCGGAGGAGCATGGTCCTGCTGCTGCTGGAAGGGCCTCGCCGGAAACTGGTGCTGCTACGGTGGGCGCTGAACCTGCCCACCTCCACTGTACAGAGATCGGGTCGGGCACCGACTCTGAACGTACCCAAAACCTTCACAAGAAAAACACCTCGGTACTGGGCTCGTAGAAAAGGGACGACGACCCGAATATCTGAACTGGAAGTGCTGGGGCCTGCTCCCCACTGGCCTGAACCTGGAAGGACCTGTTGCAGCAGACCTGCTGCTGACTGCCTTCCCCTTCGACGAACCTGGCTGAAACACCTCACGCGGTGCACCTCCCAGCGAGTGCATCCTCTCTACAACATATGCCTTCTTCTGCACTACCAAGTACGTCGGAAGGGTAAAGGGGGTGACAACATACTGGAGTGAAGGACAAAGTGCCTCCTCCAAACGTCTCGCCCGAAACTCCTCATCCGGAAATAGATCCGGAGAAAAGCGCAGGAGATCCCTGAACTTGATCCCCAGCTCTCGTACCGACATACTCCCCTTCTTAAGGGAGAGTAACTCATGCCGCTTCTCCACCTTGATCATGGAAGAAAGGAATTCCTCTTGGTATTCCTTCTCAAAGTCAGCCCATGGAACCTCTGCCTCTATCCTCTCTCCGAGGTAGAGCGTCCACCACTGTTGCGCCGCACCTCTCAGATGACTAACTGCTAGGGGAACCCAGTACTCCCTCGGAGTATGGATCAAGGTGAAAGCGATCCTTAGCTCCTCAAGCCACCCCTCCGTCTCTATATCCGAAGTACTACCCTCGTACTTCTTGAGGGTCTGCCGCTGGAAGGAATGGAGAGTCATCTGCCACTGGCTATATTCCTCCTCTCGGTCAATCCTCAACTGATCGACCGCCTGGATCTGCTGGGCCTCGGCCGTCTAAGCCACCTGGGGACGACGTCCAGGTGCCATAGCTGTACGGTAAACAAGGATCGCCTAAGCCCAAGTAGTAAGGAAATTTCTCAATGTTTTAATTATCATTTTATTTCAATTTCTTTCCCAGAACACCAGAATCAAGTAAAACACAATCATGATGATGCATGTACCTTCACTAGGGTCTCTACCCTGCAATCAGTGTAGTCTCACTTGGTCGTTCGGTAGGCTCAGAGTCCTTGCATCGGATCACGAGGGGCCCTAAAATCCCGTGTCCTAGCCGGT
Source organism: Viscum album (assembly GCA_963277665.1). Classification (NCBI taxonomy): domain Eukaryota; kingdom Viridiplantae; phylum Streptophyta; class Magnoliopsida; order Santalales; family Viscaceae; genus Viscum; species Viscum album. The sequence continues at coordinate 1,007,096,672 of OY728140.1, forward strand.
CTCCCCTGGCCTATGTCACGCACCAAGATTAACTAACATTATTGCCCTACCATCCCATGAAATCCTCACCGTGCCTAACTCTAGACTCCATCCTATCTCTCAACCATCATCTCTAATACCATTCTATCATGACCCCCTCCCACCAAAGATGCCCCTCCTGAGCTGGCAATGGTGAAAGGGAGATAATGACCCCCGAGTCCCGCCTCCAGTAGGTCTCGGGGTGGCGACTAGCACCAAGGGTATGAGTTTTCACAAATATGGGAGGAATTACCCTTTTTTTATTTTAAAGATCGATAAATAGGACAAGTCAGCCACCAAAAGGAAAAAAAACAACTGCATAGAAATAAACCCAAACCATTCCCACATGCATGTTTAAACAATTTTATAACAAGGTACAAGTACAAGAAAGATCAAAGTACAATACCAAAAGAAAACAAAGGTACACCAATAGCAACAACTCCAACTGTCCGACTAGTAGGGTCCCGCACGACCCTGGTAGTCCTCTTAGAAACCTGAAAGTAAACATAGGGTGAGCATACAAGTATACTCAGTAGGGAAACCTAAATCTCTCGTGCACAAGTGGGGAGACATACTAATGTCCCGTGAGAACAACAGAAGAAACCTAGCAAGTAATTATATCCACCCAACCTCACCAGCCACACTCACCAAAACACAAGCACAATAGGTAGTAGTATATAAGAAACAAGAGTATTGGGTACCCCGCACCATTTCCCATTAGTTAGCTAAATGTCCTGACGCTGTCACACTCTCCCCGCCCGCACACACTTGGGCCTCACCACCAAGTATCCCGCCCGTACACACCTGGGCCTCACAACCACAACCACATCGCCGCCTGAAGACACATGGGCCTCATCCCGAAGATTCTTGGGAACAGTAATAATAACAGAATTCTCACCCAAAGACACCTGGGCCTGAATTGAAACCTACCCGAAGAGTCTTGGGTGTAAGGTCGCATCAATCCATTATAGCCTATAAGCCTTCCTGAAGAGTCTTGGGCCTAATCACCCCAATCGAAACCTACCCAAAGAGTCTTAGGTGTAAGGTCTCCTCAAGCCATCACAACCTAGGGGAAAAGGAGAAGGGAGGAGCTAGTAACTATGGGAAAACACCCTCTCCCATGAAATGGGAGTGTTCGGCACTAAGTGCTCAACACGAGTGCAGTGCGATAAAACACAAAAGATACAGATATACATATATACCAACCACACAGCCCAACCTATGGCTTCTAAACAGAGAAACTGAGCATGTGCCTCGGCACTGCTACTACGAAGCATGTATACAACAAACAAACCCAACCCCCTTTAGGTTTTCACATTCAGCAGATTTAGTTTATTAGTTTCTTAACTACTGGGAAACTATCCACAACGAAGCCACAACGATCGTTCATAAAACATATCCCTACCATCCACAAATCAAGTTAGGAAAACACAAGCAACACAACCAAGCTCTTCTTATTAAACAACCAACTCCATTGATTATTATTTCTGTTTCACGCCCCACCATTTATTAACTCTTCCACTTTACTCTAATAAACACAACCCATAACCCGTTCACATTAAAACCCAACCCTGCAGCCCCGCTGCCAACCGCCATAACCACAACCACACCGAAACCACACATCATCCCTTTAATACCATTTATCGTAGCCCCTCTTCCCATCACCATTAAACATTCACACCTTCCCATAACCAAGTCAACCGCAGCCCCGCTGCTCACCCAAACCACAACAGCCCACAAAACACCCCCATCACATGCCACGTAACCAAGCCAACACCCACATGTTCATTATTCCATTTTTGGTTCAACCGGGGTGACCACACAAGGGTTCCAGATTTTCATTTAAACAACCAACTTTACGTGATTAACCAATTTCCACATTCAACAAATTTCCATCCACAAAAACGGTCTAGAAAGATAGGAAAACATTTAATTGTGCAAGAAAAGGCCCCCAACGACCGTGATTTTCAGTAGGCATAAGCCTATTCATTTCATAACATAATATCACAGGATATAAAAGGTAAAGTAACTGCAATCACAAACTTCCCATCCCCATTCTTTAACCAGTTATTATCTTTATTTAATGGTTCAACTGTTTCTCATGAAAACAAAAGGATACCCACCCCGCATGATACACAAATTAGAGAGAAAAAGTTGAGATCCCTACCTCAACAGGTTCTGGTCACAATGCTCCCCCGGATCAACTTTAGAAGACGTTCGTCGGCGTCCCGGAAAAACCTTCTCAGGTGGATGTCAGAGAGGAAAATATGAAGGAAGGACAAAGGATCCAAGCTCAGAAGTTCCGCCTTGTCATTACGATCCCATGACCACTGACGGATCGTAAATCGGAGCTCGGACGAAAAAGTTATGGAAGAAAGAGCCTTCGAGTATTTTGAGAAAGCTCTACTCAAAGGAGAGGGGAGGAGAGGTGTGAGTTGAAAGGTGGAGGGGACCCCTACTTTTATAGGCGTGAAAAGAAAAAGTACACGGCGTGTACTTATGGTACACGACGTGTACTCGGCCGTTTTCACACGGTCTCCATGCGGCCTCCAACATGGTTCTGCAGCCGTTGACTGGTCAACACACGGTTTGAAGGTAACGCATACGCGGGGAAGGACTACACGGCGTATAGATTGGACACACGGCATGTACCCATTTATGGTACTTGGCAGGGACACAGCTCCAACACGGCACACGACCGTTGACTGGTAACGCATACGCGGGGAAGGACTACACGGCGTGTAGAACTGGACACACGGCGTCCACCCATTATTCCACACAGCAAGGACACAGTCTACAACACGGGGTATACCCGGGAAGGGGGTACACGACGTGTACTCAAACTACACGGCGTGTAGTTTCAAAATTCTGGAAAGTGTTGAAAAAGTCCATTTTACCCTCCAGAACACTTTGTGGCCTTCTTTTTGACAAATGAATGGGCCGGAGAGGTCCGGGCCATTATAGTAAATGTTTACTATGGCCTAACGAAGGTCCCTGGAGCGTTCGGGGCTTGTTCGGAGCCTAGAGTTCTGGAAAAAATGGGAAAAAGACTATCCCACATGGTTTGGAGAAACCATTCAGTTGCAGATAGTGGAGCCTATAGGGCACATAATTTTTCTGAAAATGTGTTACCCAAGGTCCGTGGTCATGTAGAGATATAGATTTTTGGGACAGTGTAGTTTTTCATGGTTTGTACACTATTAGATATACCATGTGCCAAACCGTGTGGGGTTCCCCTTAGTAGTAGTAAACTGAGCAAGGTTTTTACACAGTTTGGACAAATAGTGTGGCCAAATTGTGCACCTATTTATTTTGTGGTGAAATTATCATTATGGACCACACTTAAGTTTTTAACCTTTTTCATTTTCTCCTTCTTCCTCCAACAGTTGGGAATGGTTCTACTCTCTTAGGGAACTCTTCTATAAGTGGAGGACCTTCTTTGTTTCTTAATGCCATTGTAGAGAGGACCTTCGGAATGGCGACCATGATGGTGAGGAATACCATCATAGCTAACATTAAAGAGATGAATACCATCAAAGCAATCACAGGGAGAAAATCTGTGGTGAGTTTTTCCCTTCCAAAAAATTTATCCTTCATTTCGTGATATCGGTTCTTCTCCAACACGTAGTCAAACTGATGTATCATTGTGACATCATCAAATTCATAGTCTCTAGAGAATGTAAAGAGTGTTTATTATCCTCAATCATTTTCTTGCACTCATATTTCTATTTAAACATGAATGCAACTCTCATTCACACTAGACAACCGATCCTTGTTTCTGCATGTGGCTTTTTAATATTGATTCGCATTTGTCTAATCTTCAACATATTTCTTTTCTACATGTATAAAATTTTTTATATTACTAAACTTTTATCCTTTTTTTTGTTAATATAATACTTCCATACATTGAAACAAAAAATTCCTCCATAAGAAATATAAGATGAATAGGATAAAGTCTCTAATTTACAAACCATTCCAATGCATGATCTCCATGTAGTGTTTTGTTTATAATTTATTTTGGATGGGGGAGTTTTCTTATGAATTTAAAACTTAATCTATGTTGATAATATTTTTTTCATTGAAATTTGATTTTATAATTTTATCATTTTTATTATTCCTTATGTAAGAGTTAGCTGAATACTACACTGTATTCAAATATATTGAATGTTTGTGTTTTGAATAATATAAACTCTTCAAATCATGCTCAATCCCATTCATTTTAACCTTATAAATGTAGGAGCAAAAAATGTTAGATCACCTTTATTTAAAAATGTTATTGGATGGGGTTCTTTCTTTTGAATCATTTGGAAATTTCCATTGGAAGTTTCCACTGAAAAATTTTAATGGAACTTACTAGTAAAAATTTCCACTTCGGTACAATTTTAAATTGCACAGTCAAAATATAAGTTGATATTTCCACTTTAAATTAATTAAAAATTAGAAATCACTTCCTTGAAATATTTTGGAAATATGAAGTGGGAATCTCAACATCAAACCCATAGCGTGAATATCAAGTAGAGGTGTCATAGACGTATTCCTTGTGGAAATTTGGAGTGGAAAGAGCATATGACATTTCCAATTTAAATCAACTTGAAACCACAAATCATTTCTTCTTAAAAAATTAAAAATTTCAACTCGGAAATCCAACTACGAATTTATAGTGTGACTTTCTAGTACATTTGTCATCATTTAATTTCTTATGGAAATTTACAGTCGAAATTAGTAGTGATATTACCAATGGAAATTTGTAGTTGAAATTTACAATCAAAATTCTAATAGAATGCCTTTGAGATTAAGATTATAAATGTAATGATAAATGAGTCAACTTTTCAAAACTTTCCCTGAAAACACCCACTTAAAATCTTGTACGAAATTTAATTTATTAATGAAATATATTAGTAGCTTGTTACAAGGTCTCAAAACTAAACATTGAAACAAAATCCACACTCACCTTCATCAGGAAAGATTTTTTCAGTGTGTTTTTAGGGGTTTTATAGGTTTTGGGGTTTTTTAAGGTTTCTATGGGGTTTTATGGTTTTTAGGGGACATTATGGTTTTTATGGTCTTTAGGGTTTTTATTGTTTTTAGGTTTTTTGTGTTATTATTTTTTTTATATTTTTAGGGTTTAAAGGTTATTTTTAGGTTTTAAGGTATTTTATGGCATTTTTTATGACTTTTATTATTGTTTAGGGTTTTATGGATTTTGAGGGTTTTTAGAGTTTTTATGGTTTTAGGGGTTTATTATTTTTCATTATTTTTATGGGGTTGAAGTTTTTGATGGTTTTAAGGTTTTCATAGAGGTTCTAAAGGTTTTTAAGAATTTTTTTTACATTTTAGGGATATTATTAGTTTTTTTTTTGATTTTTAGGGTTTTTTGGTTTCATGAGTTTTTAATTTTTTTTAAGTTTTTAAGGTTTTTAGGATTTTTTAAACATTTTTTGTGATTAAATAGTTTTTAGAGTTTTTAATTGTTTTTATAGTATTTTGGGTTTTTTAGGGTTTCTTATATTTTTAGGTTTTTATGGTATTTAGGGTGTTTTGGGGGTATTTAGGTCTTTTAGTTCTTTTAACATTTTTTAGGTTTTTATGGGTTTAATTGTTTTATGGGTTTCTTAGGGATTTTCAAGGTTTCTACTATTTTTATCTTTTTTAGCGATTTTTTGGGAGTTTTTTAGGATTTTAATGTTTTTATGGGGTTTTTATTGATTTTGAGGATATTTGTGTTTTTCAAGTTATTTAGGTTTAGGTTTTTTACCATTTTTTAGGTTTTTAGGGGTCTAATTTGTTTTAGGATTTTATTTTTTCTTATGTTTTTTGGCGTTATTGGGTTTTTTTGCATTTTTAGTGATTTTTAGTTCCTTTTTTGATTTTTTTTTTTATTTTTTTGGGTTTTTATGGATTTTGTGGGGTCTTTGGTTTTTAGGATTTTAGAGTTTTTATGTTTTTTTTTGGGGGGGGATTATTATTTTTTAGTTTTTTACGTTTTTCAGGGTTATTTAAAATTTTTTATGTTTTAGCGGGTTTAATGGGTTTTCGATTTTTTGGTGTTATTTTTGGTTTTTATGTGTTTTTATGGTATTAGGGGGTTTTGTTGGTTTGAATGTTTTTTTGGGTTTTTTATAGTTTTTAGAGATTTTTAGTTTTTTAGGGGTGTAAGGGTTTTTAGTTTTTTAAGATTTTCTTAGTGTTTTCAGTCTTCTTAGGGGTTTTTAAATTTTTAGGGATATTTATGACTTTTTTAGGTTTTTTAAGTTTTTAGGTTTTTTTGAGTTTTTTAGGGTTTTAATGGTTTTTTAGATATTTGTTACATTTTCAGTGGGTGAGATTCATGCAATGAGAAATATATCAAACATTGAATATTCTCATGTGTAGAATTTACTTTATATAATGAAGATAGAAAATGGAATTTGTAGAGAATAATTTAATTTTAATATTTAGTAACGAAAAATTTCAAAGAAGAGCTCAAAAGTTAGATAAATTTTCTTCACTAGAGATCATATTCATGAATTTATAAGACAGTGACAAAAGAATGAAATATAAAATATATGGAGAAATAAAGGTTTTTTTACTAACACTAATCCTCTTAGAAATAGACTAACCAAGAATAGAGATCAAAGAAGAAATAATTGGTTTCTCTCATAGTTATCAAGGAGGATTTGAAATAAATACCACCACTTTCCATTGATAAATGTTTTTATTCACATAAAAAAGTGGATGGATGTTCAAATAAAATTTCATCAATGATTAATAATTTTGAAGTGATTTTAATGTAAATAAGGAGGAAAATCACGAGTCATGTCTAACTGTTATCATAAATACTTTTACAAGTAATGAAAAACAAATAATTTGAGTGTCTCATTCATTGAGAAAAAAAATATGGAAATAAGTAAAATTAGTTATATACAATATAAAAAAAATGAATAAGTTGGATTCTTCATTCTTTTAGAAAGGTGACCTTACTAAAAAATTTGAGGATTTGAAATTTAATTCCAAGATGAAAATTTTTATAAGTGGTGTAAATAAAAAAAAATCACCCAAAAGAATTTTAATAAAGGTGCATACAAATATTTGGATTCGGGTAGAAAATAATATTCCTATAGTTGAGGTTGTTTGAAGATACTGCACTCTACATGAATTTATTTTATAAATCCAATGACTAGAGTGATGCATCATTTAAGGGGATATACTTTTAATGGGGTGTATTAATATAAAAAATATTAATGTATTGAGATCGAATAATTTAATTTAGAGTATATAAATTTAAACAAAAAGTATTAGGAGTATCCATTTTATATGTTAAATAAAATATAACACAAAAAATTGGGACTCATGGTGTGTCATTTAAGATCTTCCATCCAAGACCATGTTAACCTTGTTGTGAACTAAAATGTCTCGATCATGTGGGTACTACATTACCGAAATTATCAATCCCACAATATCTATGCTCAGTAGGAAAAAAATGAATGGAAAAGTGTTATCTCACCATATAGAGATAGTTATATGAATGGACAAGGGAATTTTGTATCATATAAATGTTGGGCCAAGTTATAAGATCTAGAAATCCCTCTTTATGTTATTGGGATGAGAAAAAATCTATATGTAGTTCTAAAAAACCGTTCATTTTACGGTCATACGATAAATACATCATCCATGTAGTTTAACATCCAACATGTAGGAAAAAGGTGACTTGATGTGAGAAAGAAGGATTAAACATTGTCACACAGTCTGTGGTCTTGTGATAGGGACGAATATATTGTGTCTAGACCCATGATTTTTTGATCTGGGCATCACTATGTATCTTATTATGAAATGTATCAAATCATTCATAGTTCTCTAATGGGAGACTCCATGTGTGTGCTTGACTTACACACATGTATAGGGGAACTTCATTTATCTTTTGGATAGACCTATATCGTGTGTGGTGAAATTTTTATGAGATGATTCTCCTTGTTTAGTTTAATTTAATGTGGTGAGGATGTCTCCTATATAGTTTTATGAGTTGTAATGAGGATATGTTATGTTATAGTTTTGCATCAAGTGGTCAAGATGTAACATGTTGTGTTGTTTAACATCTTGTAGCCAGGAACAGAGATGGTCTTTATTTTAACATCTTACTTCTAGGACCTATTCAGTATAGTTTAATTTCATGTGGCCAAGATGACAATAATTCTGGATTGTAGCTACATAATGTATTCCTTAATAAACCTCCCATTGGTGGGGGGGTAACATGTTTCCTGTGTATTGTGGCTATTGAGTAAGATCCCTTATGATAAACGTTATATATGGTATAAGTCCCTTCATAACTGGGTTCCAGTTTTAGAGGTTTCTTTCCTCGTATCATTATGGTTCTAAGATACAATAACAATTCTCTTTAAAGGAATGAACATAGGTGTAACTTTTTATTGAAGTCACATACGATCAGATAATGATGGACTTAGAGGTTGTGAAATGTATGAAACCTTTTATAATTGAGCCATTCAAATTCATCTTACCACTTTTTTTACTTCACATCATCCGAGAGTTTTCTACCTATGGCTATCTGAAGATAGGGAAACATGACCTCTATGAGAAATAATGCATCATTTCTATGCACTAATGAATAAAGAGTTTCTTGTATATCAGTACACATGGTAGAATGGTAAGCCCCTAAAGTATGGAGGATCTTGTCCAACCCAGAAAATTAATACTTATTCACCATCTTCTATAGTATATTTTATATATTCTTACTGAAATCCCCTATTTAACCATTTTTAATTGCATGATATCGGTATTAATGGGTGGAATTGATGTTGTAATGCTGGTATAATTTCTTCAAATCAGTGGTGTAAAAATGTATTCCATTGTCCATCAATATTTTATGAGGGTCTATGAATATGGTGATGATATTATACTTCATGATGTTGATTATATCCTTCATTGTAACTTCTTTTAAGGGTATTTATTCAACCCATTTGGAAAATATATTAGTATAAATAAGAATTTACATAAAAAACTTAGTTGTGGTAGGGGGAGGATGTGGGTGTAGTACTTAAGGGTTATATAATCCCCACTATGTTTATGTAATATTAGTGTTATCTCCATGGGATAATGCATAGAGGAAAATGATATTGGGTTCAATCATGTACTCTCTTAGATTCTCCAGCAACTGGGATATATAGATTTTGATCTCACCAAATCCAACCACAAAAATCATCGATATGATAACAATAAGAAACATATGAAAAATAATATCCATAAAAAACACATTTCAGTTATTTTTTACCTAATATCAAGTTCACGATAGTCTAACAGTTCCCCACGTCCAACCCCTTAATCGGGAGGATATTGATATAATTTAATGCATATTTCCATTATAAATATTAACTATTCTTGTTATAATCACTCAATAGGTTACAATAGATTCCCCATGGTGGATTTATCCCTTTAATTTTGTAAGACTCGTTATATTTATGTTGGTTATTACATATATATGGAAAGGAAGCCCATGGTAAAAGGAAACAAACGGGTTAGTGGGCCCACTAACATGAAAAGAACCTCAATAGGTCATTTATATTTTAGGAATTTTAGTTTTATATGTCCTTTATATTGAATACCAAGGATAGATATATATATATATGTATATATATATGTGTGTATATTTTAATAATCAGTTCATTATTATAGAGAAAAAATAGTGTTCTTAGATCACCTACTTCTCATATGAAGGACCAGTGACTCTAAATATGGATGAGAAATATCTCACAATATGTCAAGTATTTCACCCTATACCCATTAATCTTTATCTATTATATGTATATGGGATAAAAGAATTGAAATACATTTATTTTTTTGATCTACGGTGCTTTGAAAATATTGGTGGATAATACATGTTTTGATCATAAAGACTAGGATCAAAATTTTCTACTAACATGGTTTCCACTAAACCAATGGTTTAGATAGAAGAATCAAAGGATTATATAAAAAATTAATAAAATTATTCCCCTATATAACCACCAATTCCTAAGGTGTTATATTCCTCTTACATCCTTCCTAAATTTCATAAGGAATAGTTGGAAAAATCCATTTATGTGTTGAGAGACAAGGAGAGTTTTAAAAAACATCATTGAATAGATATAAGAGAACCTTGATAAAAAGGAAGAAGTATGGTTCACACTGATAAGGGGAATCATTACACTTAAAAAACATGAGAAAACGATTACATTCTGGAAGAAAAATGTGTTATATTTATGTAAAATATTAGGAAGACTCAAGGGATAGCTAATAATGTCACCAGTCACCAACTATGTATTCCAATCAACCATCATAGATATAAGTAATCATCCATAGGAATTTACCACTCACACTATTCCATGGTCATTGATGAAGTTGAAAATATTATAAAACCTAACATCATCAGGGAGGAATTTTGCCCTATGTGGCTGGATAATATTTTCCCAATCATTAAGAATGGGATGATCTGGGTTTATACCTATATTTGATATCTCAAATTCCATGATAAAAGGAATAACAACCAGTATTTTTATAGAGTTATTGATATATGAAAGCACAATAATACGTGAAATATTCTTCAGGTATGTATAATCCATATATACTCAAATGCAGTTCCACCCCAAAGATGAAGGTTCCAAGATGTTCATGGAACCTCTAAGAATATATTGTCACTAGATAATTCCATTAATGTTGAATAATATTTGGGAAACCTATCAATGGGATATATATATATATATATGTATATATATAAAGATTTATTTCACATTTTCTATAAAAACTCAAAAACACGTTGTTTGAAAAATGAAAAGAATATTCCATTTATACCCTATTTCAAAAAGGAAAAAATGGGTAAAAATGAATTTAAAAAATAATTGAATTTTAGTAATAATATTATTGAAAACATTTTAGAAAACATGGATATGTAATAAAAGGGATTTTCAGACAAAAACGAAATAAAGTTTGTTTTTAATTAAAACGTTTTCTCAAAACTTTTAAGAAAAAAAGGATGCAAATTGTACTATTAATTGAAAATTAAATTAATACAAATATGAGAGTAAAATTAAATGGTTTTATCATATAAATATCATATGAGTTACTTCAATTTAAATTCAAGTATAAACAATCCTGATTAAAATGAGATTGAAACATAAATCCTTTACCTCAAGCTTGAATTGCTTGAAAATTTATCTATAATCAAATATGATAAATTAAAATTTATTATAATTATATAATAGAAACATTTACATAATTATAATACCATATATTATTCAGTTATAATATTTCACTAACAATTTATTAATAATTCTTTATTGAAATCATTGTTTTTTAGTGTTAACTTTCTTATTTTTTATGTATGTTTCACTTTGGTAATTTTAGTACTTGCATCCCAATGATGGTTACATCATCTAAAAATTGTTAATAATGATATAAATATTATAGATATTAATTATTTACATACTTTTAATCATTCATAAAATATAGAGATAGAAAAATTAATTACACTGTTCATGGAGACGGTAGGTTATACGTATGCATGAACACCGTTTTCATTTTTTAATGAAAATAAATAAATATATATTATTTTATAATTAAAAAAACATAATTATACCATAAATAAATTATATTTACAATAAATATATCCTTATTAATATCCAAGTGAAACTGAGATGAAAAAAAATCTTATTGCTTCATAGAGGTGGTAGTCCACACGTACACACGAGTGACGTTATCATTTTCCAACGGATTGAAAGATAAAAAGGTAAATATGATATTATAATTATATTAGAATAATTATTTCTTAAATTACATTTATAAACTTTAAACCCATCATAATAATCATTCATTAAATATGGTGATGGAAAATTAATTGTATCGCTAAGTGGAGGCGGTAGTCCACACGTATGCACGAGTGATACTTTCACTTCCCATTTGATGTAAAAGTGGATGAATAAAGGTGGTAACATAATAATAAAATTTAATTATTTTTATGATAATAATTTTAATATTATATATTTAATAATATATATTTAATAGTGGTAGAAGAAGAAATAAGTTAAAAGTGGTCGGGTATGACAGTTGCATCTTCTTCGATAGGCCTCCTCTAAATCCCTTCTTAAAGACCCTTGAAATGTTATTTTAGCTAAAAATACAATATAATTCATATATAGAGTTTTTCTAAGATATTTGGGTATGTTTTGATAAATTTATATGGCTCAATTTAGTGTAAATAGTAGACAAGAGTGGTGTGATTTTAAAAGTGGGGGAGAGGACACACATGAAATTTCTTAAAAGATTAAAATATAATAATTTCATACTCAAGAAACATCATTTAAAATGAAAAGGTATTTGAAGGTGGGATTATTTAAGGTCAAAATATGGCCATACAATTTTATTTAGACATGTTAAAAGTTTAAAATTACCCTTATATCTTGATTTAATCCCCCTAGTAAACTCATTTTATGCTTAATCTTGGTAAATAAATTAGTGTTTTTACTATTCACTATTACCAAAAATTAAATCGAACTTATTAAATAATATTAATTATAAATATGGAATATATTTTATAAAATTAAATTCATATAAGTGGTTGAATTTAATTTAGGGTTGTAAGTATAATTATGTTTCCTCTTATCATATAAAAAATTACCAACGTGCACTCATAAACCTTTTGTCTAGAGGATCTCTGTACTCTTTGACTACACAGGAATGCATTGTGGGTACTTGTTCATATTTTAGTACCCCAGTATGTCAAGGTGCACTACCAGATGATGGGCGGGTCACATGTCATGTGGAACCCTCTATCCTGGTTGGGCATGGGTCCTCAACGACACTAGAGTGGAACCCTCTAGCTGGTATAGGCATGGGTCCTCAATGACACTAGAGTGGGACCCTCCAATCATGCTTGGAATGGGTCCCCGGCTTAATTGGAGTGGAACCCTCTAGTCGGTTTGTACAAGGGTCATCGATCAATTATGACTGATACACTCTTTCTGAGATATCCTATTCTTGTATGGTTCAACACATTTATTCATATCATATAAATTTATAATTACTAAATAATAACCTCCTCAAGTCATATAAAATGGGCAATCTATGAATGTGAAAATGGTCATATTATTATATCACATGTATATACATTATCCCATACCCATATTTGTGGGATTAATTTCATATCAATCTGGGTGATAGTCCCATTTTCAGAAATTGATGAAATTATAGATATCGATTATATTTACCTATAAACAGAATATATATATTATGGTGATAATGAAATATCCATCAGTTCCATGAATCATCATTCAATTCTAAACATGTTTATGATGGATGATGACATTCAATTGGAATTATCATCTCCAGTCTAAATATTTTTTCACTATGAGAAATACTATCATGACAAAATATTTAACATAATAGAAAATATCCTCATTTATGACATAATAATTTTATGGGAACATTTTTATGTGTTTCCAAAAAAACATAATAGTCTACCTCGAAAGAGAGAGTTTGAGTTCTTAATTAAACTCAATCCCAAATCATTTCAAAATTCCATGTCACTATACCATATAGCCACTATTGAAATTAATGTTCTATATAAGAAACAATAAGAGAATCTATATAGTGATTTTATATTCCCATGTGTTTCACTAAGGGGTTGTTGATCCTCATTATCATGATTGAGGATGTATTAATTCATCACTTCATTGATTATCATGATTCCAAAACAATAATAATAATGAACAAAAATCCACTATTATATATTGATGACATGTTTAATTATCTCTATGGAGCCCAATACTTATCTATTATAGATCACCAAGTGGGTTATTATCAAATAATGTTGATGTAGGTTATTATAAATATATCTTTTTTTGTATAGTTCTTGGGAACTATGTGTTCTTAGTGATTCATTTTGTAATCACAAATTCTCTAAATTTCATCATGGAAATATTGTGTCCCTCAATAAAAGCACTACATGACTACTAATCTAGAGTATAGGACATAAAAAAGAATAAGTATATATCTCCCCACTATTTATAAATTCTATAAATGTCGTGAAAAGAAGATAACACACCATAAGATAAAGGCATCAACCACAAGAACATATTTCCTTAAGTGTCCAAAAAATCATCAAATCCATCTACGAAGAGGAATCTATAGGGGAAACTCTCTAAGTGCTAAGGAAATATATCTCAAAATTAACTCAAAATCTATAAAAGAAATTCAATATCCATGCTTGACCTGAATCTTAACCACAAAAAACATGAATAATAACGTGCATGCATGCCTTAATCAAATTTTTCTTAAGGTTCTGACATTTAACACTCTCTATATATTTTATCTGAGGTAATATAAGATATCATTTGGAGGAGATATTATTTAATGGTACCTTTTCAAAATCATAATGAATAATTAGTACATCACAATAGGTATGGATTTTTTTCTCATCGTTTAATCCAAAATTGACTACCACTACATATTTTATTTGTGTGAACTGCTTGTCTGATATGCTGATTTTTTTGCAAGTCTTGCTTCATTGTGCTGTTGTAGAATTTCATGTTATAGCAGGCAAGTCATTTATCAGTGCTAAAAATGCACTAATAAAGGCACCCTTTATCAGAGCTTTTTTTTTCACTGATAAAGGCTCCCATTATCAGCACATTTTTAACACTGATAAAGGGGACCACATATCCATGTTGATCTTTACAATGCTTTTTTAGCATTGTTAGAGATCATTTTGAGAACTGATAAATCCCGTTGTTGTTGTAGTGATGTCAAGACAGGCTTAGTTATTGGGTTTTTTGGCTACTAGGGATGGTTTATGATAATAAACATCAATACCCTCTATATGGGTGCGTAAAATTTAACTATATTTCCTCTATGATCATCATGAAACACCATCTTTCTCTTATTAGATGGGTCTGGAAACTCACCAAAGTTGATATTATTGATCATATTATGAATGTGTTTTTATTTTTTTAAAATATAATTAATTACGACATAGTATATATACAAACATATTTATTATATTTAAATTAAAAAAATTAGAATATATTAATGGTTATATAAATGTAACTCATTTTATTATCATTAATTAAATTAAAAGATTACTATATATAATATTTAAAAAACATTATATTCAATTATTTTATTATTAATTTTATATAAAATAAAATTATTTATATTTAGGAAAATATAATTGACTACAAAAATTTATATGTATAATTATAATTTATAATATGAATAATTAAATTTGATTTTATTTATATGTATATATAATATTATATTTTATATTTAAATGAAAATAAATTTTCAATATATTATTGTACACATGGATAAATAAAATTATTCTAACTAAATATTTTAGAATATTAAATTATTAATAACATTTTATAGAAAATTGAATTAACTCTGTTTGGATATGATTATATGTATACATATATATTATAATTGATCATATTTAAAATTAATTTTATTCATATTTAAAATTTATCAATAAAACATTCATAGCATAAATTAAATATAAAACTGCTTGTCATTAATTTAATAATGTTTATATACGATAAATTTCATAATAGTTTAGTAAAAAATATAATTATATTTAAAAAATTTATTACTTTATATTTAATATATAAAGTACATATGAACAGTCCTACAAATTACTTGGTATGATTATTCTATATCATAATTGTTTTGTCTGTGGTTACATAATTTTTAATGATCAAATTTTCATTATTTTTTGATGAACTACATGTCATCCCTCTCTATATTAAAGTATGGAAATACATATCCAAGATAATGGTTCATATTCAAATTCCCTAGAACTATTTATTTACATGTGTGTAATATTTTAATAAAATAAGGTTTTATAGGAGGTGTAATGTTCAATATTGGATCTTTACACTTTGACTAAAAGGACATTGAAGATTGCTGAAATATGAGACAATGGATGCTTTTAAAGTTTCCCCATAGGTTTTTATTGATTTATTGACTAGTGATAAACCAATCTATATAAAATACATAAATATCAGGTCACCATTATTTTATAATTTCAATATCTATATATATATATATATTTATTATTTATTATAAATAACTTTAAATAAAGTTTCAAAATATAATTATAATATTTAATTATAAGGTAGAAATTTCTTATTTATTATTAAAATCATTCATTATATATATGTATATATATAACTATTATAATTAATATGAAAAATGTTAATGTTTATATTTAACTAATATCATTTGTAACAGAACTATATAGTAATGTATATGATTATAATTAAAATTATTATTATTAATTATTCAATGTATGCATAACATAAGAACTATCCTAAAAACATGGTAATATTATAGAGTGATGTTTGATCTTGATATCATTTACTGATGTATGATTGTAATAGAATTTGTAATTATTTTGAATGTAGTTATATACTTTTTGAAAAAAAAATCTTTGTTGATGACCTACAAGTCAACCCTCTATCTAATAATGTATTTTTCTACGTGTCCATATTAAAATATTTTGTATCCCAAACCCCTATAACCCCTCAGTTTCATGTGAGTATTATTTAAATAACATTAGGCTTTAGAGGCATTGATGTTCAATGATGGATTGGTTCAACATGACTAAAATAATATTGGCGATTGTTGTAATTTTAGACACTAGAGGCTCAAAGAGTCCCCCCATAGATTTTTGTTGGATTATCAATTACTGATAAACCAATCAAAAAAATTATCAAGATCATGTCGTCATTATTTAATCAAAACTAATGAAAAAAATTCAATCATTTCATTACTCTTTATATATATATATATATTATAATAATTTATAGAATTTTCTTTCTAGGTAATCATTTTTTAATCCATGTACTTTAATGATGAAGTATTTTATAATGATCAGGGATTTGGAAGAAAATCAACTTGAAAATGTGGTTAACCTTCATGAATGAGTGTAATTAGAATAAATTCATAGGAATATTCATAGTCACATTAAAATAAGTGTTTATTAAGTAATTACATCAGTCATTTATTGACATATTCAATATATTTAGTTTCTATAGCCCACCGAGTATCTTATAGCAAGGGATTTCCATATCTTATTTATCTTCTGTGAGATACAAGCCATGATCACTACCCATTTCCTATAAGTGGTGTATATAAATCAAATGAATATATATTACAAGACATATACATAATATAAATTTATTTAAAAACCAATTTAATATTTAATATTCATGGGTAATATGATTCTGTATATTATAAACTGAAATGGTGATATCTAGTATCACTTTTATTTTTGTGATTCATATAGAATATTAATTACTGGTTTCTTCTATGTGGTGTATATACTAACCCTAAATATAATATACTATAACAATCCTTCAATCTATAGGTATTTTTATATCCATTTTATGATATCTCTTTCATGTGGTTAATGATTTTAATGTTACCAAATCGATAAGGTAATTTTTTTCAATTATCATTCATTGATACACATGTTATTTTATGCACCTATATTATTTTCAAATGATTATATAATTCCTTTTGAAATGCTTTATCATGACTATATTTTTTTCATGATATTATAATTTTCATTTAAATATATTCTTTCTTCTGTCAGAAATCTATGTTCTTAAAAAAAAATTTTTTTAAGTGTTTTATATTATGTTTCATAAATTTTTATGGAAAAGGATTTCTCAAATGATTTAAATGGGTTTCAAAGCTAACATTATTATTTTTGAAGATCATTTTCAATGATAATGGTTTTATAAATTTATTAATATTTAAGAAATAATTTTTGAAATTAGAAAAGTTATTTTCTTCATGAAAAGATTCCATTGCCCTTCCAAAATTATTTTCCATTTAATATAAAATTCTTTGATGTTACTTATTCTTTACTAGGGTTGGGATTCAAGGATAATATACTTATTCTTTATATATGTTTTATATTTATGGATTACTTATGTTCTTGTATCACACGTATGTATGGGTTTCATGACATGGTAGGTTGGACCTCTATATTTATCCAATACATTGGGTAAATATTTATATTACCTGATATAATGATAGGAAATAAGAAATGGGAATGATTCATAATGGGAAGAATAGGATACCTAATACACTATAAAAAAGGAATGAAATTATGGATGGTGGTGTGTCCTTCCCAATAGGTTCAGTCCACATGTGATAGATGGTTGTTCTATGGTGATAAGTACTTTCAAATGGTTAAATCTAATGATATGTCATTTTCTCTCCCATAAGGGCCCATAAAACTTATGTGTTAAAATATTAAGCTCACTTGGATGTAATTTTAATTTAAATTTTCCTTATCCATGTGATTATAACATCCCTCTATTGGTTGATCTAGCTGGAACATCATTTCTTAATCCATAATGGCCCATACACCTTATGAATCAAAGTGTGGCCCCTACTAAACTCACACCAATGGGGAAATGATATGAACATTAATAGGAGAATCAATAACAACAATAATATATGAAACTTGCTCCTTACCCAGTACATGGTTTTGGGATGCACATGCATGACTTGTGACCAATTCCCAAGAATTTCAAATCTCCAATAAAATATCACCAAATAGAAAAAAAGGAAATTAATCCCTCTGATACTAATTTGTGATATCTCAAACCCAACTTACACGTATCTCGTGGCTCAAGATCGATTGGCCACATGACCCATGGCGTGTCTCCCCTTAAGCCAAGAGCTTCCAACTAATAGTGGGAGTGTGAAGGTATATTAATGAGGAGACAATACCCCCATGTCAGAGTACACAGAGGATGTGACAACTACATATAATAAAAAACATAAATAGAAAGACAGATGAAGTGAGCAACGTAGGACTAAATAATATATCAATAGACTCATAGGTAGTGTCTGATATATATATTCATGTATGACATTCTAGTACAAAATGGAAAAAGAAAAAAATAAATATGAATTCTAATACAGAAGTACAAAATATTAAAAAAATCCAAAATATAATCCATAACATCACGAGTAAAATTCATATCATTTACTTCTATGCTCCATCAATGGAATAGGGTCCACAACCAGATAATGTGTGTTTTCCCCTATCTATACATGTAGGAAAAATGTCTACTCGGGTGCCATGGGTGGCCCGAGTAGGCTATGAGATAAATATAAATATGCCACCACCAATGATGTATATGTGTAATCTTAGTGGTTCTCATGAGTAAAAAGTGTGCATCTAATTGTAGGAAAGTAAAGTAATGATGAATAAACAATTTAACTCCTTCTCTGGTACACAAGGGACACATGGTGGATTTAACTACTTCAAATAAGTGTTGGCATGTATAAATAAGTCACTGGGAATATATATAGGTTATCCCTAAAATGAGGTAATAATGCATCTCATATATACATGTATAAAGTAGCTAGTGTTGGGTAATAATGACTCCCACACATAGAAGATACTATCATGGGGTAAGAATTCCTCCTATCCATATAAAGGTTATAACTGCAATGAGGTAAGAATGACTCTCACCCACATATACTAGTGGTTTTCAATGGAATGGGGTAAGCATTCCTGCCACCCATACATCTCATAAGTAAATTGTGGTATGAATGACTCTAATACATACATTCACATTAGATCACAATATTAACAATCCAAAATCATTTTTTATTATAAACCGATAATAGTTTTAAGGAAAAATTGAGAACCCCATGAAAAAACAAAGTTGTTAATGGTAAACATAAGCCTATAGATATTTTTATCCTTGATAAGTTCCCAGGAGAAAGAAGTTACTGATGTTTCTGGATCATCCTTTATAAGATCTTCAAATCAACAGACCAGTCTATCCTTTGCTTGTGTGTATTCCTCTTGCTTAATTTTACCCACATTTAGACCTCTTACTAGGATATGATTCTTCTTGTCAATCCAGTCCCTTCTTCACTATTGGTGTCCACCTGAATGAGAATTTACATCATTTTATTTCCATTATATATGTAGGCATTGGTCACAGGAGATTCCTCCTCCATTTCTTCTTTGGAATGCAATAGTAGCGACACGGGTTTCTCAGAATCCATGCATGTATTCTCTAGTCCATCCCTGGTAAAAACATTACTTTTATACGTTTTAAAAAAAAGTCATAAATTAAATGAGTATTGGAATAATTGTTTCCTTCATTTTGTGGAAACCCCTTTTTACCAATCTAGATTTACATTTTTAAATTTTACCATTCACTTTTTGATTTATTCTAAATACACACTTACAATCTATCATTAATGAACCTTGTAGAATGTTAATTAATATCCCATTATTATTCCCATTAATAAATTCAGTTTCATCATTTATTAGTTCCTACTAATGGGATGCATCATAAGATGGTATAATCTCATTGAATGTTTTTGGATCAAAATCTATATTAAGAAAACCTAAAGTTTTTGTAAAATACTATCCTAAGTTGTTATGTTTTCAAATAGCATGTGTGAATGTTTTTCCTGAAAAAGTTGAATAACTTATAAACAGATACCCAGATTAGAAATTGGAGGGCATCGTTGAGCTTAGAGAAGAGGATTTAACCTATGCATGAGTTTAGATTATACGGTGCGGGTCTTCTATTAAAAAAACAGAAAAGGAAGTAACTGTAAATAAAATAATTATATTAAATTATATTATTTTCAAATCCTAAAAACTCATAAACCATAAATTGGAATGGAAATATAAGTCAATCATTGAGTTCGTAATGGTGTGTTTTCCTTAAGCAGAGCCTAATATCGATTAGTGTAGGACATCTGTGAAAGTTAATTTTTCGACATTTTAAAAATAAAATAATTTGAAAGAATTATTTTATTTTTAACATTTCAACATAACATAGATGTGATACAATGCAGTGAATTAGTGACGTGAAAATGCTGAAATGCATTTAATCCTGAAATGTGTTTGAATGTTGAGACACATTTTTCTTCTCTAACCATTGTAAAAGACACAAGATAGGGTCAATGATCCAAGGGAATTTACCTGGGAGCACTGGAGAAGAGACTTGGTGAAATCCTCTCATTAGCGAATGGCAGACAACGAATAATCAAAGTTCATGGATTGAGGATCGACAAACAAAGATGATGCAATCACTATTCATCAATGATCAAAACAAATCTATGTAGGGGTGTATTTTAGGTGATTTTTTTCTTCCCTTTCATTATTTCAAATTAAGAACACAAATCAACCCATGAAAATGTAGATCTGTGGGTCAATCGTTCTTGCGAGATGGGTTTTCTATTGCGGGGTTTGATTCAGGAAATGCTAAGAGTTGATGATTTTTTACCCACTATTCTTCAATTATAATGTGGATGTATTGATGATTACATGAAAAATTCCCATATCCATACACATTGGGTGTTCTTATGATTCACCTTTTCCCTTATTTTTGTTCTCCTTGTTCTTCATTGGGCATAATGATATGGAGTAGGATCTAGGATGACAACAGTGTGATGCAGCTTTGGTCTTTCCAAATAGCGAGGGGAAGGAGGAGGCCATCAGTGGGGTTGGTTGGGAAATAATTTCAGTCAAGTTTAGAAACTGATGTAAACACTAGAGACCGGCTAAGACATAGGGGTTTAAGGTCACCTATGATCTGATGCACATACCTTTATGTTTATAATGTCTACTGAATGAGGTGATATTGGTTGCAGGGTAGAGTCCTAGAAAAGTAACATGCATTATTTTTCATTATTCTTGTGTTTGAATTGATATACCTTGGGATAGGTTAACCTAAAATGAATAAATGTAAAAACAAAATCATTAATGTTGAGTCTTATATATTCCATTTTTAGTATCTCTATATATTTATTATTTTTCAGGTATGGAACTTGGTTGACATCATCATCATGTTTGTGCAGAATATATCTAGGAGGCTATACCAGCATATCGCCTTTGGGTAGAGGTTGAAGAAGACGACACTTCGAGGATGACACTCTGAGATGTTAGTGCTAGATTCTGCACAAGTATGAAGGCTTAGTTTCAGATTCATTCATTTAAGAATCGTTGGGGTATGTTATGATATACTTCAATTCAATATGTGCCTAGAGAAAACACATGGTTTCATGGGTTCTGACGATGATGCATGGGGCAATGAGGAAGTGGAGGTTCTTATTTCTTGGGGATCGGGAGGAGTCAGTGATCTTTTGGGAGGAGTTCCGAGTCAAGTTCAAAGTCGACTTTATTTCTCCAACCATGAAGGTGATCGATTTTTAGGAGTTACATACCCTTCGATAGGGGACCTCCAGTGTGAGAGAGTTTGGAATCTATTTTAGGAATCTTTTATTATATGCTTCAGGCCTATTTCCAGATGAGGTGGCCTGGGTGAGGCATTTCAAGGAGGCTTTACATCCCAATA
Organism: Viscum album; assembly: GCA_963277665.1. Taxonomy (NCBI): domain Eukaryota; kingdom Viridiplantae; phylum Streptophyta; class Magnoliopsida; order Santalales; family Viscaceae; genus Viscum; species Viscum album. The sequence continues at coordinate 1,007,119,057 of OY728140.1, forward strand.
TCCAATGTTGGGTCACCACATTTATGCTGAATAATTGTCATGACATAGTGGAAAGGGCTAAGATCATCGAAAGGACATTATCTAGAACAAGATATTTACAATATGGAAATCATTAGGATTCCTCAAAAAGTAGATTTGTGGATGAGGGTTCCCCATTTTTCAGAAAGGATATTTTCTGTTCGACTGATGGTATATCTCAGCCTTCATCATCTCGTTTCTCCGAGGGTGGTGGATCTTAGGCCCATACCAAGGGATCGGACGTTGTTTTTTCTTATGGAGCCAAAGGTCATTAGAAACAGTAGTTTATGATTCTATAGAAAAGGTAATTCCATTCCAGTTGATTGGAAAGGGGTAGTGTTGTATCAAAGTGTTTTCAATGAATTATAGGAGAAATCTGGAAAGAACTTCAATAGGGTATCTACCTACTATTGAGGATGAATTCATTAGTGATAATGAAGGGACCTCCAAGTCTATAAATTTTTTGTGGATCATTTTCAGTAAAGTTTGAAATGGAGGAGGAAGAAGGTGATTCTTTTCACTGGTAGTGATATAAAGAAAGAGACTTAGTGAGTGACCCTTGGGAAAGTAGTGAGCTGACCCAAAACCATGTAATGGTAGTTATCCTGGTGAAATAAGTGATATAGCCTAAACCATGTATTGGTTGTGAGCCTTAGGTAATTTGGTACATTGGAACATTGCCATTGTATTCTCCTTAGACATATCCTAGTGTGGGTGAATAAAGGAAAATTATGTGTGTCATTATGTTTTCTTTCCTTATTTACATTATATTTATGATAATAATATAAAGTTGAAAAGGGTAAGATAAATATAAACGCTAAATAGAAAATGAAGTCTATCGTATAATATTGAGGTCAAGATCTGGTGGGTAAGGAAGAAATTTTGAAAGAATATCTATACACTGATTTACCACCCCTTTTAGGTTATTTAGGCCCATTTTGGACATAACAATGTGTAAATGGATTAAGGAAATGATATTGATAAATATGTTAAATGGGATAATTTATGGGACTTTTTTATTATGATAAATGGGTTAAAGTATGAAAACGGGATATGGGTTAAGTGGTTTATGTTATGTAAATGGTAAATGTGTTGATGTGATAATGCATAAGGTTGAGTTATGGCTTAAATAGAATGTAAATTGGGATTGTTATGTGTGTTGATAGTGTATAGTTTGTGTTTTGGTAAATGTGGAAAATGGATAAATAAGAATCTACACATGGATTGGTGGTTTTGGGGTATTTGACTTGATGATCTACGACCATGGGATGGGTTAGAATGAGGCTCTAAACCCCACCCCAAAATGCACAGGTTAGGGAAGGGTGCTAGGGATTTATACCCCAAAGAGTTTCATTTGATGAGACTATATGGACTGACGATCCATGGTAATTGTGATGTAATATTTTATGAAATGTGTATCCCTAGTGAGATAGAGAACATGATTTAGTTCCTTATGCCTAATAATTGACTTGATTTTTCCATTAGGAAAATATTGTAAATTCCTAAAACATAGAACATGTGGTGGACTATCTTTATAAAAGGCCAACATCAACTATTGGGAAAGGGAGATCACTTTTCACATCCTTATACATCCTCAAATTATTTACTAGTGTAAGAATGAAGATGAATATTATTTAGAATAATTTTCTCATTTGTTGATATTACTTACTTATGAGAAACCATGTCTGGCTAAAATGATTGAGACGAAAGAGATAATTATGCTTGATGACATGCCAATTATGTGGGATTACACTTCTATATTTCCTAAATAATTGTCAGGTATTCCTCCTAATCAAGAGGTGAATTTATCAATTGAACTTATTCCTAGATCTCTACCTATATTAATAATACCTTATATAATAAAAATCATTGAGCTAGAAGATATGATGACGAAATTATAGGAGAATCTAGAGAAGGGTTTTATACACCCGAGTGCTTCAATATGGCGTGTTCTAGTCCACTTTGTCAAGTAGATGGATGGATCAATGCCCCTGTGAATTTAGTATCTTAAGCTTAATAAAATCATGATAATGAAAAAAAATTCGTACCCCAGATAGTTGACTTGGTTGATCAGCATTGGGGTGCCATTTATTTCCCTAAGGTGGACCTTTAGGTGAGATATCACCAATTAAAGGTATGAAAGGAAGATATTCTCAAGGATACCATTCGAACATATTATGGAAACTATGAATTCATAGTGATACCCTTCAAGCTAAAACATTCTCTAACATTTTTCATGTATCTAATGAATAGAGTCTTTATATATTACCTCAACAAGTTTGTGGTAGTCTTAATTGATGATATTATGATATACTATAAGAGAAAGGAGGACCATGAGGAGAATTTGAATACTATGTTATGGACTCTGAGAAGTATACTATGTATGAAAAGTACCTTAAATTGGTGTTTATGATGCAGTTAGTATTATTATTGGGACATGTTTTCACTAGTAAAGGATAACATCATACCCTCCAATGAAAATGAAAATTGAAACCCACAAACCCCATAGAAAACCATAAAAACCCAAAAAAGCACTAAATCAAATAAAAACTCTAAAAAACCAACAAAACCCCTAGTTTTTTAAAAAAAAATCTAAAAAACCTTAAACCCATAAAAACTAAAAAAACACAAAAGTCCCTTAAAACATGAAAGCCCAAAATCATTAAAAACCATGAAAACCTGTAAAACCCTTAAAATCCCTAAAAACCATTAAAAACGCAAAAAACCATAAAAATACTAAAAATCCCTAAAAATGTAAAAACCCTAGAAATAGAGAAAATCCTTGAAAAACGTATAAACCCCTAAAAAACATAAAAATCTTAAAATCCATAAAGTCACTATAATAAAAAAAACACCAATAACCCTCAAAACCCCTAAAAATATTAAAAAACTATAAAACACCTAAACATCCTAGAAAATAAAAAAACCATAAAAACCCAAAAGACCCTAAAACCCTAAAAACCCTAAAAAAATCTGATAACTCCTAAAATCCTCAAAATTCCTAAAAACACTTAAATCCATAAAAAACAAAAAAAATCCCTAAAATATATGAAATCGTAAAAAGCCCTAAAAACCCTTAAATCCTCTAAAACCGATAAAATCCCTAAAACCATATAAAATCCATAAAACCCACTAAAAAGTATAACAACCCTTTAAACCCCTCAATATTATAAAAAAGGTAAAAAATATAAAAAACCCTTAAACCCATAAAAACTCCTAAGACCCCTAAAAACCCAAAAGTCCCAAAAAAACCTAAAAATCCCTAAAAGCATAAAAAAACTTGAATACCCATCAAAATCTATAAAAATCCCTACAACCCCAAACAACCATAAAAGTCCAATAATTTCATTAAATATACTTGAAAACACAAAAAAACCCTAAACAACTTGAAAAACCCCTAAAAATCATAAAAAACACTAAAACCCTTAAAAACCTAAACACCCATAAAAACCCTAAAACCATTAAAAATTATAAAAACATTTAAGTCTGTAAAAATGTTTAAAAATATAATATCTTTTAAACCTCTAAAAATTTAAATAAACCCTAACAACCCCCAAAACCCCTAAAACCCTTAGAATAACTAAAACACTAAAATATGCTAAAAACCATATAAATTCTGGAAACCTTATAAATTCTAGAAATAATAGAAAACCCTAAAATGATGAAAACCATAAACACTATTAAAACCCATAAAAACATTAAAAACACTTAAAACTCCGAAAAGAAACTATAATCTATAAAAAACTATTAAAATCCATAAAACATTAAAAAATATAAAAAACCTATGAACCCTTAAAAAATCAAAATACCCCTATAAATCCAAAAAGAGCCTAAAACCATGAAAACCCCTAAAAATACTAAAATCCCTTAAAAACCTAAAACCCTTAAAATACTTAAAATAAATCAAAAACCATAAACCCTTAAAAATTCTAAGAATTCACTAAAATTCCCAAAAAAGTAAAAAAAACCTAAAAAACGTGAGAATCATAAAAACCTCTCAAAACCATTAAAAACATAAAATTCCAAAAAACCCTAGATCCCACGAAAAAAACCAAAAAACCCTAAAAATATTAAAAAACTCAAAAAACCATAAACCTCTAAAAACTAAAAGAACCTAAAACCCAAAAAAAGATATTCAAACCCAAAAAAACCAAAAACCCCAAAAAAACTATGAAAAATACAGGCACCCATCAAAATCCCAAAAAAACCCCGCTAAACCCCATAAATCGTAAAAACTCCCTAAACATTCTTAAAAATGTCAAAACCCATTATAACTATGAATACCCTTGAAATACATAAAAACAATAAATGCCACTAAAATACCCTAAAATTTGATAAAAATACTAGAAACTAATAAGAACACTAAAAACCCGTAAAAACATAAAAACTGTTAAAAACTCTAAAAACCATAAAATCCTTAAAATATCAAAAAAAATCCCCAAAATACCAATAAATCATGAAATTCCCTTTAAACCTTAAAAAACCAAAACACCCAAAACACCCTAAAACCCCTAAAACAACTAAACACCCTAAAAACCAAAACAAACATAAAAATCCTTAAAATCCATGAAAACAAAAAAATAGATAAACACCTAAAACCCATAAAACCTTGAAGACTTCAATACCCCCCCTAAAACCCATAAAACCCTAAAAACACAAAAAACTTGAAAACCATAAAACCCTAAAAATTCCAAAAAAACCCTAAAAACACAAAAAGACATTAAAAACTTAAAATTATAAAAAATACAAAAATTTCCTAAAATCCTAAGACACCAAAAAATCCATATAATTATTAAAAAACCATAAAATTCCTAAAAATAACCTAGAGAATCTGGGAAAATGTAAAAACCTGTGAAAACCCTAAAAACACTTGAAAACCACAAATACCCAAAAACCCTAAAAATGATTAAATACAATAAAATTCATAATAATCCATAAAAATTGTAAGAACCATATAAAATATAAAAATATTAAAATATCATAAAAATCCTTAAAAACAGAAGAACCTTAAAATCCCGGAAAACCCCCAAAAAACTAGAAAACCCCCTAAAATCTTAAAAAAACCAAAAACCTATAAAAAATATAAAACTAATTAAAACTCTGAAAATACATAAAACCAAAAAGAATGCAAAAAAAATATAATAGTTGGATCCAGAATTTGAATGGGTGGTCTTGCCTATCCTTGATCCTGGACAGTACTCACAACCACCTCAACTAGACATGAGTCCATGAGAGGATTTTCTCACTCTGGTTCATCAGTAGCTCCTTCAATGATATGATTCATTGGAATTATTGAATGAATTATGATACAATAAATCATGAAACAACATTGAAGACCTCATAATAACACTCAAATAGAGAAACAAGGGAAATCAATCCAAACAGATAAAAAAATATTTGGATTTCAACTTATCTAAATCAAAAAGGATGAAAAAGACTAGATCTAATGCTCAAAACAACTTTACCAATCCACCACTTCTATCTTAAGGATCATTTTAATGATATCTAACAGTCACTTAATCCCAATTACCTCTTAATTCTGGAATAGAATACATAAACTATATAATGATATCCAAAATAATCTCAACAAAAAGCTTTGATACCAATTTTTTACGATCCAACCTAGATACACTGGTAACCTAATAACTGATTCAATTCTTACATGTCTTGATGGGTATTCCAAACCACCAAGGGTTGAAGACTAGCTCCCAGCATCATAAAAATTGGATGTGGGAACAAATTTTCCACACACCCAAGTTAATGGATAATTTTTTAATCTCATTATTGTCTAAGATTATTTATTCGCAAGTATTTATATGTGTATATTTATCATTCACGTCCATGATTCATAAATATTTATTCTAAAATATTCATTATACCCTTTAAATATTGTGGGATAGGTATTTAAGACCTACCGCAAACTCAAGTTGGGCTGCTATAAATAACAGAACCTCAAATGTTCCCTTCATGGCCTGCATGCATATTCAACTTCCCTTATATGTAAGAAAACATAGCCTTTATATAAATATTTTCCTAGCCAAATATGTACAAGTAGATCCTTACATATATTCTCATATGTGCATATACCATATCCTCTGGTTATCACCATGTTAAAAATATTATCATTATTAAAAATAAGAGTGTGAAATTTTTATCGTTTATATAAATAAAATATTATAAAGGTTATAATCACATAAAAATTTCATATATTAAAATTTTGGATTAATATGGAAGAAATATAATAATAAAATAAAATTTAAGAAATTTTTAAGGTCGTTTTATTTTTAACTTTAATTACCTGATTTACCCTTTACCGTGGTAACATAATTACTAAGGTTACAATTCATATTGATCAATAATAAAATGGAAATATTTACCAAATTTGGACCACATGATTTAAAATTTGGAATCAATTTTATAAGATTCAAAATATTTATGTAAAGGGTTTAATTTAAAATTAAACTCAAAACATGATAAAAATCAATTTTTCACAAAATTCCTTTTTAAGTATAAAATGTTTTTATACTAAATTAAAGTATTATGTTCATTTTAAAAAATAATAACTGGATTTTTTAATAAAAGGGAACTAAATAATTTTTTAAACACATCAAAAATAGAATTTTACTTTTATATACTTTAAAATAAAATACAGTTTCTAATAACATTCAATATTTTTCACTATTTATTGAATTTTCATTCTTCTAAAAATTCTAGAAAATTAATTCTAAGATAATTTTGACATGTTGAATTAAAAAATGAAGTTAATATTTTAAAATTAAATTTAAATAATTTTTAAATCATGATAAAAATATATAATACAAAAAAATACAATTTGGTTAGAAAGAAATCTTTTAATATTTTGAAAGAAAAATTACCTGATATTTGTATTATGAATATAACTATTTAATATCTAACTAAATAATATTAATAATAAATGAAAAATTATTTATCTTTAAATTACCTAGGAATTTACTGTTAACCAGGTACGTCTGATGATGATTCTTATGTTTACACTAGATAAAAAATATAGGAAAATCAGTTGTCATTATTATGTAATACTGAGATAAAGCAGAATTTTTTTATTATATAATACTTACACATGATTACCATAGTATTTTTGTTTTTAATCTACTAATATTCCTTACTTATTTATATGAGACTCATTCTATATCCCATTCCATGAGATAGTTGTGTCTTCATATTCTGATTCATCAATCTATATATAAATAAAAGAATATAATTATGTGGTTTTTTCATGACACTTAAATATATTACTATAAATATAAAATACATAAAAAATTTCAACTCAAACATACCCTATACTTCATTTTTGGTAGGGATACATTTTTTTATTTATGATGCTTATTTTTTACACTCATTTGTTGTTTCATAAATTAACAATTCTTAATCAAAGTGATTAATATATGTATTTCCATATAAAATATTACCAATCAAAATGTATCTGAAATGATGCCTACTAAGGAAGAATAACAAGAATATTTCATGTTTCTTGGATAACCACGTGTGCATATATCTATGGTGTATGGGGGTTTACTTTACCTTTAACATCTATGAGATTATACTTTATAATAATTGTCTAAATGACTCAATGATCCTTTCCAATAACCATTAATAAAAATTTAATTTTTTAGTCAGATAATATAAATACACTCTCCAAGGTGGTAAATTGGTGTATCATAAAAGTTTCCATGAAATAAAAGGAATTAAAACATATATGAACATTCATATATTAAAATAATCACATATCATGGTAAGTGATTTCAAACAGAATTAACAACATGAAAAAAGAGTATTTAAGTAATTTTAGTTTTAAAACAATTTAGTGTAGTTTTAAGGAAAATACTAATGAGCATTTAAAATAGAAAAGAGAATAATATTTTATATAAAAACAGAAATTAAAAAATAATTTTTTCATAATAAAAACATTGATTTTATAAAAAAGTTGGTTTAAAACATATTGTAGGTTGAACATTAAATTTGGTACGAATTCGGGAAGTTCCCTTAAAATGAGTTTGCTTATCAGGAAGTATTGAGGAGGGAATCTTTTAAAAACATGTATATCTCCAAAAGAGAATGATAAAAGAATAATGATACATGAGTATGGAGAATATAAACATCATTTATAAGATATAAATAAATATAATAGATAACTTCATTTGGATAGAAATAAAGATAGAGTAACCCAAATGAATAAAGCATGTTTGGGTATAATCTCTTACAGAATATCGGCATGGTATCAGGGTACTTAGGAGGGATTAATGAGAGACAAAATGGGTTTCTCGTCTTTTTAAATCATGAGGGAAGTATGTGAAAAGTTCTTAATCATATTCTATCATTAGGAACTACACATAAAAGGACATAACATGGAGGAGATTCTTGAATAAATGTGAGAAAGAGAGGATCCCTTACTTTAAGCCTGATGGTGTTCTTCAATAGGTCTTAATGAAATAAATAATCAAATTATGTTCTGTAATTAATAATTAAAGAATATATTTTACATTTAAATGTTTATTATAACCTTTTTGAGTTCATTCATAACCCTTTTTATTGGTTATGAGGTTCAATTTCATTGTTTATGATCGTTTGATTCCTTGGTTTTAATGATCGGATCACTTATATTCATGTTAGGATACATGTGTATGATGAGATTGGTTGTATAGAATTGAATTTATATGACATTATTGACCATCCATAATATTAAATGGTTATAAAATTTATTTGGTTATTTGGATTGAAGGTGAATAATTATATAAAACATTAATGATAAATGCTTGGTTTAATTTGGTGATTTTTCCCACAATTAACTTAATTTTTATTATTTTTTTACATCATGTGTTCAAATGGATTCCAGAACACCGTATAAGATAAGATACATATTTAGCAGTCTGGTTCAACTATAAAAATGGTTTCATGTCCCAAATTAAAGATGTTAATAGAAATAGATAACTTATGATCCTTGAATGTGATAAATTAACACATCTCAAATGGTGTTTTCATTTCATTAGTAAAAAAGGAAGGTAAAGGAGATATGACAAAGAATAATATCATTAGCATAAAAAATTAAAGTAAATTTATGTTACTAGAGTTTTCATAATATTTGGATAAGGAGATTTTAGTAAATGAAAGAGAACAAAGGAACATGAAAAGAAAATGAAAGAAATGAAAAGGTGTGGGGCCATGCATGTTATTGTCTACCAGATGATGATAGAGTCTATTTCAATGCACCCTTTTTCATAGTTATTACCACTGGGTACCTCAGTGACAGATAAAAATCCACTTGTAGTGTACATACATAGATGTAATTTCTTAGAAACCACTTTCTCCATTATTTATGAATATTCTTGTATATTTTCCTATACTTTGAAACATCCTTAGACTCATCCATAGACATGTACTTAGATACCTCACTAAGGATTTATCTTCTCAGTTTCTAAAGGTTAACTAAAACTATCCCCTAATACCAACTATAGTAACCCACATTTTTTATACATATATATCACATCAGTTTTAATGAATATTCATTACATTAAACAAACACACACCTGGTCACTATAACATCCAACGTCCATATGGATCAAAAATTTATGAGGTAATTTGATTTTTCTTTACCAGATAGTTCAAATCATGAATAAATACCTGTAATGAGATTCCAAGAGATGTATTACCTTATAGTGGTGTTTTTAGAGAAGTAATGATTCTTGGAGGGTATCGTGTGTGTTTGGTTGAGACATAGAGGGTTTAAGTTAATTTTTGGGTGTTTTGGAGTCTTCTCACAAGGGTTCATGGATTAGTGTGAATGGTTTTGGAGAAATTCTGTAACACCTTGATGCTCAGGAGTTTTTTAGTTTAAGTTGAACTTTTCATGGTTTGGTTACTTGGTTAGATCATGGTTTTGGGTAAATCATGAATGGAATAAAGACGAACAACCTGAGGATGAGGTGGTTTAGAGGCATGCTGCATGAGCAACACATGGTTTCAGAAAAAAGCATGTGACTTTTTATAGAAGGGATGTAGTGCTTATAGCAAAGTTGGTGTATGGTTTTTAAAACTATGCAGCACAACCGTGACAATTTGGGGGTGTTGGTTAGTAGGGGTGTGCACGGTCAGTGCATAGTTTAGAAAACCATGGGAGTAAATTGTGCGAGTGGTGGCCTTTGATATATCCAGATGCTTGGTTGGTGCATGGTTTGGAAAACATTGAATCCAAACCTCATGACTTCCTAGGTTTCATTAAAAGGAAATAAATGGATAAAATTACCCCTCATTTTTTATCCACTCCACCTAATTTCTTCTCTCTTGGATGTGTGTGGACTAAGGGGTTCTCAAACCCCTTCCACATATTCTTTCCATTGATTTGGGGTGTTTCCATTGTAATTATTTGGAATTTGAGGTGATTTATCCTTCTTCAGGGGTTTCCTTTCTTCTTCTTCTCAATCCGCAAAAATTTTGGGATTCTCTCATTTATTTTTCGTTGAAGATTCCATCAGATCATGGTGGAATCATCAATTTTCCCTAGGGATTTTGGTTAGATTGCATAAAGAAGATCTTGGAATGGATTCCACATATCATTGAATGATGTTTCATTAAGGTACATCACTATAATTAATTTTTAAGGTTTTCCTAACATTTTAATTTAATTGGTTGTCTAATTTGTATTTCCTCCTTGGGATTTGGACCAAACTATGGTTGGGGTTTTGCCGTGGGCCTTCAGTGAGTGGTTGAATTTGTTTTTGGGGTGACATGATGAACTGATGAGTTTTCCATCATTTTCTAAATTCATTTTTTGGTTAATTCATTAATTATAATTCTTTTAATTAATTATTTTTTGTTGTTTGATATGAGGATAAGTCTTTGGATATCGAGACGAGTTTACTTGGGTGGATATGGGTTTGGATGATGCAAGGATAGGACTTGAAAAGGTTATCTTGCTTTAGAAATGTTTTGGAATGATTTTTTGATGAGTTTGATAGTTTAATAGATTTATCCATAGTATTAATAAATGTTTTATATGTGAATTATGGTATATTCCTAAGAGATCATGTGTGATATTATTGTTCCCTCAAAACTCCAACATTTTCCATGATCCACCACAACTTCTATATTTATAAGTTCCTATTCATAATTATATAGGTGTCCTATATTACCAAAAGATCGAAAATACACTACACAAAAAGGATACTATCAATTATTATTCCCAACCATTCCACACTGATATAACTGCATGTCATTGGGGTTCTTAAGTGGCAGTGCATTTCTCTAGATTCTCTTCCAACCACTTCCTTGTTAGAAACTCTTGAGGTAATATTTCATGTTGCCTATAGAGGAACTCCTAAATCATCCCACTGAAACTGCCTACTCATAACTACAGGTTTCCGTTTGTTTCCCTTATATAATAAGAGCATGATTTATAATTCTAGAGAAGTTGTTCAAGTTGAAGATGTTCACATGTGAATTGATTTCATACCAATGGTTATCATAGAATTATCCTGGGTATATATTATCTAGAAAAAATATGTATAAAATCCCTAAAGGTTAGTAAAATGGACACAAAACTCCATCATAGACATGATAACCTATGTAAAGTGCATAAAATTATGATTCCTTTCACCACATAGTGATTTTGGGTAGAAGTGACTGTGTAAATTCTCCTCAAAGCCTTTCTAGGGTATCTCCTCACCAATAAACTCTATCATGTCCCACAAGTTCTCGTATAGTCTTAGTAGTATATACACAACAAGATTCACCATCCTCCAAATGGGTGTCTCTAAGAGAGAATAGATCATCTTGATGGACTTGATCGAAAAATCTTCTGTTAATGGCCTACCTCACCAGTGAATTTGGGTGGGTTTTTCATCTAGAACTCTCTATTCTAATTATAAATAAAAGGAACAATGTGATTAATCTCCCACTACATGGATTTAATTACCCATATGGAACTATCATGGAGGTTATAATTTCTAATATTCCTTCAATAAAATCATCTAATAAGAATTGGAAATGTTTTGGATATTATTTTAATCTTTATAATCTTATTTATTTAAATCATTTATTAATGAGGTTAATAGTGCATAATTATTGATTCATACATAATTTTATTTATTTGATGTTTAAAAATTATAAAAAAAACCATGATTTAGGAAATATTTGTATCATTAAAATGAATAATTATAGTCAAAAAGATAACTTATATAACCCAATGTAAAAAAAATTACTAAAAGATATCTATTAATGTCATTTTTGTCTTTACTTTACGTTAATTAAAATAAAGTGTCATTATCACTCTTAAGTGGCTCCATGGGGTCCCAAAATCAACCCAAAGATGCCCATGTTTGGATATGTATCAAAAAAATAAGATTACGAAACATGTTATAGTAATTTATTATTATTATAATATTATTTATTTACCCTTATTTACCAGATTTACCCTTTAACCATGGTAAATAAAATTTTTACTGAAGTAAATATTCATAATGTTTAACAATAAAAGTTACCTATTTAAAAAATTTGGACCATTTTATTCCAAATATGGAATCCATTGTTCAAAATTAAAACCAAAAAAGTCACAAAAATTAAATTAAAATTGATTCCTGAGGTCAAAACAAAAAACTTGTTTTTTGAAATATTAACTATCAAAATATTGACACTTGTTTATGTCCAATTTCAAAGTGAAATTAATAAAAATAACCAACATTAGATTAAATGGTAAAAATATATTCTAATTAAATATTAATACCAATTAAAATGATAACCCAACCATATAAATAAATTACATTAAAATGCATTTTTGAATTAAGATACAGTATTTTTCACTATTCATTAAAAATGAACTTTATCAGAAAAATTGAAAATTTTCATCCAAAGTAAATTTTGATGTCCCTATTATAAAGAAGGATCTTATTTTGGAAAATAGAACATATAAAAGTGACCAAAATAATATTTAAATAGGGTTCTCCATCAAAAGGTGGTAAAACAACATTTTAAAGTAAATTATGCTTAAAATTAGATTCATTCATATTTTAAGCCTCTATATTTTATTGGATAAATGTTAAAACACTTAACGAACATGTATAATCATATTGAAGTTAGTTTTTTTCATCCCTGCTAATACAATGGCTAGGAATTAACTACCGTATAAAATAATAATATTATTTTATTATTGTGCAACGTAAGATTTCAGAGAACCCCGTTGTTGCATATCGGGTACGCCATTGAACATAGCAATCCCCTTTAAAGTAAAATTAATATTTAATTCAAATACTTTAATTAATATAAAAATTTCACAGTGAAAACAATGTATAAAGGAATTCATATAGTATTCATGTTATGATTATTTTCTATAAAAGTGAAAACTAGTAATGCATATTGGAAAATAAGTGCATATCTGAATATGTATACTAGAAAATAAATACAAATTTGAATATATATAAAGAATAAGTGCATATTGAATATGAAAACACATATAAGTTCATATAGAAATGAACTTATTTTATATATGGATTTCCATTGAAATTCATACAGAAATATGCACATAAAGAAATAAGTAAATATATTTACTTATTTTCTATATGTGTATAGGAATGCACTTATTTTCTATATAAAATATATAATATTTGTGTATAAATATGTTCATAAAGAAATGTACTTATTTTCTATATTGATTGCCTATATTCATTTCCATGTAAATTCAAATAGAAATAAATGCACACGGAAATAAGTTCAGATGGAAAATAAGTGCATATACAATATGCATAAAGAAATAAGAGCATACCGAAATTTACTTATTTTCTTTATGAATTACAATGTATACAAATACCAAAAAAAGTTATGTTTTATTAATATTTCTTTTAAAAACATTATGACTTGGAGAAGAATCTATATATCAAATAATGTTCATAGTGGTGAAAATTTCATTGTAGCCACATACTTTTAAAAGGAACATTTTTTTTACCATTTAGTAAAATGATGTGTAAAAAAATATTCATTTCGAAAACCATTTATTTTAATTAAAATTGAATGTGGTTGATTATACACTTTGTAAAATAAGGTCGTGTATAAATCAAAATATGCCTCAATTAAAGGAGATTGAGGAAAAGTCCCCAACCTAGAATCTGACATGTCTTATTCATTCATTATATTCTCGAATAATAAACAAAGGGTTAAATGAATAATTTCAAACATTTTATAAATAGGTTATTTTTTACATTTTTATTGATGTTTTAGTGGAATATTTCATTAAAATCCAAATAAATTTTGGAATTTTATTCTATCATGGATGTTATTTTTTAATAATATTAATATACAAGATATTATGTTTTTTTCAAAAGAATATATTATTAACCATTTTATTGTGGAATTTTTGTTTAAATTAATTTCAAATAAAATTTATTATTCTCCTCATTTTTGTGTGAAGTATGAAATTATTTTTTTCTTATGTTTTAAGTATAATATTCTATGATATTTTATGATTTAAATTCATGATTATTTATTTTTTATGTTTATTTCGACCCAAAGTGCATGTGTACACAGAACCTTACCCTTAGGTCGTATGCAAGTGTTTTAAGGGGTTATGTGTCAAGTTCCTAGTACTTAAAATATAATCCCTTTGATTTAAGAAAATTTTTATTTCGTCATTTCTGATTTAAAAATAGAATTGAATAACATAATATATGATTAATTGAGATAAATTTGATAAATTGATCTTAGAAGAAAAAAATTGTACTTTTTAGAGATTCCTTATAAATAAAGAATTATTATTGTAAGATAATTATCATTTTTGAACATCAAATATTGACATTAATCTAGGGTGGATTTTTAGTATTTTTCTAATAAGTTTCAATTTTTTGAATTGTATTTTTTTAAATAATAGTATTTTTTTCATAAATAGTATTATTTTTTATAAATTGTGAAAAAATATATTTTTTAAGAATAATTTAATAATTGATTTTGTGAAATGATTTTAGAAAAATAGACATACATGGTTGTGATTATTAAGATATTTAGAGTCTAATAGGATCAAATTAATTTTTGGGTGAAAAGTAACATAACCCTTAGGACAAGTAAGGTTACCCTTATGAATGGTAACTAACGAATGGAATAGTAACCTCTATTAAAGTCCCATACATAAAATTAATTAACCTAATCACATATTCTTGATCCACAGTAGAATTGGGTACATGATGTCTTCCTCGTTTCACAACTAAGGAGGTATATGCATGACCCATCGCAGATCATCGACTGCAGTGAGATGGACATCGAGGAGGGAGTGACCTTTGCTGAGTACCCAGTGGAGATCGAGAATCGGCAAGAGAGGATCCATCACGGGCAATAAATTCCCTTGGTGTGTGTCCAGTGATAGAACGGGAATCATCAGGGGTGCATGTGGGAGTGGGAGGCTCTGATCCGTTCCCAGTACCCACATCTTTTTTAATAGCCTTTGTTTTGGCTTTTCATGGATGCAAAGCCCCAAAATGGGGAGATTTTAATGTCATGGATTTTCTGTGTATTTTTTTAATATTATATGGAATTATTACAAGACTAGACCTTTCGACGGAATACAATTTCAAGGCCCAGAGTGCCCAGAATAAATGTTTGAAATAAACTAAAATTTTAAATAGTACTCGTGAGCGATTTTCCTGTAAAAGTGGAATATCATTTAAATGGGGGCCTAGATCAAAAATCTGATGGAACCATTGCACTCAAAGTAGAGACTTTAATTTAAGCGAGGCCTAAAATTGACTAGAACAGGTTGTCTACAAGAGTTAGTTTTTGGGTGTTTTAAAAGAAACATTTTGGAAGAAATAAAATAAACAAATAATCTATTTTATGATTTTTCCCTAACATAATGATGAATATTGTTTTCTTTAAATAATTACGAGCCCAGGGTTAGGCTCATAACCCTGTAGATCCCCTATAGAATCCTATGTCACTTTGGTGAGGATACATCCTTGGAGGATTTTGACGGTTGCCGATGAATGACAACCGGTGGATTGTTGTGCAGCGAAATCGAATCCTGACCAATGACTGATATTCCTCTTCATCGATGATCAAGGTATGGGTTTGTTATTTTGATTTAATTATACCTCGTTCTTGGATTCAACGATGAATTCAGATCAACCCATGAATAAGTTGATCCGTAGATTCGTACATTCTTGTGGGAGGGTTTTTATTGGGCTGATCTCGGGGAATAAATCCATGTTAGATTAATGTTTTGATTCTACACCATTTGATCTTACTAACGGGAGCAGATCAATGTCGTGACCAATGACGGTAGAGGTTCGTTCCTTGATTTTATTTTTTTGGATTTATTTCCCCTTTCTTTTATCTCCCATTCTTCGCATTCTTCATGGGGTGACAAATAACGGATCATCGGGCATCCATTTTGCAACGCAACAATCCCAAATTGCAGATCCGACCTCATGGAGACCTAGAGGAGGTGTGATGGTGATGGAGGCAGACTAATCAACATGGTTTGGGAATAATATTTCTTCAACCATTCTTCACAGAGACGATCAAAATGCGTTTTTGGGGCCAATCAGAGGCCCAAAACTGGAAAAATCGTCTTAATGATGATTGGGTGACCTCAACCCTTCATTTTCGCGACGATCAGATGGCCGGATCGAGGATCAGAAGAACTCCAAGGTGCAGTGTCGAAGAACATCGATTCTGAAAATTTCCTCAATACATAGTGTGTATATTTTAAAAGATTGAAATCCTTTTTAGTTGTTGAATATTATCATGGTCTTGGTTAAGGGAATGTTTAAGTAATGCAATCTCCCTTATATGCTCAAATTAATGTGACTTATAAAGTACAATCCCACTGGTTGAGGTTTCTAATTCGTATGTCCTTTTCAATTAGACTCTTTCAAAATAGTAATATATTCTAATCCTAATTGTACATATAGAATTAATATATTATCAATGAGTATGATAATAAATTATCATTTAATACTGATGGGAAAATTATGGCTATATTTTATAATGGTCTAAAATAACTAAATAAAAAATATTTTTGTGTTTTTTATAAGAACATTAATTAATAAATAATTTATTCATTCATAAGGGAATTTTATTTTTAAGGATTTGGTTCATTACCTTCATCCCCATTTGTAAATTTCTCCCTTGAAATTTCATCTCAAATATTAAAAGAGAGGGAATTTATTTTTCATTGATACTTCCATTAAATTGAACTTCAAATTTTTTATACTTTCATGTCATCAGAATTCTCCTAAAATTTATGATCCTTATATAGGATCTCTTCATTGAATATCACATTTCGACATTAAAAAACTTTTTGAAGGTCATTTTCCCAGTGTTGAAAACAAAACTCTTCATCACCATATCCCAAAAAGTAACATACTTGGGGCATAACAATGATATTTTACCTATTCTTAGTAATAATATGGATATAGGTTAGTGAACTAAATACCTTTAAATAGGAAAATTCAACCTTTCTTTTGGACCAACAAAGCCAAAAACCCATAAAAACTATAAAAACAAAATAATATTAAAACCTACAAAATTCATAAAAAACATAAAAAAACACAAAAAACCATGAGAAAGTCTTAAAAACCTAAAAACACATAATAGGACTAAAAAACATAAAACTATAAAATCCTTAAAACTCCTTAAAGAACATAAAACTCAAAAAATTCCTAAAAAATCTTTAAAACCCAAAAAAAAATAAAACCCCTCAAATACCTAAAACCCTAAAACCAATAAAAATCCTAAAAACCCTAAAATCTATAATTACATAACAAACCATAATACCACTAAAAAGGCTAAGAAAACCATAAAAATCCTAAAAACACTTAAAACCCCTAAAACCTAAAACACTAAATACCCTAAAAACCATAAAAAGGCACTAAAACCCATAAACCACTAAAACCAAAAAGCACCCTAAAACTTTTCAAAAACCATAAAAACAAATAAAATTTTTAAAAACCATTTAAGACTATAAAAACCCTTTAAACCCCTAAAAGTGCTAATAACTCTAAAAAACTTGAAAACCATAATAAACTCAAAAAAACCCTAAAACTTAAAAAACCATAGAACCCCAAAAAATACTAACCCCCCCAAACCCCACAAAAATCATAAAAACATAAAAAACCATGAAATATTTTAAAAATCACTAAAAATCCCAAAAAAAAACATAAAAAACTCTTAAAACCCATGAAACCCCCTATGAAAACCTTAAAAAACTAAAAAACATAACACCCCCAAAAACACTAAAAACCCCTAAAAATGAAAAACACTAAAACCCCTAAAACCCCCAAAAAACCATATAATACATAAAACCCTTAAAACTCTAAAATCCCTAAAATCTATAAAAATCCTACAACACAACTAAAAACTATAAAATCACTTTAATCTCCTAAAAATGTTAAAAACACTAAAAAATCTAAAAACCGTAAAAAATAAAAAATCCCAAAAAAAACCATAAAAACGCATAAAAACTCTAAAACCCTTTAAACCCCTTAAAATCTTAAAACCCTAAAATCCTACAAA
Organism: Viscum album; assembly: GCA_963277665.1. Taxonomy (NCBI): domain Eukaryota; kingdom Viridiplantae; phylum Streptophyta; class Magnoliopsida; order Santalales; family Viscaceae; genus Viscum; species Viscum album. The sequence continues at coordinate 1,007,137,600 of OY728140.1, forward strand.
AACCCTAAAAACCACTAAAATCACTAAAAACCCTTTAAACCCATAAAAAGGTTAAAAAACTCTAAAAAACCTTAAAACACTAAAAAACTAAAAAAACCATTAAGACCCCATAATACCATAAAATCATAAAAACGCTAAAAACCCTCATAATACCAAAAAACCCAAAAACTGATAAAAACATAAAACCCCCTAAAAATCCTTAAAAACATAAACCCCCCTAAAAACCCTGAAAACCCCTAAGAAAACCTTAAAAACCTAAAAACACATAAAACCCCAAAAAACTAAAAACATAAAAAAACAAAAAAAACCCATAAAAGATCCTAAAACCTCCCAAAACCTAAAAAATCTATAAAAACCCTGTAGAACATAAAATTTTTTAAAAATCCATAAAAACTTCTAAAAGAATAAAAAATGGTAAAAATCCAGAAAAACATTAAGAAATATGTAAAATACTAAAAAACACTAAAAACCCATAAAACCCCAAAAAATGATAAAAACCTCGAAAGACCCTAAAACACAAAACCCCCTAAAAACATAAAAAACAGAAAAACCCTTAAAACCCCCTAAATTTCATAAAACCCATAAAAACTAAAACATATCAATAACATTAAATCCCATAAAATGTTAAAAACTCAAAAAACTATAAAAATACTAAAAAAAATCCTAAAAATGCAAAAAACAATAAAAAACTCAAAACCCTGAAACCCCTCAAATTATTTAAAAACCATAAACTCCATAAAAATCCAAAACAAATCCTTAAAAATCCATTTAAATTTAAAAAACCCGAAACACTATAAACATAATAAGAAATCCTTAAAAACATAAAAACACATAACACCCCTAAAAATCTAGAAAACATCAAAACCCCAAAAAAAACCTAAAACGACCATAAAAACCCTAGAAACTCTCAAAATCCATAAAAACCCTAAAAACCCTAAAACCCTAAAAATCCAAAAAAATCCTTAAAAATATAAAAACCCTAACACCTTGAAAAATCATAAGAAAACCATAAAAACTAAAAAACACATTAAAATCCTAAAATCTAAAAAATTCAAAAAACCTAAAAATACATTAACATTCCTAACATCCACTAAAAATAAATAAAAACAAAAGAAACAAATAAAAACTCTAAATACCAACTAAAATCTAAAAACCAAAAAAACAATAAAAACAAAAAACTCTAAAGAACCATAAAAGTATTCAAAATTTCAAAAACCATAAAGAATCATAAAAACCATAGCAACCACTACAGACCTAAAATCTCAGAAACTGTAAAAGCCCTAAACACCCTCAAAATCTCTAAAAACATAAACACTATAAAAACCCTAACAAATCCCTAAAAATCCCCCCCGAAAAAACCTAAAAACAATGAATTCACAAAATAAAACCATAAAAACCTAACTACACTTAAAAGCCCTAAAAACATAAAACACTGAAAAACCTAAAAACCCTAAAAGTAACGAAAACACCTAAGAACCCCTAAAACCATTTATCCCCAAAAAACTATAAAAACCCCTAATAATCCAAAAAATTTAAAAATCCTCTATAAACCCTTTAAACCACTAAAAGCATGAAAAATCTCTAAAATACCTTAGAAACACCAAAACACCCAAAAAACCTTAAAATACCAAAAAACTAAAAAACCCTAAAACCCAAAAAACCCTCAAAATACAAAAAACATAAAAAGATAAAAGAAAAATACCTAAAAATATAAAACCCCTAAAGAGAGGAAATACCGATAGAAAATATTTAAAACTAATAAAACATAGACACCCTACAAACCTAATAATGATACAAACCCTAAAACAGATTAAAACCCCTAAAAATCCATAAATCTGTATAAATCACTAAAAATCCATAATGATCCTAAAAATACATTAAAATTCCTCAAAACATAAAAACCCAAAAAAACCAAAAACCCCAAAGATATCCTTAAAAACTAAAAAAACATTAAAACTCCAAACAACCTAAAAAACAATAAAAAAACCTAAAAACCCCTAAACCCCCCCCCCCCAGACCCCAAGACCCTAAAAATCCCTAAAAACAAAAAACCCCATAAATTCATAAAAACCCTCAAAAATCCGTAAAACTATAAAGACCCTAAAAACACTAAAAACCCTAAAACCCACTAAAAACCTTAAGGTCCCACTGAAAAAGCCCTAAAGCCCTAAAACACACTAAAAATATATAAAAACCATTTAAACACCTAAAATTATTATAAATTATACAAGATTCAAAAATCAATAATAATATAAAAACACTAAGAACAAAAATTAACATAAAAACCCTAAAACACACTAAAAACCCTCAAAATCCCTAAATGCCCAAAAATACCATAAAATCCTAAAACCCCCCTAAAAATCCATCAAAATGTTAAAAACCCTAAAATGATGAAAACCCATAAGAAGACCATAAAAAACTGAAAACACTTAAAATCCATAAAATTCTATAAAACAGTAAAAACCCCAAAAATCCCTAAAAACACTCAAAATCTCTAAACACCCTAAAAATCCATAAAAATCCTAAAAAAACCTAAAAATATCTATATATGCAAATAAAATAAAAACACAAAAAAATACTAAGAAAAACATAAAAACATAAATACAAAAAACCCTTAAAACCCAAAAAATAAGAGAAAATCCAAAAAGGCTTAAAAATTCCCCAAAACACATAAAACCATAAAATCCCCTAAAACCTTTAAAAACCCTGAAACCCCATAAAAATCCTAGAAACCACTAAATCTCAAAAATCCCGTTAAAACCCTAGAAAATATAGAAAAAATATAAAAACCTTAAAACAATAAAACATTAAAAACAATAAAACATTAAAAACATTAAAAACCTAAAAAAATATAACCCCTAAAAACCCTACCAACCCCTAAATCCCTCAAAATGTTACTTTTTCTCTAATAAATTAGGGGGGGCTAGGATTAGCCTGGCCTCGCACCATCCTTGCCCTAAATCCCTCAAAATCCCAAAAAACCCCAAAAATTCATAAAAATACTTAAAAGCCCAAAAATCCCTAAAAATGTAAAAAACGATAAAACCATGAAAACCCCTAAAGAAAACTTTAAAAACCTAAAATCACGTAAAAATTAAAAAACACGAAAATCCTGAAAGTCCAAAATAAATTCAAAAAAATCCTAAAAACAAAAAAAAATATAATATAAAACCCCCAAAAAACCCTCAAAATCACTTAAAACAATAAAATTCCCAAAAAACTATAAAACTCAAAAAAAGCGTAAAGAAAATATAAGAAACATAAGTAATCCTTAAAAACATAAAATCACTTAAAACTAATAAAACACATAAAAATGCTTAAACTCAAAAAATCTATAAAACCCTAAAAACTCTAAAAAACCTAAAAAACCTTAAAAATCCCTAAAAACATAAACAAACTTAATTACCCTGAAAAATACTAGGAAAACATTTAAATCCTAAAAAAACACTAAAATCTCTTTAAAATTAGAAAAGATGCTAAGACATGTAAAAAACTCTATAAATCATAAAACCCCTAAAAACTATAAAAAATCTAAAAAATATAAAAACACTAAAAACAATAAAAACTAAAAAACCCAAAAAACTCAAAAAAAACTAAAAACCCACTAAAATTGTAAAAAACGTAAAAACCCTCAAAATCCCTAAAAACCCTAAAAACGCATAAAAATTCCTAAAAATAAAAAAACAAAAAACCTTTAAAAACCCCTAAGAAAACATTAAAAACATAAAAACACTTAAAACTAATAAAAACATAGAAATACCTAAAAACCTAAAACCCCTCAAAATCCCTAAAATCCCCCAAAATCATAAAAAACACTAAAAACATCTAAAAATTAATAAAAAATGAAAAACCCAATGAAACCCCTAAAAACTATAAAAACCCTCAAAATTTCTAAAAACCCTAAAAATATAAAAATCCTAAAAAACATAAAAGTACCTAAAAACATAAAAACTCTAAAAAACATGAAAACATTGAAGAAAAACTAAAATACCAAAAAAATATTAAAACACTAAAAACCTCAAAAAATTATAAAAACCCTAAAAACCCTATAAAACATAAACCCCTTAAAAACAAAATAACACAAAAACCCATTAAAACCCTAAAACCCATAAAAAGTTAAAAACCCTTTAAAACCATAAAAATGATAAAAACATTAAAAATAATTAATAACCTAAAACTCTAAAAACCCTAAAAACCCCTAAATAGTTTAAATCCTTAAAACCCCTAAAAACACTAGACCTAAAAAACCATAAAAATCCTAAATAACCTTAAAATCTATAAAAATATAAATAAACATAATAATACCTAAAAACCCTATAAAAACCATAATAAAACATTAAAACCCAAAAAAAACAATTAAAACCCTAATAACATAAAAAACCAAAAACATTAAAACCCTAAAAACCCCTAAAAACCATAAAACCATTAGAATCCAAAAATCCCTAACACAATAAATTTTTTAAAAAGAACTAAAAATACCTAAAAAGTTAAAAAAATCATAAACACCTTTTAAATAACATGGAAAACCTTAAAGACCAAAATCACTTAAAATCCCTAAAAATCTAAAAAAAATTAAAAATCGAAAATAACTCCAAAAAATTCACAAAAACCCCTAAGAATCAATAAATTTCCCCAAAAACAATAAAACCCATGAAACACCTTAAAACTAATAAAAACAACTAAAAACTATAGAAACCCTTTAAATCCCTAAAAATGTTAAAAAAAACTCGAAACCTTAAAACCCAAAAAAATTCAAAACAAACAAAAAAACAAAAAAAAACAAAAAACCCCCCAAAACCCCTAATAATATCTTGTACTCTTAAAAATCCATAAAAATTCTAATAGTCCCTAAAAATCATAAAAAAAATTTAAAACCACAAAAACATGAAACCCTAAGAAAACCTTATAAATCTAAAATTCATAAAACCCCTAGAAACCTAAAAACACAAAATATTTCAACAAACCCTCAAGGACCCTAAAAACTCTAAACCACCAAAAAACACCTTAAAACCCTAAAACCCCTAATACCCATAAAAACATAAAAACCACTAAAGAACATAAAAAATCCTATAAAACCCTAAAAACATTAAAACACACTTTAAAAACTTGAAATGATAAAAACAAAAAAATTCCCCTAAAACAAAAAAAACAAAAAAACCCTAAAAAATCCAAAAAATACACAAAATCCATAAAACCCTAAAAACCATAACAATCAAAATAAAGTTTTAAAAATCAATATAAATGTATAAACCCAAAAAACCCTGAAAAAACCTTAGAAATCCTTAAAAATATAAAAAACATAAAAAACCCCAAAAACTTTAAAATTGATAAAAACCCTAAATAACCCTAATAACGCAAAAAACCAAAAAAAACCCCTTCAAATTCCCTAAAAACACTAAAAACCCATAAAATACTTAAATAGTTGTAAAAAACCCCTTAAAATGTAAAAAAAATATGAAACCCCAAAGAAATCCTTAAAAACTACAAAACACTTAAAATCACTAAATACATAAAAATTCTAAAAACCCTAAAATCCACTGAATGAATAAAAAAATGTGACTATTTTATTAGCTCTATTCACTAGAGGGCCTTCAGTGGAAAATATGGGCTTTCAGGGAAATATAATGAGCTTTAATGCTCACTAGGCATGTGAGTCATGTAATGGGTCTCCTTTACCCCCAAAAAAGAGGACCCTTTGTTTCAGTAAAAAAGATGTTTCGACCCCAAATTAAAAAATATATGTTTTCATTTCCATTTTAACATATACAAATATTCATTTATATTTTTTAAAATTATCAATATAATTAATAAAAATTATTTATTTTTTAAATTTATGCATTATTATTATTATTTATTTATTTAATATAAAAAACATATTATATAATGACATTATTCAATTTATCGTACATCAAACTTATATATACACACACACCTTAATTTCACATAAAAAATATTTGCGTGATTAATGAAATCTTATATAGAAATACATACATATAATATTGATATAATTTATTCAAGTTTTAGTATTCATTTCATAATTTCATTTTGTAACATAATATATTTAATATATTATGTTTTTAGTCAATAAATTTTATTTATTTATTTTAAATATTATTTCAGTTTGTATTTTTATTCCTTTTTAATATTTTTTTTATATTTTGTTGTGGTAATCTAATAATTTTCAAATATTTATTTATACATATTTAACATTAACTCATTTATAAATAAATTATAAATCACAGAAAAAACACCACCCTCTCATTGTTTTCAAATCATGTTTGATAGGGATTTATACACCATTTTCACATGTGACCAAATTTTTTACAATGAAAAAGAAAAATCTTCTGTGGATACCAAAATAAAATCATCAATTTAATTTTTATAAGTATACACATTAATCTTTAACATATTTTTTACAATATTAAAATTATGTTTTTGAAAATTTATGGGGTGATAATTTATTTTCATAAAAAAAACACAAAAAAATAATCATAGAGAAAGAGTTAAAGTATTAGTGTTAGAACCCCTAAGGTCAGTGTTATCATTTGTAAGTTGTGATATCTAAACATGTTTAAATGGTTTAAATCTCATAATGTCTTACATCTTCATGAATATATCAATTAATTTATAAACGCCAGAATTTATTCATACCTCATCATCATTGTAAGTAACATAAAACCACAAAAGAAAATAAATTAATAGGATTTAGGCAGCTTAACCCAAAAAACATATTTCAATTTTTTTAAATTTACATCATTTGATGCATTAACATTCCCTTCATTAGAAACATATTTGGAATTATACATAAAAACTACCCATCAATGTTGTAACATCAACATGGCCTAGGATTTCTATACCATTTTGTGTGTGTGACCAAATTCATTAGAATGAGTACAGTGATAAAAATTATTATTTTTAAATTAAGACTAAATATAATTAAAATATATTCTAGAAATAGGATGAAAATTATTCAATGGTTTCAAAAAAAATTCCATATAATCATTATATGTTAATGCATTAAAATGTGGTAAAAAATTAATTATTATGAATTAGAAATAAATTACCCTAATAAAAAAATTAATTTATCTTTAAAATTAATATTTATATCCAAAAAAATGTTATTTTTACCCATGTAACAAAATATTCAAGGTATTAAAACAAATAAAGTTATATTTTTGTCTTTATCTTTTACTTAATTATTATAAAGCCCAAAATCAAGGAAATATGGCACCAAGTGGACATTTATTTCAGACTCAGATGTAAATATCCAAAATAAAGTTATAAAATAGGATAATTACAAGAATTAGAGTCATTTTTTCCCTTATTATATTATTTTTAACCTTAATTAACATATTTACCCTTATCGCGGTGAAAATTATTTAATATGGATACTATAAATATTGAATATAAATTAAAGGGTCCAATTTACTAAATTTGGACCTCATGATTCCAAATATGTAATAATTTTTTTAAATTTCAATTAATATAAGTGATGGTATTTAATTTTAAATTAATGTATAAAAATGTGAAAAATAGTTTTTTAGAAGAATTCTCTTTTTAAGTAATAGACTATTAATTGAAAAAAATAATTTTTCGAAAAATATGAATTTTCCATAATCATTGAAAAATATAAAAACCTTACTCTATGTTAAATTTGATATAACAATTCCAAAATTGATATTAATTTTATCAAATATTTTTTATAAAGGTTCACAAAATTAATTATAACATTTCTTCCCAAAAAAGTACTAAAAATCATTTTTAAAGAAATTATATTTTTGAATAAAAGAATAACAGTACTAAAATATGATTGATTATTTACTTATAATTTTTTAATAATTTATGTTATGTAGTAAATATATATATTTAAATATATATATCATAATGTTTTTAATTGTATTTACATGAGAAAATTTTTTAGGATGGTTATAATGGTTATATATTTCACGGGTTGTTTATGATCAGTGTTGTGTAGTGAACATGCTAATGAACATTATGATCCTATTTCAAAATCTATTTATGTTTCACACATGATAGAAAAATATTGATTATAAAAAAGGATTAATTAAAAATATTTATTATAAGATAATTTATAACCATTAATTAATTGGATAAATATACTTATAAAATGGAATTTAATTCACAAGAATAATTTTTCCTAAAATGTGTTTCTTAATATATTCTTAAAAAACTTGATTTTTAAGTCACATTAAAAAATATATGTTATGATAATAAATATAAAACATCATAAAAAATTTTATTAATAAAATTACCATAAATATTTCACTATAAGTGATATAACATATTTCAAAATATGAAGTTACGGGGACAAATATAAGATCATGGTAGGGAAATACTTTTTAAATATTTTAAAATACATTTATTGAAAACTAACATTATTAATGTGATAACAAAACACATTTTTAAACTTAATAAGGGAAATAAAATTCATTAGAGATAAAAACATAAATTCTCAATAAGGATAGGATAATTTTCATCTGTAGTAGAAATATTGATTCGAAGGAAAATATATTAAATTGAATGGGAAGTATTTTAAAAAAAATCATGAAATAAGAGAGACATCATGGAACAATAATTTAGCATGAAACATGATTTTCTTCAAAATTATGGTGTAAATACACCATTACTATCTAATTTAAGGAATTACATTCCTGAAATGACATTTTAAATGGAATTTTATAAACCTCATTGATTAATTTAGGTGCATAACATGAAACCTATCTCAAAGAAGCCAAATTAAGACAAAATTACATTACCAATTTTTTATCTTTTGAAACATAAACCCCATAAAAGAAAAATCATAAAATAGATATGTAAATACCCATAAATTGAATTATATGAATCATTTAATACATTTAGGGATGGTATACAAACCACACATTATAAATAGAAGGTAAACCCGTCTTGGTCTCATTAAAAATAAAGTTAAGATGAGAAAACCCTTAAATTAAGTCTTGAATTCCTTCATACACGTTCAGAAATCTTGTATAATTAATATATATCTATTATGAAAATACAATAGAAACATATTATTATATATATTACTATATATTTTTTATTTATGAATTTATATTACCATTTTATTAAAAACTTGGTGTTAATGTTGAATTTCGACTAATATCCCCTCTGAAAATGAGATAAAGGAAACAAGGAAATGGGTCAAGAATATATATAGATATCACAAAAAGGTGAATTCCTACTATTATTTAGTTAATTGATTCCCCATTTTAAATACAATTTTTAAGTTAGTTTCCTTATAATTTTATGTAATAATTATTTATTTATTTTAATTGATCTTTTGGGAAGTAATATTTTTATTTCAAATATCTTCAGTAAACCAAAAAAGATAAAACATGTTCTTTGTTTTCTAGCTTATTACTGATAGTTTAAATAAAAACACTTAACCTATACTCAATCAGCTACACCTCAATCTCATATACAGTGTTCTCAGTTTTACTTAAACTGTATGTTTTTAGTTTATAATTTACATTTAAGTTAAAAACACACATTAAATACTCAAAATTGATAAAACAATTTAAAATTGTTTTTATATTATTTAAAAATATCCATAAGTCATTTTATACATGTAGGAATCAGCCACATTAAAAAGATAATAATGATTTATATTTTTTTCTTAATGATAAATTTGTAATTAATATCATAAATATTTCATTTATATCACATATATTCATTAAAATTATCCTTATTATCATCCATATAAATCATTACTGGAAACTAATCACATCGATACTCAAGGTGGCAGTCCTTCGTACACAAGAACGACATTATAATAATACCAAATAAATTTTTATTAAAAAGGAATATATATGATATAATTAATAAATTAGTAAACTTATAATATAAATATCATATATATACTTTATATCAATTTTCATACACAACTGTGAGAGTTGTTAATGGAAAAATTAATGACATCTCTTTATGTGGAGGTATTCCCCAATATACAAGAATAATGATTTCATAACATATTTTATGGAAGTGGAGATAGTTATTGGTCATGATATTATCATAAAAACAAGTTAGTGCATTTATTATACAATTATTATTATATAATATTGGTTTAATAACAATTAATGCAAGTCAAGAAAGGAATAAAACATAAAGGATTGTTGGGGAACATTACCTCTTCTTTATGTATCGTCTGTAGGTTTGCACCAAAATCCTTCATTGGATATATTTAGGTCCAAAATAAGGTTTAAATAATGATAGGATATAATTTGATAAGTAATTTTGGTATGCTTTTTTTGATCCAATGGTCTAGAGATGTGTGAATAAGTGAGGATAGTGAGAAGCCTTTAATAATTGAGGAGGCGTTAAATTTTTGTAAATACCTAAAAGTATATACATTTCATCGGTCACTCTTGCATCATCTTCCAAAAAAAATTATAAATAATTTGGTGACATAATTATTTGGATGATAAAAACATCCACCACATAATAAATATATTTTTATTTCATGTTATTCCTCAGTATTTAGGTTTACTCAATTTTATCATTTTAGTTTTTTTATCATGACAACTTGTATATTTTTATTTACCTAGTTATTTTATACTTTAAGAATAAAATAAAAATTATATTTATTTTATATATAATACCTACTAATTAGGTGCTTATTTAATTATAATTAGGTGATTAATTAGTTGTAATCAGGTAATTAGTTAAGTGTAATTAAGTAATTAGTTATGTGTAATTAGGGAATTAATTATATGTAACTGGGAAATTAATTATTTGTAATTAGAGAATTAATTACGTGTAACTAAGGAAATAATTATGTGTAATTATAGAAGTAATTAAGTGTAATTAGATAGTTAATTAAGTGAAATTAGGAACTTAATTAAGTGTAATTAGGCACTTAATTAATTGTAATTATGTACTTAATTAAGTGTAATTATGTACTAAATTAATTTTAATTAGGTACTTAATTAATTAATTATAATTAGACAGTTAATTAATTAAGTGTAATTAGGTACTTAATTAATTAACTGTAATTAATTGTAATTAGGTAACTAATTGTGTCATTAATTAATTGTAATTAGGTATTTAATTAATTATAATTAGGTAATTAATTAATTGTAGCTAGGTACTTAATTAATTAATTGTAATTAGATTGTTAATTAATTAATTATAATTAGGTATTTAATTAATTAAGCGTAATTAAGTAATTGGTTAAGTGTAATTAGGTAATTAATTAAGTGTAATTAGGTAATTAATTATATCATTAATTAATTGTAATTAGGTACTTAATTAATTTTAATTAGGTGATTAATAAGGTGTAATAATGTGATTAATAAAGAGTAATTAAGAGATTGATAAGGTGTAATTATGTGATTAATTATGAGTAATTAGGTGATTAATTGGGACTAATTATGTACTTAATTAATTAATTTAAATTTGATAATTAATTAATATTAATTTGATAATTAATTAATTGAAATTAGGTGATTAATAAAGTGTAATTAGGTGATTAGTAAGTTGTAATTAGGTGATTAATTATGAGTAATTAGGTGATTAATTATGAGTAATTATGTTATTAATTATGTATAATCATATTATTTAGTTAAGTTATTAATTTGCAAAGTAAATATATTAATTATCAAAGTAATTAAGTGTAATTATATTAATTAGAGAAGTAATTATATTAATTAGTGAAGTACTTATATTAACTAGTGAAGTAATTATATTTGGGTAAGTAAGACAAACTTAAACATATGGGATGATTAAAGGTTGATTAAGGGATGAATTAACCAATTATTAATTAATGGTTAATGATTAACTAATAATGAATTAATGATTAACTAAGTGGGATGATTAAAAGATGATTAAGAGATGAAGTAACCAATGATGAACTAATGGTTAATAGTTAACTAATTATGAATTAATGATGAACTAATGGTGAACTAATGGTAAACTAATGATAAACTAATGGTTAAGTAATGATTAACTAATGGTTATATAATGATGAACTGACGGTTAACTAATGATTAGGGTCAATGTTTAAGATATAATAAAACATTCTAAAAATTTTGTAGTATAAATATTATGTGGTTATCTAATCAATCAAATCCATGTCTGGATACAAACAAGTGGATGTCTCTCTGGCATAGATGTACCTAGGAGTAATAACTCCAACAAGGAGTTTTGGGCTTGATTTGGGGTATCCTGGTACAGGAAAATTGGCCTTTCCGCATCCACGTTTGACACTCTCAGGGGATATCCTTTAGATGATTCATATTTTCTTTATAAACTACTAAAATACCTTTATCACTGTTAAAAATTATACTAAGATACATTAGTATCATATTTTAGGATATAAAAAGATGTTCTAAAATTATATAATTTTAAAGATTAATAACATATTCAAAAGATCACTTAATGATTGTATTTATGACCCTAATAAAGGATAATTTGTATGAAAATTTTTCAATGTGTGAATTTTGGCTTCAGAATGTTCCATTTTTTGGTCATATAATCTCTTGTGAGGGTATATTTGGGGATCCATTAAAGAGGGAAGATATTGAATGTTGGAAAAGATCAACAATTGTGACTTGGATTTACCCTTTTCTTGGGTTTTCTTGATATTATTGACACTTTGTAAAGAATTTATCATGAATAAATAATACACTCACCATTTTAACTTGGAAGTTGTAAATTTCCTTTGGATATATGAATGTGAAGAAGATTTTAATGAACTTCAGAGACGGTTAGACAGTACACCTAGGCTTACACTACCCTAAAATGGAAAAATATTTGTGATCTATAGTGATTCATTGAGTAGAGTACTAATAAATTCTTCATGAATAATGATATAGTGATAGATTATGCCTCATGAAAATTAAAGTATCATGATAAAAATTACACAACACATGATTTGGAGTTAGCTGTGATAATTTTTTTCATTGAAGATATAGAGAAAAATATCTTTATGGAGAAATGTGTGACCTATGTACTGATCCAAAAATTTTATACTATATATTCACATAGAAAGAAATGAATTTTTTACAGATAGTATGGCTAGAGTTGATTAAATATTATGATTTCTCACTACATTACCACCCTGGGAAAGTAAAAAAGATGGATGATGATTTGATTCAAAATGATCACGATACCTTATCTGCAATGGGGATCACAAAATATCCAAAATTTATTGATGTATAAAAAATGGATATGGAAATTATTAATAAGGGGGGTAATATTATCTTTCCCAAAGGAGTATTCAACAATCTATCCATTTTAGGATTAATGGCATACAAAAGGAAGATTAAGAACTAAAAATAAAGTGGAAATTCTTCTGTAGTTCAACCATGATTATGAATGTATGATTAGTTTTATGAACTATCTATGTGCTCAATATATACTATATATAAAAATATGTTATTGTATGAACATCATTTTTCACCATTCCCAATTCATTAATGAAGTACAAAGATGTATAGAGATCAGAAAGGGTATTTTTCATGGGAAAACATGAGGTGAGATATTGAAGAATATATATCTACAAGGTTATTATTTCAGTATTTTAATGCTGAGAGAAAAATTTCTAATGGCATGTTATAAAAATTATACATACTATAATTTAATGGGAAGAAATCACTATAGATTTTGTTATTATACTCCCCAAAACATATGTACGCCATAATTCTATTTTGGTTGTAGCCGATCACCTTACAAAAATATCACACTTTATTAATATTTGAGAAGATTTATCCCTTGATTGAATTTATAAAATATAAGTAAATTAAGTGTTAACGTTTCATGGAGTACCATATTCTATTATATCTAATTAGGATAAGATTTTGATCTCAGTATTCTAGAGAATCGTTCACCAATATCCAAATTCAGAGATGTTTTTTAGTAATTCTTCTCATACTTAGACAGAAGGTTAGTGTAAGAGAACCCTTAAAACCATGGAGGATATCATAAGTTATTATTTTATATAATTCATATGTGTTTGGGATCAAAACCTTCCTCTAATCATGTTTTCTTAGAAAAATAGATTTCACTTGAGTATTCTGATTTCTTCTTATAAATCCCTTTATAGAGAAAATCATCACAATACAACATGATAGGATAAAGCTAGAGAATGAAATATATTGGGATAGTATATTACTAAGTAAAGGGTATAGAATTTCATATACATTCATCAGTTAATCAAGGAATCATAATGTCTATAGAAAGGTTATACTTGAAATCATTGGTGAAATATGGCATTTGAAGTTTGTGAGAAGGTATTATTGAGAATTTATCAATCAACGAAGGTTATGAGATACAATAGAAAAAAGATATGATCTTAAGGTATATTTTTTCCTCCCATATTCATGAATGATTAGGTATGGTATCTTAGTACATATCGAATCCATCGAACCTATCTCATGTTCACGATGTCTTCCATGTATCTCTCTAGAGGAATTACATATCCAATCCTTCACATGTACTAAAATATGAGTTTGTACCATTGTAAAGTGATTTTTTATGAAGAAAAATTTTAAGAAACCATGGATCATAGAGATAACATGATATGTAATAAGACTAATCACTTTGTTAAAGTTCCTTATAGGAATCATAAATTTGAAGACACTACTTTAGAACCTGAGGATGTGATGAAATAAAGAAATACTATTTTTTTATTTCAGAGTGATGAAATTTCAATTTTGAATTTAATTTGGGGGGGTTAATATAACACATTGATATTTTATGATATAGTTCCCAATGTATTTTTTATTTCAATGAAATCTTGGTTTACATGAAACAATGAGTTTTAAAAAACCACACTATACTATTGTAATATTATTATTTAATGTGATAATTATAACCTATCCATTTTATTTGTGAGTATGAATAATGATAACTAAATTATGAAACATGTATGGTTTAAAAATTTTTAAAATTAATTCATTGGTTATCAATTGATTATAAATGAAAATAAAGATCATTTGAAATTAAAGGAGTTATTTTTTTGAAAAACTATTCTCATGTGGAATTTTTTTATCTTAATAAGTTAAATTAATCACTATTGGAGGATTATTTTAATGAAATTTATATATTATATATTCAATAAAATGTTTTTACATTAATATAATTTTTTTTATCTAGGCATGGGGTAAGAAAAAATCAAATTTCCTCCTTAAAATATAGTTTTCTAAAAAATAGTTTTCAATGCCTTTTACACTCTTATTATAAAATAAAATTTTAACAATTATAGAAATTGAATTTTTAAAAAACTAATTATATATTTGTAATCACGTGGATCAAATTTGGTAAATATTTCCCTTTTATTTTTAGTCATTATGATTAAAAAGATAATATTATAGAAATAAATAAACCTATAAGACCTGAGGAAGGAATATATGATGGTTTAGGTTAGGTATTGGCTAAGTTATAAGGAAAAACTTTTTTTTAAGGGAGATGAGGGTGTTCCCTTTTATAAGTGAGGAGAGGGGCACCATTGGAATTACCTAAAATATTAAATTAATATAAATTTATTTTCAAGTTGAAGTGGGATAAAATTGAAATATTTAAATTATTTGATGAATATAAGTCTAAATCCTCTCTTAAAATAAAATTTAAACATTTTTAGGTGACATTTTAACCCTTACGTCTTAGTTTTAAACCCTCGTTAACCCTTTTGACGATTACCATGATATCAAAGTATTTTACTCTTTATGGGTTAGAAAATTTATTGTAAAAGTAAAATTGAACAATAAAGGTAAAATGGTTTATATTATAGACCATATGCCATTTTCATTGACAAGGGTAATATTTTTATTAATTTTAAAACATTTAATAAAATATTATTTATCATAAGATACCATTAAAGACATTGTCAAGAATATTCACATAGTTTGATTTTGAAAACATCAAGATACAAATGTTATTCAAAAAAATTTAACACATCACTAATATTTTATATTTATCAGAATAATTTTTGGAACAGAATAATTCATTCACGTTGAATTACTTAAAATATTTTTAAAATCATTTATTGTTTTTTTAACTTAAACAAGAATAGTGTTGAACATGAGCCTCCACCCAATTGTTGGGGACTCAGCAAATGCACCCAAGAGACCCGAGTTCAGAACTGGGAGAAGAAATAATTTTCGGGGTTACTGAAGAAGTAATATAGTTGTGTTGTAGCAATCAGTGTAGCGGCACTATAGTAGGAATAGTTCGTTACTATAGAAGCCAGAACTATTCATCTGGTTGGGAATTTGAGCCATTAGTTTGGGCCTTGGGTCCTTTAAGGCATTCAGACCCCCAAGGCCATTAGTTCAGTAAGTCTTTCGGGGCTCCTCAACGCCTTCAGGCCACCTAATGACCTTTGGGCCACCTCAAGGACATTGAGGCACTTGAAATCATGCTTAATGATTAGAAAAAATATACAAGGATAAAACTCCAAACGAGTATCCAGATCAAGCACATTCACTAGAGTATAATCTAAGAGGATTTTTCATAAATAATGGGTAGGGAATTTCCATCAGGACTAAATTGTTCATGCATGAGAAACCTTGCTGAATAAGCCATGCAAAGGTGGAGAGCTAACATCATGATGAAGAATATGGGGAGGAGGAGTTCTAGGTAGTTATAGTTTGTAAATTTCCCTAATACCTATGGTTCATGTAATCTCTAAATCCTACGGGCCTTATAATGGTTACCCCTCATCCCTTGAAATGGGGTTATCAAAAATTAATAAAAAAGAAGGCCTTCAGACCATTTGGGCAAACAAGCATAGTGTTGGTGCTGCATAAGAATTTATGGTAATTTTTACATCACTAGAAAAAATACTAAAATCATGGTTAAAAAATTAATTCGTATTTAGAATAAAATATTATAAAAAAACATGACCTCTTTTTAACCCTATGAAAAAAATTTAGAGATACCAAACAAAGAGTGTGAC
This sequence comes from Viscum album, assembly GCA_963277665.1. NCBI lineage: Eukaryota > Viridiplantae > Streptophyta > Magnoliopsida > Santalales > Viscaceae > Viscum > Viscum album. The sequence continues at coordinate 1,007,154,533 of OY728140.1, forward strand.
ATTTTGTATTTATTCTTTACTTAAAATAATATTAAGGTATTATCAAAGGAAATTGGAATGAAATTTACAAAAAAAAATTGAATAGAATGTGACTATGCTCAAAAGTAACCTATGAAATTAACTAAAGGTAATTTTTTTGTAGATTTATAGTCATTAAATGTTAGTTTTAACTCTATTTTTCCCTTATTGGGGTGAACAATATTTACTATTTTTACTATTCATAATGAATAAAAAAATGTGCCTATTAACCAAATTTAAAACATGTGATTCTAAATATGGAATCCATTTTTTAGTAAAAAAATTAAATAAGTTTAATAAATTCATTTTAAAATAAATATAAAAAAACACGTTGAAACTCATTATTAAAAAATGTATTTTAAGCTTAAAAATGGATTAATCCGTATCCCATGCCCAGTAAAAATATTTTAATAAATTTTAAAACATATTATTGAATATATAATCTATATATTTCATTAAAATCATTCATCAATAGCGACTAATTTTATTTATTAAGATAAAACCACATTGCAAGCAAAAAAAAAATTTTGTAGAAAAACATCACTTTTTTACTTTTAGATTATTTTATCAATTAATGAACAATTAATTATTTATATACATGTGTAAAGAATAAATTTTTTTCATAATTTAGTTAGTTCAAATAATGACCTATAATCCCATGGATTGGTGACAATTTTAACATAAAAATAATTCAATATTATATCTTGATTTATTTAAACCCAGGTTGCATGTAGAGAAAGCTTTCATAGAAATTAATGTTATTTGAAGAGAAAATTATTATAAAATCTTGTTTTTTCATATTATAACCTCCTAAAAATATTTTTTCCATGAAATTACATCACTCTAATACAAATAACTGAGGATAATTTTTCTTTATCACATCCTTAGGATCCCACGTAGCTTTCTCAAATTTACTGTTTTGCCACAAAACATTGAGCATGTGAGTAATCTAGTTATATAACACTTTCTCCCTTTGATAAATAATCTCCACTAGTCATTCCCTATAAGAGAGATCTTTTATAGTTGTAATACCTCAGAGTTATTTATATGAGAAGGAAAAAGGTATGTTCTTTCTCAGGAGAGATACTTGGAACACATCGTGAACTTATGAGAGACTCAGTTGAAGTTCCAAGAGATAATTTCAAAGGGAATGATATTTCATGTTATCATATTTCTCTCATTTCCAAATCCCATAACCATATTCAATGGATATAATCAAATAAATATTTTATAACCAACATTTGAACCCTAGATCTGACCAATGGTTTTCATGATAACATTTTTATCAACTCTAAGTCATCTCTATATACCACTAATTAGATCTAACCTTATCTACCATTTTATTGTCTATATCAATTCCAGATATATTTCTTTATCCAACTTCATCTCAGCATATTTCAGTTTTTTAATTTCTATTGTATAATTCTTTATAAGGATCCATCTTAATTCTCGAGTGAAAGATATTGTTGTAAGAAAATTCCACCAAAGGAATGTATTGATCTCAACCACCGTTGAAATCCATAAAGAAAGCTTCAAGCATGAATTATAGAGTTTTAATGGTCCTATCATAATAATCATCTTTCTGAGGACAAAATATAGTACTGAAACTCAACTAATTATCTATGTCCTTCTAAATAATTCCCCAAAACTTCAAGGTAAACCATATACCCCAATCAAATACAACTAACAATTGTATATCATGAAATCTCACCACTTCATTATTATATAACCAAGTAAATTAATCAAGAGAGAAATATTCACTAATGATAATAAAATGTGCTCATTTAATAATATTATTGATTAAATACCAAATAGAATTATGGCCTTTTTTGTTTTGGGGAGTCCAATGATGAAATCCATGGTGATGTTATCCCATTTACATTCATATATGTTTAGTTTTTGTAAAAGACCCATAGAATTTTTTCTCTCATCCTTAAAGTGATGATATACAAGGAATCCAGATACATTTTCATGTTATCCCATTTAAAATAATCATTTAGATCATTATACATCTACGTACATCTAAGATGAATAGAAAATGATGAATTCTGAGCTTTTTCCTATAACTCATTATTCAAGTACGGTATTTATGGGAAACATACTTGGTTCTTGAACCTTATCATTCCATCATGATTATAGTTGAACTTGGTAAGATTCATAACCTTATTAAATAATTTCACATCCTCCTTCTGCAACTTCTTAATCATCTCATGGATGGATGGATGAGCATTTTTTTATTATAATCATTCACAAACTACGTGTGAATATCACCATTATAGTAGCTTCACATTATATATTGAACTATTTTCTAAGAAATATCTACTTCATTTGGAAACTTCATTTGGAAGTTCCATTAACATTTTGTGTCATGAAACATAACACTATGATGGATCCTTTGATATAATCTGTAATAGTCTAGTTTAAACCATCCCTAATAAGAAAATAAAAAAATTAAGGCCAAAGCGACACAACATTAAACGTATTAATAGAATAAAAAATGAAACTACACATATTAAAAGTTATATAATTTGAAATAAATATTGTGATCCAGTATTTTTTAGATAAATATAACATTTTAGTGAAGTGTGAATGCATACTATTAACTTTACTTTGCTTTATTGTAGTTTTTAAAGTAAAATTAAAGGAATAGTTCTAAACTTTTCATTAATGATATTTTATAATAATGAAATTTTTTATTTATTGGTTTAAAATTGGAAAAAAATGCTATATTTTTTCAAGTTACTTGGATAAGGTTTTAATTATCAAGAATTTTCAATTTATGGTCCTTTTTTTCCTTTTATAGTGACTATATTGTCCCCTTATGTGTAAAAAAATAATAATATCACTATAATTGTCAAAACGGCTAATAAAGAGTTAAAACAAGAAGTTAAGTGTAAAATTGTGATCCAAACATGTAAAAATTTTATTTTATGAGAATATTTTTACTCATATTAATCTTATATTTAATATTATTAATTTTGTGCCATTTTTATATCAAAATTAATTTAAATTTATTTTTTATCTTAATATATTCCAAAATTACCCCTCCCTCTCTTATAAAAGAGAACATGTTCTTCTTATTTTTCCACAAATAGAAAGATTTTTTTAGCCAATCCTTATACTAATATCTTCTTAATATCCCTCTACACATCCTAGAGAACTTATATTGAATAGAAAACTAGACTTATAGGTATTAATAACTAAATAAAAGGAGTTTGTCCAAGGAAGAGGTATAATTATTAACTGAGTGTTTTTGTTTTATTTCTTCTTCTACCTCCTTAAAATATTCCATAACCGTGAATATATAATAAAATAAGTATCTATAAATTATTTATATGTAATAATTTTAATTTAATACCTTATATCCATATCTTACCTCCATCAAATGGGAAGGTAATCCATCGTTCATGTGTACGGAGGACTACCACCTCGCGGACCTATGTAATTCGTTTTCCATCACCAGCTCTCATGGAAGGTTATAATTATTAATTGAACATGTATATATGATATTAATGAAAAACCTTTCATTCATTTAAGATATTGTAGAACAGAATTTCTTATGTTTTCATTCACTAATAAATGATAACATCATTCATTCGTACGTATGGACTACCACCTCCATTATACCATGTTATTTTTTTCATCACCACATCACATGGATGATATATGAAGGATTATTTAAATTTAATAAAGTATTAATGATTTTTTTAGTTTTACTTATAGATAAAACAATACATAACTCTTTTCAATAATGATCATTGAAATATGGAAATGTTACTCATGCATACTTATGGCTGGCCATGTTAATTTCTTGGGGGACCCCAATGTGGGCCATATAAAATCTAACTTGTTCTATCTTGAATATTAATTATTGGCTCATTTTCATGGTGATATATACCTATTCCAACATGGGGATTTATTTGAGTCCAAAAAAATATTAAATTTTATTTTGAATTTAAAATCATGAAAATAAATATGTACACAATCCAAATTATTTGTTTATAGAGTTTAACCATTATTCATCAAGAACCAACATATTTCATGATGTAAGAATATTATTTGTGATGTGAACCTATTGACCATGAATTAGAATTATATTCTTGAATGAAGATGAATGATATAATGAGGTGGGGATTTATAGTTAATCACATGAGGCCTTAGAAAAATCCTCTCACAGATAAAAGAGAAATGATCAATACTCAGATACCAGATATACATTTCATAAAAAATGAAAAGGAATAATTTTTATTCCCTCTAATTTTTCCTTCATGGGGTGGATGATATCGGATGTGTCTGAAAAAATCCATCACAAGATGCTACCTCTTAATAGAAACATACTCCATATATAGAGACAAATTATTTGAAAGGATAATATTATATGATTCATAAAATCCTAGGTATATCCATTTTACTATAGATATTTTTTAGGGAGTGTTAATAGGTAAAAAAGTTGACCTATTTAAATTTGGGAGAGACCATATCCCAACATGTAAGATGTTTATCTAACATTCAGTGATTGTATCCTCTATGAAGGTTTCTTCTAATGACTCTAATTATGATGTAATAAACATCGTAGTTTCAGTATGAGGTCCCTACATATAGGTCCTACTATGATAGATCCTTGTGGGGTTCATATACAACGCATTTTTATAGGGCCTTTTAACAAGGTCACTATATGGGTTCCATCCATGTGATAAAACAACGAGGTACCTTCCCAATTTAGATTTTGGGTAAATCTTACTTAACATTAATTAGTAAATTCCAAAATAAAACATTACCATAGGGGGGATGATGAATATAAAATATGAAATACATACCATGTTATGGAATTATAATTCTATGGCTGCTATAGTTGACTAGTAAATTTCTAGAATATTTTATAGTAACTATACACCTAAAATTCATGGTATGATTTTAAATATATTTAATGAACAATGAAACCCCTAAATTTAAAGGTGTTCAACAAAATATTTTATAATGTGTTATTAAATTCATGGAATTACTATAATAATATGCTAGAAGTGAAATTAATTAATTTCAGTATATTTCATTTGGAATACTAGATGAAAATAATTGTGTAATGTTAAAAACACCATATCAATGGTATCTATCAAGAATAATATAAGAAACAAAATTCTTCCAAGGTGACTCATTTGAGTACATGATAGTCCAAATTTTCATCAATTAGTAATTAATTGTTTCTCATATTATCATTACAAGTTGTTAAAAAAAAGTGAATTTACGGGGATTCTTATATATATATATATAATTATAACAAAATTAAGAAATTGTTGTCTTGGAACCCTTAAAAAAGGCACCCAAGGGAATATATTCCCTCCATTTGTGGCATAAAAGGGGGTCCCAAAGTTTTGATTACACAATTAAGGTCTAGGAGAGCTGAAGATACTTTTCTTGAGTGATGTTTGGTAAATATAGAGATTCCTTTCCCATATGATGTCTAGACGAGCTGGAGATGCTTCACCTAGGTGATTTCTTGGTGAGATGGTGATGATTCACTCAAGTGATGTCTGGTTCATCTTGGAATAAGAGAATCCAAGGGAATATAACTAGATTTAGGCTTCAATCAAACATCTTAGGGCTTCTTTATGAGATTCTGGAAGCGGATCATGCAAGTCTCAGCCATAGAAAGGTGATTTTTTCCAACTTATTTTTGACTAGGGGAAAAGGTTGTTCACGCAAGTATTTTGTGTTTCACACACCAAACGAACTCTAATATCACTACCAACATTAATTTCAACTTTACATGAGGATTGGAGAGATTCGAGAGTGGTTTCATGGAATTTGGTAATGGACTAGGGAGGGAAGAGCGTTGAGAAATCCTTTGGTCTTCCATTCGAGTCAAATGAGGATCCAAAGGGTCCTATTTATAGAAAAAACTAGGAACCCTATGTGAAGGAGTTATCTTGAATAGGTCACTCTTATAGGTCCTCGTGCATGTATGAAATGACCTATGGGTTGGTTTCACTCATAGGGCCATACAGGTTGGGACTATGTGCGTCTTTTGGTCACAAAGTCTAGACTAGAATGTGGATTCTAGGTGAAAATGTCTATTCCTATATGGTGACTCTATATGAATAGGTTTGGATTGAACGGTGACACTGGTTGGGACTTTCACAGGATCGCTTGGATAAACACATGTGATCCATGGTGTTTATCACTTCTGTATTACTTTTGGTATTTTTCTTTTGAAACTTCTTATCCTCATGTGGAAATAGAAGGATATTCCAACAAATACTTATGTATGTGTATTTATAATATGGTAAAATTTAAATCAATAAAAATATTATTTCAAATTAAATGATTACATTCAACTATTTATTATTTTTTATAGGTCATTCATCTAAGATATCCAAATTATAATATTTTTCCTATGAATTCAGCTAACTTGATGATAAATCCTAAAATAATGAACATTGTTATATATCATATAATGAAAATGGTTTTTGATTTCATATTATAGATGTAGATCATAATAGGGAAATACAAAAATTTTGTGTCAGTTTAATTTTAATTAATGATGGTATTATTATGGTAAATAAGAGATATCATTCTAGTAATATTAAAAAATGGGTTGAAATTTTTACTATTTAAGTGTGATTCGATCGATCCAATTTTTGGGTAAAAAATTGGTAATTTTAAATTTAAATTAATCAATTTCAACATTTTCCATTTCATGTTGAGGGAGAACCCAATGATCTATTTATATTTTTCTCTCAAGCTATGAAATTTTACATTTTTAGAGGTCCATCAAATACTAATTGGAAAACCCTGGTTAAAATTTCATAGAGGGTGTGTTTTTAATGGAATATGATACACCTTCAATCAATGGATTAAAATTTACAAAACCTAACAAGAATACCATTGTACTATGTGAATCTAATATTAACTTAGTTAGAGAAATTTTTTAAGGAGATTACAGTGATGTTATTGCTCAATGATGTTTTACTTATTTTAATTGTTTATATAATATTTAAATATAGGGGAATTGTGTTTATTAAGATACCATGTTTTATTATTTAATCATATGTATACCTATAGATATGTCATTTCATAGAAAGGGAGATAGACACACCATGATCTATAATTTTTTCTATAATATCTAATTAACTCTTATACATACTATAAGTAGTTCATCAATTTTCATGCATCAAAAAGAGGTGGTATCGCCACCTATAATGCATCCCACCACCGTTTTTCCCTCACCCACAACACTATATAGAAACATGCTAGTTGCAATAGCCCATTTATATATTATATCAGTGAATACTACCTCATCCTCTATAGATGATCGTAAAATTTTAAAAAATTAATAAATTCATTTTTCAATAAAAATATCAATTATTTAATTTATCATAACCATGGTTTTTATTGTTTTACATATATCTTCTAGCAGTGATGGATGATAAGTAATATGAATTCCTTTATAAAATTTTCGTACACTTTTATAGGTATAATTTGATGTCACATTCCATCCTATTGGTATTATTACAATCACCATCCACATCCATGTAAAATGTCGTATGGAATGAATAATTCACTAAAACACTTTAATATTTTTTATAATGAATTATATCTCCACAATAGAGAGGGAAATCAAGGTATGTACAATGATATAGAAGAGAAAAGGGTGTTTTTAGATTACATAATAATGAGTAAGGCCAATAAATTGTAAACAAAAATATGGGGTAAAAGTATTGAAAATAATGATTCTAAAGTTATTTGGGTAAAAATTAAAAGAAATTTTGAGATTTTATATTTTGAAATAAGAAAAGGTGATTATGAAATCAAATAAAATTCAGAAGTAGTATCGGGTTCTTAAATTAATGGAGACTCATAAGTTAAATCAGAATAAGAAATAATTCCTAAATAAATTAATCATACAAATTAAATTAGAGGAATTATTATGGAAATTAATACATCTTATACAATTATAGATGGAGATTCACCAACATATACATGAATAATTAGGGTGGAAAAAAACACTTCCCTATTTTCAACTATTGAGATAACATCAATTGAAGATGATTTTAGGATGATTGGTGGGTCAAATCCATTAATTATGAGTTGTATTAGACTAAAAAAACAACAATCGAAATTAAAAAAAAGTCCAAAAAACATAATTTAATTGTGAATAAGATTGTATTAAAGAATAAATTCAGTGAATTTGGTAGTATAATATGAATTATATCATTGTTGGTTTATAAAATCTATGGTCAAATATAAGGTTTAGATGTTTAAAAGACATCTACACCAATTTGTCTTCATGACTTAATCAGACTTTAATGGGTAGTGGAAATAAAAATTGGCTTCATGAATTTTCACATGGATGTAATGAAGGTATTTTTCAATGTTTTTATAAAGGAAAAAAATTTTATTTAATACCAAGAAGGTTTCCTAATTGGATATGATAAAAATAATGCATGTAGGTTGAATATGGCATAGTATATCCAAAGTTAATAAACACATGAGCATATTCTAATCTTGACTCATGTATAAAGAAATTTTAATTCAAATTTGGTGGTATTGATCATAACCATTTTGTGAAGATAACTATGGAATAACATTTTTATAGTGCTAGTTTATGTGGATGATACAATATTTAGTGGAAAAAAGAAGTTTATAGAGGATTTTGATAATATAATGAGTTTACAATTTTAAATACCTATTATTGGAGAACATAATTATTTCCTAGGGTTGAAAGTGATTCAAAAATAGAGATACACTTTTATCTCACAAGCTAAATATGAAAATAAGCTTCTAAATAAGTTATTATGCATGATTCTAAACTGATGTCATATATTATTATAGACATAACCAAACATGGTAACCATGAGGGTGTAAAGTCAATAAATAATAAATTATATAAGAGTATCATTGGATGTTTTGTATACCAAACAACAACTTTGTCAGATATTTCATATGATACTTGTTAGGAACCCCTTTTTCAAAAAAAAATATGTGGAGTATCATCCCAAAGAAATTAAGAGAATTATGAGATGCATATGAGGAAATCAAACTTATAGAATTCAATTCAATAAATAAAAGAGCATGAATTTTTATTCTTTTGTGATGTTTATTGTGAGGGTGATATGGTGGACCTAATTCCATTATTGGTGGTACATTTTTTATTTTCACTATGTCTGTAGGTTGTATGAGTAAGAAACAAGAGATTATATCTCTCAGTATGTCCAACATCAAATATATTGTAGTAACCAAATAATACAAACATAGTTAGTGGATAAAACTGAAATTTGAAGATTTTAGTAATGAATTTCACCAACATTTTGGGAAATTTTGTTATAATAAGAGTGTAATTGAATGAAAAATGAATCTATTTCAGGACTCCTGAACCAAACATGTTGAAATAGGATATCATTTTATTAAATAAAATGGGGATCTAGAATTAATCAGGATTGAATATTGTTTGATTAATTAATAATAAGAATATATCATGACTAAGATCTTTTATATTCCAATATTCAAGAAAAAATTGTTGATCATTGGAGTTTTACCACTTATTTGAACATGAGGAGGTTTATAAATTCCCCAATCCCTATTAAATATATTTATTTACTTGGTTTTGTTTTTATGTTATATGTCACCATAATATATTTAAAGAAAGTATGCAGGGGAGACATGATCCATTAAGATATTTCATCCATGGATAAGTGATTTAAATGAAAGGATAAATTTTTAGTCATTAATCTATGTGTCTTTTTTAATGAACCAAGTAGTTAATAACATAGGATTAGAGACTTGGTTGATGGATGTTTACAATTTTTTTCATGGTGTAAACATTCAATCTTTTTAGGGTGTTATTAATATATTTAAAAAGAGACAATCCACTGAATTTTATTACCAAATGGGAGATTTATCAAAGGGAGATAGTAAAAATATAGAGGTAGAATAGATGGGAATATATAAAAACATGTGATGGATTTGAAAATATATAATTGATAAAAAAAAATAAAGGGATAGAATGTTGAAACTATAAATAATATTTTTGGATTTTTATCAATTGGAATGATTTAAAATTGGAAAATAATTCTATAGATTTCACTAAAGAGATATTGAGGAATTACTATTTTAGAATGGATGTATTGTCTTTATCCTTTCATATTATGGTTTTGTGGTATCCTTGGATGAACATGAAGAAGTTTTGGAGAATCCTTGGATAAACATGGAGGGGATTGTTAATTATTCTAACAAATTTTTAAATATGATTAATTCAATATTTGAAAATTTTAAATTAATCCAGAAATAATCTCAAAATAAATACGACCTCAAATTTGGTAAAATCCCAAAGAACATAATAACTTTATTCTTGCATAAGGTTTTTTTATTCTAGAGGAAAATTCCTTGAACACATAACATTTTGTCCGAGTAGTTTGAGATTTAATTTTCTTCCATGTTCTAAATTTACCAATATATGTAACTCTTTTGAGGAGTTACATAAGTTTTTTTATGTGAATTTGAAACAATGATAAATTCCTAAAGAATTATAGTTATTCATAAGTGTTTTTAAAAAGATGTGTAATATATTATTTTTGGTATAAAATTCTGTAAAAGGGAAACCATGGCTTGTCTATATGATTTTTCTTGGTAAATTTACAATTTTCCAACTAAAGTTCACATATTTCATCAAAGGAAAGGCTCATTGTATTTGAATGTTTATTAGGGGATACATAAAAATTTTATTTCTATATGTATGTTTTCATTATGTGTATTTTTTAGGAATGTAAGATTTTTCAAAAAAATATTAAGATGAATTAGTTTCAGTGGAAGAAAATTTAAGGTTCTCCACATTATTTCAGGATTAAGGTGAAGAGTTTATACAACATGAATGAGGGTTTATTCCATAATTTATATATGTAACAATATAATTTTGGATATATAATATAGAAGAGGATTATAGCCTAGGAAAACTTCTCTAAGGAAAATCCAATGAATGATGAAATAAGTTCAGGTACTTACATTAATATTGAGGGAGTAAAGTAAACTGATGACTCATCCTTAGATTCTACCCTTGATGATAAGGAAACTAGGAAAATTTTTATAATTGGATAGGGTTGAAAAATGAAAGAAAATGATTAAGGGGAGTATACTAGGAATAATGGAAACAAATCTAGGAAATATAATGACTACTCAAAAATTCCTAATATGATGATGAATAGATCAGCAGTTGATGTTTTTTATTATAATTTTTATGGTAATAGTTATAGAAAAGGGGAAAAGAAATAAATTGGTCTAGAGATTAGATCCATCTAGTAGTGCCTATCATGTCTATCCATGACTCTAAATGGCATGTCCAAGGTAAAAAAAAGATCATCCAACTAAACAAGTATTGTTGACTATTTATGACACTTTTGAAAACCATATACTTAGAGATGGTGAATCAAGGAAGAATTAAGATGTAGGAGCACCTACACCCCCATTTCATATTCTTTTTCATTCCAAAGAGAATATGGTAAAAGTGGAATTTCTTAACATAGCTTCATTGGAGGACGTCCTCAAACTGTATTAAGGAGATATTTGAACCGGCTTTAATGAGGAACAATTGGAATGGATTAATACCCAATATAGTATATTTAACTTAGTGCTAATTAAGTTATTATTAGTGTGGAGAAATATCTTGTGATCTGGAACAAGATGGAATGAAACTTATACAATCTAATGAAACCTGAACAGAAGAGGAGGGATATATTCCTTCACTAGAGTATACACAAGATGCATTGGCCCAGATATTTAAAATTATCATAGAATGGAATTGATGTTATATTTTTCTATTATAACCATGAGGTGGCTTGGGTTCAAGCTTGTTGTTATTGGATTATTCAGTCTTCAGGTTTGATGGTAAAATGGTTTGTGTAGTATTATGGGTTTTGGTCAAATTTTGTGATTTTAATTGACTTTGATTCCTTTTTTTTATTTTTGAGGGTTCACACATGAACCCTAAATTTTTTTATTAAATAATAATTATAATTAATTGAAACACTACAAATTTTAATTAATTATTGATAATTTGATTAAAGTGGTTAATGAATTTATGTATTTTTTGAATGAAAAAATACCATAATATTGAATGCAAAATCATAAGGATTATGAATATTTAAAATAAATTACTTTTTAGTAGTAATTTCAAGGAGTTTTTTTATTGATAATATGAAAAATATTATCAGTAAATAATTATACATGATTAATAATAATAAAGTAGTCTAAAAAAAGTGAGATGAATATATTGTTTCTAGTGTGGTGAATATCAAGTAAAGAAGAGAAGAAACTATGATATATACAATAAAATTTTTAATTGAATATGAATATGAATTAAAATGATGTCACCCTTATTGTTTTAATATTCAAAAATTTCTTTGTGAAAAATAATTATAACCAACCTCTATTTCACTATTTCCTTTGAAACCTATGCCTGGGTGTAGTGAAAAAATAGATAAGAGTAGGAAGTGCTACAAGGATCAATAGTGTGTCCATGATAAACATTTTTAATGACTGTATAGAAATATATTTCCTATTGGTATATTGAAAAATTATTGGTTTATGCTCCTTGTACAAGACTTATATGGTGAAAAAAGTAAAACACCTAGTTACTTGAATTTACTTCAATTATATAGTATATATGGGCATATGTGAAGATTTATGGATTCAACCAGTCTTTTATAACACAAGGATAAGATCCTATGAAATGGAAAAAGAGTAGAATATCCAAATTCACCCCCTTTTAGTGTGTTTTAGGTAATTGGATGAAACTCCATTTCCTTATGTGAATCAAAAGATCATTCATTATAAAATACATCAAAATTAATCATTGTATTTGTAATCACAATTTAAAAAATATCCTATTAGTGGAATTGATTATTTTTCTCATATTTATCACTTATTATAGTAAAAGTGAGAACCAACTCTAGGTTGATATCCCTATATCATGAAATAACAATGGATATGATTAATCTACACATTCAACTTGATCACAACAACCCTCTCCCTCGTGATTCATCCAAAATTAATAATAAAAATAATAATATTATTATTATTATTAATTTTAGTTTTATTACTAGTATTAGTACTAATAATGGGTAACTAAATTATTTAGGGATATAATTTATAAGGAAGATACATATGCACCCACATGATATAATTGGATCAAGACATCGCTACCCAAAAGTGATGACCCACACCCTTTTAGATCTTATCAGATACCCAGAATACAAATTCTAATTATTGAAAAATATCAAACCCACTGTAATAATACTACTATAGTATACCACTATAATGTTACTTTTAGAGTTAAATAAATAGTGTCCCTACTATAGTTCCCTCCATGGTTCCATCTATTGTCCTTGCATAAAATCATAAAAAATTTCCACTACCAAGATTTGAACCCCAAAAATCCTATAATCATAACAAAATCCATAACCATTAGGCTACGATCTTAGCTATAAAAATAACAACAACAATAAAAATAAAATAATAATAAATAATAATGATAATAATGACAATAATATAAATTTCAATTTTTATCTCAATTTTAATTTCAATACTACTTTTCCATTTTAGTGAAATAATTGTTTTAATTTATTTAAAATATCATTAATAATTTAAAAAAATCAAAATCACTTTAAAGACATATAAAAGTTTCATAATTATAATTATAAACAACCCGAATGGTTCATATTAAAAAATAAAAAAAAAATAAAAAGTGTATTTAAACGATACATGGTTATAGTTCTTGTTTTATATACCATTCACTAAGCCATGCATTAGTCACCAAATTAACAAATCAATGTGTATGATTTACTTGCATGTATTACCAAAATGTGATGTTAAACATGCCTTCTAGAATTCTTTTAATAATTCTACTTTTTTTAATCACTAACAAACTAATATATTAAATGTATTTATAAAAAAGTATGTGTTACAACCTTCTTTATCCATAGTATTAAAACGATATCAATTTTCATGAATATAATTAAATATCATTATTTTTTTAGACATAAGAGAAAAAAGTATTAATTATTAAAATTTATATATCATTACGTAGGAATATATTTACTCTCTTGATGCTTTTGATTAATTTTCACTATCGATTTTGGTACACATAAGATAACATTCAATTAATTAAATTAATCACTATTATTGAAATATATTAATAAAATATATATTTTATATACACAAAAAATGTTTTTAAATTCATCCAATATATTTTATCGACTATAGATAATAATAAATCTAATTTTAATCATATAAAGCCTTATTTTTTTAAAGATAGTTTTGCCGCCATATTGATGGGGCACTTATTTTAAAACAAATGTTTTATGATTTTATAAAGTTTATTTGAAGTAAAATAATTTTTGAAATTATAATTTCAAAATTATATTAGGCTGAATGTTTCATTTTTTTGTGATGTTTTATTTTTTGATTAATAGTGGAAAAAAAACTGAAATTTAATTGAAAACTGAATTTTCACCTAAATACTTTATAGTGTTAAATTATATTTTTAAATTGTTTTAAAGTAAAATTGAATCATTCAATGGATCCACCATTATAGCCCTTTAATAATGGTTTTTCTTTATACCTTCCTATGTCTCTTTTCATCTTTCTATAAAATAATGACTTGAATTCTTAATTTTTTTTCTTTATTCATCTTCGGTTTCATATTCAATAACATCTTTCTGTGGATATTTATTATACTTTCCTTTATTAATATCTTTTAAATAAATTTCATGGTCAGCATTTTCTTTATTCTTGATATCCTTTTCCCTTATCATTTCATATGTGATTATAATACTATGAAAATCATCCATATAGTTTCAAGATATCTATTTTGTAAATATAATATCTTTTCCTCAAATATGTTAGGAAGAATTCTTATAATCTTTTCAGAAATAATTTAATCTTCCAACTTCTCACAAAAACATCTTATATTGCTAACAATGTTTTTAACCCTTGTAAATAAGTCACCAATAGATTCCCCATATCCCATTTTGAAATCTTCATACTTCAATATCCAAATCATTAAAAAAATATTAACTTTTGTATTCCTTTAAAAAATATTATTCATCTTTTCCCAGATGAATTTAGCAATTCCAATTCCTTTATACGTCATAAATTTACTTTTGGAGAGTGAAGAATATGTAAAATTTATGTCTTCCCATTATTCTCCAAATTATTCTTATCAACAACTGTTAAGGAAAACCCTTATTAGAATGGGGGAAAGAATCTATAAAAACATCAATAACTCCATACCCAATGGATAATAGATTGGGTACCATTCTTTCCTTCTAGATATGATATTTCTTCAAATTAAATACCAAAATATAATTACTAATAACTAAGTTATGAACATCGTATAGTGACCAAAGCCTTACATACACATTATTATAAGATTTTTGACATAAAAATCCAATAAAGATAGTCCAATGATAAAGGAACCTATATGATACATTAAGACCATATCACTAATCATCATAATTTAAGAAACTATTCCTTCTATAACATGTTGTTTTATGTGTTAATAACAAAATACAAAATCATAAAAAAAACTAAGTTTATATTAACTAGATTAATTCTTTTCAACCAAAAAAATTGACTCCTCTTATCCTCAATATATTTTAACATGATTTGATGATTCTTATGAGTTACTAAGGATATAATCTAATGATACCATTCACCATATTTCTATAAATTAATTATGATAATTTTCAATGGGAAAGTATTGAAATTACATATGATAGTTGTTATAATATAAATATTTATTAATTATTAAGGCACATTGATTATAGTGTATTTTTTTATTAATATAAATAATAATTTATTATCTTAATATTTTAAATTAGTTTATTAAAAAATATAATATAAATACTATCTAAGATTAGATATCAAATTGAAGATATGTTTTCTGTAATAGTAACAAGAACAGATAAAATAAAACTTAAAATCACACAATAGAAGTAAAAAAGAGGATCAGTCTATAGCCGAGACCTAATCCTCTCCACTTGGTGATCACCTGCCGCTAAGAAGTTTATATTAAATAAACATGATTCCATCATAAATTTGATAAGTAAGGTGGAGTCTGATCTTGATAATGATTCAAGATTCTCATGTGGGAATACCACATCTGTGTTTTTTGTCTAATTTTCTTAATTGCACATTCAGATGTTTCCGTTGTTTATTTTTCCACTCTGATATTATTGCTTTTTTGGTTTTAATCATGTGTTGTATTATTTCCCCAAATTAGTCTAATAAAGGGATTATATGTTTATCATTTACTATTTACATGATATTTTATCTTAATGGTAAAATCATCCCCAAACATCTTTCTTTTCCATTAGAATTTCTTTCTATCCATTAGTGTCTTCGGGATATCACCTAAGGCCAATGTGACCCCATATAATCCTAATAATTAATGAGGTGAGGGTTATTACATGTAAGGAAGATATTATATATGTTTACTAACATTAAATCTCTTTCTAGATACTGAACATGAACATAATTTTGGAACAAATACATCTTGGGGTAAACCCCTAAAAAGAGGCGGTAAAATATATATTGTCTATCATTCTGGATAATGGCATGTGTTCCCTTATTGGACACATGGTTCGACACTCTTGTGGGATATTCATGTTTCAAATAATACATTCCTTATGAAAACCCTAAAATCCCTAAAAACACAACAAACACTAATCACCAAAATACCCTAAAAGCCCTAAAAGCCCTAAAATCCCTAAAAACTCTAAAAATCCCAAAAAAACAAAAATCCAAAAAACGATAAACAAAATCCATAAAAATTCAAAAACAAAAAAACCTCTAAAAAGCCAGGAAAATCCCAAAAAGAATCATTAAAAACCTAGAACCACATAAAACCCATAAGAACCCAAAAAATGATGACAACCCTAAAAATCAATAAAAACACCAAAAACCATCAAAATTCTTAATAACCCTAAAAACCATAAAAATATTTAAAAAACCCAAAAAATACCATTAAATGTAGAAACCCTAATAACCTGGAAAACCCTAATGAAAAACATAAGAGCATAAAACAATTAAAACACCTAAAAACATAAAAAACTCAAAAACCCTAAAAGACAATAAAAACCCTAAAACTCCTAAAACCCATAAAAAATCTAAACAACCCATAAAAATTAAAAATTAAAAAGGAAGTATACAAACCTTTTAACCCCTAAAATTTTTAAGAAACTCTAAAACCCATTAAAACCCTGAAAAACACAAAAAACCCTAGAAACTAAAAAACCCATGAAAACCCTAAAGCCACTAAAAACCCTCAAAATCTCTAAAAAAGAAAAAAACCATCAAAATACTAAAAAATAACTAAAAATACTTAAAAATGTAAAAAATCCAAAAATCCTGCCAAACTCTAAGAAAACCTTAAAAACCTAAAAACACTTAAACCCCTAAAACACTAAAACATGACAAAGCCCCTAAACACCCCCAAAAATCATAAAATCACTAGAAAAAAATAAAAATACCAAAAATCCCAAAAAAATACAATAAAATATAAAAACCCCTAAAATCATTGAAAACCCATATGAAAACCTAAAAATATAATAACACTTAAAACCTCTAAAAACCTAAAAATTAAAAAACAAACACAAAAAATTCAAAAAAAAACCCTAAAAACACTTAAACGCATAAAAACCATAAAATCACCTAAAACTCAGAAAAAGTCTAGAAAACCATAAAAAACAAATAAGTTATTAAAAACCCTAAAACCCTTTAAATAGGTAAAAACATTAAAAACTATAATAAATCTTAATAACCATAAAAACTCCAATATCCCTAAAAACCCTAAAAACCATAAAAATCCTAAAAATCCCTAAAAATCCATCAAAGGACATAAAACGTAAAAAACATTATATACCCTAAAAAGCTGAAGAAAACCATAAAAATCATAAAAATACTTAAAACCCATAAAAACCAAAAAATACTTAAGAAGTCATAAATATCCATAGATATATTAAAAATCAGAAAAACCATAAAAACCCCAAAAAAATTTAAAAACCTACCAAAACATAAGAAACCTAAAAAATCCAAAAAAATCTAAAAAATTCTTAAAACCTTAAATAACGCAAATCCCCATAAAAACCATAAAATCCCTCAAAAGAATATAAAATCATAAAACCCCTAAGAACCTACAAACCAATTCATGAACCATTTAAATCTCTAAAATATGATAAAAACTATAAAAACCTTTGAAACCATAGAAAACACCATAAAATCCTAAATAACTAGAAATATAAAAAAACCTAAAAACCCTAAAAATCCCTAGAAACCCAAAAAAATATATAAATAATAAAAATTCCATAAAAATTCCTAAAAACCAAAAAAACCCATAATAAAACCTTAAAAACATAAAAAACACTTATTCCCTATAAAAAATCCCAAAAAACCCCTGAAAATCATTTAAAACCCTCAAAACCGTAAAATTCATAAAAACACAAAAAAAATCCCACAAAACATAGAAACCCCTAAAAACCATAAAACCCATATGAAAACCTAAAAACACTTGAAACCCCGACAAACTATAAAAATATGATAAACTCCTAAAAATCACTAAAAACATATAAGACCACAAAAACATTAAACACATCAAAAACCATTAAAAACTGAATAATCCACTAAAAACTCTAAAAATTCATTATACTGCAAAAAAGAATAAAAAATGCTAAAAAACTTTAGAACCCATAAAATTTATTAAAATACCTAAAACCCCAATAAAAGATAAAAACTGTGAAAACCTTAAAAACCCTAAAAATCCCCAATAACCCTTTAAAACCATAAAAATCCTAAAAAATACTAAAAAAACTAAAAATGTAAAAAATCTCTAAAAATAAAAGAACCCCTAAGAAATCCTCAAAAACCTAAAATAACTTAAACCCAAAAAGCTATAAAGTTATTAATAACCTAAAACCCGAAAAATTGTAAGTAATGCTGAAAACACATAAAATCCCTAAAAATGGTAAAACCATAAAAATCCTAAAAAATCCTTAAAAAAACTAAAAATAGGAAAAAAATAAGACAAATTAAAAAAAATAAGAACAATTAAATACTCTAAAAGACATAAAAATGATAAACACCCTATATACTTAAAAAAGTCCCCCAAAACCGTAAAACCCCTTGAAACCATAAAACCCATAAAAACACTAAAACCCTAAAAAACTCTAAATACACAAAAAAACAATTAGGACCCTAAAAAGGTTATAAAATAGAAACCTTTAAACCCATAAAAACATAAAAAAGTGTTAAAAACCGTAAAACCATAAAAACAGAAAAAAAAACCCCAAATCCCTAAAAACCCATAAAAACATTAAAATTCTTAAAAAATGACTAAAAATTATAAAAAATATAAAATTCATAAAAACCCAAAATACCCCTTTGAAAAACATAAAATTTATAAACACTTAAAACCACTAAAATACCTAAAAATGCAAAAAATACCCTAAAAATACCCTAAAACCCCTAAAACCACTAAAAACAATAAAACCCCTAAAACAATTATACTCATAAAAAATAACAAACCAATAAATAAAGTACAAACCCTTAAAACCTGTAAAAATGTTAAAAAACTCTAAACACATTAAAAATTATAAACAACTCCAAAACACACAAAAAACCCAAAAAAGCCATTAAAATCCTAAAACCCCTAAAAAACTAGAAATCCCTAAAATAACTAAAACCATAAATAAATATTAAAAATCCCTAAAAATCTATAAAAATTTTGAGACCCCTAAAAACATTACAACCACTAAGAAACACATTAAAACCTAAAAACAACTAAAACCCATATATAACCTAAAAATGATAAAAATAGTAAAAAAAAATTACAACCCCTAAAAACCACAGAGACCCTAAAAGGCCCTAAAAACTCTAACACGCCATAAAAATACAAAAAACCCCTAAAAATATCAAAGAATATAAAAAACCCTAAAAACCTAAAAAGCCCCTATGAAAACTATAAAAACCTAAAAACACTTAAAAACCCTAGAAAAACCTAAAAATAATAAAAACCCCTAAAATACCTTTAAAACCCTAAAATCCCCTAAAAACCTTAAAAACCATAAAACCATAAAAAACCATAAAACCCATAAAAACCCCAAAACAATCCACTAAAAACTGAAAAAACCCATTAAACCCCTAATTTTTTAAAAAAAATCCAAAAAAACTAAATCACTAAAAACTAAAAAAAAATTAATAAAGTAAAAATAATGATAAAATCAATAAAAACCTAAAAAAATATCAAAAAACCAAAATAACTAAAATCTATAAGAATCCAAAAAAAATATAAAAAACCAAAAAAATAATGAAATCCTAAAAACCAAGAAAACGCATAATAAATCATTAAATAACTAAAAACACTTTAAATCCCTTAAATCCATAAAAATGATAAAAAAAATCCTTGAATACTCTAAACCATAAAAAACCAAAAAACCTAAAAAATCCCAAAAAAATATCTAAATACATAAAAAATCCTAAAAACCCTAAACCCCCAAAGAAAACATTAAAATCCTAAAAACCCTAAAATCTTAAAATACACTAAAATTACTAAAATCCCTAAAAAACCCTAAAAACCAACAAAAACCTAGAAAACCTGAAATATCCTAAAACACATAAAACACCCAAAACCACTAAAAACAATAAAATATCATTAAACCTTTTAAAACTTTAAAAACTATAAAAAACTAGAAAACCCAAAAAAAAGTCAAAAAACATAAAACACTAAAAAACTATTAAACCCCTAAAGATACAAAATACTCTCAAGATCCCTCAAAAATACCTAAAACCCCAAAAAAACCCAAAAATTAATAAAAGCATAAAAAATATAATAACATTAAAAACCCTAGAGAAAACCTTTAAAACATAAAAACACTTAAATCCACAAAAAACCTGAAATGCTGAAAACACTAAAAACCATTTAAAAACCTAAAACCACTAAGAACACCAAAAACCCCCCCAAAACCCTAAAAACCCATAAAAATTCAAAAAAAACACCTAAAATATGAAATAAAACGTAAAAACACTAAATTACTGATAACCCCTAAGAAAACCATAAAAATCTAAAAAAAATTAAATCCATAAAAACAGAAAAATGTTAAAACTCCTAAGAACTATAAACACCCTAAGAACACCTAAAACCCCTCAAAATCCAAAAAACCCCAGACACACCATCAATATATTTAAAAATCCATAAAAAACCTAATAACATAAAAAATACTAAATAATTTGAAAACCCTAAGATACCCTTAATAACCTAAAAAACAGACAACCACTAGAAAACCTAAAAAATTATAAAACTCTTAAAGAACCATAAAAACCCTAAAAACAGTAACAATACATAAAAAATAAAAAAAACTATAAAAATACTAGGAAATAAATAAAAACACAAAACCCCGTATAAACCATGAAAACATTTTAGAAAGCCTTAAAAACATAGAAACACATAAACCCTATAAAAAACCTAGAAACCCCTAAAAATCCATAAAACCCTAAATGGTCTCTAAAAAGTTTAAACACCCCTAAAATTCTTAAATCCCCTAAAACCATAAAAAAAACATAAAACCCCATAAAATCCTCAACCCACTAAAAACAAAAAAAACTATTTAACCCACTAAAACGATAAAAAAACTCTAAAAACTAAAAAACCTTAAAAACTAAAAATGCATGAAACCCTCAAAACCCTGAAAACACCCACAAAGCTTTAGAAACCTAAAAACACATAAAACCCTAAAACCCTAAAAACCATAAACCTTTAGAAATAATAAACCCCTAAAAACATAAAAACCCATAAAACCATAAAAACAGATAAAAAAATCTAAAAACACTTGAAACCCCAAAAAACAGTACAAATCTTTAAAAACCCATTAATCCCTAAAAAATCAACAAAACCCTAAACCCCCAAAATACCCCATAAAAACACTAAAATCTTAAAATCACTAAAAATCATCAAAATCCATAAAAACCTTAAAAATCCATAAAAATAAAAATAAAAGACTTTAAACTCCTTAAAATTGTAAATATTCCAAAAAAACCTAAAAACAAAAAATCCTTAAAAACCATAAAAATATATAAAAAAAATTAAATTCATTAAAACTACTTAAAATCGTAAAAAATACTAAAAAACCAAAAAAAATGATAACTATAAAAACCAAATAACACTTAAACCTATAAAAAATCTAAAAAAGTCTAAAAAAATAAAATCCTAAAATCTCTAAAAACCCATAAAACCCTAAAATCTATAAAAACACTAAAAACCAATAAAATTATAAAAAACCATTTAAAGCCCTAAAAACAAAAAAACTATGAAATACTTAAAAAAACATATAAAATCATAAAAAAACAAAAAACCCATAAAAACTATAAAAATGATAAAACCATAAAAAATCTAAAAATATGCAAAAAACCTAAAAAACTTTAAAATCATTAAAACCCTTAAAAACCTAAAAAAACCCATGAAAACCCTAGAAACCCGCTAAATCTCTAAAAAACATTTAAAAACTTAACAACGTTAAAAAACTCGAGAAAACCTTAAACCGCCAAGAAAACTAAAAAAACCCCAAAAACCTAAAAACACATAAATTACTTGAAAAATACTATGAAAAACATAAAAACATAAAATCACTAAAAACACCTAAATACCTAAAAATACCCTAAAACCTATAAAACCCTAAAAAAATTTACACCCCTAAAAACTATAAACCCTAAAACCCATAATATACCTAAAACCCATAAAAACATTTAAATCCCACTAAAAACTCTAAAACCAATTAAACCCCAAAAATCATTAAAAAACTCAAAAACCCTAAAAATCCTAAAAACTCCAAACCCTCTAATGAGACATAAAAAACCTAAAAAACTAAAAACCATAAAACACCTCAATATCCCTGTAAACTTTTAAAACCATAAAAATCCAAAAAATACTCTAAGAATCCATAAAAATGTAAAAAAACCCTACAAACCATGGAAATCCATAAAGAAACCCTAAAACCAAAGAACACATAAAACCCCTAAAAACCTAAAAATTATGAAAACCCTAAAAAACTATTAAGACATTAAAAAATCCTAAAAACATCCTAAAAATCATAAAAATTCCAAAAAATCCCTAAATCCATAAAAATTTTAAAAAAATCCCTAATAATCGCTAAAATTTTAAAAACCATAAAACCCTAAAAATCCCAAACAAAACATTAAGAACCTAAAAATACTTAAAGAAATTAAAAATCCCAAAAATATGAAAAACCTAAAAACTCTCTTTTTTCTTTTTATATCCCTTACTGAACTTTTTGTTTTCTTGTGATTTTTTAAAATATTTATCATAGGACTTAATATTAGTAACGGAAAAGAATAATTCATAATGAATGTGTTGAAGATTTTTCCTAAAAAGAAATCATAATTATTTTAAAATGGATTATTTTTTCTGGGAAAAATAGATAATGAGTATAAGTGTCCATTTTTAATGTATAGATTTATTTATATTATTTTTTTTTAATTATCTAAAATTATAAACTAAAAATATATTCGAATATGATTTCTAGTTCAAAAATACTAGAATATGTAATTTTAATGGTCGGTGCCATATATTTGGTATTAGTGAGAGGTTTAAACAATTATGAAAATTATGATGTTTTCTTGGGAGTTAGGGATATCATCATGAGTTTATAATTTTAAGGTTGATCATAATTTAAATGTCTTAGAAGCCCCTTTTGAGGCTTTAAGTTATGAAATTTTTAGATGACTAAATGTAATTATGGAGATATTCATTTTTGAGGAAATTATGGGTTATTATATTTTGGGATGAAAAATGAATGGAATTAGATAACCATTGAGGTTAAAATATGTAATGGTCATTTTTTAGGTTTTTATCATATTTTTTGAATGTTATAAGAATTGTATATTTTTATAAAAATGATAACCCACAAGATGGGTAAAAACTCATCATGTCTGGAAATGTTGTGAGAAACAAACCCAAAACTGAAAGGTGAAAAGAGTGCATTGCCTACCACTGGACTACATGAAGTCTTTGCTAGTATAACTTTTTATTTCTAGTTAAACAATTTGACAGATTAAGAATTATGTTATTTTGGAAACATTTATTTTATCTAATAGATAACCAATAGATTAGAAAATTATTTGGATATTAAGTGAATAATTTATTGAAAGATGTTTATTATTTTGGGAGCCCTTATTGATTGAGGTAAATAGAAAAACAAGGGATTTTATTTGAGATTTAAATTTTGAATTGTATTTTTGAATAATATTTTATTTTATTGTGGTTTAATAGTTATTCAGGTTATTTATTGAAATGATTAGAATATCTTAAAGATTAGTGGGGTGATTAATTTTTGTTGTGAGATTTCAAGAGTAATTGATTTTATTTGGAAATAATTCTAAAAATCCTTAATGGAAGTCTATGTGATCAAATAATATTAGGGTTTCAATATTATTCTAGATTATTTTGAAAAAATTTAAAGATTTTAATTTTTTGAATGGTCTATATTGAACTTTGCATATTAAAATTGAATTTAGGATATTAAATTATGTTTGTGTCATATATAGTTTATTATTTTTAGGGAATTATAATATGTTGTACAAACTATTTTGGTACTCTTTATTTTCTAATGAGAGCAGAAATATGCACCTAATATTTTTTGGATTATGTGACTCTTTATAAGTATATTCTAGAGATTTAGGCATGAAATAATCATCTTGAATAATCATTATTCGGAGAAAAATATTAGTTTGTTGAGGTAGTTGATTAAATTATAAAACATTAATTTTCAAGAATGTATGTTTCCTTATGTTCTTATTCTTGGTTTTAAATTCCTAAACTCTATGACAAATATTTTGAAACTAAAATGTCATCTGTTTACTTTTCTTTCTGATAAATCAATGACCACTTAACCCATCATGGATTTATGGTTTTGTTTTTGTTAACCTTTTCATAACTAAGTTCTCTATATGTCTCCATCAGAACATTATAGTTAGTTTTCTATTCACTATACATGTTTTTTCTATATTTAATCCTAGTATTTGTGGTCCTATGTGACCTTTATAATTCCTTTTCATTCTTTTAAAGTGAAAGTTTTATTAATATTGTTTTTCGATTTTGTATTTCAATAAAGGTAATTAAATAGTAAAGCCCTAGTTATCAAGAATGAGTTCAAATAAAAAGGTTACAATTTATTATGGGGTGGGGGGATATAACATCCTGAATTTTTTAAAGGAAACAATTTGTTTTTTAGCATACATGATACCCAACATCAAGCTAAAATGAACAACTAGATATCATTATTTAAATGTGACCATTAAACTAGCGACTATAATGAAGGAAATTAATATTATTAACATAATTATGAAAATATGTTTTACACGTGTATATATAATTCTTTAACTAATTAATTATAAATTAATGTAAACCCTTTTTAAAATAGAAGGAAATGTTTTTGTAAAAAAGTATTCCCAAGTGTGTTTTGTGCCAATAAATAAAAAAATTATACTTTTTATATTACATTAATTAAATATATATGAAATATATTCTATATAATATTTAAAATTCATCTTAGGTATTTTCTATACATGATATAATAAAAATTCAATTTTATGAATAAAATAAATATATTTCAAAAAAGGGTAATTTTGCAACATTTTGATAAAGATATTTGTTTAAATCTATTTTTTGATAGGTTTACAATTTATGTTTTACAAAATAAAAATATTATTTGTAATATGAGTATTATAATTTACTATGGTTTATTTTTTTGGTATTTTTTAAATTACATTCAATTTTTTATGAATAGTGAAACAAATACCGCATTATAATTGAAAACAAATTTTTCATGAAATTTATTTATAGCATAAAATATTATATTTTAATGGTTTTGAGGTATAATTAAATAATTTTTTATCATTTAATCCAATTTTTGTCACTGTAATCATTTTCATATTGAAATTGGACATAAATACATTGTGAACTTGTAAACCTTATTACATAAAAAACTTATTTTCTTGATTCACTAACGAGATTAAATTGAAATTAATTTCATCCACTTATGTTTTTGGAATTTTTATGAATGGAAATTCATGGTTACAATAAATATTATATATATTATATAATAATATAGAATTAATTTTTTTTGAAAAATATGAATAATAAGTATAGTAATATTTTTTTACCATGGTTAATGGTAAATCGGGTAATTAAATGTAAAAATAAAATTATAACTAATAGAAAATTTCCCAAAAACTTATCCTAATTTTATTGGCTGATTTTTTTGACACAAATATTCTTTGGGAGAATTGTATGACCACTTTGATCCACTTGGTTGACTTTAATACATTTATAATATTTCATTAAAAGAAAAGAAAATTATGTCACACTCTCATTTTTAACAGGTAATATTTTTTTAATATAGGGATATATATAGGATATGTTCAACTATAAAAATTATTTGGATATATAAAACGTTTAAATACATCATGTTAATTTATTTCATATTTTTATGAGAGAAATAATTAATTTAAATATTGACACAATGATGATGGAAAGGTTATTTAAATAATGGTAGAATCAAATAAATGATATTAAAAATATTATAATAAATATTATTTGATATAATTGATGTCATAATTTAATTTTATGGATTCATTTTACATGTTTGGGATGATTTAATTCATATTTTAAGAAGTTATCATGTTTTTATGATATTTTTAAAATGTCATGTATTGAATAGTATCAAA
Organism: Viscum album; assembly: GCA_963277665.1. Taxonomy (NCBI): domain Eukaryota; kingdom Viridiplantae; phylum Streptophyta; class Magnoliopsida; order Santalales; family Viscaceae; genus Viscum; species Viscum album. The sequence continues at coordinate 1,007,181,332 of OY728140.1, forward strand.
ATTAAAATTATTGATATTTTAAAATAAATAATATTTTATTAAATGATATAAAATTTCAAAAAATATATAATTAATTCAAATTATTTATATAAATATAAAAATTTCATCAATTAATCATTTTTTTACCCTTTTTAATTTTATAAAAATTAAATTATCCTTTAAATTGTAAATTACATGATATCACGGTAAGAGTTAAAAGGGGTTAAAAAATATAAGTATTTAATAGTAGTAAAAAATATCTTATTTTCATTGGTTGAATAATATTAGACTTTAAATAATCTTATATTTTAAATAAATCAGTTTCAATCCATTTGTATTTAAAAATTAATATATATTAATTTAATAGTTTGATGAATTTCAAGAGTTCCCCTCCCATCACCTAGAAAAGGGAACCCATTATCCACGTTTTTATCACATAAAAACATTTTTAGTTTTAAAATGATCTAAATAAATACCCTCCTAGAAAACCTACCAACATTTCAATGGATTTATATAATGAATAAAACCCTCTTATGAGGTGTTAAGGTGTTAATCAAATAAGATCATCCGAAGAATATGTATTGTTTTAACAATGTATTTATATTTTATTTATTCTTCCACTTCCATAAAATATTATCAAGTAATTATGAAATAAAACTAAAATATCCATAATATAATGAGATTTTATTTTTTTAATATCATAACCTAAATCCCTCTCCACTTCCATTAAATGGGAAAATAATTAGTTGTCCCTGAGTATGAGGGAAATATCACCTCCATTAACCGATATATTTTTTCAATCGACATCCCTCATGAAATTTTATAATGATGGAATTAATGTTTATATATGTTATTGATTAAATATTAATCATTATAAGTGAATAACATAGCAATTACATTTTTACTTTCCATACACATAAAAATGATAGCATAGCTCGTGCGTATGTGAGAACTATAACCCCTAAGAAGTGATGTGATTCATTTTTACTCACTACATCACATGTATAAAATATATAAGTATATTTTAATTATTAATGTTATATTATGGATATTATTATCATTCTAGAAAGAAGAAATAATATTAACCTTTTTTTATAATAACAATTGAAAAAATGGAAACGTTACTCATGTGTATGTACGACTTACCATCTCCATGATTATAACGTTGTTCATTTTTCATAACCATACCAAAATTATTTGATTTAAAGTTATAATTGATGTATAAAACTTATAATTATGTCATTAATATTATTCTAAATATTATTTATTAATTATCACTTTGACTATTGACATAATACCAAAGTCATTTTGGACTCTAGTTACGAATAACGTCAAAATGACTGGCTTAAACTGAAATAATTAACTAATTTTTATAACAAGATAATAAGTGATATAAATAGTATAATAAAAGTTAAAAAGGTTTTAAATAAATTGAATAATTTTTATATTATTATCATTCAGGAATATAAGGATTTTATATTATGAGTTAGACTCAAGGTAAGGGATTTCATCGCAAACTCCATTCATTCAGGCATTTCATAATGATATGAAACTTTATTTTTATAAGTTATATATAAAGATAATTTGGAATTTAATATCCTTGCCATTTATAAATAGGTAGAAATAAAAAATGAACTCCATTTCTTGAAAATAATTTTCTATATATGATATATTTATTTTTAAATTAAAATCATTATTCACATGGAAGTTAAACATTTTACAATTTCAATTTCTTTTCTAATACTTTGAAAATTTTATTAAGGTCTCATAAAATTATCCAATATTCACAATAACTAAAAAAACTAATATATGATTAATATTTATGAAAATAAATTTCATTTTAAATTACTAAATTATTCATAAAATTGTAATTGAATATTTATGACTTACCAAAATTCCAATACTTAATTAATAATTTTTAAAATATTTACTTAACTATACTATGATATAATTATATCATATTGAAACTTATTAGATGGATAAATTTTATTTATACATTCATTGGAGAGGTTACTATTACATTGACCATTTTACTATTTATAACGGTCACATTGCTCTTCCAAGAGTCGAGTTACTATTTCATCAGTATAGGTTCTATAACTTCTAGAGATACATTTTATTAAAATCATTATTATTATATATGGTTTGTATTGTGTTCTATATGTAATCATATGTGATTATACTATAATAAATAATTAGAAAAAGGTAATTCCATAGATTAAACATTGGGTTATTACAATTTTCATCAAAAATTATATTTATTAGATTTTGAGGGTAGAAATTTCAATTAATTTCAAAAAATTTATAAATTTTAATTTACAAAATGAGTAAAAATATCAAATAAAAATATATGTGTTTTATAAGGGTTTATATATTTCATATTTATCAAAAGATTTATTTTTAGTGAATAGTAAAAATATAAATATTTATAAAAAAATAATTTCCTTTATTAAAATCTCGTGTTTTAAAAGTATAATTATCATTTGATTTCATATTAAAGTGATTTAATATCTATTTATTTGAACTTTCAATAATATATTAAATTTAAATATATATTAATACATGATTACTGATCAATATTTCAAAATTTTAAATTGATTAAAATTTATATAATTAGTAGTTATTCATTTTTAATTGTTTTTTATTTAAATTTTTGTACAGTTTTCATCAATTTATTTTTAATTAATAATTAATTCTATGTATTTTTAAAATTAAATTTTCAGTATTTATTGTTTATTATTATTTTATTTATTTGTTTTATAATTTATATAAAATATAATATGTATTAATATTTTATATTTTGAGAAAAAATATATATAATGTTATTTATACATTAATCATAATATTAATACATTTATTATAATATAATAATATTAAGAAAATATTTTAAAATTTATTAATACATTTAACATAAATTAAAATTACTATATTTTTTGTTTTTTTTAATTTTTTAATTTAATTTTTTTAATATATTTATAAAGTAATTTTAAAAATATATTTTTATATGGTTAGTAATTGATTATAATTTTTAAATTTTATCTTAATTTTTTATTTTTGACTTATATTTATAAGAAATATATTAACTGCTTATGAAAGGTATATTTATCATCGCTTATCAGCAAGCACTAGTAATTTTATTTTTTATCAGTGTTGTTTTTCCATAAATAAATCTTTGGAAATATCAATAATATAAAGAACTATTAAATAAAAAATTTATCAGTGTTTTCTATTTTAGAACTAATAAATATATCTTCAATTAGTTGATTTTTTCTAGCTCTGTTAGAACCCCATCCCATGTTATAAAATAACATTATCTGAGATCTTCCTAGCATACACTATTCAAGCTCCCCCAAAAGTTGAATCCTATTGTTTCATCTATTGAATATTTTAGGTGAATGAACCCTTATATTGATGGTATGAAATTTTTTATTCATTTTTATTCAGTACTCTATCATTTTTAATGATTTTTGGAATAATATCATCAGTTAATCTCATCTACATAATTTCATGGCATTTTGATTTCAATATTTTTGGTTATTCACTTATTATCATACTTTGGTCCTTCTATCGAAAAATTTTTTGTTCCTTCTCTTCATCATTTGGTATGATCTCTCTATGGATACAAAAATCACATATTTTATATATTTTTTTCCTCATGAACATATAAATAATATTCTCTCCATTAATTTTAATGTTAATTTTTATTGATCTACAATCATGTTTTGAGGAATTGTGATTTTTTTTGTTATTTTAAATTTATCTACACATTTATTTGAATAATAGAAAATATTACCAAATTTATCTATATATATTTAAGAATTTTCATTGGGTAGAAAGGAAAAATAATTATTTTATTGACCATTCAAATTTAAATTTCATTAGATGATATATAAAAATTAATTTTCCCATTACAATTAATATAATTCACCATATATTATGAAATATAATATTAATATTATAGATTATTTATATTTGACATATGGATGAAAATAAGAATATTCTTAAAAAAATTCTAATTAAAAATTGAATAGCATTACTTTTTATAAATTTAATCGTAAGTGAGTTTACTTTGTAAATTATATTACTCATTAAAATTGTTTTTTAATAAATACCTCTACTTAATGATTTTTCAATATAAAATTTTTTGTTATTTTTGTTAAAGCATTGATTTTTTCCATTTAACCTAGAATCTTACAAGTTTTCAAAATATCATGGCATATTAAATTTTTAATTTTCATTATTACAAAAAAAATATTTTGAAAAATGATTATGTGGGTCATTATAGGCATGTGGATAATCAGATAAATTATAATTATTTAATTGTAATATAAAAATTTACCATCAACTCATAATTTAATAATGAGAAAAATTTTAACTTCAAATATCATATTTAAAAATAGAGTTGTCGTTAAAACCACATTATGATTTATTAAAATTATAGGTTTGAGAAAGATTCTTCTTAAAATAGATTGATTAAAAATAGTTCTAAAATATGTTTTTTATTCAAAATAATAATTATATTGAAATAAAAAATATTAATTTTGATATAAATACACAAATATAGTAATCAAAATATTGGAAATGTATCCAAAGAAATTAGACAATTAAAAACTCAATTTTGAATGGATGTTAATAATGATGTTCACTATTTTTTGTTTCACATATATGCTTCACCAAAATTATTTTTTAGACCACATTTGAACCATAACCATTTTCCAAATCAAATTATTATACCCCAAAACATATTGCGAGCAACCAATATGTGAATTATATTCTCATCCTAAAATACCTCTTAGATTTTCATTTTCATCGATATATTATGATTTATATAAAGTCATATTTTACCAAAAATGTTCATAGAAAATGAAGTTGATAAATTGTTTCATCCAAAAAAATTAATTGAAACAATTTAATTTAAAGACATTTAAAATGAATTCTGTATATGTTTTCTAAATTTTGAAAACAATTTGTGATTCTTTTCCTTTATTTAGGCCATGTGACAGACATTTTAAAGAAAAAATGACAATTATATTGAAAATAGACACTTCGAGTCATGTAACTCATATCATGTGTCAGATTTTAATGTCGTTAATTCCTACACACACAAAATGAATTGTGTATCATTTTCCAAATGTTTGAATACAATATGATATCCTTTTATTGATATTCTCTATGTGAGATGTTTCATAGAATAAAATAAAACTTTAATATTGAGAACACACACTTTGAAAAATAATGACCACATCTTGTTTTAGATTTCCATGTGGATAATTCCTACACATAAAAAATGAATTATGGATCATGTTACTAAATATTTTAAAAAATATATTCTCATTTTCTTAGGTTTTAAAACGTCACACATGTTCTAAAATAAAATGATAGTTATAGACTGAAAGCATGCACTATGATTCATACCAGCCACATCATGTGTTGGATCCATACGAAATCAATTTCTACACATCATAAATGAATTATGTATCATTTTCCTAAAGTTTGAAAATAATAGAATATTTTTTTCTCAATTTTGACAATGTGAAATGTGTTTTAAACTAAAATAAATTTTTTTATTGAAAACACTCCCATTGAAACTGTTAACACACAAAAACAATAATTGTAATAGATAATTATTAATAAATGGGTGTATAAATATTATAATTGAATATTATATGATATTATATGTATGTAAATGAATATTTTATATAATTATATTATATTTAAATTTATTATATAATAGGGTAGAGTGATTTCAAGTAAATTCAAACTCGAGTTAATGGATTTTTATCTCACTTTTGTATATATGAGACACATGCCATATTAACCACTTGTTTCTTTTATGTGGTATATATGATTAATAGTAATGTATTATTCAATTATTATCATTAAAATTATTGAGACTTAAAAATCCATATGAGTTTCTTTCTTTGAGGAATTTTTTTATCCTGAGATTACCAGGGTTGTAAGAGTATATCAATATTGTTTCGTTGAGACATGTTTGTTGTTACTCACCTATTTATGTTTATGAGGTGTATATTATACACATTTTAAATGTTATATCATTGTTATATTAATTATAATGATATTTAATATTTCATGTGAATTGATTGTTTTATTTAGATTATGATCTAAAAGTTACCAAATTGTAAGGGTTTTATGATTCAATCTCATTGTTTATCGAGATTAGTTATTACTAAGTTTACAGTGAAGAAATATTATTATATACTTATAAATAAGCTCATGACATTTATTATCCTATCATTATTTATAAAGATTAAATTTTTTATTTTCATTTACCTCTCTTTGGTACAGAAAAATATTGAGATTCTGTTTATAAAATAACACTCTATTTTCTTTTTCAGTCGGGAGTCTTCTTCTTCTATGTCCATGTTTTATAAAAAATAAAAAAAATATTCTCCTATGATTATTTGATGTCATTTTGTATTTTTATCAAAAATATGAAAGGAATATTTCGTATAACATATATGGAATGAATGGAATATCTCTATGTTGGGTCACAGGGAGTGCGGCCAAATCAACAAAATGAGATTGTTGGATGATGTCTTTGAAGTGCGCTTGGATTTTGGGGTAGGCCACTCGTTGATGACGAAGATAGAAATGATTTACCTAGAAGGTCTGGAAAAAACACTCGACCTCTTCTTGGGTGAGCGATTCTGATGCCCTGAAATTTGGCACTCCAACTGGCCAAAACTTCTTAGGGAAATGGTCCACTGAAAGAATGGCCCACAGTCTCCTCAACTCTGACTTGGGGTATGTCCCTTCATTCCTATACTCATCAATTGAAGGTGGTTGGGGAACTGGTAGCAGTACTAAGGAAAATCGCTGGGACAGTAGGCTCGCCAGTGGAGAATATGACGAGCAAGTAGAAAACCCACTGCATCTCAGGATATCCTCTGAAGAGTGTAGTGACTTAGCCACCACATCGCGGTAAGATGGGTTGGCGACCACTATTTCTTGCGCAGGTACTACGGCTACCAGTGATGGGCTATGTTGCTGCTCATCCACCATTGATCCCTAGAATAGCTCCCCATGATCTCTAGTTGAGGTAGAGAGTGTTTATGGAAATGATGGTGGAGATTGCATGACAAGAACCTATGAAGTTGCCAAATTTGCATCCTCCTGGATATACCTATGGTGGGAGGCGAGAATCCAATGGACCTCTCATTCTGGAATTATGAGTTTGATTCACCTTGTTTATTCCCCAACCATTGACATGGAGGATCTCGGTGAGGGTTCCATCGTTGAGTCGTATTCCGCCTCAGAATATGAGAAGCAAACTAGTTTAATCTCGGACTAAATCTTATCGGTATTCTTTTTAAGGTGGTGACGAACCGCCCTCCTTCCTTTGGATGGTTCTTCGGGATAGGGTATATTTCTGGCATGGGGAGGGCCTTCGGTCGTACTAGTGCTAGGGTGGAAAGGATTTCCACCTTAGTGAGCTGGGGTGCAAGGAGAACCTGGATAGATATCAAAGGGAACACAGGGAGGACCTATGTGTCAACTGACTGATGTGTGGAGGGAATCTCTACAGGAAATGATGGAGTTGGTAGGACCTCCTCTGGAGCTTATGAGAGCATGGTTCGGACCTCCATGCTTGTTTCCCCTAGCAGCAACAGCAAGAGGAATGTCCTCGTAGTGGTCAAGCTGAACACGGGTTGGAAATCTGTGTTGGGTGCTAGTGAAGCAAAGCAGACCTTCACTCCTATAATTGTTGAGGCGAGGAGGAACTTCTCTCGATGCCGCAAGTACATATGGAGGGACGCCCACGCTAGAGATTGATCAGATGTGTAACATCCCCACACCAGCAGCCTGAAACAGGAGGAACAACTCTGTACCCGAAGTACTGATCACAGAAGAGGCTTTCATACTGAGTGTCGTTGTCATGGGGAGGACCCTAATTTCAGATTGATGGTAGAATAGAGAAGATCTCCATGCTGAGCTTGTAAGTTGGGAGGACCTACATTCTCAATGGTGACAGTACATGGAGGACCTCCATACTGGGTGTCATTGCTGCAGGTTGGTCCACGACGGCTACTACCGGTGCCGACAACCAAGATAGTTGACCCAACCATCCCATGGGGCAATTGGGGCCTAGATCAAGGTTGGGTATATAAGTGCCCCTTCTTATTATACATAAGGGGATGATAATACATGTCGACGGTGGCGCGGACCAGAGTAGTTGTTGACATTGATGTTGACGCCCCTTGGTGGGTATCCTCCTTGGCCTGTGCCTGACCCCAATGTTTGGTCAGCTAAACTAGGGCTGGTGGTGCAGGTGTATGGATTACCTATTTTTCAACTCGTGGGACTGGGTGGAAGAACTGGCGCGGCCTAGAGGGATCCCTCTTTGGGGGCCCCTGAAATGTGATCTCGGTCGGGCTGACCCAGAAATCCCCCACCTCATCGGTGTTGGGGAGGGAATCATCGAGGCGTTCCAGGGAGAGGCTACTGAAACGATTTTACATTGTAGTGGGGAGTAGTGTCTCCCTGTGCGGCCCTTGGGGGTGGTGGTGGTGATGAGGAACAGACGCCTCTAAATCTTGGCGGGCCATATCTCAAGTGGGGATAATCCTTTATTCCTTGTATTGGCATACGAGTTCGTTTATCACCCTTCATTAAACAAATTTATAAGGGGATATGCGGTCTGGTTGCCCAGTAGATGTGGTTGCGGAGGTCATCACAGAAGTAGTGGAGCCACGCGGGGTTTTCTCACAAGGGGGGAAGCCACTTTGATAATCTTACGGAGTACATTGAAGCTCTGAACGCATCATTATGGAGGGCCCTATGGTGACCTGGTGACTCAGGGTGCTGGGACACAGGAAGTGAGGCCAAATCAACCAGGAGACATTGTTCACTAATGTCCTCGAAATGTGCTTCGCTCTTCGGATAGGCCACTTGGTGGTGATGAAGGCAGACGTGTGTCACCCAGATGGTTTGACGAAAACACTCAACTTCGTCTGGGGTGAGGGAATACAACATGTTGAAATTCGATGCCACCACGGGCCAAAACATCTCAGAGAAGTGTTCTGGTCTGAGGATATTCCATAAGCTTCTTTGCTTGGATTCAAGGTATGACCCTTCATTTCCCCAGTCGTCAACCCGAGGTAGATGGGGAATGAGAATAGATACTGAAGTAGATGTTGGGATGGTATGCTGGCTGGTGGAGAATACAGAGAGCGAGAAGAAAAACCACCACATCTCGGTCTATCCTCTGAAGAGTGTGGTGACTTAGCCATGAAGTCGCGATATGACGGGAAGACGACCGCAGTTTTGGCATGGGTGCTATGGCTGATGGCGGTGGGCCACGCTGTTGTTCATCAACCATTGGTCCGCAGGATATCTCTTTGTGCTCTCTAGTCGAGGTAGAGAGTGCTTTTGGAAAATGATGGGGGTGATTGCATGGTCATAACATGTGGGGTTGCAAAATTTCCATCCTCCTGAATATACCTGTGGAGGGAGGTGGGAATCCGTTTGACATTGCATTCTATTAGTACTAGGCTGATTCCCCTCGTTCCTTCCCCAGCCCTTGACTCATGTGAGCGAGGGGAGGTTTCCCGTGCTAAGTCGTATTATACTTTGGAGTATAAGAAGAAAACTGGCTTGATCTCTATCCGGACCTTCCCAAAATTCTTCTTATGGCAGTGAAGACACACCTTCCTGCCCCTAGATGGCACTTCGGGATAGGATATATTTCTGGCATGAGGAGGTCCTGAGGCTGTACTGGTGCTGAGGCAGAGAGGGTCCCCACCTGAGTAAGCCGTGGTGCATGGAGCACTGGGACAGATATAAAAGGGAACTGGGGGAAGACCTATGTGGGTAGTGCTGGAGGGGGTAAGACCTCTGCTGAAGCTGGTAGAAGCATGGGGAGGACCTCCATGCTTGTTTCCCCTAGTGACATTTGTATAAGAAGGTACCTTGTACTGGTCGAGCTGAACACAGGTAAGAACTCCATGTTTGGCACTGGTGAAGTGAAGTCGGACCACACCCCTCTGATTGCTAGGGCGAGGAAAACCTTCACCTGCTACTACGAGGACACGGGGGGGGTCCCATGTTGAAGAGTCACCAGATGGGAAACATCCTCATACAAATGCTTTATGGAGGGGGGATTGACTCCATATCTGGTGTAATGGGAATTAGATAGACTTCTATAATGAGCATCACCATTACTAGGAGCATCCTCATTTGGATTGAAGGTGGCATGGGGCGAACCTCCATGCCGAGCCTGGAAGTGGGGAAGGCTCATGTTCTCTATGGTAGAGGTACTGGGAGGACCTCCATACTAGGTGGAATCGCTGTGGGTTAGTCCGCGGTGGCCACTGCATGTGTCGGTGACTAAGAGAGTCGACCCAGCCTACACATGGGGTGGTTAGGGACTCGATCCAGGTCGGTAGTATGAATGTCCATGTTCAGCATACATAGGGAATTGGTGATATGCATCAGTGGTGGATTGGGCCACAGTAGCTGATGACGTCGATGCCCCTGGGCATACATCCTCTTCGGCTTGTACCCAACGCCGGCATCGAGTTAGATGGACTGGAGCTAGTGGCACAGGTACATGGCTTACCTGCTCCTTAGCCAGTAATATTGGGTGGCGACACTGACGCGGCCTGGTGGGAGCCCTTGCTGGGAGTCCTTGGAATGGGACTCTGACCAGGTTGGCCTGGACATACCTTACCTTGTTGGAATTGTGTATGGATTTGTTGAGATGTTCTAGAGAGAGGCTCTTGAAACAGTTATATGATAGAGTGGGGAGCAGTGGCTCCTTGCGCGGCCCTCGGGGGTGGCGTTGATGATGAGATGCAGATGCCTCTAAATCTAGGCAGGCCATATCCTGAATTGGGATAATAACTTCCTCCTTGTACTGCTATACTAGGTCATTGATCACCTTTAATTGGATGAACTCTGAGGGAGAAAAGGGGAGAAGGCGCCCATTGGTCTTGGTAGTTGAGCCCATCATAGAAGAGGCAGAACCGCATGGGACTACTGCACTGGTACTGCCCCTACCCCTGCGTCGGTGGGCAGGTGGTGATCGAGATCCGGGTGCAGTAGCTTGGTTCCTGAAAGCAAGGAGATTAAGTCATCAGTACTTAAGGAAAAAGGGAATCGACGACTAGTGCCCCAGCACTATTCTGTCTTCCATGATTGGTAAGGGGGATCCATGCTGACAACGTCGTAGATCGGGATGCCCAACGTTCTACTGCCCCATCTTCTAGTGAGTTTCACGCCAAGACCACTATTTTCATGGTGGTACCCGACCCTAGATATTTGAATCCAGTGACACACTAATCCACTAATGTCTCGAACACGACGAATCTCCATATTGAGGAGAAGATATTCACATCAGGTTCACCATTTCTATTTCTGACGCTTTCGTCGGGGCACGCATGTCTGTCTTTTTAGGGGATGAAAAGCGTAGTTTTGTTTCCCTGCATTCCCACTTTCCAAAGGTAGGCTACATTAGTTGCTTGTTCAGGGACACTTTCTCCTTGATTGAAATGAGATAATGGGATTTCGGTTCTTCCTTCCATAGATTCCTCCTCAGAACTCATCACCTATTCTGGGTCTCCCTTATAGATTTAAGACGTTTTTCACGAAACTCTTCCTAGTGCCATATATTCATGGACACCAGTTAATTAAACTGCTTCCCTTAGGATATTCCAAAGGTTCCGGTCAGGGCAACAACCTTCGGTCAGGGGAGTAGTCACGTTGGACATCATTGGCGTGTCTGGATGCTGGGACACTAGCGCATCGGGGTTTCTTCCCCTTATTATAGGGATTCTTGGGGGCACAGAAGCCCGAGGCATCCCACGTCAAATGCGGGGAATTTTATTCCATAGGCATGTATATAAGGTTTTCACTTATTTCATTGATTTTATATAGTCATTATCAAACAATTTTGATAATTATATTTTTACAAAAAATAAATATGTTACAAAGAATATTTAGTCACACTTGGCCCACATAATTTAAAAATAATTTTTACCACTTTTATATAATTTATTTTACAATATTAACTTAATTTTTGAAATCATCATATCAAAATTATCTTACGTTGATTGTTTTTTATTTTTTTTGAAAAGTTTCTTTTATTATGATAAATAGTAAAAATTGCTATTTCTTATTAAAAACATCCCTTTTTTAAAAAATTTTAAAAATACTTGTTTTATTTTAATATTTTTTAAAAAATAAAATTAGTTTAATTATATATTTATTAATACAAATGATGTCATTCGAATAAATTTTATAAAAAATTTTAATATAAAAACTTTGAATGTTTTGAAAGTTTTTACTTTGGAAAGCAATGTCATCTCTTGAGGGATTTTTCTCAGAGAGGTGAAGTTATAGTGAGCAGTATTTCCACCAAAGATAGTGTGACAGACCCCTTGTCTAAAGCCTTGACTCAGTGGAAATGTGATCATCATGTGAGGTCTAGGAGACTGAAAGTTGTAGGTAGTTGCCTCTAATCTAAGTGGGAGTTTGTAAGTGTTGGTTTCCTAGAACCAAATGGTTTTACTTTGATTAGATGGATATTTAATGTGTTATTACATATTGTTCATTGTTCTGTATGATTATGATGTAATAATGTCCTAGAGTATTTTTTTCATTGATAAGGTTATGGAAGTTCCATGCTATGATGAGATCCTTGAAATGATATAAAAATATTCTTAAATATAGTTCTGTTGTTGGATGATAGGCTATGATGGGACACATAGAATGCAGACCGTCAGGTGTGAGTACTCATAAGCAGATGAGACTTCCTATGATGAAGTTTTCACTTGGTAATCTCCAAGAAAAAAGATTATAAGAATAGACTAGCTAGTAGGAATTCCACATGTTTTGGTGTCATCGGGTATTTCTATCTGCGAGCGTGTGTAATTATTATTACACTTTAAGATTATCATTAATATGTTTCATGACTTACACACTTTGATTTACCGACAAAAATTATCACGTAGACAGTTGGCGGGATGTATGGTACGTTAGGTGCATAACGAGTGGCATGTTATTAATGGATAAGTTGAGGAAAGATTTGCCCCTTCCATTTATGGAAGTTCACATCTCGGGCCTTTGATTGAAAAAGAACCATCACGCGCAATTCCATGGCCATGGTGTAACGACGAGATTATTTCAGGTAGTCAAAGAATGACATATCAAGCATAAAAGTTTATGACATAGTCATAAAACCTGCTTGATAAGATATTGAGAAAAAGGTATTATATTACATATTGAGCGTTCGTATGTGGATGTCATTGTTATGACTTTACGTTCTTTCTCTTGTGTGCCTTGACCTGTTGCTAGATAGTACTCTTGGACTTTAGAAAAGCCCGCCTAATGCCAATGAGAAAAATCATTGGGGGTCACATACTAAGTGTTTTTGGTGTTATCAGTTAAATTCTATTCAAATTTAATTAATGAAATAAATATTATTCTCAAGACTATGGAATAATTTTATTCAAGTTAAAATTATTTCTTAAATTTTAAAAAAAATTATTTTATTGAACATATAATAAATATTTATTTTTTAGTTTGTAAATAAGATATTTATTTAAAATAATAATTTATTTTTTTATTTATTCGTATTTTCTATAAATGGAAGTGGAGTTTGAGTGGACCAAGGTCGGTCCAATAGTAAAATAATTATTTGCAAGATGGTATATAATTATTTAACTAGTTGGCACAAATTAAAATAAAAGTGCTATTATTTTGTAATGTGGAATTTTATTTATAATTCCTTTTTGCCAAGTTGGCACACCATAAATAATAACGTAGTATTATTATTAAATGAATGGGTTTCTTCTAAGTTGATGAATGTTTTTAATTGTTGGTATGCAATTAAATATTGTAACTAAAATTCCACATATATAAATAGGAAAGTATGCCTATTGTGCCATTCCCCACCCCACATGCCAGGTGAATTGAGAATTGTTGAGCCAAACTATTTCACTCTTGAATACTATTATCTCCCCTCTCAAGAACGAGAGACGTTCTTCATGGATGAAGAACAAGCGATCAAGAACGACTGACAGAAGACACTTGATTTTCCTTGCTAGAACCTAGAGAACGAGTGCTGTCGATCAAAGGCCATCAGAGAACATGTGGATCACCTCTAGAGGGATTATAGTTTCGATCCTTACAAGAACAAAAAAATAGTTTGGAAGGGTCATTCCAGGTGATCAACATCATCAATGAATAAAAATACCAAAGATCTAGGTATTATTTTTCTTTATGAAATTAATTAAATTAATTATAAACATGATGTGCAATATCTTCTCTAAAGGTTTTGGGCCTCTTTCTTCCTTATCTAAATCTTTGATTATATTCTTTGAAGACTGAAATTCATCATCGTATTGATCCCAGAATAATCATTGATCATTGTAAAAATCAAAATTGGGAGACGTATTTTTTATGATCATATTTGAAAAGGAATGTATAGGCATTCACTTTCTTGATTAATTTTGAAGTTATTAATTTTTCCATGAATAATTCACTTTGCTATGATCAATAAAAATTACATTTATCTTAAATATATATATATACTTGATCATGAATATGCTCTCTAAATCATTTTCCATTGGAATGATTAGACTTATTGGGTGGTTCACATTATCGGGATTTCTCATGATCTATATAAATGAGACAAATGTATAGTGTCCGGAAATTTTTATAATTTTCAATGAATGGTATGATTATTGTACCTATCTAGAGGTATTTTGATCCCATGTGTTATGTTACCTATGATTATACATTTGGATTGTATAGTTTTAATTATAATTCTAAGGAAATGATAACATATATAATGTCTGATATTTTAAATGATATATCTCTTGTTATATATGAAAATGATTTCTTTAGAAACATATTAACCTTATATATTTGGTCTTGGAATCCACTAGTTTTTATTCTAAAAAATCACATTTTATTATGTTTCATAATGTTTAATTATGTTTATCTATGTTTAGTTGTTATTTCCTATAAGGTTAATCTATTCTATTAGTGTTTTTTTATACAATACAAGATAGAAAATGTTTTCTAAGTATAAGTCACCATTGAGGAAAAGTCATCATTGAGGTTGACTCACTGTCAAGGTGGACTCACTATAAGACCTACCGATGATATGTCTCACTCCAAGATGTCTCACTATCAGCTCACATACAAAAATATGGAAAATGATAAGAAGTTGATATCAGTCACTGATTCCTAAACTACCAATAATTATGTCACCATTACATTGATCTATAAACATCTTTTCAGAATTTTGACTTGGGTTGAGTAACCAATGAAGCCTTGTTATCAAGGACATGAGTCAGCCACAACTCGAGCTACCAACAGAATTACATACCAATGTTCAAAATTTTGGATAATTATTATCCATCGATAGATGAAATATCGTCAAGAGGACCTACCACCAAAATGACTTATCGATATCTGACTCACATTCAATTCAACCGACTGACAGAGCAACCTACCAATCCTAACTCGCCATTACTAAGATACCAATCCAGATATTCCGTCATTTCATACTATGATATTTAAATTCAAAAGTACCTCTAAATGGTCATATATATGAAAAATATTACTCATTATTATATTAATTAATATCAATATTTTGTAGAAAAACTTTATTAGATATCAGAGACAATTATGAGGTACGACAATCAAGAGAACATGCTTCTTGATAGGTGGCGAGTATAAATGAATTACATGATCAAAATTAAAATAAATGTTAAGATAACTTCTCATGAAACATATAAAAACAATAACTACTTATAGAATAAAGAGAAAGAAATTACTAAGAGATTGAACATAATATCATCTACAACATCAAGAGAAAAGTGTAGAATATCCATTGAACATATCATTACCTCATTAGAAGAGAAATATAGAATCTCCCACAATAGTATATTTTGCTGGCTATTTCTAGATATAAACTTGAGCTTCATTTCAACAAAACATTCAATAGTCATGAGATAAATAAACAAAAACATAGAGTTCTATAACTATCTTCTCATTATTTACGCTCTAAATGTGAATTTTTTACTTTTTACATAGTGTGTGTAAATATGATTTATAAAAAAAGTATTAATCTTATGCCAAACAAGAATATATATTTATATATTCACAAAACTATATTTTTACACCTTATACTCCCACATATGACAATGTATGAGTTCCATGCAAGGCTTGTTGTAGTTTTCACCCTCTTTAAAACTGTGGAAGATGCCTGTAGACTTTGGTAGTCATGTCTACTATTATGTACACTAATCCAAGGTTTGTATCAGATTTATTTTTATATTTATCATATGGAATTTGATCACCAATTGGTGAGGAATATGTCTTATCTAGATACTAAACCTATTATTTTAATTTTGATGTTCTTTTCGTATTTATGTTTTCACTACTTCAACTTGTCATAGATTAAATCGTTTCATTAAATTTGATAGTTAATTAAATATAGTTTTTATATTAGGATTTTTTAGTAGATTTACTAAAAAAGTAAAAAATAACTAATATTGTTTTAATGGAGAACTGATCACTCTTTGATAAATAATTAAAACATCCAAATATTTTACAAATAACTCATTTTCTTAACTGGGATGTTTTATTTTAAATAAGGGGACTTTTATATAATTTATTTATTATATAAATTTTTATAGGAACTCAATTCAACATTATCTTGAGTGTCCTATTGGGACAAACATTTTGTATTAGGGCAGTTAAATACCTTTTCCAATAACTTTTCAACTAAGATTTTATTTCTATTTTTAATTCCCTATAAATTTATCTTAGCTCAAAATTTTTATTTCTTTTATATTTTTTTAAATTGATAATAGACAGGATGGTGTTGATACCAACAAAAAACCCTACATTAATCTTAAAAACAATTATATATTGAAAATAAAAATGAATATTAATTTATAAGGCAAGGGATTTAAAATATCATCTCTTATAGATGATGGATATAATATTCCTACTATTTCTAAAAACACATGGAATGATGGAACTAAGGATACATATAATAATAATCATAAGTCTATTAATTATATATATTATTTTAGAGACCCAAAGCCTGATGTACATGAACATTACATTACTTTTTCGGAATACTTAGTACATAACAAAAACACACACACAAGGATCATAATAGTTTAGTGTCTTTGAAAACTCGGAACGTAATCTTCTAATCGTGGTGAAAGATCTTCAACATCTCCCATAAAGATCTTCCTTTTTTCTACCTAAAACCTTTCTTTATATCCTGGGGAAAATAAAACATAAAAGGGCGAGCTCAAATGCTCAGTAAGGGTAAACAAAATAAATATAAATCTCATCGTATACACAAGCACATAACTTTTGGAAATCTTAACCTGCAAAAGAGATCATAATTTCATAACATGGGATAAATCATGGAAGTGAAATGTAATCACAATAATCATAACTTAAAACATGAAACTTTGTGTCATACACACATAATCATAGATAATCATTTCTTGTTATTCAAGACTCATTGCCAAGACTATCTTAGTGGACAAAGTCCCTTTCTGAACCGAGTCACCCTCGTTCCAGTCCTGTTTCACTGAACCGGTATAACCTACCGTTCCAGCCCTGTCTATCTCATGAGATATAAAATCTTTACCCAATGCATTGGAGGGAGATATAGGTCCCACCCACCTCATAATGATACTATTATTATGTGTGCCACAAAATCTTAAAACATACATCATTGCATAACCCATGTAATAAAAATGGGAATCTTAAACATCATGACATCATAAAACAATTCATATATGATAAAGGAATTCATAAAAATAATTCCATCACAACATAATCAAATCAATATAATAATAGGGATAAAAACAGAACCCTTTATTATCTTAGATGGAAAATAATTTTGATAAAACACTTGAACTTCATTCTTGAGGAAAATATCCTTTCTACTTCAAAAACACTTTTCCTTTCTTAACATGTCATACAATTTTAAAATAAATGAATTTGATTAAAAATAAGCTTGAAAACTTGTAAAGGAAGCTTCTTGGAAATAATTTTTTAAAAATCCATTCATGCCGTATAAGTTAAAAAAACATTCTTCGTACTTTTGTCGGAAAAGTCGAAAAGTACCTCGTACGAAAAATGACAAAAGATTCCTTTCATATCTTTTACAAAAACTCATCGAAGGGTAAAATTGGATATAAACTATTGTAGAAGGATGGAAATAATATTACATATTGAGGGAACATGTATGTGTATGATAAAATACACCCCAGTAAATACCAAAGTAAAAACAATCTCGGATAAAAATGAGATTGTGATATTTCCCTTACCTTAGGTCCGATTTGCTTTGTACGTGTCCGAAGCTCCTGTATAATGGTTTAAATAATGTTATTGACTTATTCCAGAATCATATTAATTGTTATTATATCATATATGGTCCACTTATGACTTTATATTACCCGTTATTTTGTAAATTCATGTTAAAGTAGCGTTTTGGGTAAAATCGTCTCATTTGTCGTTCATGTTTTTAACTTGTAATTATTAATATGATTACTTGGATCATGATTACTTATATCCAGAATGTAAAACATGATTTATATATAATATATATTCAGAATATATATATATATATATATATATATAATATCGATAAATGGAATGAAAAACACCGTTCATGGAGACGGTAGTCCGTACGTACGCATGAACGCTGTTTTCGTTTCCTTATTGAAGTGAATGGAATTAAGTAGATGACATACATATAAATTTACATAAATCCAATATCATTATTATGTCATATATTTCATTATTACTTATTATATATACTTTATAATCATTCATGAATGGTTAATCATTGAGAATGAATCTCATCGCGTCGTGGAGACGGTAGTCCGTACGTACGCACGAGCGATGATATCGTTCCCATGGTCGTGGAATTGTGTTGAAGTGTATGTAGACTATTTCAGTATCAAGATAAATTTATAATAATCATATATAGTTACTCATTACACCATTATAACCATCCTATTAAGGTGGTGGTGGAAAATAGATTACACCACGGCGTGGAGACGGTATTCCGTACGTACGCACGCGCGGTGATTTCATTTTTCCATAGGATGGATAGAAGGTGAATTAGGGTTGTTTCATATTTATAATAACATATCAGTATGTAATTAATACTTATTTTATTACTTTGTCATGAAACAACTAAAGAAGAAGAAGTTGAAGAAGAAAGAAATTGAAAAGATCAGTAATGGATATTACCTCTTCTTTGAAACGCCTCTTTGAATCCTCCACTTAGGGAACTAAGATTGGACTTTGAAGAAGACCAGGACCTCTAGGATTATTCTAGGGAAGTGGAGAAGGTATTTTGTCAGGGGTTGGCCGAGCTTGAGTGCTCAAATTGGTGTGAGGAGGAGGGGGAGGAGGTGTCCTTTTATAAGGGAGGAGAGGGGCACCTTAGGAATATCTCAAAATATTATTTTATATTAAAGTCAAAATCAGTTTATAATGGTTCCAAAGGGTCTTATTTCGAAGCTAAAGTGGGGATGGGTAGAAATCCTATCAACCAATAGGATTTAGACAAGTTTAGGTTATTATTTTAACCATATCAATTAGATTTAACTCTAAGTTAAATAATTTAACTTTTACCGTGTCTTTTTGTTTTCTTACACTATATGGTTAATACACTTACTATAACATGCCAAACGAACCCCAAATTGTTTATTATTAATATATATATCCTTATCTAAGTCATTTGGACGAACCTTAGATTTTTAGGAATAAAATAACAATTAATAATATTTTATTTTATTTAAAAACTATTTTGTGTCAATTTTGACACTATTTGATATATTATTTTTTTGAAAGTCATAACAGAATTATATGTTCGAACCAAGTTGATTAAATAAACACTAATATATCATAGTAACCTAGAAATTTAGTGTAATTCATAAAAAGTCTCAAATTACATTTATTTGAGCATTTATATCATCAATTATGTTAACATTTCCTTAAAAGGGTAATTACTGCATCATCGTTGTGTCATAAATAAATTAATTTATTTAAAGTATAAAAATTATAAATAAAATATCATTATGTAGGAAATCTTTTTATCTTTCTAATGAATATTTATAGTCGAATTTATCTTATTTATAACCCCATATTAAAAATGTTTTAGTTATTAAACTTTGATTTTAACTATTTTAACTATTCATTAAATAAAATAATATTAAATGTCATAATCTTATCCAAGTGGACCTAAATGGTCATATTATATTCATAAGGTTGTTTTTGGTCGAATTAAACTTATCCAATAGAATTAGGACATGTGTTAGGGTAATAGTAATATCATATTTACCCTTAGTTACCCTATTTACTATTAACCGCGGTAAAAAACAAGTAAAAAGTTACTATTCACCAAAAATTATTTTTATCTCATTGAACCACATTTTACTTACTGATATCAACTGTGTCTGTCGGATTTTCGAAATTCCATTCACAGAAGTGGTAAAATTAAGTTTTATGCAAAATTCAGTTTTTAACCTACCACTTAGTGGTTTCACTATTCATCAAAAATTGAAGTTTTTCAGAAAAATGCCAAAATTTCACCCTAAGCTATAATTGATATTCCGAATTCAAAAATGATTTTCTATTTTAAAAAATTCCCAACATATAAGTTGCATTAATTAATTTTATAATTAATTTCCGCTGTCACAACAAATAGCGTGTTTTTAAGAGATAATAACTATCAAAAGATTGACACTTGTTTATAACTGGTTTAAATGTGAAATTACATCCAATGACCAACATTGTATTAAATTGTAAAAATATATTCTAAATATACTTTAAAACCACTCAAATTAATAATTTATCACTATTAATTATTTCGATTAAAAAAGTTGTTTTTTAATTAAAATTTAGTAATTTTCACTATTCATCAGAATATAAAAGTTATCCGAAAAGTACCAAAATTTAACCTTAGGCTAAATTCGATACTTTGAATCCATAAATGAAGTCCATTTTGAAAAATAAAATTTAAAAAATTTCAAAAAGTGGTTATTACTATTCATAACGGCTTGTTTTAATAATATCTTAATAGCATATCGTTGTTTAGTGAAACTCGGTATTGCGTACTACACACGCTATCAAGGAAGGTCGCGATTGCGTGTAATGAAAGGAAAGTCAAGGATGCGTGTTGTGCAAGATCCTTTTGGTGTAGCGTACAACACAAGACATTAATGAAATTAAAAATAATATTTTTCATAAAATCTCGGGGTGTTACATTCTACCCCCCTTAAAATAAATTTTGCCCTCGAAATTCGTCGGGGTTATAAATGGTTTACTATTCGAAAGTTTCTTTAATCAAAACCCACATTGTAAAAAGGAATACCAAAACCAATCTTTAAAAACAAAATTATGAAATGTAACAGTTACCCAAATAAACTAATCACTGGGTTTCCACATAGGTGAAAATATGGATATGGAAGAAAAATCTAACCATCATGTTCTGATGGAGAGTGGTAGAGAACATGGCTATGTAAAAGTCAACAATCACAAATCCATAAATTTGTGATGATCTAAGGTATCATCTGATTAATCAGATATAAGAGCACTAGGATAACATTTTTGGTTTTCAAGATCGTTTCCCTAAAGTTGAATAATTTGAATTAGAATAAATACTTACTTTATTTTGGTACAATCTCACTATTGTTCATGCCTTTAACAATTTCCACTTCATCTCTTAAGTAAATGAAGTTTAATTTGTTATTCGTGAAGGGTTAGCAGATCATGTGATAGAATGATGGGTCATTCCATCTGTCTCAAAAGGTTAGAAAAGTTATCAAAAAATACATAAGTCCATCTATAGTGAGATTAATGATATATGGTTCCTAAAATGAACTTATACTTCATATATCATACTGCTTAATATAATAAAACTAGTTTCTACTAAACAGGGACTTCCTGTAGGCCAGTGGTAGGCGATAAAGGCCAGTCGCACTTCGGTTGTGGGTTCGATTCCCACATCCGTGTCCAACGCGATGGGCTGTCGCCCGTCCAGCAGGTTGTCCTTTTTCTAAAACTACATTACTATAACATCTCATCAATAATATCGAAAATCTTCTATCCTTAAACAATACTAACTTATGTCCAACATAATCCATTCTAATCTTTAGTCTTATCCATAATACTGCAGTCCACTCTCATAATATAGTGAAAATGATTACCAGAGATTTAATACCATCGTTGATCCCCATATATCATAAGATATGTCTTGTTGGTCACATTCCAAACATTCAAAGGCCTTAATCAAGTATTTTCTTGAATACCCATTGGACCTTAGTGAAAGCATGTATGCAGTTAAAAGTTAACACCTTCCACATACCAAAATCCTCAAAATTCTATATACTCAAACCATGATATCACTTAGTCCTTATATCAATCATGAACTCATGGATACAATCAAACATCTCATTATCGTCTTATCCCTTCATTATGATCATATCATCTACATTCCAAAAATACCTGAATAACCTTTCACGGATACTGGTACCATTAATCATACACTTTCAAAACTCAAGGAAAGACAACAGTGTAACAATCCTTAGATGTCTCTTTATTCCATAGTACCATGAGATTACTTAAACAACATTACACATGATAAACATGTAATCATTCCACTACATTCTTAAACCATTGACCGAGCTTCAACAATTCTTTCATCTAACATATCAATTGTAGTCTCTTCATCATCATCCACATAAATACTACCCATACGACCATACTGATTCTCTTCATGAGACTTTCCCTTAGGGCATTGGTTTGCATAATGCCCGTACATTCCACATTTAAAACATTTAACCATTGTTGATGTCGTAGCAATACCATTATCCTCATCCCTGGTGTTGCACTTACTTGCTTTGTGTCCTTCTTTTCCACACCCAAAGCATCTTCCAGTTCCTTTGAAACCTTCTCCTTGATGCCTCTTCCCACATGATTTACATAGGGGAAATTGAACTTTCTTTCCTCTATGATCATCATGAAACTCCATCTTTCTCTTATTAGCCGAGTCAGGAAACTTACCAAATTTTACTTTATTGATCATATTATGAGATTGCTGATTCGTCATAATAATGATTTTTGGACTTCCAAATCCCATTTCATTTGGTTTCTCATGAAAAATATCATTCCATTGTCCATCATATCCTCCATTATCGTGAATCACCTTGTTTCCAGCCATTTTCTAAAACCCAAAAAGAATAGTGTGAGAGGGAAAAATCATAATAAAGGGGGAGTACCCTTAATATCTAACATCTTAGGTTAAATTCTAAGATCGTTATCGTAGTTCTAGTACAATATCCTATACGTATACTTATCCTTAGAGACATCCCTAGACATACCTTAGAAATATCTCTAGGGATCTCACTAACGTTCTCACATCCTAGTTTCCAAAGGTTGACTAAACCTTTCCTCTGATACCAACTGTAGAGACCCGAAGCCTGATGTACATGAACATTACATTACTTTTGCGGAATACTTAGTACATAACAAAAACACACACAAAAGGATCGTAATAGTTTAGTGTCTTTGGAAACTCGGAACGTATTCTTCTAATCGTGGTGAAAGATCTTCAACATCTCCCATAAAGATCTTCCTTTTTTTTACCTAAAACCTTTCTTTATATCCTGGGTAAAAGAAAACATAAAAGGGTGAGCTCAAATGCTCAGTAAGGGTAAACAAAATAAATATAAATCTCATCGTATACACAAGCACATAACTTTTGGAAATCTTAACCTGCAAAAGAGATCATAATTTCATAACATGGGATAAATCATGGCAGTGAAATGTAATCACAATAATCATAACTTAAAACATGAAACTTTTTGGCATACACACATAATCATAGAGAATCTTTTCTTGTTAGTCAAGACTCATTGCCAAGACTATCTTAGTGGACAAAGTCCCTTTCTGAACCGAGTCACCCTCGTTCCAGTCCTGTTTCACTGAACCGGTATAACCTACCGTTCCAGCCCTGTCTATCTCATGAGATATAAAATCTTTACCCAATGCATTGGAGGGAGATATAGGTCTCACCCATCTCATAATGATACCATTCTTATGTGTGCCACAAAATCTTAAAACATACATCATTGCATAACCCATGTAATAAAAATGGGAATCTTAAACATCATGACATCATAAAACAATTCATATATGATAAAGGAATTCATAAAAATAATTCCATCACAACATAATAAAATCAATGTAATAATAGGGATAAAAACAGAACCCTTTATTATCTTAGATGGAAAATAATTTTGATAAAACACTTGAACTTCATTCTTGAGGAAAATATCCTTTCTACTTCAAAAACACTTTTCCTTTCTTAACATGTCATAGAATTTTAAACTAAAAGAAGTTGATTAAAAATAATCTTGAAAACTTGTAAAGGAAGCTTCTTGGAAATAATTTTTTTAAAATCCATTCATGCCGTATAAGTTAAAAAAACATTCTTCGTACTTTTGTCGGAAAAGTCAAAAAGTACCTCGTACGAAAAATGACAAAAGATTCCTTACATATCTTTTACAAAAACTCATCGAAGGGTAAAATTGGATATAAACTATTGTAGAGGGATGGAAATAATATTACATATTGAGGTAACATGGATTTGGATGATAAAATACACCCCAGTAAATACCAAAGTAAAAACAATCTCGGATAAAAATGAGATTGTGATATTTCCCTTACCTTAGGTACGATTTGCATTGTACGTGTCCGAAGCTCCTGTATAATGGTTTAAATAATGTAATTGACTTCTTCAAGAATAATATTCATTGTTCTTATATCATATATGGTCCACTTATGACTTTATATTACCCTTTCTTTTGTAAATTCATGTTAAAGTAGCGTTTTGGGTAAAATCGTCTCATTTGTCGTTCGTGTTTTTAACTTGTAATTATTAATATGATTACTTGGATCATGATTACTTATATCCAGAATGTAAAACATGATTTATATATAATATATATTCAGAATATATATATATATATATATATATATATAATATCGATAAATGGAATGAAATACACCGTTCATGGAGACGGTAGTCCGGACGTACGCATGAACGCTGTTTTCGTTTCCTTTTGAAGTGAATGGAATTAAGTAGATGACATACATATAAATTTACATAAATCCAGTATCATTATTATGTCATATATTTCATTAGTACTTATTATATATACTTTATAATCATTCATGAATGGTTAATCATTGAGAATGAATCTCATCGCGTCGTGGAGACGGTAGTCCGTACGTACACACGAGCGATGATATCGTTCCCATGGTCGTGGAATTGTGTTTAATTATATGTAGACTATTTTAGTATCAATATAACTTTATAATAATCATATATAGTTACTCATTACACCATTATACCCATCCTATTAAGGTGGTGGTGGAAAATAGATTACACCACGGCGTGGAGACGGTATTCCGTGCGTACGCACGCGTGGTGATTTCATTTTTCTGTAGGATGGATAGAAGGTGAATTAGGGTTGTTTCATATTTATAATAACATATAAGTATGTAATTAATACTGATGTTATTACTTTGTCATGAAACAACTAAATAAGAAGAAGTTGAAGAAGAAAGAAATTGAAAAGATCGGTAATGGATATTACCTCTTCTTTGAAATGCCTCTTTGAATCCTCCACTTAGGGAACTAAGATTGGTCTTTGAAGAAGACCAGGACCTATAGGATTATTCTAGGGAAGTGGAGAAGGTATTTTGTCAGGGGTTGGCCGAGCTTGAGTGCTCAAATTTGTGTGAGGAGGAGGGGGAGGAGGTGTCCTTTTATAAGGGAGGAGAGGGGCACCTTAGGAATATCTCAAAATATTATTTTATATTAAAGTCAAAATCAGTTTATAATGGTTCCAAAGGGTCTTATTTCGAAGCTAAAGTGGGTATGGGTAGAAATACTATCAACCAATAGGATTTAGACAAGTTTAGGTTATTATTTTAACCGTATCAATTAGATTTAACTCTAAGCTAAATAATTTAACTTTTACCGTGTCTTTTTGTTTTCTTACACTATATGGTTAATACACTTACTATAACATGCCAAAAGAACCCCAAATTGTTTATTATTAATATATATATCCTTATCTAAGTCATTTTGCAGAACCAAAAATTTTTAGGAATAAAATAACAATTAATAATATAATATTTGATTTAAAAACTATTTTGTGTCAATTTTGACACTATTTGATATATGATTTTTTTGAAAGTCATAACCGAATTATATGTTCAAACCAAGTTTATTAAATCAACACTAATATATCATAGTAACCTAGAAAATTAGTGGAATTCATAAAAGGTCTCAAATTACATTTATTTGAGCATTTATAACATCAATTATGTTAACATTTCCTTAAAAGGGTAATTACTGCATCATCGTTGTGTCATAAATAAATTAATTTATTTAAAGTCTAAAAATTATAAATAAACTATCATTATGTAGGAAAGATTTTTATCTTTCTAATTAATATTTATAGTCGAATTTATCTTATGTATAACCCCATATTAAAAATGTTTTAGTTATTAAACTTTGATTTTAACTATTTTAACTATTCATTAAATAAAATAATATTAAATGTCATAATCTTATCCAAGTGGACCTAAATGGTCATATTATATTTATAAGGTTGTTTTTGGTCGAATTACACTTATCCAATAGAATTAGGACATGTGTTAGGGTAATAGTAATATCATATTTACCCTTAGTTACCCTATTTACTATTAACCGCGGTAAAAAAAAAGTAAAAAGTTACTATTCACCAAAATTATTTCTATCTCATTGAACCACATTTTACTTACTGATATCAACCGTTTCTGTTGGATTTTCGAAATTCCATTCACAGAAGCGGTAAAATTAAGTTTTATGCAAAATTCAGTTTTTAACCTACCACTTAGTGGTTTCACTATTCATCAAAAATTGAAGTTTTTCAGAAAAATGCCAAAATTTCACCCTAAGCTATAATTGATATTCCGAATTCAAAAATGATTTCTATTTTACAAAATTCCCAACATATAAGTTGCATTAATTAATTTTATAATTAATTTCTGTTGTCACAACAAATAGCGTGTTTTTAAGAGATAATAACTATCAAAAGATTGACACTTGTTTATAACTGGTTTAAATGTGAAATTACATCCAATGACCAACATTGTATTAAATTATAAAAATATATTCTAAATATACTTTAAAACCACTCAAATTAATAATTTATCACTATTAATTATTTCGATTAAAAAAGTTGTTTTTTAATTAAAATTTAGTAATTTTCACTATTCATCAGAATATAAAAGTTATCTGAAAAGTACCAAAATTTCACCTTAGGCTAAATTCGATACTCCGAATCCATAAATGAAGTCCATTTTGAAAAATAAAATTTACAAAATTTCAAAAAGTGGTTATTACTATTCATAACGGCTAGTTTTAATAATATCTTAATAGCATATCGTTGTTTAGTGAAACTCGGTATTACGTACTACACACGCTGTCAAGGAAGGTCGCGATTACATGCAATGAAAGGAAAGTCAAGGATGCGTGTTGTGCAAGCTCCTTTTGGTGTAGCGTACAACACAAGACATTAATGAAATTAAAAAGAATATTTTTCATAAAATCTCGGGGTGTTACAATTATCCTAGTGGTCCTCGCACCCCAGCTTACTCAGGAAAAAATCCTCCCCGCCCCACCACCAGTACAGCCAAAGGTCCTCCTCATGCTGAAAATATACAATGTCCCAAAGAACAATCCCGAGGTAGGAGGGTGGGTCATCATATCTATAAAAAGAGTGATGAGAAGATTCAAACTCTGGTCAGACCAGTCTTCTTCTCAAATTCCGAGGTGGAATATGACTTAGTGATGGAACCCTCACCAAGATCCTCTGTGTCAAGGGTCGGGGAAGGAACAAGGTGCATCAGCCTCATACTTCTAGAATGTGTGGTTAATCAGATTCCCACCTCCATCTGTAGGTATATCCCGAAGGATGAAAATTGGGAAACTCCATGGGTTTCAGACATGAAATTTCAACCATCTTCACTGGAAGCACTCTCTACCTCAACCAGAGATCACTGGGAGCTATTCTAGGGACCAATGGTGGACGAGTAGTGGTGTGGTCCATCTTCAGCATCCATAGTCCTTGTGCCGAAAACCGCAGTTGTTATCCCATCTTACTGTGATGTGGTGGATAAGTCACTACACTCTTCGTAGTATAGCTCGAGATGTGGTGGTTTTTCAGCTCGCTTGTTGTATTCTCCGTCGACTAGCCTACCATCTCAGTGGTCTGCTTCATTACCGCTACCAGCTCCCCACCAAACTCCATTTGACATGTGGGGAAATGAAGGTCCCGACCCTAAATCTAGAACAAGGAGCTTTTTGGATATTCTTGTAGAAAAACATTTCCCAGAGATGATTTGTCCAGTTGCAACACCAAATTTTAGTGCACTGAAATCGATCACCCAAGAAGAGGTCGAGTGTTTTCACTAGACCCTCCGGGCAACTCATTTCTTTCTTCATCATCATCATGTGGCGAACCCCAAGAGTCAAGCGCACTTCGAAGACATCGGCCAACAATTCTGTGGGTTGATTTGGCCACACTCCTTGTGGCCCAGCACCCTGATTCACCAAGTCGCTATAGGACCCTCCAACAATGATGCGTCTAGAACTTTAAAGTGCTCCGTAGGATAATCAAAAAGGCTTCTACTCATGTGAAAATCCATTTTTGGGGGCAGTATGCGACCCTCCAATTCAGTTCCATCTGGAACCAAATAGATTTGATGGGTGACATAGAGAATATGCCTCTAGGTAAGTTCACATTTAACATGGTCAACTTGCCGATGGTGATAATGAGCTAGATATTCTTGGAGAGAACCTCCCCCCGAGGGAGTTTCACACCTTTTAGACCCATTAGGAAGGATAACTCATCAATAAAGGAATCTATTGGGTCTTTCAGTGCCCACCTAGGCATTGGTCCTCACCCGAAATACCAACAAGGGTTAGGAGAACCTCAAAGCAATTAAACCCTTCAACTCATATGTCTTAGTCTAGAATGTGGAAGATGATCCTAAAAAAAGTCACGTTACATCAGAAAATCACTGATCAAAAGAATATGGTTGACGACCTCCTTGCAGAATGCGCTGCGGAGTGATGACAGACTATGGTGATCCTTGGCTGGGGAAGTAGGGGTATTCACAACTCCCCCTCAGTAAATTGCATCCAGGTGACCCCGACCATCCAAACCACGTAGATAGGGATGACACTGGAGCTTACCGCAAGAGTGTGTGATTTGTCTTGACAAATCCCCCTGAACGACGTGACAATCCCCAAGGCCTAGCTCAGGTTCCCCCAATTGTTCCCAATGTCATTCTACCAGCTGATCCACGATCCACTGGGCCTTCTTATCATGTTAAAGAACCATCCAACGTGATGGTGGTTAGGTATCCCTATCAAGACAGGAACCCACACCGAGATGATACAATAGAGGCACTAATTTCTTACCTCGATGCATTAGAGACGCGATAGGTCGCAATCCGGCCTAATGGAAATCCATATTCGGAGTGGATGGATGATATGCTAGCACCCCAGGGTTTCAAAAATCCCACTTTTCCCCCCTAAAATGGGACAAGGGACACACCACAGCACCTATCCCACTTTATCTCAAGGTATATACCCATGTTGGGAACCCCATCACAATAAGAGGCCGCCAAACGTTGATGCTTCATATGGAAATTGGAGGGGCCGTCATTCATTTGGTACAACCATCTCCCCATTGGATTAGTAGCCAGCTGGGAAGACCTCCATAGGAAATTTCCTTACTGGTTTAGTTCCACCACTCGGAAGACAAGTATCGTGGACCTCTTAAAGTGCAATCATAGACCTAATGAGCATGTCGCAGACTTTGTCACCCGGTGGAAAGGGATCACGTACTCCTTTAACATGCCACTAACTCAGAAGAAACTACTGATGATGTGCATAAGGAATGTCAAGATAGAATGGGTCCCCTCTTTGATCACCCAAAACTATCCCGAGGGATTCTAAGACTTCTCCGATAAGGCCCAGCGCATAGAGGAAGTGTTACAATAGGCTAAGTAGGAATATCTTTTGCCTCTTAGAATCCCCACGAGAAGGTCTGCCAGGGTCGAGCCTGCTATAGTGGCTCAAATAGAGGCCCCCAGATACCTAGAGTTTCTACCATTAGATCAGCCTCCATAGCCTCGTAGAGGCCCTCCACCTCAGGTGCAGCCTCTGGCCCAGAAGCGCCCACCTCAGAATCGGTGGTGCCTCTGCGTAATGTGTCACCACCACCTAGGTGAGATAACTAGGCTCCACATCCTCTCAATCCCCTCCAGCCCCTCGACAGGGTCATGATCAAAGGACCCCCTTTCTTGACAGTAGGAACTGAACCTACTCATTCAATGAGGATCAATTCCCCAATTACTTTTGCAGTGCCTTGGAGAAAGGGATTGTACAATTTCTTGAGTGCAGGAGGCCAGAAGAGGAAAACCTCATTGATATCCCTAATTATTTCCTCTATCAGAAAATCCTGGGGAACACCCTCAAACAATGCTATGTGTTAAATGACTGGCTTCAAGACCAGGTAGATAACAACATAGTCTGATTAGGCCCAGCTCTGGCATGGGTGGCTTGTGTCTTTGTGAAGCTAGACAGCAGCAATGACAGTGAAGAAGAGTGGCATCGAGTGTCTATCCACAGGTCCCAGAAGTATGATGACTGGATGGATCATAAATCATTCACTCATTCCCAGGGTGTTATCCATACACTCCTAAACTGACCAGAGAATTTTAAAGCCACATCTACTACATCTACATTGTCGTCTCAACAGTCCCATTCTTAGAAGGGAAAACATCGGCGGCCCAAGGGAAACAAAGTCCCCCATCGATGCCATCGTCATTCCATACTCTTAGCGTTTTCATGCCCCCAGAGATGGTGATTCCTCCCAGAATTCATCAAGTAGTGGATGACTCTTTGAGTTATATTCAAGGGTACCCTCAATTAATACCATAGTGCTGGTAAACCTCTACATGATTCCTGGCGATGAGGAGCACCAGGTGTATCCTCCCTTTGTCCCCAGTTGTTGCCAACATCAGTGGAGTCATGATGATACGTTCCGTTGAAGTGACTCGGTCAGTACCTCCAACTATTCTTTGCATGCTACCGAAACAAGGTAGCAGGCCCAGCACAGAGCTTAGCATGTGCTGCCTCTTCATCTGGTGACATCAGGTCTTCCCTCACTGTCGTTCATGCTGTTGGATCAGGCAGAGCCACCTCGATTACATTGTGTTCAGCAAAGCTTTACTCTAGAATGTTCTCATTCATCAGGCCCTCATTCGGTAGTCACTATGCAGGATTTGAATAGTGAGGAGTGGGATATTCCTTGCACCATTCAGCTGCCTATCCAACCGACAGGGAACACCATACCTCCGGTCATAGAGTATCCTACTATAAGTAAAAGTTCATGCCTTACATAGAATTATGATGTTCTCAAACATCTTCATAGCATTTTATCAATTCTATCTATCATTGAGGCCCTCCACCTATCATCAAATATGTGTGAGGCCCTCACCGAGGCTTTAAGAATCCCTATACAGTTTGAGACAGAGGTAGAAGCTGCAGAAGCCTTCCATAAATAGGCAGTCAAGCACACTGAATGACAAGCCATAATCTTGTTCTATGGAGAAGATGAAGGCTCTCCTAGATAGAGGCACATTCTCCCACTGTACATCACCAGCCAGTCCAATGGCATGGAGTTTCATCGAAGTCTTGTCAACACAGGCTCTAAAATTAACATAATCCTAACACAGACATTGCGAAAACTAGGGTTGTCCAAGGATGATCTAAGTCCCTATGACCTAAGAATCCAAGGTTATGATAGGATGTAATAGACACCAGTCATAAAGATCCACTTGAAGACCTAGTACGGTGGCCTAGTTTCCAGCACCGGGTTTATGGTTGTCTCTTAGGAAACCGCCTACAATGCATTTATTGGAAGTCCATGGATCCACCTTCATGTGGGAGTTCCTTCATTGTGTCACCAATGCCTCAAGTACTCCCTTAATGGACGATTGAACATGATCCAAGGTGATGTGTCACCCTTTACCTCTTGTGAATCCCACTATTTGGATGTCCACTACAATAAGATCAAAGACAAGCAGATTCTTCCTGATAAGGTTGATCATGCCGTGGTTGCGGCCAGCCCGTGGACATATCTAGATGATGCCAACATATTTCCAATCCACTAATTATAGGAAAAAACTTCGGACATGGGACAATGTTTCGTTTTTTCAGGAACAAGGGGGGACACATTCTCATGTCTATGTAACGCTGGAAGATCACCTCATACTCCTACACAAATCTAGCTCAGGTGATCCTAGAGCCTCTTACTCCCATAAGGTATTGGGATGTCCACTGCTTAGAAATAGCAATACATCATAATTACTTTTTAACCAGGCTGTAATTAACCATCTCAACCTGGCACGCCACTATTTCTTCGATATCATTAAGCGTGGCCCCTTGGTCGAAAACCATATGGGATCGAATCAACATCCTTTATCTCTATGGTTTTGGCAGCACATGACTTCCCCGATGTAGTGTTCACTGCCGCTTAGGCTGGTACCAGCCACCCATCAGGTTCCTGATCAAAAAATGAAAAGAATATTCATTTTGTAAAATTATTTTCAAAAATAAAAAATTGGGTATAAATTTATTTTCAATATAATATAATTTTAGTATAACAGTTTTTTCAAAGAATTTATATAAAACATTATTTTGAAAGAAAATAGACTTTTTAACGAAGAGAGAAATAATTTTAGGATTTTTAAAAATATATTTTCATAATCATGTCATTTACCAATGAGTGTAAAAATGGTACCATTCCAAGGATATAACATGAATAAACATAGTATAAGATAGTTAAATAGATTCACTAAGTTATTTATAATCATATTTCATTAATATAAGCGTAATCTTAAATAATCCCGATATATGATGAGATTGTAGAAATAAACTCTTACCATGTTTGTAACTTTAAATCCAAATACCCATTAAAGAATAACATTAAATAAAACATTAAATATCATGAAAATAAATATATACATAATATTAAATTTAATTAGGATGTATATATATTTTCTAAAATAATATAGGTTCATAACCTAACATGTGTTTTATAGAAGGAATATTCAGACAAAATTTCATTACCGATTTGGTAACCTTTCAAATGTAAACCCCATGAAATATAGATCATAAAAGATATATGTAAATAACCATAAATTTGAGCATAATAATAAAATAATACATTAATTGGAAGTATATAGACTACTCAAAATAAACGAGTAGTGAATATGTCACCAGTCTCACTAAAATTAAAGTGAGAATAGAAAACCCATACTTTATGTCTTGAATTTTTTCATTAACATAAAATCCTCCCATATAATAAGTATACATTTATTATAAATCGTAAAAAATAATATTATAATATATCATACCAAATATTATTATATTATAACTTTATATTACCCTTTTAATAATAATTTCATGTTAATGATACCCTTCAGGTAATTTCAGCTTTGTTTTTGGTATATGTTTTGATTTTTTATTCCTGATCCTCACACCTAGATCATGGATTAATAATTCCCTGATTGGAATCTTATTCTTGGAACATAAGGCATATTTTATTTGGAGAAAGAGGCATCCAATGTTTGTCATATAGAGTATCCTAGGATAATTCATGATTAATTAATTTTATGCATAAGGTAAGAGGTTTTGTCTCAATTTCCATTCTATTGATACATATTTTTTAATATGCCCCTATTCACTTTTATATTGTATATATTCTTACCCTTTGATGTATTTAAAATGAATAACTATTTATTCATGAACACATTCATGAATTAACCATCAAATACAGACCCAATGAGAAATAAACAAGTTTCATATTAATTTACTCATATAATGATTATAATCCAAATATATATAGTCAATGAAATTATTTGATCATATCCCCAGTGAATTATAACAAACATTAAATTATATTAACAATGATGAAAAACAATTTAAAATAGAAATGGAAATCTTATTTGAAAAATAAGAAGAAATAACATTTAATTTTTAATACATTTAATTTTAAAAGAAATAATTCATAAAAAAATAATATTAGAAAAATAATTTTAAAGTAGAAAAGAATACATTGAAAAATTATAGAAATTTGAAATGAAATATTCATAAATTATGTGAGATCGGTGTGAACAGTTCCAGTGGTGAGACTGGTGTGAACAATTCAATCGATGAGACCGATGTGAAAAGTTCTATCGGTGAGACTATTGTGAACAGTTTCATCAGTGATACCGATGTGAACAGTTCCATAGGTGAGACATATGTGAATAGTGCCATTGTGTCCTTTTTCCTTTGCCAAATTTTAAGTTCATCAACAATGTTTTGGGAATAGTGAGGGTCCAATGGTGACCTTTTTCCTTTTCCAAATTTCAAGTCCATGAACAATGTTTCCAGAATGGTGAGGTTCCAATGGTGACCTCTTTCCTTTTCCAAATTTGGAGTTCATGAACAGTGTTTGCAGAACGGTGAGGTTCCAATGGCGAGGTTCATGAATAGTGTTTTGACCCTGAGTATCCTGTGTAGGATTCCTCTATTTTATCTATGTACCAAGTATCTCTTGTGAGATAAATTTTATTACATGCTGACCTAGGGAATCCTTTATAGGATCCCTATAATTGTATGTCATTCTGAGGATCCCATGTAGGACACCTCTACTTATAACACTGTCTTGGGGGTCCCTTGTAGAATTACCCTTCCTATGTCCCATTATAGAACCCTGTATAGGATGCCTCTATTTCTTACCATTCATGGATCCCATGTAGGATTCATCAATTCACCATTGATGTAAATAATCTCTAGTAGAATGCATTTTCTTATTAGTATACCTTGAGGATCCTCAGTAGGATGTTTCTCTTGTGTATAACATGAGGGACCCAGTGGGTTCCACAATGTTTGACTGAACCTTTTCTAGTAAGTCAATTTTGGGTAGAGATAGTATCGAGTGTCACCTAAAAATCTTTATCAAACATGTAAGCACATGGGGTCATGGTAGTAGTGTTGGGTTTTTGCATTTGGTCACCCCCACTCTTTTGTTTATACCTTCACATGTTGACTAATTTTATCCTGTATATAGTGCAAATTTTTTTATAATTTTTCTATTCCATTTTATTAATTTAATATAATGTTTCGCCATATTTTTAAATATGTGTGTTTTTTGAATAGTTATTTAATAGTTTTCAAAAAAAATTCATCCATTCAATATAAATATTTTTATAATCCGATCTATATTTTCTTATGATAAAATTTATTTTATCAAAAAAATTAAATAATTAAATTATTTATATTAAAAAAAATCAATCCATTTTAGGTTTACCGTGTCGTCCATAATTAAATACAAAATTAATAATAAATATCTAAAATAATATTTGTAAAACAAGTATATAAACTATTTTATAAATTATAATTTTAAAACTAATCATTTTAAATAGATATGAAAAATTTATTATGTTATGATCGTGATGATTGTAGGCTATACATACGCCTCAGTAACATTTCCATTTTTCAATGTTCATTGTGGAAAGATAGAATGTGTTATTTTATGTTTCTAAAATGATCATAATAAAATAAATATAATATTAAATAATTATATGTACATATATATACCTTTCATGGGATTTGGTGATGAAAATAGTTTCACATCGCTTCTTGGAGGCGGTAGTCCACATCTATAAGAACGATATTATCATTTTTCAGTGTAATAATGAAAACAATATAGTAAATTTAAAATATTATTAATATATAATTAATAAAGTTATTATTTCATTTATATCACATATATAAACTAACATTATCTTTATTACCTTCCATGTAAAGCCTTGGTGAAAAATGAAACACATCACTTCATGAGGTGGATGTCCACAGTACAGACGATCAATATTATCTTATCCACCATAGAATGAAATATAAAAACAATATGTGATATAATATATCCTGAAGTATAAAAATTATAAAAATATTATATATTTATATATATACTTTAATTCATCATTAAAAAATATGTGAGATGTGATGATGGAAAACGAACGACATTAGTTCATGTGGTGATAGTCCTCCATAAACAAGCATGAAATTTTAATATATCATTTGTTTAATAAGATATGTATTAAGGTCGTTAATAAAATATAATATCATATATCTATATAAGATATAATTTTTTTACCATATGATAATATTTTATTATTATTTTAAGGAGGTGGAAGATGGAAACAAAAAAAATGCTGATTTTGGACATTAAACTATTCTAGGACCACTTCTTTAGCATTATACCCAAAGTATTAATAGAATGGAATTATAAATGAAAAATGGAATATAGAATGAAGGTATGGATTTTAAGACATTATTTGGGTAGGTATTGGTTGTTAAACATGTGTATTAATGTGTGAATATGAGAGGAGAGTCAGTGGTCTTTTATAAGTGTAGCGAGTTGCATGCATATAATGTCTGAAAATAAAAATATGTAACTTCATTTTTTACCTGAAAAAGGATAAAAAGGAACCATTACCAAGCCATTTAAATTATATTTACTATATACTATGATCCAATAGATTATATACAATTTCTTAGATAACTATTAAAATTATCATTTAGGATTAACCCCCTGTAAACATGTTTTCACATTAAACGTGGTAATTTATTTTCAAGATTTTCACTACTAAATATCGGAAAAATTATGTTAGACTTATTAGATAATATATTTCATTTTTATTTCCAATATGGAATACATTTTTTTAATTTTAATTCACAAATTTGAAAAAAAAAATATTTTTAAAGTAAAACCTTGGACGTAATGGAGAAACGAGTTTTCAAGAAGTTTATTTTTTGACTGAAAAATGATTTTATATTATCAATATGAGTAATAATAATTATTATATGAATATAAATTAATATTTATATATATAATATATAATTTCATTTAAATTATTTTTATTTAGGTTCTTTTTTTAATTAAATGGAATAACATTAATAAAATTAAAACAGTATTCATGAAAATCCATTTTTATAACCAAAAACAGACTTTTAATAAAATCCATTATGACATTGATTAATAAGTGACTATGTCTGATAAATATAAATAAATAATACATATACAACAATATAAAATATTCAAAAAATAGTGTGACTCAAAAATTTTGTAATTTATTGAAAATAGATTACATTTTTACCAAAATCTATATTTTTTCTTATTAATTAAAAATAAATACTTTCTAAATAACCCAAAAATTCAACCAAATGAAATTTATATGTATAAAAATGTTCATAATATTCATAGATATCAATTTAATTTCCATTATATAATTGATATATATTGTTGGCCATTTAAGATCCATGTTGGGTGTCTATTACACTATCAAGCACAGTTTTCTTTAATAAAACATAGGGGTGTTACACTTCCATTCACATAATGTAGATAATGATATTTCTACGAACATGTGGACTACCACCTCCAAGAAGTTTTGTGTTCAATATTTCACCACCACATTACATGGGCGATATAAAATAATGTATTTAAATAATAAATATTATATTAATTATATAATTACCATTATCTAATGACAAAATAACACTTACAATATTTCCAAAATGATGATGGAAAAAAATGAAATGTTTCTATTGATCTTGTACAACATACTATCTCATTGATTAAAACCTTGTAAATTCTTTATATTGATCATTCTATTATGGGTTTAAAACTAAAATTGTTATTTTAAAATTATAATGATGTATTGATTATGTTATAGAGATCATGGAATAATTATCTCTTCGACCATTGACTACCCATCTATGTTATTTTGATCATATGAAATGATTGTAATAAAAAAATATTTTTTGGGTTTCTTAAGGTTTTTATTGTTTCTTAGGTTTTTTGTAGTTTTATCTTTGTCTAGGTTTTAAGGTTTCATTAAGGGTTTTAAGGGTTTTAGGGTTATTTATGTTCAAACGCATTTTTTGGACCATTTTGGTATTTTTATGGCCATTGGAGTTTTTATGGATTTTGAGGGGTTTTTGGATTTTTAAGGGTTTGTTTCATTTTATGGTTTTTATGGTTTTTTACTTTTTTAAGGTTTTTAATGTTGTATTATGGTTTTAGGGGTTTTAGAGACTTTTATATTTTTAATGATTTTTGGAGCTTTTATGTTTTTTATGATTTTTTAGGGGTTTAATGTATTTTGAGTGTTTTTACTTTTTTTAGTGTTTTTATGGTTTATTTGGGATATAGGGATCATATGTTTTTATATATTTTAATAATTTTATGGTTTTATGTGGGTTTTATTCTTTTTAGTGGGTCTTAAGTGTTTTATGGGTTTTTTGGGTTTTAATGGTTTCTAGGGGTTTTTATGGGCGTTAGTGCTTTTTGGGTTTTTTAAGTTTTTTATTAGTTTTTAGGTTTTTAGGGGTTTAAGGGTTTTTTAGTTTGTAATGTTTTCTTAGTATCTTTTAGTGTTTTTGGGGTTATAATGTTTTTAGGGAATTATAGGTTTTTTAGGATTTTTATGGTTTATTAGGGTTTATAGATATTTTGAGGGGATTTTAGTTTTTAGGGGTTTTAGTGTTTTTAAGGATTCTAAGAATTTTTTAGTTTGAGTGGTTTTAAGTATTTCAAGGATTTTAAGGATTCTTAGGGGATTTCATTTTTTTTAATGGTTTGTATGTTTTTATTGATTTTTTAGAATTTTTATGTCATTTGGGTTTTTAGGGATTTTGATGGTTTTTAGGGTTCTTATGATTTTTTCGGTTTTTGGGGTTTTTATTTTATTAGGTATTTTTAGGTTTTTTGATTATTTTATCATTTTTAGAGGTCTAAAGGGATTTTTGTGTTTCTATATTTTTTTAGGGTTTATATGGGTTTTTAGTGTTTTAAGGTTTCTATGGGTTTTAGGGTTTTTATTATATTTTGGGTCGTTTATGTTTTTTTTTGTTTTTTAGCATATTTAAATTTTTAGGGTTTTTAAGTGATTTTGTGTTTTTATGTTTCTCTTAGTGGTTTTTCAAGTTTTTATGAAATTTTACCTTTTAATATATTTTAATAATTTTTAAAGTTTTAGGGATTTTGTGGATTTTTATGGTTTTATGTTTTTTTGTTTATATTTATTTTTGGTATTTGTAACGCCCCGACCCCAGTTACCTAGAGTCAGTGCATTATTACATAACATTGGCATGATCACAAGAAAGATCAAATCTCGAAAGACCGATTGGTTTAGTAGCCTTGGAAACACTAGATATATTCATAAAGTTTTACATTACATCATAAAGTGAAAAACTACTACAACAACATATTGTCTCTATAGTCCACACTATTATCCCCTCATAATATCCCTTCAGGTCATTCATAATTTACTTCTTCACATCCTAGGAAAAATAAAACATAGAAAAGGGGTGAGCTCAAATGCCCAGTAAGGATAACAATATAGCAGAAACTTTCATAAATGATAATAAACATTTAAGGCGGTGTATAACTAAAACAAAATCCTTTTAAACTTGAACTTCAACATAGTATGGAAAAAATAAAATGAAATAATTCCATTTACTTATTCACATTGATATTCTACTAATCGAATAATCACATGCAATATCAATAACCACTTTCATAATGATGGAATGTATAATGCCAGACTATCATAACCACATAGCCAAGGCCTCGTGCCATGACGACAAATAAGATTTTTCCAAGGCCTTGTGCCAAGACACTAGTTTGTCTCATTACACCTACCGATACATCGAGGAGCTATAGCGGGCTCTACCTGTCACATATTAAGTCCAATGCATTCCTCATATGAACAGGTTTAAACATAACATAAACATTCGTATTAAAACTATCATACAAAATGTCAATAATTTCTCCATAAACCATGAATGGTATAAAAATAACACATACACAGTCAAACATATCACAAAACTTTCAATATAATATAGAAGTTTTTTATCATAATTAATCAACTTCAAATAAGCGTAAAATCCATCAAAGGATGTTGACATAGATGAAATCAAAACACTTTTGAGAGAAATATCTATTTCTATTTTGAAATTATTTAAGATTCATATATTTATAAAATAAAACATTTTCTTTGAAAATATTCTTATAAGCTTGTAAGGGAAGATTTGACGATTTTATAACGGCGTAAAATAGCCGCACCTGCCGTATAAGTTAAAAAAACATTCTTACCTTAATTCTGTCGAAAAGGTTAAAAAGCACCTTATTTGAAAAATGACGTAAATATTCCTTTATAAACCTCTTATAAAAAGTCAAAAGGGTATAAATAAATTTAACCCATATTCCTGTAAATAGTAAAAAAATTGAAATACATTTTTAAGAAACATGGATGTGGATGATAAAGAAATCCTAGTAGATTATTACGTATAAACAACCTCGGATAACGAAGAGATTGCGAAATAAACCCTTACCTTGTACTTTTCCTTGTTTGGGGGTAGTTTAACCTTTTGTATAATGGTGAAATAATTGTTATTAAATTATACAAGAATCATATACATTAATATGATATCATATATGATCTTTTAACATTGATTTGTTAATAATATCTTAGTATTATCATGGTTTCGGGTGTTAACTTACTCGTTTTCTTTTATATTTTTTGTTACGTAAGCCATGTTTATAATGGATAGGTTGTATCTTATTCATATCCATAATGATATAAAGTCCTTAAACATTATTTTTAAATCATCAAATGATAATTATACTTGAATGGATACAATGGAGAATGAATCTCGTCGCGTTCGTGGAGATGGTAGTCCGTACGTACGCACGAGCGACAATATCATTCTTTTGATATTAAAATAATATATAATTGGATGGTATATCATATATACAGAATTATTATCATGTTATATTTACTATTTTAAGTAATTATAAATCATTATTATACCCATCCAAATAATAATTTATTGAATAACAATTACACCACGACGTGGAGAGGGTAAGCCGTACGTACGCACGTATGGTGACATTTTATTCAAAGGATGGATAGAATACTGAATATGGTTGTACCATATTTATAATAACATCACAGTATATATAAGATACTGGAGTTATTATTTTAGAATGGTAATAACAAGGAAAGAAGAAGTTTAAGAAGAAATGAATTTGAAAAAGGGTGGTGAAAACATTACCTCTTCTTCGGGTTCTTCCTTTTGATTTGATCAAAAGGGCTCCTTTGGTTGGCTTTCTGACTAAAGAAAGGCCTCTAGGATGAAGTGAGGGAAGTTGAGAGAGTATTTAGATAGAGTTTGGCCAAACCAAAAGGCATTGATGGTTTGAGTTAATGAGAAGGTAGAGTGCCCTTTTATAAGAGGGGTGAGGGGCACCTTTGGAAAAGCTAGAAATATTATTTTATAATAAATTGATATTCAGTTTCTAATGGATACAAAGAAGATTTTTTAAATTTTAAGGTGGGGATGGGTCGAAAACCTCTCAACCAATAGAATTTAGAAAGGTTTGGGTTACTATATTAACCATATCTTTAAGTATTAACTCTTAGTTAATTAGTTTCACTTTTACAATGTCTCTTTGTATTTTTTATATTATATGTTTAATAAACATACTATATATATCCAAGCGACCCCCAAGTGGTCCATTAATTATACACCTATCATGATATAAGTCTCTTGGCCGAACGTTAGATTTTTAGAAATTTAATATCAATTAATAATATAATATTTGTTTTAAAAACTCTT
Source organism: Viscum album (assembly GCA_963277665.1). Taxonomy (NCBI): domain Eukaryota; kingdom Viridiplantae; phylum Streptophyta; class Magnoliopsida; order Santalales; family Viscaceae; genus Viscum; species Viscum album. The sequence continues at coordinate 1,007,223,192 of OY728140.1, forward strand.
TTATGTCAATTTTGACACTATTCAGTAATTGATTATTGTGAAAATCATAACAGAATGATTACTTCGAACAAAGTTACTTAAGTCAATACTAACATGTCATATTAACCTAGAAAATTAGTTTAATTCATAAAAAGTCTCAAAGTATATTTATTTGGGTATTTATAATATCAATTATTCTAATTTTTTATTAATTAGGTAATTACTCCATCATCATTGTGTCATAAATAAATTAAAATATTTAATGTCTAAAAATTATAAATAAAATATAATTATGTAGGAAATCATTTTAGATTTCTAATGAATATTTAAAATCGAATTTATATTATATATAACCCTATATTAAAAATGTTTTAGTAAATAAACTTTCATTTTAACTCTTTTAACTCTTCTTTTAATTAAATAATAATAAATGTCCTAATCTAATCCAAGTGGACCTAAATGATAATATTTTATTCCTAAGGATGTTTTTGGTCAAGATACACTTGTCCAATTGAATTAGGACATGTGATAGGGTAATATTAATATCATTTTTACCCTTAATTACCCTATTTACTTTTAACCATGGTAAATAAAAGTAAAAAGTTACTATTCACCAAAAATTATTTTCATCTCATTGAACGACATTTTACACTTAGTAGTTTCACTATTCATCAAAAATTGAAGTTTTTCAAAAAAATGCCAAAATTTCACCCCAAGATATAATTGATATTCTGAATTCAAAAATAATTTCTATTTTACAAAATTCCAAACATATAAGTTGCATTAATTAATTTTATAATTAATTCCCGCTGTTACAACAAATAGCGTGTTTTTAAGAAACAATATGTATCAAAAGATTGACAATTGTTTTTGTCCAATTTCAAAGTGAAATTAATTCTAATGAACAAAATTGGATAAAATCATAAAAATATATTCTAATTATACTTTAAAACCACTAAACAATATAATTTATCACTATAAATTATTTTGATTAAAAAAGTTGTTTTTAAATATTTTTCACTATTCATAAAAATTGGAAGTTCTCAGATAAATACCAAAAATTCAACTTAGGATAATTTCGATATTCTGAATCCAAAAATGAAGTCCATTTTGAAATATAAAATATATATATACTTTCAAAAAGTAGGTATTACTATTCATAACAGCTAGTTTGATTGGTTGTGGTGTGTTAGAACTCGATGTTGCGTACAACACACGCTATCACATTATTCAAAGAGAACCTTACCATAGAAGCTTGGGGTGTTAAAGTATTTGTTTAGGATTTTTATAGTTTTTTGGGGTTTTTGGGATTTTGAGGGGTTTTAGTATATTTTACGGTGTTTATGGTTTTTTTTGGATTTTATGGTTTTTTATTTTTTCAATGGTTTTATGTGTTTTTAGTGTTTTTAAAAAAAATTAGCTGTTTTAAGTGTTTTTATAGTTTATAGGGGTTTAATTATTTTTTTCCGTTTTCAGGGTTTTAGGGTTTTTAAGATTTTTAGTTTATTTAATGGTTTTTATTAATTTTTATGGTTTTTAGTGTCTTTTATTTTGGGATTTTGGGTTCTTTGAATTTTTAGGGGTGTTATATGTTTTTAGTTTTTATGTTATTCTTAGGGGTATTTAGGGTTTTTACTATTTTTAAATTTTTAGGAATTTTTAAGGCTTTTTTGGATTTTATGGATTTTTAGTGTTTTTAGATATTATTAGGGGTTTTATCATTTTATGAAATTTTAGGTTTTATGGGGTTTATGTGTTTTATGTGTTTTTAGTTTTTTATGGTTTTCCTAGGGGTTTTTAATGTTTTTAGGGTTTTTTATGTTTTAAGAAATTTTAAGAGAATTTTTATTATTTTAATTTTTTTATGTTTTTTCATATTTTGGTGGGTGTTTAGGGTATTTTGTGTTTTTACAATTTTTAGCATTTTTAATGTTTTTAGAGGTTTTTAGGGTTTTTAATTTTTTATTATTTTCTAATGGATTTCAGGAATTTTTAGGGTTTTTTTTAATTTAATGGATTTTAAGGATTTTTTGGGGTTTTATTATTTTAAAGTGTTTTTAGGTATTATAAGGGGTTTTAGGGATTTTATAATTTTTTTGGGTTTTAGTGTTTTTTATCTTCTAAAGGGTTTTATGGTTTTTTAGTTTTTTTGGAAGTTTTTAGTAGTTTAATGGGGTTTTAGAATTTTCAGTGGGTTGTAGAGTGTTATGGGTTCTTATGGTTTTTATGGGTTTAAAGGGTTTTGTATGGTTTTTAGTTGTTTTTATTGTGATTTAGGGTTTTAGGGTTTGTAGAGTTTATTTTTTTACTTATTAATGGACTTTTTTGGTTTTTATGGTTTTCTTAGAGGTTTTCAGGGTTTCTAGGGTTTTTTACATTTTTATTAATTTTTAGGGTTTTTAATGTTTTCGTGGTATTTATGGATTTTGAGGGTTGTTTGGGGTTTTGGGGTTTTAGGGTTTTAATTGTTTTAGAATTTTTAGTGTTTTAAAAGGTTTTATGTTATTTTAGGTTTTAAGGTTTTATTGGAGTTTTTCAGGGTTTTTGAATTTTATACATTTTAAGGATATTTAGAATTTATTATTATTATTGTTGTTTCTAGGGGTTTTAGAGATTCTGATAATTTTTATGGTTATTAGGGTTTTTAAGAATTCTAATGTTTTTTTTTACTTTTTTAGGGAAGAAGAGGATTGAGGCCAGGCTATTCCCAACCCACATTAAATTTATTAATAAGAATAAAGACGCAACAGATAGAGGATAGGCAGGGTCAATCGACCCATACCCAAAAACAAATCCTCAAAAGGAAAACAAAGAGCAAGAACATGTCCAAAGGATAGAAGAAAGAAGAAAAGAACAAGGAAAAACACCAGCATAGGGTCTACCAGCCTTCCCCATCATCATCATCATCATAGTCCACACCAGGGGGGGTCTCCCCCAGCACCATAACCGGAGTCTGCATCAATGTCTGCTGACTCCCATTCATAAGAGTCATATTGCTTCAAGCAGTTGGTGTAATACTCCCTTAACTTCACATGCTCCACATTCAACTTCTTCATAGTAGGTCGCCCCACCTTTCTAGAGGAGTTCTTTGAAGCTTTGCTAGAATCCCTCATAGATACCATTCTCAGAAAATAAGAGTAGTCCTTCCTTGGCCCTCTCACTTTCAAGACTACAGTGTCAAAATCACCATGTTTGTCTTGGACAGGTATAAAAGTGCCCTCCTAAATGAGTAAACAAGAAGTTGGTGGTGGAAACCTCTCCCTGGACAGGCCCACTGCAAAGTTTTATTTCCCAAAAGAGGATAAATCTCCAAGTAGGTCCTTGTCCTTCAAAATATGGGCCATGTAGGATTTCATCCTAGAATCATCATCAGAGTCACTCCCCCAGAACATCGAACACTGGGGTCTCATTCCCTCCTGTAATAGAGAAATCTGCATAGGTACTTTCATCACATTAGGGTCCTCCAAAGCCATGTCTTTCCAAACCTAACATTTGGAGTTCCCATCTTCATTGTCCCTAATCATCCCATCTTCAACAAATTTATCATCATGTGACCCAAAGGGGACGAGCACTTCTGATGCATCCACTGCGATCGGAACTGGTGCGTGGGAGTCAGGTGCGTTCATCAAAGACCTGGTGAAGACACCCCCATTTCCTGTATCCTGGGCAACATGCACACTATTCTCGGTCCCCAGATGATCCCTCAGCCAAGAGAACACCTCGCTAACCTTTGGTTCATGTGGCTGATGTCGGGTAGTCTTCAACAAGATCTCCCCTCCCTTGGCCATATATTATTGTACACTTCCATCTAATTCAATCATGAAATTGATAGGGAGCTGTGAGCCATTTCCATTCATCCTACCATTCTCAACCCCACGACCGTCCCTGTCAGTCTGTCGCAGAGGCAGAGTCATTTCTTACGTCTGCTTACCATGAACACATCTAGATAAGGGCACCTGCACAGAAGCCAGCAAGCTTTCCTAACCTGCCACAATGAGGACTCCTTCACCACCACCCTACTACTCATGCTTCAACACATCAGAAACCAAGGAATTAAACTGATTACTTAAGGGAAGTATGATCCTCGTGGTCACTAAAGGGGGTCCCTCCACTCTACCTCCCTTTATTAGTGAAGATTTGACCTCCTGGTGACCCTCACCACATAGTTCCACCAAGCCAATCATCCTTAGAGAATCCGCAGTAGGAGGTATGCGTGCACCAGACACATCCGCGTGCTCAGCATTCATCAAACAAATGTTTCTACAACCCTGGACCTCCACACCATCAATTTCTAGAACAGAGGATAGAGATTGACTACTCTTCAAATGAGTGTTACTATCCACAGTATCCATAGGAGGTTGTTGCAAAGGCTGGGAGTGTGCAACCTACTGGCCAGACTTAACTGTATTCCCTCATCGACCCTTACATCTAAAGTTCTTAACATTCCCCAAGAACATGCAGGAGTCACAGAAATCAACCCAAGATTCATACACCATCATCTGCTTATACCGAAGCTCCTCACCGACAGAGATCCACACAAAATCAAGTGGCTTCTTTGAGACATAGACCTCAATATAGTCCCTTGGAGAAACTGTGTGAAAGACTACCTGCATACGCTTATCCACACATAGGAACAGCCCAACAAGGTTCCCTAGCATACAAAAATAGATGGATTTTGAAAATGTAAAGTAAGATCATGGAAACGAACCCAAAGAGCCGTAGAATGGGAGTCACGCTTCAAGTGAAGATCGAAGCTACATCAAAAAAGAAAGAATCTGAATCCATTGAAAGAACGAGGTGCTGAGGACCAAGCTTGAATTAGATCTTCTTCAGAAGGAAAACGGATCATAATATGGCGGTTGTCCATAATCCCTACCATCGAATGATCATGGAGGCCCCAAGATCGGGAAATGAGTATATCAAATTCATCCACCGAAGGTCGACCATTGCGGAATCTCACGATCAGTGTCCATTTAAAGAGGTGGGAGGCCTCATGGAACTCCAACAGAGAGAGGGGGAGCAGAGGATGTCCCATGAATAGATCAGGAACCCTAGGAAAGGTCTAAATTCGATAAAATGGGGGAAGAAGATCAAGCGAGGAGAAGGGGGTTAAGTGAAGAGATGAAGGGGAAGAGAGGCCACCCATCCCCACAAGAGAGGGAGGGGCAGAGATGACTGCCATTAGCGCACCGCCTAGGGAGGAGGCCCGCCATGCACCTCGGTCCAGAGGTCGTTACTGCACGAGAGAGAAGCCATCAGAGGGTTTTCTCACAATTCATTATTTAATTTTTTTGGGGTTTTATAGTTTTTTATAATTTTATATTGTTTCAGCGGTTTAAAGTGTTTTTAGATTTTTTTAGTGGGTTTTAGGGGTTTTATGGGGGTTTTGGGGTTTTTTTGTTTTAATGGTTTCAATATTATTAGAAACTTTTAGGGTTTTGATTTATTTTGGGGTTTTATTGTTTTATGTAGTTTATGAGTTTTAAGTTCTTTTAGGTTTTTAGGGTTTTTAGGGTTTTTTTAGTTATGAACCTTATAGGGTTTTTTAGAATTTTTTAGGATTTGTTTTTTGTTTTTTGGATTTTTATGTATATTGATGGGTTTTACTATTTTTATGGGTTTTAATATTTTTGATGTATTTTTAATGATTTTAATGTTTTTAGGTTTTTTAATTATTTTATGGTTTTTAAGGTTTTCATAGGGTTTTTTGGGTTTTTTTTGTTTTTTGGGATTTTCATGTTTTTTTTAAGATTTTAAGAGTGCTTAAGGTTTTTGGGATTTATTGGGTTTCTATAGGTTTCTATGGGGTTTTAGGGGTTTTTAGGTCCATTATCATTTCCTTGGTTTTTTAGGGGTTTTAAGTGTTTTTAGGTTTTTAATATTTCCATAGGGGTTTTCAAGGTTTTTTTGGGTTTTTATGGTTATTTTGGGGTTTTAGGGTTTTTTGGAGTTTTTTAAGGGTTTAAGGCCTTTTATATATTTTTAAAATTTTAATGAGTTTAATGGAAATTTATAAATTTAGTGGTTTTTAGGGTTTCAATGGGTTTTATGGGTTTTTATGGTTTTTATGGGGTTTTTTGGTTTTCAGGGTTTTAGAGTATTCAAAAAGTTTTTAGTAATTTGTTGGTATTTATGGGTTTTATGTATTTTTAGGTTTTTATGAATTTTATGGGTTTTCAATGTTTTTAGTGGTTTAGACATTTTTAGGGACTATAGTTATTTATTAGTATTTTTTGGTTATTTTTCATTTTTAATAATTTTTAGGGATTCAGGGATTTTTAGGGATTTATGGATTTTTATGGTTTTGGACATTTTTTAGGTTTTTTGTGTTTTTAGTGTTTTTAGGGTTTTATGATTTTCTTAGGGGCTTCATAGGTTTTTGTGATGCTCACATTTTTAGTTATATTTTGGGATATTGTGGGTTTCTATGGTTTTTAGTGGTTTTAGAGATTCTAATGATATTTAGGGGGTTCATAGTTTTTAAGGTTTTTATGATTTTTTTTGTTTTAATTTTTTTTGTGTTTTTAGTGATTTTAATGATTTTCGGAGTTTCTCAAATTTTTAGTTGATTAATGGGTTACTATTTTTTTTTTGAGGGTTTTTAGGGTTTTTATGAGTTTTAGGGTTTATAAGGTTTTATGGGTTTTAAGGTTTTCTTGGGGGTTTTCAATGTGTTTAGGGTTTTTTTGGGATATTGTCGAGGTTTAACTTTTTAGGATTTTTAATGTTTTCTAAGGGTTTTTAGGACATTTAGTGACTTTAGGTTTTTAGGGATTTAAAGGTACCTTTTAGTTCTTTAGGGTTTTTATATTTTTTATTGATTTTGAGGGGGTTTTGTGGTTTTTATCATTTTTAGGGTTTTTTTGGGTTTTAAGTGTTTTTAGGATTTTAAGGAATTTTTAAGGGTTTTATGATATTTATTGGTTTTTATATTTTTATTGATTTTCGGGATTTTCGGGATTTTTTGGGTTTTATATTTTTTAGGTATTTTTAGGGTTTAAGGGTTTTCCGGTTATTAGGGTTTTTAGGGTTTTTTTGTCTTTTTCGTTATTATGGTTTTTATGTTTTTTGAGGTATTTATGGTATTCATATTGTTTTTCTGGGTTTTAAGTGGTTTTTGTTTTTCAGGTATTCCTAGTGATTTTTTTAGGATTTTTAGGGGTTTTTACCATCTTTCGGGATTTTGAGGATTTTTGTGTTCTTAGGGTTTTTATGGATTTCACGCTTTTTTGGGGTTTTAGGGGGGTTTTGAGTTTTAAAGGAATTTTAAGGCATTTAAGAGTTTTTATAATTTTTTGGGGATTCAAGGATTTTAATAGTTTTCAATGGTTTTTAGTGTTTTTTTAAAATTTTATGGGATATAATATTTTTAGGGGTCTTTAGTTTTTCTAGGCATTTTAGGGATTTCAGGGACTTTTAAGGGTTTTATAAGTTTTAGAATTTTTAGGGTTTTAGGGTTTTAAGTGTTTTTAAGGGTTTTAAGGTGATCATATGGGTTTTCAAGGATTTTAGTATTTTATTTGATTTTAGATTTTTTTTATAATTTTAATGTTTTTTTTGGTTTTTGGGGATTTTGAGGGTTTTTGGGGATTTTGATGGTTTTAATGTTTTTTTGTTTTTTTATGAGTTTTTTAGTTTTTTAGAGTTTTTAATGTTTTTTTCTATTTAAAGGGTTTTAGGTTTTTTAATTGTTTTTAGGTTTTTATGGTTTTTAGTGAAGTTTTAGAGGTGTAGGTCCCATTAGGGGATTTTAGGATTTTTAGCATTTTTAGGTTTTTTATTAATCTAAACTGTTTTTAGATTTTATGGTTTTCAAAAGGTTACATATGGTTTTTTTGGGTTTTTAAGTTTTTATTGTTTTTATGGAATTTTTATGATTATTATGGGTTTTTATGGTTTTTAGGAATTTTTAGAAGTTTTAGGGGTTTTTATGTATTTATTGTTTTTTTGAGTTTTAAGGGTTTTTTTTAGTTTTTTGGGTTATGATGTGTTTCTTAGTTTTGTAAAATTTTAAGGACTTTATTGGGTTATTAGAGTATTTGGTGATTTTTAGGGGTTTTATGGTTTTTTAGTATGTTTAAGGATTTTATGGATTTTTATGAGTTTTTTGGGGTTTTATGTTTTTAGGGGGTATTTTGGTTTTATTATTTTTTATGTTTTTTGGTGTTTTATGTGTTTTTAGGTTTTTGAATTTTTCTTTGGGGTTTTCAAGGTTTTTATTTTTATTTTTACTTTTTATAGATTTATATAAGATTCTTTTTATAGGTTTTTAGGGGTTTTAGATTTTGATGTTTTTTAAGGTTTTTGTGGTTTACTTAGGGTTTTAATAGGTTTTTTGGTTCTTTTTACGTTTTTAGGGATTTTATGGATTTTTATGATATTAATTACTTTTTAGTATTTTTATGGATTTTTGGTGGTTTTAGGGTTTCTAGGGTTTTTAGGGATTATATTTTTCTTATTTTTTTATGTTTTTTTTAATTTTATTTTTTGGTTTTAAACATTTCTTAAATTTATTTAAGTTTCTTAGGGGTTTAATGGATTTTTAGAGTTTTTAGAGGGTTCTTAGGTTTTTTATAGTTTTTTAATGGTTTTTCAGGGTTTTTGTGGTTTTTAGGGGTTTTAGGGATTTAGCGTTTTTATTTTTTAGGGGTTTTAAGTTATTATTAGGGGTTTTCAGGATTTTTTTTATTTCTTTAAAGTTATTGTATTTTTATGGACATTTGAAATTTTTTTATTATTAATTAAGCGTTTTAGGGATTTGTAGGGGTTTTATGGGTTTTAGGGTTTTTAGAAATTTTTATATTTTATGGGTTTTAAGTGTTTTCATGTTTTTATTAATTTCATAGGAATTTTCTGGGGTTTTAGGGTTTTAAAATGTTTTAGGGATTTTTAAGTGATTTTTTCAGAATTGATATAGTTTTTAGTGGGTTTTAAGGATTTTGAGGGTGTTTAGGGTATTTTATGGTTTTTAGGGTTTTAGGGTTTTATTGTTTTTTTGGGGTTTTAGGGTTTTTAGGGTTTTGAAGGTTTTATGTTTTTTATGGTTTTTTGGGGTTTTATGGTTTTGGTGGGTTTTGTGGTTCTTTGAGATTTTATTTGGGGTTTGAATGTTTTATAGGTTTTTAATGTTTTAGGGGTTTAAAGGGTTTTTATAGTTTTTAGTGGCTTTTATAGGGGTGTTTTGGTTTTTTGTATTTTTTTATCATTTTTCATATATTTTTTGTTTTTAGAGTTTTTATGGTTTTTAATAATTTATGTGTTTTTTTTTTGTTTTTTAGATTTTTTTGGGGTATAGTATTGGAACCGGACCTATCATAATGTAAAGAGCCTATCTAGATTATGGACACTAAATAACTAGTGTTGAGGAATTAGACGACTCCACTGGTAAAGTTACATTGGAGAAATCAAAAAATAGAAGAGGAAACATGGAAGCCTGAGGACCTTATGTTGAAGACATACCCAAATCTTTTTGTGGGGTAACATTATGTGAATTTCAAGGACGAATGTTTTGTAAAAAGGGGATAATGTAACACCCCAAGGTTTTTAAAATAAATTTTGAATGAATGAAACACTTTGTTCCTACAAAACAACACATTTTATAATCTATCCATTAAACCCAAATTTCATTATAATATGTTTTGAATTTCAAAAAAAATTCATCTAGAGTTTTATCGAGGTTGTATTCTTCTTATAAAAACAAATGTAGTTTTCAATTTTATTTCAGGAAAAAGGGAAATGTTATTAATTTTTTCTTTAAAAGAATTAATAAAATTTATTGTATAAACAATACTAATATCATTAGATAGGTATTTAAAAATTTTTACTGAAAAATATAAATATAAAAGAAATATGAGAAGTAAAATTGATTACTAATGTTGAACAATTAGAGTTTTCCTAATAAGATCCCATGATAATGGATGACATTTTCTAATGTCTTATAACCAAAATCTCAATATAGTGAAATATTATTCTATGGTAAGGAATAATGGTAGAGTATTATGATAATTCCTGACTTTTAGAATGGTTTTCAATGGTTTGTTATATGAACCTTTTATAAGGTGTCAGAATATATTTTTTGTAAATGTTTCAACTTAATATAAATGGTGAAAATGTTAAATCTTCAGTGAAAACGCAATATTTTCAACATTAATATTAGTTTCCTCGGATTTCATATATTCTCATGTTTTTTGGGGATTATTTCCTCCATTTCCCATTGGATTGGAACATCAAATTGTGTAATTCCAAAGTATATTGAAAGTAATGGAATGTATTTTTTATCATCTCCCTTTCCCTTAGGATTTGGGTAAAGTTATCTAATCCTAATTCCAAAATTAAAAAATAATAATTTAATAACAAGCTATCCATCATTAGAAAGATAAATATTTTAATGGGTAGTTGAATTCAGTTTCATTTATTTTGAAATGTGAAAGGGAAATAAGGCAAGAGATGGTTAAAAATAATAAAGATCAAGAATAAGTGATAAAGTCTCACGAGATGCTGTGGAATATAAGGAAGATTAATATAAATATATCTAATGAAAAATCAAGATCAAGATAATTTGATCAAGAATTTTTAAGATGATCATAAATTGTTGATTAAGCTAAAGGATACATTGAAAAAGTTCATGCCAAAGGAAAAAAATAAGGATGAATGAATTCTCTTAAACTACATTTTTTTGTATTTTATCTTTGTAAAAAAAATTCCATCATAATTAAATGAGTTATATTTCAAATTGTTTTTATTTGTACATTCCTAATATTTCAGGTATAATTGTTTTTCATTACCTCCATTCCTTTTTTAAATTCACGAAAGTGGAGAAGTCTATGATCAAAAATAATATTAAGAATGATAATTCCTATGTATTTTGGAGATTACTTAAATAAGAAATACTTATGTACGGGGGGGTTATTTCATTAAGAAAGAAAATAATTTTATCCTTATGGATTTCAAAACCTACAGGGTAGTCAGTTATATTAACCATAAGCGATAAATAATGTAAAGGGAGATACATATTTCTTTTCTGGTGAAAAATGGAAACCATAGTTCATTATATTCTTTTTTGATAAGTTGTTTCAACTTTCCAAAAGGTAGGATATTATTGAGTAAATATTTTTACTTATGCCTTTTCCATTACTTGATGTTTTAAAAAATCATAAAAACAATTTCTTAAGGAAAAATATCTTTCTCTAAGAAATATTTTCTTAAGAAGTTTTGTTTTTCTATAAGAATGTTTTTCCCTTATTTATGGTTTTCCGAATATTATATAATGTTTTCTAAAACCAAACCTAACATTTATTATTAATCCAAAAGAGATATATATATCTAACTCAAAACATTATAGTTCTTTTGGATCATGTTTCTGTAGAATTAAATTTTAATTTTTCTTATTTTTTTAATTAATCTTGAAATATATTGCATTTTCTTTAAATTAGTATCACAAAAGTTGTAACAATACAAGATCCATATGTTCTTATCTATTATTCATGAGACCCAAAAACATTTTATTTATTATCAAATGGGAGGTAAGAATATCATATAAAATAAAATTCAAATCAAAGAATGAAACTCTCACGATTAATCCCCATTTCCCATGCATCCATTATAAAAATGAGATTATGTAATAAATATATTAATAAAAAAATATGTATAGGTAATGTATAAAAAGTAGTGGACAAATAAATTTCCACATAGGGTTTTTTTAATTTTAAACATATTTTTTAACCAATTTTTATGGAGTTGATGTTATAAATTATAGTTCTGATGTCAGTTTAAAGAAAACCAACATCTAAATATTAACTAAAATTGAATGTAAGGGGTCTATAAACATTGGGTTTTTTTATAATGTGACATGAGAAATATCTTATATATATTTGAACTTCTGTTTTGGTTAAAACGATGTTTAATGTTTTGTTATTTTTAATATCAAAAAAATATTTTAATACTATAAATATTAGTTTAAAATCCAACATTTAAATTACACCTAAAAAATTATTTAATAGATTCAACATTAGATTGTACCAAAAAAATCATTTAATGTATGATACTTTTTATTCCACATCTGTTTATAAAAAAATCAACATGGAAAGTTGACTTTAAAATACACTAAATTACAAGCCCCAAAATAATCTGAAAACTAATAAAATGTAACATAATATACAACAGAGAAACAATATATGCATTAGAGAAAAATATTTTAAAAATAAACATAATTAAACAAATTAAATTATAATTTTTTTTCATAATTACATTTTTTTAATCTATAATAAAAAGATACATAAATAAAAATTTATAATATAATCAAATTGGTTATCCTTAAAGTCTTACTTGGCGATAATTATTTTGATACAAGTTTCGAATGAATAAGGTTGGGGGCCCAAATCATAAAGTGAATTTCAAGGATACACCCGAGACATGTATGGAGATTGTTTACCAAAATGAATGCTAAATATAACAACATACATTTAGAATTTTAAATAGATTGTATTTAAATATATTATGATATATCCATAAACCTGATTTTTAGTCAATATTCACATAAAATGTAAATATATTATTTTAAAATTAATCAAAATAAAACATTGATTAAATAAAAAAATTCGTTTATTAAAAAATGATTATTCTTCTAATACTTAATATACTGGTCCAAACATAAAGTGAGGGTAATTCCATCATATTAAAATTTACATTTGTAACTTCTTTTATATTTATAATGTATTGATATAATGATATTGAAAAATTTCTACCAAATGGAGTAAAATTAAAAAACCACCAACATGGGCTCTGTAAATAACATAATAAAGTATTATTTGATAATGGATAATAATATTAATGTTTATGGGATGAAAATAGTAATTATGTTTTGATTAATATTGAGGGAACAAAAATAAGAAGGTATTTTGATTAAAATTTTAAGTGCATGATCAATGAAATATTAACCCTTAAAACATAAAAAAATATTTGGGTGTGTCTATTTTGAAAAAATAACTTTTCAATAAGGTAGGAAATATAAGGCGTTATGGTAATTATTTCATTAATATTCATTCATTTCTTAAATATTTAAAATCTAGATTTTTCCACCATTCTTTTATCTGGTAAAAAAACATTACGATCATATTTTTATATTCTTATATAAAGATGAAAAAAAATTCCTAATTGGTTCAAGTATCTAAACATTAATATAATTATGAAGCTATACATAAATGGTTTTAATGGAAATTGAATAATAATATAATTACATGAAAATAGATGATGAGGCTCTAATATGAATTTAACCACTACATGAAACATACCATATACCATTGAAACTTTATAGAATAAAAAATGAACTGTAAATGAATGAATCCAAATTATATATGGTTAAAAATGATGCATAAAAAATAAATCCAAATAATTTATGGAATGTTTTTTTGTTTTAAATTTGACGAATATTACCATAATATATCAAGGAATTACTTAAGTGATGTCAGAGTTACTATGTTTCATGACTTTACATGTGTAAACATACTTTTTTACATCTTATGTATCTTCAATTTTGTAATCAAAATGAAATATGTACAAATTTTTATTCATATTTTTTAGACCACAAAACTTGATAGACCCCAAATTCAAAATAGTTAAATCATACAAAAGATGCGTCAAAATATGTTATATAAGGATACAATGTTAAATTCTTTGCTGAAATAGTACAACAATCATAAACTGATAAATCTAAATGATTTTATCATTATAAAAGTTTTAACAGAATGTATCCTATTTACATTTTAAATATATGAAAATGAGTAATCATAAAGAGTCAAAAATGATATAATCAATACCTTTTTAATTAAATTAATCAAATATATTAACACTAGTGTAAAATTAATGGTTATTTATATAAGGTAAGTATAAATTGAAAAAAATAGATCAAAAAATAATATATGAAATTTGAACCTATAGAAAAAAACTGAAATGGATCACGAATGATCTATTCTACATTTTCAATGAAATGGGATGAGTGGTCTATTTAATACCTTAAAATTCATATATATACATATATGGATAGAAGATTATTTATTCTTATAACAATATTGATCAAAGTCAAAATTAGAAAAAAAAATCAAGGATTAAATCAAAAAATATTCTAAGAGAAAAAAATAAAAAAATTAATACTGAATCACCTTAGGATTATACATAACATGAAAAAAATTAAATTTTAAATGAATGGAAAGAAATTAAATATAACATTATCATGATATATAGATGATAAATAATTGAATTTATATAGGAGGAGAGGGAACTTAGAGGATAGAAGTCCTTCAAAGATGAAGAAGAAGACAAAATTTAAACACCTTGATGACACATTTGAAAATTTGAACACCGAACTTATAAGTTAAAGTAATTATAAGAACTTGAAATGAAATAAACCTAAAAAATACACCAATAAATGAAATTTTTAAAATTTTATAGTATAAAATTGAAATTTATTATGGTCTTTTGGGTTAAAAAGATAATATCACAAAGAGGGGTAAGTTATATGAATCGAACTCAATGAAAATAACCCATAATTTAATTTCAAAAAAAAATCACAAACTAAAAACCATAAAAATTAATTTGGATTGTTTTGATACATTAGTAGAATTATCGATATTTTTTTTTGATGAATAAGAATCATTCACACTTCAATCAGATACATGGTGTTCTTAGGATGATTCATTGTGACCGTTATGAGTTTGAAATTGAAAATTTAGTTTAAAATGTGTGTCACTCAATGAAAATAGAGAAATAATTATTAGTTAGTCTTGATATCTTAGTAAAATAATTCTTATGTCATTTTTTGATGTTTTGTAATATTTCTAATGTTAATCTGACATACAATATGTTTGGTATGAGACAAAGTTTATGTTTTCAGTTTAAATTGACATTTTAGTAAAAAGAAAACATGACATACTGAAAACCGTGAAGACGCATTCCTATTGTCTTGATACATTAATAAAATGATCCTTAAGTCATTTTTGTCACCTATCAATAAACCATATTTTAATCTGATACACAGGCTAACCAGTATGACACTAAGTGTTTCTTTTTATTTAAAATTAACATTTTAGTTTAAAAAGTAGGTCACAATATCAACACTAAGAAAAAAAAATTGGAGTGTTTTGATACATTTGGAAAGTGATAAAAAATTCATTTAGGATCTTTAGAAATCATCCAAACATCAATCAAATTCACGATATTCCGAATATGACTTAATGTTTCTCTTATCAAAATTTAGTTCAAAATGTGTTTCACCTACTGAAAGAAAACAATTCTCACTCCCATTATCTTGATACCTTTTAAAACTATTCTTAATTAAATTATGTATTTTAGTAATAATTATTACATAAAACCATCAAATTATTTGACATGTATAACTCAAAGTGTGTGTTTTCAGTTTAAATTGAAATTGGGGGAAAAAGACACGTGACAAACTCTAAACTAAGAAAACACATTATTATTATTTTGATACTTTAGTACAATGATCCTTTATTTGTTTTTGATATGTATGAATTATCCACCCCATAATATGAGGCACTCTGTTATGGGTTTGAATCTAATTGTGTTATTTGTTTTCAAATTGACATTTTAGTTCAAAACACACATTACATACTCAAAAATAGGAAAACCAATTGAGATTATTTTGATACATTAGGAAAATGATCCATAAGATTATTTTTACATATAGGAATCTACCTCACCTCAATTCAATACATGATTTTTCCAGTATAGCTTAAAATTCATGTTATCAGTTTAAAATTTATAATTTTCTTCGAAATGCGTATCACTCAATAAAAACTATGAAAAAATGATCAAATTGTTTTTTTAAAATAGGAAAATTATTCATAAGTAATTCATGATGTGTTAGAATTAGTCACAAATCCAAACCTAACATGATTTGACTGATATGAATCAAAGTGTGTGTTTTCCATTTAAATTGACATTTTAGTAAAAAAAGACACATGCTATACCCAAAACCGAGCATAATTATTATGATTTTCTTGATAAATTATGAAAATTATTCTTTTGTCATTATTGAAATGTTGGAATCATCCACGCATCAACCCAACATATAATGTGACCGGTATGACTCCAAGTGTGTAATTTAATTTAAAATTGACATTTAATTAATGTATTATTTCATATTTATGCTTAATATTTTACACGTGTATAATACTAACCAAATAATTATTTTCCTATAAACTTGGATTAATTTTCTCACGTTGGGTTTGTTTTTTGAAAACTGATACCATTTTTGGGATTTTTAGAGGGGTTAGAGTGCCAATGAAAATGGGATAATTGATGTTTTTGAATGTCTGTGATAGTAATTGAAAATGTAATTATACAAAATAATGATTAAATGACAACAACATAGTTATTTTTATTGTATTTTTTGTGTATTTTTTATATAAATTAAATTAATAATTTCCTAAATACATATGTATTTATTGTTATGGTGTGTTTTAATTTTAATAAGACATTTTAGTAGTACAACCTTTATCAGTGCTAAAAAATCACTGATAAATGGTTCCTTTTATCAGTGATAAAATAACCACTAATAGAGGGAACCATTTGTTAGTGATTTTTTTAACTCAGATAATGGTCTTCCTTTATCAACACTTTTTTTGTGGTGTCAAGTTTTCCCCACCATCATCAAAAATTTGTCTTGTTATTACTTCAATAGTGACACTATAATCATTTTTTAGTTGATCTTTCACATGAAACACTTATTTTTCCATTGAGTCAAAAATATCTGGTTCATCAGTAGATAGGAAGTGAGTCAATTCAATAAATCTGAATCCACATTCATCACTTATTGATGGAGCTAATTTTAACAAGAACTAGGCCATCATAAAATCCACCACCTAGGATGGAATTATTATTTCCAACCATTAGGGTATCACATGAAACTACCCTCTACTCGACGTCTTTCCCTTTAAGGCGCACCGCATCTCCCAATATAATCTCCAAGTCTACTTCAAATCATCTCACTCAGATGAAATTGTCTATATGTTATGTTATGTAATAAAGAAGAAGTTTAGTTAGTAAAATTTAATATATAAAAGTGTCAAATATTGGATTTAAAAAGAATTCGCCATTAAAAGGCTGTAAAATTGAATTTTTTTGAAAAATAATTTTTTTATCTAAAAATTGAATTTTTTCTTATATTATGTCAAAGAAACACATAATATGGATGTTAAAATTATATGGAGTATATAAAATTTAAAATGTGGTTATTACTATTCATAACTGCTTTCTATATGGCTAGTTTGATAGGTCGGGGTGTGCTTGAACTCAGTGTTGCGTACATCGCATGCTATTGTATTACTGAAAGAGAAGCATACCATGGAAGATTGGTGTGTTACATTATCACTATTCAATAGCTATATTAGCAACAGTAAAAATTCCTAACGGTATTTTAAAATCCAAAAAACATAAAACCATGCAAGTGTATATGTTTCATACTCCAAATCTACCATGAACAATATTGGTAAAGACCGTTTATCCCTATTACCCTGAAGTAGGCGGTGCATGGATTCCCTATGGGTGAACCCGATGAATGTTAATGATGTGTTTTATTTTCCATATATAATTAATTAGACAATTAATTTTATTTTTTATTTGTCCAATTTTATATATTAAATAACTTCTTTGTTATTGATCCGAATTAGGCACCATTATTTTCATTGGATTCATGTCGATGAGTAGAACCTAAATATTATCCCTGAGTTTTATTGGTGGTTAGGTGTTTTCAATGCGATATTTCAATTTTTAAATGGATAATTTATGATATCTTCTCAGAGTATATTATTTTCCAAAAATAATTATTAAGGATAATATTGCACAATTTCTCAAGGTATAGTTATTATAATTATTTAATTATAATTTTATAACATTATAATTATAATTATACCTAAATATCAAATGATATTTTTAAAATAAAATTACCAATTCATTAATTATTATAATTATTTGTGGTGAACATGTACATTTTTTAAAATAAAAAATGGTCAATGGGTATTTTCAATAATTATAATGAACATAACATGATTTATTTCAAGAAAAATAATTATCTAATCTATATTAATGATATTCTGGAATAATTTTATATCACTCTATAATTTTACATTATTGTCCATCATAGGGGATGTCACCAATTTTTATTCAAGAAGTGGGATATATCCATTAAATACTTATTTATAAGTTATATTTATTATGAATTTAAAGTGATTCTATTTTCATTTAAAAATTATCCAATTCACAAATATGATTTGACATTTAAATTACAAAGAGGCTATAAATATTTATAATATTTGATTTAGACTTCCTTTAAATTTAATAAATTTACTCTCATGGTCAACAATAAAATTCAACGCATACTTTTCCTGTTTGGTGAAATCTTTCTCAAATGTGGCCATAGAGTTTTCCTCCTTTTTCTTTAAATCTTGGAATTTTCATTTCATTCAAAGAAAACTAACATTTTTAAAATATATATAATGGAAAATATCTTTAAATTATATATATTATATGACCAAAATAACATTTTTTTTCTTTAGTATTTTTAATTAGATACAACTATTAACCAATTTGAACTTATAATGATAGATTCCAAGAATAAACATTTGATGTTCCATATATCCAAAAACATCAAATATATTCTCCAATGAATTTATATATACTTCTATTCCACTGAGTTCAAATACCAACTGAATAATAGAGGGTTTTATATCCTTTAATTCTATACTACAGACACGTTCCGATTCATATATTTTAGATTTGGTCTTTCATGGGTGAAACCATTAATATATAGTGTTAGATGACTTTCCAATACCATGAACTAATATGTTCCAATCGTTCCTGGTAGTTGATTATGAATATTATTATCTATTATACTATTTCATACTTAATATATAATATTTACTCTATAGAAGATAATTATGAATAGGCATGTATTTGATCAAAAACATGTAAATCTTCAGGATCTATCTCATTATAAAATAACAATTAATTAGAGTCCTTTTACGAATTCATTTAATATTCCCTCAACCTCTAAAGGTGTCTAAATTTCCTTCACTAGCTATAATAACATAAGACATTAAAAACCCATCAATAAAAATTCAATAATAATGATTTCACATTTTTACATTACCATGATCATTTAGTTATATAGACATAGAAAATTAGTAAAAACTGTAAATAAAAAAGTGCACACTTCCACATGGGGTATAATCTTTACAAAAAAATGTCATTTAGCTAACTCCTTTAATTCATTCAAGTCACCTTATATTTATTTAATATTAGTCACTATAGAGTAAATCCTAACATTTCTAAAATTTTGACTCATCATTAGATCACATAAAAAATTTGAAAACATTAGATGATAAAAAAATATTAGTATGGGATATAGAAAAAATGGATTCCCATTACTAGAGTGAAAAATATGAAAAACACAATGATTTTTACAATATTTATAATTAAAGTTTTTCAAATAAATAATCTATTTCCACATATAGAAATATATATTTTTTCAAATAAAAAATTATAAAATAAATTCCCCCATCATTCTCATATCAAAATATTTGTACATTAGTTTTGAAAAATCATTACATAATTTTAAGTTTTTTGATCTGAAAATGACACTATAAACTTAAATTTGTACATGTAAAATAATTTTAAATAAGTTTTCTTAAATAAATTGGGGACTTATAGACACACATAAATACTATTTAAAAAAATAAAAAACTTATCCTTTCATACCAAGATCTTGGTTCTTATTTGAGACCATAAAGATATTTAAGAAGTTTGAAAATAGAATTTTGAAATTGAGGATTTTTAAAACCGTAAGGTCATCGAACATATAATTCCTTCAAATAAAAACAAGTTATTCTCAATGAAATGTGAATTGAGACATTGTCCTTTGCCTTATGCCTGAATGTGTTATGCACATGATCTTAAGGTCCGGTATAATCAGATAAATTAATTAATTAATTAATTCATAAAATTTTCTACAAGTATTTGGTTTATTATAATTTTATTAAGTTAATTTATTTCATTTTTTATAAGTTATAGAATACAATTTTATCATTCTGGAGGCTTTCATTTCTTGGGTTTTCATTATTGGTTTACGTGTATATATGTATGGAAAATCATTTAAAATGAGAATAGATAATGATTCAATAATTTAAAGGATAATGAAATGTGTAACCCACCTCAAACCTATGGAATCGAGTCACTCCACCAAGTGTGATTCTAATACACTATGACGGGGAAGGAATGGTCCTTAAATAAAAAATCTTAACCCTAAAACATATAAAATATCAACTAAAAAATCCAATGGATTACCGAGGTCACCAATACCATAAATAGAAAATAAAAAATATGAAATATGGAAGTAATGAAGAGGATATGAGGTTAAGGGGTGATTACCAAAAGAATCTTACCTCAAAAGCTTAAATAATTTCAATGGAGTCACCAAAGGAGGAGGAGAAAATGAAGTAGATAGAGACCTAGGTTTGGGTAATACAAGTGGGAGAGAAAATACATTTTTATCGTTAAAATCAAGGGATTCTAGATTTGGAATTTCCCACGTTTTAAAACCTAGGTAGATCATATGGTCTAGCCACATGGTTTTCCAAACTGTGTGCTAACCTTGAAGGGCTCATTAAACTCACCTGGAATTTTTCATGGTTTAGATGTATAGTTTATTAAATCATGTTCTAACTATAAAAAATTCCACTAATATAAAAAAAAATTATTTTCATCTCTAGCTACATTATTAGAACTAATCATGTTCCAACTATGTTCCCTACTCTAAAACTCCAAAATTTTGTAATTTCACACTAGTTTGACATGAAACTCAAGAAAAAGTCCAAAATTAAATAAATAAAGGTAATGAAAAAATTTATAACATTGTTGGTGTGACATAATATCTTCATTTACATCACTCATATATTCAAAGAATTTTATTAATATTATTTATATATTTTGAATGTGAAAATTCTATAATATTCAGTATTATGATATTCTCAATATCCTCTCAATATAATCACATTAAACTATTCCTCATGATCTCAAAATATTATTATTACTTTTAAAAACTTTTATTAATTGATATTATATAAATAATCATTTTATTATTTATGTTTTTCAATAATATTTAATTAATTTCTCTAGTTTTGATCTCCACAAATGATTTCAAATATTTCTATTTAAAATCATAAAATCATCGCACCAAGACCCTATAATTTTCTTCCAATTTACTTCTCATTTAATTATCATTTAATATTAGTATGAATCACATATCAATCATGATATTTAATCCATAAAAAATGTATCAATATCATATAATAAAAATCTATATAATACTCACATTTTACTAATCTAATAAACCTTGTGTGAGAAATAGAATTTCATATATATTACCGCAGTGATCTCAAATATTTTATGCATTCTCTAAAATACTTTTTGTATTATCTTTAGAATCTTACATTTTCTCAAAAAATATATTGCACATTTTTTTGAATATCTTCTATATCAGCCATAATATATTATATATCATAGTGTGTTTAATACTTTTCCAATTTTTGACTATGAAATATGTTACAT
Source organism: Viscum album (assembly GCA_963277665.1). Classification (NCBI taxonomy): domain Eukaryota; kingdom Viridiplantae; phylum Streptophyta; class Magnoliopsida; order Santalales; family Viscaceae; genus Viscum; species Viscum album. The sequence goes on from OY728140.1 coordinate 1,007,244,789, forward strand.
TCCATTTTTGATATATTACATATTCATCAAATATTTTATATGTCATCGTATATTTTTTACCTATTCCATATTTTATCATATATCATCCATATGTACTGGGATATGTTACACATCAAAAAGATAATTGTATATTCCATCTAAAAGATGTTACATATCACTTTATACTGCCCAAAAATTCTTAAATATCATGTATAGATTGTTACATATCATAGTGAGATTTATTAATTTGTAAATATATTTTTTTGTGAAAAATATATGTATGCCTCTCTAAATTTTTACTTATAGTATATAATTCCAAATCTTCTTCAAATAATCACAAAACCTCTATAAACATTTTCCATGCATCTGCAATCATTCCAATTTATCTAAAAATAACTTAAATGGAAAGGAATATATCAAACATTTAAAATATATTAAGTTCAATTCAAAATGAATATTTCAACATATAAATACTCTTATTGAGTATTACAATTCATCTCCACTCCCTAATAAATTATTTTTTCAAACTCATTATTCTCCATCCGTCGTCCAAGTGTATTGATCAGTATATTCAGTGACCATCATGCTTTATAACATTGGTATGGGTGCCCACAAACCTCAACTAGATTGATTTTTTTTAACACATCCATATTTTATGCTTCATGAGAAACATGTGGTTGAAATTGATCTCATCCACCATTAGTAGTTTTCGTTGGATTATATTAATTATAACTAAATATTCATTAGATGTATAGAGGTACTTCTATGAATTTGTACACACCAAAGATATAATAAATAGCTACATTCCCTTTTTCAATACTATTTTCAACATTAATGGAAATATAATAATATATTCAGTGGCTAAAAACTTTTAAAATACCCCAATATTTTAAAAAACAATACTATGTTTGATATAATACATGACATGAAACACCAAGCTTAAATGAACCACTAAATATTATTATTTAAATATGAACATTATAACCTAGTAACTTAATTGGTGGGTATATATTGAATTAATTGAATTATGAAATATATATAAAATTATCTTACTCATTAAAATTTATTGATTAATATTTAGGAAATAAGAAAAAAAATTGTAACGTCATTTTATGCTTCAAAAATACATTTTTTTCAAAAATGGTTTTCATTTTCTTGAGAAGATATTAAAATTAATTTCTTTCAATTTTACTTTGATAATGACCTTAATGTTACTTTAAATAAAGAATAAAAAATCACTCTATTTGTTTTAATATATTTAATATTGTTTCAAAGGGATAAAAAGTGGTTTTTTTGTTATAAATGTTTATATTAAATACGGATGAATTATTTTTTAAATGTAATTTATTTTTAATTTTTACTGATGAAATAATTTCCTTAAGTTCTTACCCAAGGATGACACAATGCTTATGCAAGTAGTATGAAAAAAAAGTAAATCATTTTAAAAAATCTAAAATTAATATTTATTAGGTGGGTTACTATGTCTCGTAAATTTTTAACATAAATATAATTTATTTAGTATTTTTTAAAATTTTATATTCAAATTAAATTTCTATATTGATGTCATTAAAGTCAATCTATGTTAATAGTCCCAAAATTGACTACAATGGAATATTATGATAAATAATATTTTATTTAATAATTTAAAATTCATAAAAAATATATTTGACCTAGTGAATGGGATATATTCAATATTATCAAACATGTTTAAATTATGGGTTAATTCTTATTTTATGGTTTTTATGGGTTTTATAGATTTTGAGGGGTTTTAGGGTTTTAGGGTTTTTTATTTTTTTTATGGGGTTTTATAATTTTTAATGGTTTTTGTTGTTTTCAGTCATTAGTGGTTTTAATTTTTCTAGATTTTTTACATTTTCTTAGCTTTTCTCAACAGTTTTAGGGATGTTTATGTTTATAGTTATCTTTAGGGATATTTTCATAATTTTATGGTTTTAGGGTTTTAGAGATTTTGATGGTTTTTTATAATTTTTTAGGGTTTTAGGGGTGTTTAGGTTTTTTAGAGGTTTTATGTGTTTTTAGGTTTTTTAGGTTTTCATATGGTTTTTAAAGGTTTTAGGGGTTTTTATGTTTATAATTATTTTTCATGATTTTTATGGGTTTTTATTTTTTGATGGATTTTTATGGATTTTTCAAGATATTTTGGGTTTTATGGGGTTTTATGGTTTTTAGGTATTTTTAGGGGTATTATTGTTTTCATGGGTTTTTAGGGATTTTTGAGATGTTTAAGGTCTCTTTGGCTTTTTAGGGGGTTTTAGTTTTATGGATTTTAAGTTTTTTTATTTTTTATATAGATTTTAATGGTTCTTAGATCTTTCTTTTATTTTTTGGGTTTTTATTGTTTTTTATTATTTGTAAAAGTTTTTAGGGGTTTTATGGTTTTTACGTATTTTTTAGGGGTTTAGTGTTTTTTATGTTTTCAGGATTGTTTAGGTATTTTTTACTTTTTTATGCTTTTTAGGGGGTTTAGGGGTTTTATGGATTTTGAGTGGATTTAGGGGAGTTCAGGGTTTTTAGAGTCATTAGGGTTTTATGGTCTTTATAGGTTTTAGGGATTCCTTGAATTTTTTAGATTTTTTATATTTTTTTCTCTTATTTCATTTTATTTGGGTTTTAATGGTTTTTAAAAAAAATTAGAGGTTTTTTCGGTTTTTATGGATTTGTAGGGGTTTTAATGGTTTTCAGAGGTTTTTCATGTATTTAGGGTCTTTTTTAATTTAGGGATTTTGTGGTTTTTTTATTTTTATGGTTTTTAGGGATTTTGAGGTTTTTTAGGGGTTATTAGGGTTTTAGGTTCATTCAAGTTTATTTTGGTGTTTTGTGTTTTTAGGGGGTTTTTTTTTTGCTTTTTATGGTTTCTTAGTGGTTTTTAACATTTTTAGGGGGTTTAAGGGGTTTATGATATTAAGTAGTTTTTTAGGGTTTTAGGGTTTTGATGGTTTTTAGGAGATTTTATTGTTTTCAGGGTGTTTCTAGGGTATTTTTGGGATTTTAATTATTTCAGGGATTTTTAGAGATTTTTTATTATTTGTATGGTTTTTAGGAATTTTAGGGTTTTAAAGGTTTTTTTTATTTTGAGTGTTTTTTGGGTTTTTATGTTTTTTTTCAATTTTTTATTGTTTTTATGGGTATTAAGGGGGTTTTAGTGATTTTTGTGATTTTTAGGGGGTTTTATGGTTCTTTTGGGGTTTTCAGGGTTTTTAGTGTTTTCGTTTTTTTATGGATTTTTACGGATGTTATAGGATTTTTATGGTTTTTATAGTTTTTATTGTTTTAGGGATTTTTCGGGTCTTTAGGGTTTTCAATATTTTTTGGGGTTTTCAAGCCTCACGGTATTTTGGGGTTTTAAGGGGTATATTATTTTTTTAAGGTTTTTAAGGTTTTAGAGCTTTTTAACATTTTTAGGGGTTTAAGGGTTTTTTGAGTTTTTAGTGTATTTTTACTTTTTTATAGATTTTAGTTTTTGGGGGGTTTATGTATTTTTATTGTTTTTTGGGGTTTTTTAGAGGTTCTATGGTTGTTTTATGTTTTTGGTATTTTTAGGGATTAATTATGATTTTTATGGTTTTTAGGGTTTTTGGAGATTTTAAGGGTTTTATAGTTTTTTTAATTTAGTTTAGGATCTTTTGGTTTTTAGAATTTTTTTAACATTATTATGGGTTTAATGTGTGTTTTTAGTTTCTAGTGGTTTTAGGGTTTTTAAGGTGTTTGAGGTTGTTTAAGGTTTTTATCAGTTTTATGGTTTTTAGGGGGTTTTCATGATTATTTATGGTTTTTTACGTTTTCCAAGATTTTAGGGATTTTTAGTCTTTTATGGTTTTATGTAGTTAGTAGGTTTTTAGTTGTTTTAAGTTATTTTTATGGTTTTAATGATTTTTAGGGTTTTAATATTTTTTTTGGTTTTTTATGGTTTTTTGAATTTTTTAGATTTTAATTGAAAACAACTTTTTTCATCAATGTAATTTTCATGATTAATTTATATTATTGAATGGTTTTAAAGTATAAATTGAATATATTTATATAATTTAATATAATTTAATTCATTATCATTAATTTTAAATTGATTTCAAATGTAAAAACATTTCAATATTTTGCAATGTTTTAACTTTTAAACAAAAACCTGTTTTTTTATTCCAACAACGAGATTAATTTAAAACTAATTACTGAAACTTATATGTTTTTAATTTTGAAAAAATGATTATATATTCAGAATTATTGGGTCCAAATTATGTTAATAGGTTGCTTTTATTTTTTTATATTATGAATAGTAACTACAGTAATTTGTATTTACCATAGTTAAAGATAAATTGTGTAAATTAGTGTAACAAATAATATGATAAGGATAATAAAATTAACCTAAAACATGCCAAAACCCAATTGTATGAATAAAATTCTACCTTTAACATATTTGGTTCGAAACATAGTCATTTAATGGCTACATGACAATGAAAATGACATAGATATTAATAAAACCGATGAAAGTGAAAAAATTTCAAACTCATGTTACTTATAAGTATAATAATTTTAATATAGGGTTAACCAGGAGATATCTTCAAGAATAAGTAGTCCATGGAAATATAAAATAATTACCTGTAGCAAGGTAATTTATTTTCAGTTTTTAAGAAATAAATAATTCCCTTAATGTCTTATTTATTGACGATATAAAAATTAATTAATTGATGAGAAATCAATGAAACAATTTTTATTAAAATTCTAATAACTGTAAAAAGGTCCAAACACATTACCAAATATTATTGGTTGCATATATATCGACCATAATCAAACAAAGGTCAATATAGTGACCATTTTGAGCCTTATATAATAGATTATGACCTTTATATTATTTTATTTAAAGTAATGTTAAAGTTGGGGTACGGCTGGGTTGGATTGAACACGAATCCAACTGGGACCTCAGGACTAAAAGGCTAATTACTTACAGACCGGGTGTCCGATTGATGCACCATCTATTGTGTTGAGACCCCTTTTACATGATGGCCCTTTGGGAAACTTCTTCGTGGGACTTTGTGGCAGTTGGAGTATCAACTTGTGGCTTGAAAAGCAGACCCTCCCGGAATCTAGTGAGCTTAGTGCGGGAACCCTGTAGTTGGCTGTAACATGAGAAAGGGATCCTACGTGGGTCTGTGCTTTGGGATCCTACGTGGGTCTGTGTTTCAGGGTCCCACATGGATCCACAGTAGGAATCCATGTGGGACTACTCTAGGATCCTATGTGGGTCTGTTGTACTAGGATCCTACGTGGGTCTGATGTATTTAAATTATCATAATATATTAATTAAAGATTTATTTTATTTACTATGAATTATGTTTTGAATACTATTTTAATACGAATACGATTCTATATTCATTATGATAAAATCATTATTTTTTATTACTCTAATTAATCATAACCAATGTGTTTACGATACTTTCATACTCAGATATATCATTTATTTTTATGAATATGATTATACCATCATTAATTGAGTATGATTCTATTCAATAGAATCAAAATTATGGATTTCATAAAGCAATCCTCTTGATTATGATATTCTAATCATTAGAACCTTTGGCCGACTCTAACTATAGTATTAATATATATGTGTTTTTTTAATACAATTTGTTTAATTTTATTAAACAATGTTTCTCTTAGGATTAAAAATTAATGTTTCTAAACATACAATTCACCTCCCCTCTTGTGTTAATCCATCTACATATACATTTTGATCCAACAATCTTCTTTATATTTGAAAATAAATTAAATGGTATTCGTTCATGTGTCATATGATTTAAAATGTTTCTATTTGGTATGGGACACTTTGGGATGTTTAAAGATTATTTTCCCCAAGAATAATATTAATGATCAATGATTTCCATTTGAGGAAATAATAAAAACATTGTTTAAGAAACCCTTTCATTTTTTTATGCTTGTTTTGACAACATAAATTAATTTTAAATTAATTAATGCAACTTCTATGCTTTGAATTTGGTAAAATAGACATCATTTTTGAATTCAAAATATCAAATATAGCTTAGTCAGAATTTTTGGCATTTTTCTGAAAAAAATCGATTTTTGATGAATAGTGAAACCACTAAGTAGTAGTTAAAAAACCGAATTTTTCATTTAAATAAAATTTTACATCTTATGTGAATTGGATCTCAAAAACCAGACATACATGGTTGTTATCAGTATGTAAAATTTGGTTCAATAAGATGAAAACAATTTTTAGAGAATAGTAACTTTGACTTTTATTTACTGTGGTTAAAGATAAATAGGGTAATTCAAGGTAAAAAAGAATATTATAATATTACAAAATTACTTTAAAACTTATTCTAACCTTATTTTTTTAGTCATTTATGACCATGTTCATCTTTGGGTCTATTTTGGGACCCCATAGAGCCACTTGAGAGTGATAATGACACTTTATTTGAATTGTCTTAAAGTAAAGGCAAAATGGCATAAACAAATATCTATTAGTAAATTAACATTTACATGGATTTATATAAGTTATCTTTTTGACTATAAATATTAATTGGAATGATAAAACTATTTTATACATTATGGTATTTATTTTATAATTTTTAGACATCAAATAAATTAAATTATATATAACACAATAATGATGGAGTATTTACCTCATTAATAAATTATTTAAATAAATAAGATTATAAATATTAAAAAAATATCTAAAACTCGTCCAGTTATTACTGGATGATTTTATTTCAAACTTTAGTCATCTTATCTTCAACTTTAATGAGTTTTTGATCTTTAGAAACCGAAAATAAGTTTATAATAAAATAATATTTGCAAACTTTATTAAAGAGCCCCTCCTCCCCCTTATAAAAATCCCTCACTTATAACCCATTCCACACACCTCTCAAGCCCCTTGGCTCATCCAAAACCTTCTCAAATAAGATTTAAAGTTCCCTATCCTCCTCCTATAATCCTTACAATATGCAGAAGGCACTTCAAGAATTCCTTTTGGTTCAAACCAAAGGGAGTTACCCAAATTAAAGGTAACAGTTTCTCCTAACTTCTTTTCTTTTATTATACTTCTACAAACCCTAAACCCTTTCTATTACTTTGTTTTATAACAATGCTAGTATCCTCAATATTCTAGTATTTTTTCTATGAGAATGATTCTAACTAAACTTACACACACCTCCATCTAGTGGGTGAAGAGTATATTGTTTATGTGGATGGAAAACTAATGCCTCACGAAACGATGATTGTTCAATTATCTCCTACTTCCTTTCATGGTAGCCATTAAGACGACTCTATATTTATATATTATATATATTATGTTTATGTTTTCATTATGCTTCTGTATTTTACATTTATACCATACCTTTATTGTATCCATAATGGGTAAACGCGATAATTTCACTTGAGGAAGTGCATACTATCGCCCCCTCAAAGTGATATGACTCTTTAATGCCATATGTGGGTCATATAAAAGATAAAGTTATGATATTATATATGACATTATACTGGAATTATAATATACCTATGTATCATTATTTTTTAATTTCATTATAGTACGAAATAGAAATGAAAGTAGCGTTCATGCGTACGTACAGCTTACCGTCTCCATGAACGGTGTATTTCATTTATTATCTCAAAATGTTATGTACTATTTTAAATAAATTTATATACTAGATATAATATATATATTATATCCAAAAAATTATTATCATTCTATATATAATATACTATTGACCACATGGACAACTTGTAATTATAAGGTGTTCATTTTTTACTCAAGTACCAAATATCAAAAAAACAACTGTTATTAACATAAATTATTACATAATGTTTATAACATGGTAATAAGTGAAATAAAAGGAATAATAAACTTGTAATGGGTTCTTAATCAAGTTTAAATTAACATTAGTTTATTATTCAAGAGTTGATAAAAATAGTAATAATAATAATAATAATGCATGTGATAATAGATTAAGGCATCCACATTGAATTTGCACGTGCGCGGTAAGAAATAATAAATAATAACGCAAGTGCATATACATTTTCATGTGATGATAATAATAATAATAATAATAATAATAACACATATGATAATAGAATAACACACGTGCATTTCATTTGCACGGGCAAGGTAATAAATAATATATAATAACGCACATGCATGTGCATTTACATGTAATGTTAATAATAATAATCGGACTAGTTGTGATAATTATAATAACACATGCACGTGCATGGTAGTAAATAATAAATAACAACGCACATACATGTGCATGTGCATGGTCATGTCAAGTGCATGGGCATGTGCATGTGGATGGGAATGTGCATGGGCTTGTGCATGTGAATGTGAATGTGCATGTGATGATGATAATAATAATATTAATAGAATAACGCAAGTGCATTGCATGTGCACATGCATTGTAATAAATAATAAATAACAACTCGTGTGCTTGTGCATTTTCATGTGATAATGATAATAATAATGATGATAATAATCATAATAATAATGATGATGATGATGATGATGATGATGATGATGGTGATAATAATAATAATAATAGTAATAATGAAATTGTGTTGCATATTCACGTGCATGGTAAAAAATAATAAATAATAATGCACATGCACATACATTTTCATGTGAGGATGATAATAATAACAGCAGCAACTACAGCAGCAGTAGTAGTCGTAGTATTAATGCATGTGACAATAGAATATTGCATGTGTATTGCATGTTCACGTGCATGATAATAAATAATAAATAATAACGCATGTTCATGGCTTAAATAATAAACAACAATGCATGTGTATGTGAATATACATGTTCATTTTCATTTGAATGATAATAAATAATAAATAATTACACATGTTAACTGCATGTGCATGAGCATGTGCATGAGCATGTGCATGTACATTTTCACGTGCATGTGCGTGTACATTTTCATGCGAATGATAATAAATAACAATGCATGCGCATACGCATGTGCCTGGGCATGAGAATTATAATAAAAAATAATTAAAACCGTATATGTATGGTTTAAATAATAAATAATAACACACATGCATTTGAATGATAAAAAATAATAAATGATAAATTATATATGTTAAATGATAAATGATAAAAAAAAAAAAAAATTCATGTGAATGTGCATGTGAATTTTAATATATAATAAATAATAAATAATAAATCATGTTCATGTGTATTATCATTTGATGATAATAATAAGAATATAAGTATTAGTAATAATAATAATAATAATAATAATAATTATTATAATAATAAAAATGCATGTGATAATAGTATAATGCATTTGCATTATTTGTGCACGTGCAACTTAAAAAATCATAAATAATAACACATGTGCATGTGTATTTGGATGTGATGATGATGATAATAATAATAATAATAATAATGTACGTGCATTTCATGTGGACGTGTATGGTGATAAATAATAAATAATAACGCAGGTGCATGTGCATTTGCATGTGAAAATAATAGTAATAATAATAAAAATAGTTCTAATAATAATAATAATAATAAGAGTAATAACAACAACAACAACAACAACAACAATAATTACATGTGTAATAATATAATAATGTATTTGCATTGCATGTGCACATGCATGATAACAAAAAAAAATAATGGCACATGTCCAAAATATCTATTTTTGGATTTTTGAACGGTTCTTTGATTTTATGTTATTAAGATTGAATCAAACTATAAAAATAAATAACTAACATCTAATTAGATAGACATCGGTGGTCCATATTAATTTTTCATTCATTATATGTATAGCATGATTCTTGTGGCATGTGTTCTAAGAAGTGTGGATGTAAGTAACCCATGACAGAATTGAGAGGGTTTCTATTTGAGATGATAAGTGTGGGTTTTTTGACAAGTGAGGAATGTTTTTTCATGATTTTGTAACATAAAATAACTTTTGTCAATGTAAATTTATTTATCCTTATATAGAATTGAGATCATACCCCATGAATGATGTGCCACTATGAAATATCTATTGAGGGACATGGGGTGGGTTAGGGTGTTGTTCTCATAGAGTATGAAACTATTTCATATGTTAGACGATATAATCATTGGATTTTCAAGGGATGTGGTTTATGATTAGTGACTATAAGACCAAATGGTTCTCCAAGGGATGATTATGGTATTTGTTGTTTCATTACAAGGGTGTAAAATCTAGGTACGAGGTATACGGAGAAATTTGAATCATGGGGTATGTTTCGCTAGCCAAGGGCTTGGTACAGTTGGCGAGGTGGGGCCATTATCATTATTAGGATTTCATAACACATGTTTTAATTTATGTTATGCATCATTCACATTAAAATGAGAAGATAAAGGAATTTTTGTCCCTTTTACATGTTTTTTTGGTAGTTGGATGATTATTTTAACCTACAATCAAGAAAATTTTCAACATGGTGGATATATATATGGCATCATACTATTATAATAATCATTCAATATAGTCATATGGTTATGTTTACAAACTTCTCTAAGGATTTTTTTTAGTCTAGACCCTAGGATACCATAATTGATGGAAGTATGATCATAACATTCTAATACTATAAAACACTTTTCTTAGAGTTGGATATTTTTATATTTTCTCATTCATAGGTAGACCAATTATCAATTTTTTAGGATATCCATGTGTGAGGTGGTGTTACCACTCTCTATGTGATATGATCTTTTAAGGTACTCCTACCACATTATTCTATGATTGACAATACCAATTCACTAGCATTAGTGGAATTGGGTATCATTGATCATATAAGTGGATTGTTATGACCTTGATGACTTGACATGTTGATAGAAATTTACTACAACTATGTGGATGTCATATTACTTCTCAAAAACATATAGTTAACCTTTTTATAGGGGAAAATTAGTGATGTTTAATTTATTATTTTACTCACACATTTCATGTACACCTTGATGCTTATAAAAAATTCTTGATTCACTATATGGGAAAGGGAAATGCCTCGATGATAGAGAGTTGGTCAGGAGAATAATCATAGGGATTAGGATATAAAATTAGGTGTATCATAGTAATCTTATTATAGATTATCCATTAGTATTTTATAGTTTTCATATAACATGTATATGATCGACCATTGGGTGATCTTTCTGTTAGAGTTTGTGTCTTAGGACAGTCTATTTTCACATTGATTTCATTAATATTTAATGATTTTAATATTAATAAAGTATATATTTAATTATTTTTCATTTTTCAAAATGATATTTTGTAATTATGTCTTAAAATACATATCACATTATTAAGTTCATAGTAGTTCCCTGCTATGATGAGAAACTCTAAATTCCATGAAGATATTATTAAATATAGTTATAGGGTTGGATAAATTAATATGATATGGTAGATAGTGTATTAAATATTTGGTTTTATTACTTTTATGTGGATGAAAACTCTTCTCATGAAGCTAAGACTTTGTAATCTTCAAGATGAAATAATATGATTATAGACCCACCATTTGGAATTCCCCATATTTTGGTGTCATCCAAAAATAAAATAAATTATCATTAATAATTGTCTATAAAAATTAATAGTATAATTAATTTTTATTTACTATAACATCTTTTTTTTCATGTATAATTTTTTGAAAAATCGAAAAAAATGGATCTAGACGCTGAGACAAGAAAAAAACTGGGGACAAATGTGCCTGGAATTAATATTCTAAAAATTTTACATATATTAATATCACAGACAAGAAACATTCAATTAAAATTATAATAACTCATTATCAATGTGTTATATAAGAAATATTAGTCCACCATTGACTTTAGTTCATCGGTTTTACCTTAGTCATGACATAATTTTTTTTGGCATCAGGAGAACGTTGAAAAGTTGTTACAGGTAAAAATAGTAAATATATTTATCGATTTATTTTTTTTAATTGTTTAATTAAATAATGGGATTGATGTGAACAATTAATTAGTGAATTAATTGAAGGGATTAAATGTGATTAATTAATTATGAAATTAATTAATTGAATTTGACAAGGTCAATTAATTGGATAATTAATTAGTGTTGTTGAATTTGATTAATTAATTGTGGAATTAATTAATGGAAAGGATTTTGAAAAATTAATTATTGAGTTAATTAATGGATGTAATGTTATGATTTTTGAGTGAGATTAATAAATTAGTGAATTATTTTATGAGGATTTTTGTATTAAATGCAATTGATTGACTTTGATTAATTAATCGGTGAATTTATTATTTGGCATTGTTGTGATAATTCAGTTGAATGTATTGGATAAATTTATTGGTGAATTAATTAATGTGGATTGTTGGGATATTGAATTCATATAATTGGATAATTAGTTTTTTAATAAATTATGAGATATTTATATTGAAGATTCAAGATTATTAATTGTAGAATAATTATGGGATATTGAAATTTTTTATTTGAATTATTAATTATTTATTAAATTATAGGATATTGATTAATTAATTGATGAATTAATTAATATGATGGACATACTTATTTAATTGTGGAATTAATTAATGGGTCTCATGTGATAAACTAATTATTTAATTAGTAATGAATTTGGTATTGTTAGTTAATTATTGAAATTAATAATAGAGTTGAAGTGATTAATTAATTGTTGTGTTAATTAATATAATTGATGTGATTAATTATTTATTAAATTAATTAATATTATTTTTTTGATTGGTTAATTATTGAATTAAATATAATAATTGATGTGATTAATTAATTTATTAATTAATTAATGTTATTTATGTGATTAGTGATTTGTTGAATTAACTAATAGAATTTATGAGATTAGTTAATTGTTGAATTAACAAATGGAATGGATCTGATTAATCAATTACTGAATTTATTAATTCTATTTAAGTGATTATTTAATGGTTTAATTAACAAATAAAATTTATGTGATTAGTTATTTGTAAAATGAACTAATGGAATTGATATTATTACTTAATTGCTAAATTAATTAACGTTATTGATGTAATTAGTTGATAGTTGAATTAACAAATGGGATTGATGTGACTAAATAATTATTTAATTAATTAAAGATATTATGAATGGTAACATTGGATTTATATTTGATTTATTGATAAATTAGGCATGGGACACGGATTGACACTTAAAATGACCATGGGGTCCTAGACATGGTGTTATAGACCTAAGGAATGAATGCATGTTGTATGAGATAGGGGCTGGTCCTCTAAATACCCATAATGTGTGGGACGTGGACTGATGCTCCAATGAACCACAATGTGTGAGATAGGGACTAATTCTACAAATACCCACAATGTGTTAGACATATAATGATGCTTCAAATACTCATGGGGCGCTAGATGTGATAATATACACCTAAAATAGTTTTTTGGATTTTGGCATTTTTAAGTATTTTTATTGTTTTTAAGGATTTAAAGGAGCTTTAAGAGATTTATGTTTTTATGGTTTTATGGGATTTTATTACTTTTTAGGTTTTAAGTATTTTAAGTGTTTTTAAGATTTTGTGTTTTTTTGTAGGTGGTTTTAATGGTTTTAGTGTTTTTTCTTATGTTTAGGGAATTTTCAGAATTTTTATAATTTTTATGGTTTTTAGGGTTTTTAGGGAAATTTTGGGTTTTTAAGGGACTTATGTAAAATCTCTCAAATACATAAAACCATAAAAATCCTAAAAATTAACTAAAAACCACTTAAAAATTAAAAACCCCTAAAAATCTAGTAATACCCTAAAAACCCCAATAAAACCCTAAAACCCTAAAGAACCCTAAAACTGTAAAAAATATAAAAACCTTAAAAACACTAAAAATCTCTAATAATCCATGAAAACATAAAAACCATTAAATACACTAAGAAACCTCTAAAAACCATAAAAATCCTTAAAAACATAATTAACCCTAAAACCCTATAAAAATACTATGAAAAACTAAAAAACTTAATAACTCTTTAAACCCATAAAAACGGTAAAAAATTCTAAAAACACTAAAACCCCTAAAAAATCAAAAAATAACCTAAAACCCAATAGTCCCTAAAACCCTTGAAAAAACTTAAAACCCGTAAAAACCCCCGATAACCCCTAAAACCATTAAAACCCCTAAAAACCTTAAAAACCTAAAAATCATTAAAATCCTAAAATCCATATAAATAATTAAAATTTTAAAAACCCATTAAAACCTTGAAGTACCCCTAAAACCATAAACCACCTTAATACCTTCAAAACCCTAAAAATATAAAAAAAATAAAAAACCACTAAAAACTATAAAAAACGTTAAATCTTCTAAAATTTTAAAAATAATTAAATGTCCTTGAAAACCCTAAAAATTCAAAAATAAACTATAAAAACAAAATAACAGTGAAAACCTTTAGAAACCCTAAAAACTATAAGAACTATAAAACCCTAAAATCCTCTAGAATCCCTAAAAATCCTAAAATTCCTAAAAACCATAAAAATAATAAAATAACTAAAAACCATAAAATCCTTGAAAACATATAAAACACTAAAAACCATGAACCTTCATGGATTTTATTTTTTAGTAATATGACAACCTTTCTTGTTGTTGTGTGGACTACTATCTCCTCATACTGAAATGATTCATTCAGGATTTACATGGAATATATTAAGGATTAGATTAGTAAACATATAATATATATTTGAAAAAATATTGATAAATAAATAATATATATATACATTTAATTCATTTATTTTCATTCTTTAAATATGACAATAAAATGGAAACAACATTCACGCATACTTATGGCCTACCATTTCCATGAACTGTGTTTTCTATTTCAAATTTATTTAATTTATAGATTATTAAAAATGTTTATATATTAAATATATACTATATTTAAATAGTTTTTTACAATAAGGAAATTATTAATCAAAGATATAGGTATAAGGATCAGGAATAAAAATCAAAACATATACAAAAAACAAAGTAGAAATTACCTGAAACGTATCGTTAACATGAAATTATTATTAAAGTGGTAATATAAAGTCATAATAAAATAATATTTGGTATGATATATAATAATATGGGTTTTTATGATTTATAATAAACATATAATTTTTATATAGGAGCTTTTGATGTTTAAGAAAAAATTCAAGACATAAGGTATGGGTTTTCTATTATCACTTTTATTTTAGTGAGACTGGTGCCATATTCACCACTCATTTATTTTGAGTAGTTTATATACTTCCCATTAATGTATCGTTTTATTATTATGCTCAAATTTAGGGTTATTTATATATCTATTTTATGATCTATATTTCACGGGATTTATAATTGAAAAGTTACCAAATCGGTAAGGAACTTTTGTCTGAATTTTTCTTCTTTAAGACACATGTTATGTTATGAACCTATAATAGTTTATAAACTATATATACATCCTAATTAAATTTAATATTATGTATATATTTATTTTCATGACATTTTATGTTTCATTTAATGTTATTCTTTAATGGGTATTAAGATTCAAAGTTACAAACATGGTAAGAGTTTATTTCTACAATCTCAGCATATATCTAGATTATTTAGGATTATGATTCCATTAATGAAATATGATTATAAATCACAAAGTAAATCTATTTAATTATCTTATACTATGTTTATTCATGTTATATCCATGTAATGGTTCCATTTTTACACTCATTGGTAATTAACATGATAATGAAAAATATTTTTTAAAAAATCCTAACATTTTTTCTCTCTTCGATCGAAAATATGTTTTCCTTAAAAATAATGATTTATATAAATTCCTTCAAAATAATGTTATAATAAAATTATATTATATTGAAAATAAAGTTATACCCATTTTTTTCTTTCTGAAAATAATTTTACAAAATGAATCTTCTTTTTATTTTTCGATTAGGATCCCGATGGGAGACCGATACCAGCCTGAGTGGCAGTGAACACTACATCAGGGAACTCTTGTGCTGCCAAAACCATAGCGATGAAGGATTTTTATCAAATCTAAGCTGGTCTTTGGCCCAAGGGTCCATGCTTTATGATATCAAAGCAATAGAGGCACACCCACTTGAGCCAGTTAATTACATCCTGGTTAAACAAGAAAGTATGATGTAATTCTATTGTCATGGGGTGGACATCCCTATACTTTATGGGAGTTAGAGGCTTTGGGATCACCTGAGCTTTGATTTGTGTAGGAGTATGATGTGATATCCCAGTGTTTCATAGACAAGGGAATGTGTTCCCCCCTTGTTCCAGAAAAAATTAAACATTGTCCCATGTCTGGAGTTGTAGCCTACAATCAGTGGATTGGAAAGATGTTGGCGTCATCTAGATCTTCCCACAGGCCGGTCGCAACTGTGGCATACTCAACCTCGTTAGGCTGAATCTTCTTGTCTTTGATCTTATTGTAGTCAACATCCAAATAGTGGGATTCACAAGAGGAAAAGGGAGACACATCACCTTGGAGCATGCCCACTCAACCATTAAGGGAGTACTTGAGGCATTGGTGATACGCTGAAGGAACTCCCACATACAGGTGGATCCATGGCCTACCCATAAATGCATTGTAGGCCGTGTCCTGGGAGATAACCATAAACTTGGTGTTAGAAACTAGGCCACCATACTCGGTCTTCAAGCAGATCTTGCTGACTGGTATCTATTCCATCCTCTCATAACCTTGGATTCTAAGGTCATAAGGACTTAGATCATCATTGGAAAACCCCGGTTTTTGCAGTGTTCGAGTATGGATTATGTTGATTCTAGATCCCATGTTGACAAGACTCCAATGAAACTCCACACCATTGCACTGGATGGTGATGTACAGTGAGTGAATGTGACCCTATCTATGAGAGCATTCATCTTCTCTAGAGAACAAGATGATGGATTGGCATTCACCATGCTCGAATGCTGAAGTATGGAAGGCTTCTTGCGCCAACTACCTCCGTCTAAAACTGGAGAGGGCTTCTTAAAGCCTCGGTGAGGGTCTCACGCATATTTGATGATAGTAGAAGGGACTCAAGGATATATATATATATTCTGTAATTCTAGAAATATGTTTGAGAACATCATAATAATGTGCCGGGCTTGAAATTCTACTTACAGAAGGTCGCTCTGTGACTGTAGGTATAGTGTGCCCTGTTGGCTAGACAGGCGGCTGACTGGTGCTAGGAATATCCTGCTGCTCACTATTCAATGCCTGTAGAGTGACGACCTAATTAGGGCCTGATGACTGAGACCATCAGAGAAATTCTTGCCTGATCACGATGTAGTCGTGGTGGATTTGCCTAATCCAACAGCACGAACGATGGTGAAGGTAGACCAGATGTCACCAGATGAGGTGGTTGTGCATGCTAAGCTCTGCATTGGGCCTGCTTCATTGTTTCAGTAGCATGAAAAACCTAGTTGGAAGTACTAAACTAGGCACTTCGATGGCCCATATTTCCACGGCTCTGCCGATGCTAGAGACAGCTGGGGACATAGGGAGGATACGCCTGGTGCTTCTCATCATCAAGCATCATGTAAGGGTTTACCAGCTCTAATGTATTAACCGATGGTACCCTTTACAGTCACTCAAAGAGTCGTCCACTACTGGTTGGATTTTGGGAAGAATCGTCATCTCCAGGGGCATAAAATCACTAAGAGTACGGTATGACGATGGCATCGGTGGGGGACATTGGTTTCCCTTGCGTCGCTGTTGTTTTCTCTTATGAGAAGGGGACTACTGAGACGATGATGCAGATGTAGTAGATGTGCCTTCTAAAGGCTCTAGTTAGTTCAGGAGTGTATGGATAACACCATGGGAATGAGAGACTATTTTATGAGTCATCCAGTCATCATACTTCTGGGACCCATGGTTAGACACCTGATGCCACTCAACTTCACTATCACTGTTGTTGTCTGGCTTCACAAAGACACATGTCACCCATGTCAGAGCTAGGCCTAACCAGACTATGTTGTTATCCACCCGGTCTTGAAGCCAATATTTTAACAC
This sequence comes from Viscum album, assembly GCA_963277665.1. Classification (NCBI taxonomy): domain Eukaryota; kingdom Viridiplantae; phylum Streptophyta; class Magnoliopsida; order Santalales; family Viscaceae; genus Viscum; species Viscum album. The sequence goes on from OY728140.1 coordinate 1,007,262,746, forward strand.
ATAGAATTGTTTGAGGGTGTCCTCTAGGATCTGTTGATAGAGGTAATAATTAGGGGTATTAGTGAGTTTTTCCTCTTATGGCCTCCTGCATTCATAAAAACGTACAATGCCTTGCTCCAAGGAACTATAGAAGTAACTAGGGACTTGATCCTCATTAAATGAGTAGGTCCAGTTAATACTATCCGGAAAGGGGGCCCTTGGATCCTGGCCCTGTCGAGGAGCTGGAGGATCATGTAGAGGAGGTGGATCCTGGTTATATCGCCTAGGCGGTGGCGGCACATTGCACAGAGGCACCAGTCGTTTCTGAGGTGGTTTCTACTAGGTCGGAGGCTACGCCTGAGGTGGAGGGCCTCTACGAGGCAATGGAGGTAGATCCACTAGTAAAAACTCTAGTTGCCTGAGGGCCTCTATTTGAGCCACTATAGTAGGCTCGGCCCTGGTGGGCCTTCTCATGGGAATTGTAGGGGAACAGACGTGCCTTATTAGCCTGTCGTAAGGCTTCATCTATGTGTTGGGCCTTATCAGAGAAGTCTCGGAATCCCCTGAGATAGTTCTGGGTTATCAATGAGGGGACCAGTTCTGTCTTGACATTACCTATGCACATCATCAACATTTTATCTTGAGTTAGTGGCATGTTAAAGAAGTACATGAGCCCTTTCCATCAGGCAACAAAGTCTGCAATATGCTCATCAATCCTCTACTTTCACTTGAAGAGGCCCATGATATTCGTCTTCTGAGTGGTGAAATTAAACTAGTAAGGAAATTTCCTACAGAGGTCTTCCCATCTGGCTACTAACCCAATGGGGATCCGGTTGAACCAAATGAACGTCGGCCCCTAAAATGTCTATACAAAGCATCAAAGTTTGGCAGCCTCCTACTGCGTTGGGGTTCCAAACATGGGTCTACACCGTGAGATAAAGTGGTTCAGGTGCTGCGGCGGGTTCCCTGTTCCATTGAAGGGGGAAAAGGTGGTATTTCCAAAACCATGGGTGCTGGAATATCATCAACTCACTCCATATATGGATTTCCATCAGTCGGGATTGCCACATATCGCGTCTCTATCACATAGAGGTCGGCAATGAGTGCCGCCATTGGATTATCCAGGCAGGGGTTCCTATCTTGACAGGGATACCTAACCAACATCGCGTTGGATAGTTCTTTAACCTGATAAGTAGGGTTGGTGGCTCATGGTGCGGCTGGTGGAATGACCTGGGGAGTAACTAGGGGAACCTAAGCTGGGGCCTGGCGATTGTCACACCGTTTAGGAGGATTTGGCGAGACAAATCACACCCTATTGTTGTAATCTCTAGCATCAACCTTGTCTTCATGGTTAGGATGGTCGGGGTCACTTGGAGATAATTTGATGAGGGGGATTTGTGCATGCCCTTACTGCCCCGGACAAGGATCACCATAGTCTTTCATTGCTCTAAAGCGCATTCAGCAACGAGTTCGTTGACCATCTTCTTCTGATCAGTGAGTTTCTGATGGAACGTGAATTTTTTAGGATCATCTTCCACCTTCTACACTAAGCCATATGGGTTGAAGGTTTTAACGGCTTCGAGGTGCTCCTTACACTTGTTGGGATTTCGGCTAAGGACCAATGCCTCGGTGGGAATCAGAAGAACTAGTAGATTCTTCTTTTTATGAGTAATCCTTCCCAATGGGTCCAAAATATGTGAAACTCCCTTGGGGAGGTCCTCTTCCAGAAGCTCTAGCTCGTTCTCACACCCGGAAGGTCGGCCATGTTAACCGCGACCCTACCTGGAGGCATATTCTCTATGTCACCTATAAAATCAGTCTGGTGCTATATGGAACTGAATTGGAGGGTCACTTACTGCCCCCATACATGGATTTTCACGTGAGTAGAAGGCTCCTAGATTATCCTGTAGAGAACTTTAATGCTTTGGACGCATCGTTATTGGAGGTTCCTATGGCGACTTGGTGACTCAGGGAACTGGCCCATGGGGAGTGCAGCCACATCAACCCAATAGACTTGTTGGCCAATGTCTTCAAAGTGCTCTTGACTCTTGGGGTGGGCCACTTGTCAATGATGAAGATAGAAATTAGCTGTCCAGAGGGTCTGGTGATAACACTCGACCTCTTCCTGGGTGAGTGATTTCAGTGCCCTAAAATTTGGAATTGAAACTGGCCAAAACATCTCTGAAAAATGGTTTCCTACGAGAATATCCCACAAGCCTCTTGGTCCAGATTCGGGGTCTGGTCCTTAATTGCCCCATATGTCAACTGGAGGTGGGTGGGGAACTAGTAGTGGTACTGAAGCAGACTGCTGAGATGGCAGGTTGGCCGACGGAGAATACAGAAAATGAGCTGACAAACCACCGCATCTCAGGATATCCTATGAAGATTATAGTGACTTAGAAACCACATCACAATATGATGGGGTGACTACCACATTTTCCGGTGTCAGTACTACGGCTGCTAGTGATGGACCACGCTACTTCTCGTCCTCCATTGGTCCCTAGAATAGATCTCTATGATCTCTAGTTGAGGTAGAGAGTGCTTCCGGTGAATATGGTTGCAGTTACATAGCCGAAACATCTATAGTTACCTAATTTTAATCCTTCGGGATATACCTATCAAGGGACGTTTGAATCTAATGGACCTCTCGTTCTGGAAGTATGAGTTTGATGCGCCTTGTTCCATCACCGACCCTTGACACAGAGGATCTTGGCGAGGGTTCCATCACTGATTCATATTCCAGCTCATAATTTGAGAATTAGACTGCTATGACCTCAGTCTGAATCTTCCGGACACTCTCTTTATGGTGGTAATGACCCACCCTCCTACCTCGAGATGGTTCTTTGGGACATGGTAGATTTTCTGTATGAGGAGGACCTTTGGCTGTACTGGTGCTGGGGCGAAGAGGATTTTTGCCTGATTAAGCTGGGGTGTGAGGACCACTGGGACAATATATATAATTAATTGACTTATTATTATTATTATATGCATCATTAGTTCCATAATTCATGTATTTTTAGAAATAGTACGAATTTTATATTTTTCATCTATAGGAGATGATATTTTAAATCCCATGCCTTCTAAATTAATATTCATTTTTATTTTCGATAAGTAATAGTTTTTAGGATTAATGTCGGGTGGTCTGCTGGTATCAGGACCATCCTGTCTATTATCAATTTAAAAAAATATAAAAGCACTAAAAATTTTAAGCTAAGAAAAATTTATGGATCATTAAAAATAGAAATAAAATCAAATTTTAAAAGTTATTTGAAAAGGTATTTAACTGCCCTAATAAAAAATGATTTTCCCATTAGGACACACAAGATAAGGTTGAATTGAGTTCCTATAAAAATTTATATAATTAAAAAATTATATAAAATCCCCCTATTTAAAATAAAACATCCCAATTAAGAAAAGGAGTAATTTATAAAATATTTGGTTGTATTAATTATTTATCAAAGAGTGATTAGTTCTCCTTTAAAACAATATTAGTTATTTTTTTTACTTTTTTAATCAATCTACTAAAAAATCCTAATATTAAAACTGTCTTTAATTAACTATCAAAGTGAATTAAAAGATTTAATCTATGACAAGTTGAAGTGGTGAAAACATAAATATGAAAGGAACATAAAAATTAAAAAAATAGGTTTAGTCTTAAGCTAAGACATATTCCTCGCCACTTGTTGATCACCTACCACATGATAAATATAAAAATAAACATTATACAAACATTGGATCAGTGTACACATTAGCATACACAACTATCCAAGTCTATAGACATCTTCCACAGTTTTCATTAGAGTGAAAACTACTACAATCCTTTCTTAGAACTCATACATTATTATCCATGGGAGTGTAAGGTGTAAAAATAAAGGTTTGTGAAGATATAAATGTATCCTCTTGTTTGGCATATGATTGATATTTTTTTTATAAATCATATTTACACACACTACGTAAAAAGTAAAAAATTCACATTTAGAGCATAAATAATGGGAATATAGTTATAGAGCTCTATTTTTTTGTTTATTTATCTCACAACTATTGAATGTTTTGTTGAAATGTAGCTCGAGTTGATTTCTGGAAATAGCCAGTAAAATATACTATCATGGGAGATTCTATATTGATCTTCTAATGGGGTAATGATATGTTCAATGAATATTCTACTCTTTTCTCTTGATGTAGTAGATGATCTTCTGTTTGAGCTCTTAGTAATGTCTTTCTATTTATTCAACAAGTAGTTATTCTTTTTCTTTGTTTCATGAGAATTTATCTTAACATATATTTTCATTTTTATCATGTATTTAATTTATACTCTCCACCTATCAAGAAGCATGTTGTCTTGAATGTCGTACCTCATAATTGTCTCTGACATCTAAAAAATGTTTTCTAAAAAATATTGATATGAATTAATATAATAATTAGTAATAAGTTTCATATATATGACCGTTATAGGTAATTTTGAAATTAAATGTCACAGTATGAAATGATGGTGTTTCTGGATTGGTATCTTAGGAATGGAGATAGGATCAGTAGGTTTCTCTATCAGTAGTTTTAATTGATTCTAAGTCAACTATCGATAGGTAATTTTGGTTGTAGGTCCCCTTGACGATAGGTCATCTATCGATGGCTCATAATTAGCCAAAATTTTGAACATTGGTAAGTCATTCTGTTGGTAGATTGAGATATGGGTGACTCATTCCCTTGATAACAAGGCTTCATTGGTCACTAGACCATGGTGAAAATTCTAAAAAGATGTTTATAGATCAATGAAACAGTGAAATAGATATTGGTTGTTTTGGAATCGGTGACTGATATCAGTTTCTTATCATTTTCCATAGTTTTGTATGCGTACCAACAATGAGACATCTAGCAGTGAGACATATCATCGGTAGGTCTTATAGTGAGTCCACCTTGACTGTGAGTCAACCTCAATGATGACTTTTCCTCAATTGTGACTTATACTTAGAAAACATTTTCTATCTTGTCTTATATATTAAAACACTAATATAATAGATTAACCTTATAAGAAATATCAATTAAACATATATAAACATAATCAAACATTATGAAACATAATAAAATGGGATTTTTTAGAATGAAAACTAGTGGATTCCAAGACCAAATAAATAAGTTAAATATGTTTATAAAGAAATCATATACATATATAACAAGAGATATGTCATTTAAAAATCATACATTATATATGTTATCATTTCCCCATAATTATAATTAAAACTGTACAATCCAAATGTAGAATCATAGGTAACATAACTCATGGGATCAAAATATGTCTAGATAGATACAATAATCATAACATTCATTGAAAATTATAAAAATTTCATGACACTATATATATGGATCATTTATATAGATCATTATAAATCCCAATAATGTGAACCACCCAATAGGTCTAATCGTTCCCATGGAAAATGATTTAGAGAGAATATTCATGATCAAGTATATATATATATTTGAGAAAAATGTAATGTTTACTGATCATAACAAAGTGAATCATTCATGGGAAAATTAATAACTATAAAATTAATCAAGAAAGTGAATGCCTATACATTCCTTTACCAAAATTATCATAAAAAATAAGTCACTGAATTTTGATTTTTACCATGATCAATGATTATTCTGGAATCCATAATGCTAGTCTCCACAGAATATAATCAAAGATTTAGATAAATAAGAAAGAGGACCAAAAACTTTAGAGAGGATCTTTCACATCATGTTTATAATTAATTTAATTAAGTTTATAAAAAAAAATACCTGGATCTTTGGTATTTTTCTTCGTTGATGATGTTGATCATCTGGAATGACCCTTCTGAATAATCTCATTCTGCTTGTAACGATCTAAACTAGAATCTCTCTAGAGGTGATCCACATGTTCTCTGATGACCTCTGATCGACACCATTTGTTCTCCAGGTGATAGTGTGGCAAATCTATCATCTTGTGTCGGTCGTTCTTGATTGCTTGTTCTTCATCCATGAAGAATGTCTCTCATTCTTGAGAGGGGATAGAAGAGGATTTGACAGAGAATTTTTTTGGCTCAACAATTCTCAATTCACCATGCATGTGGTGTGGTGTATGGCACAATAAGCATACTTTACTATTTATATATGTTGAATTTCAGTTAAAATATTTAATTGCATACCAACAATTAAATACATTCATGAACTTAGAGAAAACTTATGCATTTAATAATAATATCGCATCATTATTTATGGTGCACCAACTTGCACAAAATAAAATTATAAATAAAATTCCACGTCCCAAAATAATAGATCTGTTATCTTAATTTGTTCCAACTAGTTAAATAATTATTTACCATTGTGCAAATAATTATTTTACTATGAGACCAACCTTGGTCTTCTCAATCTTCACTTCCATTTATAGAACACCTGAATAATTAAAAAATAAATTATTCTTTTAAATATATATTTTATTTACAAACTAGTAAGTAAATATTTAATAAATGTTCAATAAAATAAATAAATATATTTTATTTAATTTATGAAATAATTTTAACTTCAATAGAATTATTCCATAGTCTTGAGAATAATATTTATTTCATTGATTAAATTCATATAGAATTTAACTGAGAAAACCAAAAACACTTAGTGTGTGACCCTCTAGGATTATTTCTCATTGGAATTTATTGAGCTTGTCTAAAGTCCAAGAGTACTGTCTAGAAACAGTTCAAGGCACCCAAGAGAAAGAATGTAATGTCATAAAAATGACATCCACATATGAACGCTCTCTATGTAATATAATACCTTTATTGAAATATCTCATAATGCAGGTTTTATGACTGTGTCATCAACTTTTTTTCTTGATATGTCATTCTTTGACTACCTAAAATAAACTCATTGTTACACCATGGCCATGGAATTTCACGCGATGGTTCTATTTCAATCAAAGGTCCTAGATATCAACTTCCATAAATGGAAGAAACAAATTATTCCTTGAATAATCCATTAATAACATACCACTCGTGATGCACCCACTGTACCCTACTTCCCGCCAACTATCTACGTGATAGTTTTTGTCAGTAAATCAAAGTACGTAAGTCATGACACATATTAATGATGATATTATAGTCTAAGAATCATTACACATGCTCACAGATAGAAATATCCAATGACACCAAAACATGTGGAATTCCTACTAGCGGGTTTGTTCTCATTATCTCCTGTCTTGGAGATTACCAAGTGCGAACTTCATGAGAGGAAGTCTCATTTGCTTAAGAGTACTCGTACCTGACGGTCTGCATTCTATGTGTCCCATTATCGCATTTCATCCAACAGCAGAACTATATTTAAGAATATTTTTATAGCATTTCAAGGATCTCATCATAGTGGGGAACTTCCATGACATTATCAATGTAACAAATACTCTAGGACATTATTACATCATAATCAGGCAGAACAATGAACAATATGTAATAACACATTAAATATCCGTATAATCAAAGTAAAACTAGTTGGTTATAGGACACAAACTCTTACAAACTCCCACATGGACTAGAGCTAAATACCTACGACTTTCAGTCCGCTAGACCACGCATGATGATCAGGCTTCAGCTGAGTCAAGGCTTTAGTCAAGGGGTTTGCCATGTTGTCTTCTGTGGAAATACTGCTCACTGCAACTTCACCTCTCTAAGAAAAATCCTTCAAGAGATTATACTACGTTCCAAAGTAAAAACTTTCAAAACATTCAATATTTTTATATCAAAATTTATTATGAAATGTATTCTAATGACCTAATTTGGATTAATAAATATATAATTAAACTAATTTTACTATTAAAATAATATTAAAATAAAATAATTATTTTTAAATTATTTAAAAAAATTGAAGTTTTTAATAAAAACTCGTATTTTTTACTATTCATCAAAAAAAGAAACTTTTCAGAAAAATAAAAAAATCACCCTAAGATAATTTTGGTATGATGATTTCAAAAATTAAGTAATATTGTAAAATAAATTATATAAAAGTGGTAAAAATTAATTTTAAATTATTTGGTCCAAGTGTGACTAAATCTTCTTTGTAACATATTTGTTTCTTTTAAAAATATAATTATTAAAATTATTCAATAATGATTATATAAAATCAAAGAAACAAGTGAAAACCTCACATACATGCCTATGGAATAAAATTCCCCGAATTCAACGTGGGATTCCTTGGGCTTCCACACCCTCAAGAAGCCCTATAGTAAAGGGAATAAACCAAGGCGTGCCAGTTTCCGAGAATCCAGACATGCCAATGATGTCTTACATGAATACTCCCCTGACTGAAGGTTTCATCCCTGACCAGACCCTTTAGAATGTCCTGACAAAAGCAGTGTAATTAACAGGTGTCCATGAATATATGGAACTCGGAAGAGTTTCATGAACAATGTCTTAAATCAATAAGGGAGACCCGGACTACATGACGAGTTTAGTGGAGGAATACACAGAAGGAAGAACTCAAATCCTATCACCTCGTTTCAATCATGAAGCAAACGTCCCTAAACAAGCGACAAATGCCTCCCACCTTTGGAATGTGGGAATTCGGGGCAACAAAACTGCACCTTTCATCCTTGAAAAAGACAGACGCACATGCCCCAACAAAAGCGTTGGAAATAGAAATGGCGAACCTGATGTTAATCTCTTCTCCTCAATATGGATACTTGTATCATTGGAGAAATTAGTGGATTAGTGTGTGACCAGATCCAGATATCCTGTGTCGGGACCCGCCAAAAAAATAGTGGGTCTGGCGTGAAACTCACCATAATTTGGGGTTATAGAATGTTGGGCATCCCGATCTATGAAGTTATCATTGTGGATCTCTCTTACCACTCATGGAAGACAAAATAGCGCTAGGGAACTAGTCGTCGATTCAATTTTTCTTTAAGCACTGATGATTCAATCTCCCTGTTTTCAGGAACCAAGCAGCTTCACCCAGAGCTCAATGACCACCTGCCCACTGACACAGGGGTAGGGGAAATACGAGCTTGGTAGAGCCATGCAGTTCAACCTCTTCTGCGATGATCTCATCCTCCATGACCAAGGGGAGCCATCACCCCTTCTCTCCCATAGAGTTTATCCAACGAAGGGTGATTAATGAACTCGTACGCCGGTACAAGGAGGAGGGTATTATACCGACATGGGATATGGCCCGCCCAGATTTAGAGGCATCTGTGTCTCGTCATCAACTATGCCCCCAAGGGATGCGCAAGGAGCCACTGCTCCCCACTCAAATATATAGCCATTTCATGAGCCTCTCTCCAGAACATCTCGACGACTCCCTACCCTACGCCAACGAGGAAAGGGTTGTCCTGGCTAGCCCGATCAAAGTCCCATTCCAGGGAATCCCAGCAAAAGATCCCACTAGGCCGTTTCAGTGCCACCACCTAGTCTTACTAGCTGAGGAGTATGTAAGCCATGTACTTGTGCCACCAACTCTTGTCTGTCTATCTCGACGCCAGCATCGGGTGCAAGCGGAAGAGGATGTCCCCCAAGGGGTGCTGAAGTTAGCGGCTGCTGTGGCTCGACCCACCACTGACGCATAGAACCAATTCCCTATGTATGATGAATAGGTACATTCATAAACACAGCCTAGATCGAGGCCCCAACCACCACATGTGTAGCCTGGGTCGACTCTCTTGGTCGCAGATACAGGTAGTGGCCGCTGCGGACAAACCCGCAGCGATTCCACCCAGTACGGAGGTCCTCCGTGTACCTCTATAATGGAGAACGTGGGCCTTCCCTGCTTCCAGTCTCAGCATGGAAGTCCACCCCCTACCACCTTCAATCCAAATGAGGATCTTCCCTATGACGGTGATGCTCAGTACGGAAGTCTCTCCCGTTACTACTACACTGTATATGGAGACATTCCTCCCTCCACAGACCGTTGGTATGAGGATGTTTCCCATCCGATCACTCTTCAACATGGGGACCCTCCCCATATCCTCATAGCAGCTAGAAAAGGTCCTCCTCACACCAGTAATTTGAGGGGTGAGGACTGACTTCACTTCACCAGTGCCCAGAATGGAGGTCCTACCTATGTTCAACTTGACTAGTATGAGGACCCTCCTCATACTGATGTCACTAGGGGAAACAAGAACGGACGTCCTCCCCATGCTCCTACCTACTCTAGCGGAGGTCTTACCTACTCCAGCGCTACCCATAGAGGTCCTCCCTATGTTCCCTTTGATATCTGTCCCAGTGATCCTCACACCCCATCTTACTCAGTTGGGGACCCTCTCCGCCCCAGCACCAGTACGGCCTAAGGTCCTCCTTGTGCCAAAAATCTACCATGTCTTGAAGAGAAATCTTGGGGAAGGAAGGTGGGTCATCACCTCCATAAGAGGAATCTTGGGAAGGTCCGGACAGAGATAAAAGTAGTCCACTTCTCAGACTATGAAGTAGAATATGACTCAGCCCAGGAACCCTCCCCTTGCTCACCTAAGTCAAGGGCTAGGACAGGAACGAGGCGCATCATCCTAGTACTCCCAGAATGTGAGGTCCATCAGAATCCCACCTCCCTCCGCAGGTATATCCATGAGGATAGAAATTTGGAAACCCCACATGTTACGGTCGTGCAATCACGACTATCATCGCTAGAAGCACTCTCAACCTTGACTAGAGAGCACATAGAGCTATTCTAGGGACCAATGGTGGATGAACAGCAGCATGGTCCACCGCCAATAGCAATAACCCCCACACCGGAAACTTCAGTCGTCAGCCCTTCTTACCATGACATCATGGATAAGTCACCTCACTCTTCAGAGGATAGCATGAGATGTGGCAGTTTGTCTGCTCGCTCTCTGTATTCTCCACAGGCCAGCCTACCAACCTAGTGTCTGCTTTGGTACCATTTCTTATTCCCCGGCAGTCTTTGGTTGACGACTGGGGAAATGAAGGGCCAGACCTTAAATTTGAGCCAAGAAGCTTATGGAATATCCTCAGAGCAGACCACTTCCCTGAGATGTTTTGGCTCTTGGTGGCACTGAATTTCTACACTCTTGAATCCCTCACCCAGAGGATGTTGAGTGTTTCCGTCAAACCCTCTGGGCGATGCACTTCTGCCTTCGTCACCACTAAGTAGCTTATCTGAAGATCCAATAACATTTTGACGACATTGGCGAATAATGTCATCTGGTTGATTTCACTGAACTTCTTGTGGCCTTGCGCCCTGAGCCACTAGGGCATCGTAGGTCCCTCCACCCACGATGCATTTAGAGCTTTAAGATACTCCGCAAGATTATCAAAGAGGATTCCCCCCATGTGAGGCAAACCTGCGTGGCTCCACTACTTCTGTGACGACCTCCACAACCACATCTGAGGGGTACCCACACCCTGTATTCCCTTCTTAATTCATTCAATGAAGGGTGATAAATGACCTCATACGCCAATACAAGGAGGAAGGGATTATCCGGATTCTAGATATGGCCTGCCAAGATTTAGTGGCATCTGCACCTCATCACCACCACCGCCCCCAAGGGTGGCGCAGGGAGCCATTGCTCCCCACTCCAATGTAAAATATTTTCAGGAGCCTCTCCCTTGAATGCCTCGATGATTCCCTCCCCTACATCGATGAGGTGGGGGATGTCGAGGTCAGCCCGGCTAGTATCAAATTTTCGGGGGGCCCAAGGAGGTCTCCCACGAGGCTCTGCCTATGCTGCCACCTGGTCCCAAAAGTCGGGGACCAGGTAAGCCATGAGCCTTCACCGCCAGCCCTAGTTCGACTGACCTGACGCCAGCGTCAGGCATAGGCCGAGGAGGATGCCCAACAAGGGGTGTCAACATCAAAAACTACTATGTTATGTGCCACAGTCGACATGTATCATCATCCCCCATGTATTCTAAATAGGGTCTCTTATATACCCGACCTGGATTGAGGCCCCAACTGCCCCACATGTAGGCTGGGTCAACTATCTTGGTTGTCGGCACCGGTAGCGGCTGTCGTGGACCAACCCACAACAACGAAACCCATTATGAAGTTCCTCCATGTACCATCACCATTGAGAACGTGTGTCCTCCCCACTTCCAAGCTCGACATGAAGATCTTCCCCATTCTACCTTCATTCCAAATGAGGGTCCTCCCCATGGTAGCGACACTCATTATGGAAGCATATTTTGTGCTCATTACATTGGGTATAGAGTAGTTCCTCTTGTTGTAGGCCACTAGTGTGGGTACGTTACACATCCGTTCAATCTCTTGTGTGGGGTCCCTCCACATGTTTTTACGGAATCTGGAGAAGGTCCTCCTATCCTTAGAAATCATAGGATTTAAGGCCCACTTCGCTTCACTAGCACCCAGTACAGAGGTCCTACCCCTGTTCAGATTGACTAGTATGAGGACCTTACTCGTGCTAATGATGCATGGGGAATCAAGCATGAAAGTCCTACCTATGCTCCCATCAACTCCAGAAGAGGTCCTACCCACTCCAGTATTTCCCACAGATATTCCCTCTGCACATTAGTTAGTGGACATAGAGGTCCTCCCCACGTTCCCTTTGATATCTATCCAGGTGCTCCTCAGACCCCATCTCACTAAGGTGGAAATCATCCCCGCCCCAGCACCAGTAGGGCTGAAGGTCCTCCTCATGCTAGAAATATACCCTGTCCCGAAGAACCATCCTGGGTCAGGAGGGCAGGTCATCAACACTATAAAAAGAATATCTAGAAGCTTCAAATCGAGATTAAACACGTATGGTTCTCATATTCTGAGGCGAAATATGACTCAGTGATGGAACCCTCACCTAGCTCCTCCATGTTAAGGGTCGGGGAAGGAACAAGGCGAATCAGCCTCACAATTCCATAATATGAGGTCCATCAGATTCCCTCCTCCCTTCGTAGGTATATCCAAGAGGACAAAAATTTGGAAGCTCTATAGGTTCTGGTCGTGTAATCACCACCATCATTACTAGAAGCACTCTCTACCTCTAATAGAGATCACGAAGAGATATTCTGGGGACCAATGGTGGATAAGCACCAGTGTAGCCCATCGCCGGTATCCATAGTCCCTACACTAGAAACTGTGGTTTCCAGCCCATCTTATCACGATTTGGTGGATAAGTCACTACACTCTTCAGAGGATATCCCAAGATGCGGTGGTTTTTCAGCCTGCTCGCCATATTCTCTGTCGTCCTGCCCACTATCCCAGTAATCTGCCTTAGTACTTCTATCTGTTCCCCAACCGCCTCTGATTTAATAGTGGGGAAATGAAGGGCCATACCCCAAGTTAGATATGAGGATCTTGTGGTCCATTCTTGCATTAGACCATTTCCCTAAGATGTTTGGCTAGTTGTAGTACCAAATTTCAGGCCGCCAGAATTGCTCACCCAGGAAGAGGTCAAGTATTTTCTCCAGACCCTCTGGTTGACTCTTTTCCGTCTTCATCATCGACGAGTGGCCTACCCCAAGATTCGAGCAAACTTCGAATACATATGCCAACAATGTCATTTGGTTTATTTGACCGCACTCTCTGTGACCCAATGCTGGGATATTCCATTCCTGCCATATATGTTATAACAAATATTCATTTCATATTTTTCATAAAAATGCAAAATTACCTCATTATAAAAATGATAATAAAATTCCATTTAATATAATTTTTAAAATTTAAAACATGGGTAAAAATGAAATAAAATAATCATAGGGGAATATTAAAAACATTTTTTATTTTTTATATAACATGAACATAGAAGAAGAAGTCTCCCAACTAAAAAAGAAAATACAGTGTTATATTATGAAAAAAATCTCAACATTTTTATCTACCAAAGAGAGGAAAATTAAAATAAAAAATTTAATCTTTTTAAATAATGATAGGATAATAAATGTCATGAGTTTATTCATAGTTATATAATAAAATTTCTTCACTAGAAACTTAGTAACAAATAATCCTGATAAATGATGAGATTGAATCATAAAACCCTTACAATTTGGTATCTTTTGAATCATAATCTAGATAAAATAATAACTTCAAATGAAACATTAAATATCATTATAATTAATATAATAATTATATAACATTTAAAAGGTGTATTATATACACCTCATAAACATAAATAGGTGAGTAATAAAAAACATGTCTCAATAAAACAATATTGATGAACTCTTACAACCCTGGTAATCTCAGGAACAAAACCTCATGAAAGAAAGAAATTCATATGGATTATTAAATCTCAATAATTTTCATGATAATAATTTAAAAATACATTATTGGTAATTATATATACCACATAAAAGAAAAAAGTGGTGAATATGGCATGTGTCTCCCATATAAAAAAGTGAGATAAAAATCTCTTATCTCAAGTTCGAATTTACTCGAAATCACTCTACACTATTATATAATAAATTTTAATATATTATAATTATATAAAATATTAATTTACATACTTATAATATCATATTATATTCAATTTATTAATAATTACCTATTACAATTATTGTTTCTGGGTGTTAACAGTTTCAAAGTGAGTGTTTTCAACAAAAAAAGTTATTTTAGTTTAAAACACATTTCACATTGTCAAAATTGAGAAAAAAAATATTTTATTATTTTAAAACTTTAGGAAAATTATACATAATTCATTTATGATGTGTAGAAATTGATTTCATGTGAATCCAATATATGATGTGGCTGGTATGAATCGTAGTGCATGCTATTAGTCTATAACTATCATTTTAGTTTAGAAAATGTGTGACATTTTAAAACCTGATAAAATGAGATTATATTGTTTTTAATATTTAGGAACATGATCCAAAATTCATTTTTATGTATATGAATTATCCACAAGGAAATATAAAACAAGATGTTGTCATTATGAATCAAAGTGTGTGTTCTCAATATTAAAGATTCATTTTATTCTATAAGACATCTCACATAGCGAATATCGATAAAAGGATCTCATATTGTATTCAAAAATTAGGACAATGATCCATAATTCATTTTGTGTGTATAGGAATTAAACACATTAAAATATGATACATGATATGGTTTATATGACTCGAAGTGTCTATTTTCAATATAAGTGTCATTTTTCCATAAAATTCCTATCACATGACCTAAATCAAGGAAAATAATCACAGATTGTTTTAAAAATTTATAACAACTATCCATAATTCATTTTAAATATGATTTAATTAAATTTTTTCTATTTAATTTTTTTGATGAAACAATTTACCAACTTCAGGTTCTGTGAACATTTTCAGTAAAATATGACTTTTTATAAATCATAATATATTGATTAAAATGAAAATCTAAGAGATATTTGAGGATGAGACAATAAATCACATATTGGTTTCTCTCACTATGTTTTGTGGTATAACAATTTGATTTGAAAAATATTTATGGTTTAAATGTTGTCTAAAAAATAATTTTGGTGCAGCATATATGTGAAATAAAAATGGTGAACATCATTATTAACATCCACTCAAAATTGGTTTTTTATTTGTCCAATCTCATTGGATACATTCCCAATATTTTTATTATTATATTTTCATATTTCTATAAAAATTAAGTGTATTTATTTCTATTTAATGCTTATTTATAATAAAAAACATATTTTAGATCTATTTTTTAATCAATTTATTTTAAGAAAAATATTTCTCAAACCTATAATTTAAATAAATCATAATGTAGTTTTTATGACAAATCTCTTTTTAAATATTATATCTGAAGATAAAATTCTTCTCATTATTAAATTAAGAGTTTATGGTAAATTTTTATATTATAATTAAATAATTATAATTTATCTTATTATCCAAATCCCTATAATGACCCACATAATGATTTTTTGAAATATTTTTTTTGTAATAATGAAAATTAAAATTTTAATATTCCGTGATATTTTGACAACATGTAAGATTATAGGAAAAATGGAAAGAATAAATTCTTTAACTAAGATAAAAAAAATTTAAATTTCAAAATCATGAAGTGGAGGTACTCATTAAAAAATAATTTTAATAAGTAATATAATTTATAAAATAAAATATCTTGTGATTAAATTTATAAAAAGTAATGCTATTCAATTTTTAATTTGAAATTTTTTTGTAATTTCCTTATTTTCAGTCATATGTCAAATAAGAATAATCTACAATATTAATATTATATTTCATAATATATGTTGAATTGTGTTAATTGTAATGGTAAAATTAATTTTTATATGACTGCTAATGAAATTTAAATTTGAAAGGTCAGTAAAATAATTATTTTTCTTTTCTACCAAATGAAAATTATTAAATCAATATAGATAAATTTGGTAATATTTTTAATTATTCAAATAAATTTGTAGATAAAATTAAAATAACAAAAAAATCATAATTCTTCAAAACATGATTGTAGATCAACAAAAAGTAACATTAAAATTCATTTAGAGAATATTATTTATATGTTCATGAGGAAAAAAATATATAAAATATGTGATTTTTATATCCATATAGAGATCATACCAAATGATTAAAAGAAGGAACTAAAAATTTTCCGACAAAAGGTCCAAAGTACGATCATAAGTGAATAACCAAAAATCTTGAAATCAAAATTGTCACAGCCCGAAATTTTGAATAACTCTTGTTTCCTAATTTTGTGTGTTATTTTATACTCAACAAAACTGTTTCATTTGATAACATGAGTATAATTAAAATGAGACCGTTGGGTTTTGACTATTATATGACCATTGGTCAACATGACCGCTGTAAACTAAACATTTTGATTATTGTCTTTAAATACAAGTAATATTGATTAATTAATATAGAAAGAAGATTTGATGGCCTCACACAGTAGTCTTGGACCGATCGAAGCCCATCTAACAGAACTTGGGAAGGAGGTAGCACCATTGGGCTTTGCTCTAGACCAAACCCAAGATGAACTTCATCATGTGAAGCTATAACGGGATCGCATTCATGAGAAGTACAAACTGATAGAAATTACTTCTCGTGCAATGTTGGTCGAGCCTCCCTCGGATTCTCTCACCTTGGCACACCTTACACTTAGGTCCTATGCTGGTGTGATAAAGGGCTATGTAAGGAGACCGTAACTGCCCTGTATAATCCTTTGTTTTAAATAAAAATTGGGATTTCTTCTTATGATGAAGTTTATTAATTTTCAAATGACCAGACAAATATAGTATTCATATTTTTGATAAATTTTAAAAAAAGAGATATTTTAAAAATGTTTATATAAACCTTAAATAATTAAAAATGTGTAATGATTTTCAAAAAATGGTCTTCTACAATTATGATCAATACGAAATTTAGAGTCTAATAAGATCAACTTGTTTTTTTATGAATAGTAAATTATGAATAGTGATTTTATGCTTAGGATTAGTAATGTGACCAAATGGATTAGTAATTTCACTTAAAGAAAGTATTAATATAATCTAAGAACCTTGATTAAGTAATGAGATTCAATAAAATGGGTAAATAACGGTTTCATAAATTATTATTCAAGTATTAGTTTTTTAGGGTGAATAGTGTTTTTAATTAAAAATTAAATTAAAAATATTTAGAAAAGTATTTTTATAAAATGGACTTTATTTTTGAACTCAGAGCACCGATATTATGTTATAGTAATTTTTGGTGTTTTTTTCTGAAAAAATGAATTTTCGGTGAATAGTGTATTTATTTAAAAAAATAAATTAAAAATATTTAGAAAATTATTTTTATAAAATGGAGTTAACTTTTGATATTAGAGCATTGATATTTGGTTAAGGTGAAATTTTGGGATTTTTCTAAGAAAGTTGAATTTTCAGTGAATTGTAAAAATACAGTTTTAGGGTTTCGGTATGTTTAATGACATCATAACTGTGTCATGATGATTTCATGAGATATTTTATGGGTTGGACGACCAAAGGTGATTAATTATTGTATTTGGGGCCCCATGTGGCCTAACTTCATGGGAAATATCATGGGAGAGCACATGGTTTTGAGAAGATCACTTGTGAGGTGTCCCTTAGCCATTAATGCCTTGTCCCCTCACTTTCCCTATAAATACCAAGCCATTATCTCATCCTTTGGACTCCAAAATCATTCTCAAAGAAGTTCTTGTATACATACCTCCCAAGTAGTCCTCCCTTGTTTCCCTCAAGCCTCTCAAGGTCCCGACCTTTGAGTTTTAGGAGTTACATTTAAGGTAAGGGATCTGACCTCTCTCTTTCTTTTCAAGTAATCTCTTTTATGTCATTTCTTTTATTCTCCATGTTATTATGTTAAAGGATGTTCTTTCATACTCCTATTACTGCCCTTTTCATTTTCATATAATTAGAGATCCCCTCTTACTCTCATTATTTCGTTTTATGATGTTTTAAGTGGCGCCGTTAGGCTGCCGAAATTTTTGTAACAGATTCTTTCTCCCTTCTCATTTTTTGAGATCTATTTTCATGTAAAGTATTTCAAGTTCCTTTTTTTTATGTTTGTGTATAATATATATATCCATCATACTGATCTTTTATTATAATATTATGAGAGACCCCATTTTATCTCTTCAATTCAGTATTTTGAAGTTTTATGTGACTCCGTTAGGCTGCCGAATTTTAAGTGGTTCTTTCACCCTTCTCATTTTCAAGATCTATTTTCATGTCAAGTCTTTCATGTTCCTTTTTATTATTTTGGTGTATGATATCTAAATCTATTATACTGATCTTTTATGTTCATATTATTAGAGACCCTATTTGATCTCGTCAATTCATTTTTGTTGAAGTTTTAAGTGGCGACGTTAGGCTGCCGAATTTTTAAGTGGTTCATTCACCCTTCTCTTTTTCAAAGTGCTAATTCCATGTCAAGTCTTGAAAGTTCCTTTTTATTATGTTGGGATATGATCTCTATATCTATCATACTTATCTTTTATTTTCATATTATTAGAGACCCTATTTGATCTCATCAATTCATTTTTGGTTGAAGTTTATGTGACGTCGTTAGGCTGCCGAATTTTCATAAGAGAAATCTTATTTTTTTGTCTTCCTTTCATGTTCTTCATTTCATATGGTATATTTCCAAATTTAATTACCATGTTCTTAAATACCTTATATTCTGTCCCTCTACTGTTTTATGTGTCATTTATGAATTTTTGACCCATTTCCCCTCTCTTTTCAACGTTTTCTAAAACCCTATAACGTAGCTGTTGTGCTGCAGAATTTTCGTCTCAAAATGCCTCTCTATTTTTCTCAAAATTACTTCATGTTGTTAATTTAATACTCAAAGCTCTCATTTATACAGGGGTATTAACATATATATCAAAATTTTCAATTTTTAAATTCTGGGATTTACATACATGAAACCCGCTTTCCCTTTCCGTGGGTTTAAAGTGACATAAAGATCATGTCTTTAAAGCAGTTTTTAAAACGTTATGATTATGAACTGAAACCCATTTATTTTATGCTATATGGGTTGTTTATGAAATTATTGATGATGATATATGTGTCTCACATGATAATAAATACATGTCAAGGGTGCGCCCAGATAGCGCTCCAATGCATTGGGTAAAGACTTAATCTCTAGAGATAACCTTTTAGACTGATACCTTGGTGAATAAACTTGGTAATTTTTAATGAAACCTTGGGGATGGACCTTGGTGAAATGAAATGATTGTCAATATTATGTTTTGTAGCCACATATTCAAGTTATGAAAAAATTTATTTTTATTATGATATATCTCATGATTTCTTTCTCATGCCTTAAAGTTCTTTTTTCATGACATTATTGATGTATCTCAAGTTCACATGTAAATTTTTCCCCTTGTTTCCCTTACTGGGCCTTCTGCTCACCCTTTCTTTTGATGTATGTCCCCAGGTTATGAGATGCAGTAATGAACCTAGGATGAACATAAGGAGAAGCATTTCAAGTTTTTAAGAAGAATGTTTTCTGTTTTCTTGTTTTAAGTTTCTGTTTTCCAAGACACTAAACCTTAAAGATCCTCGGTTTTGTAAAATGTAATGAAAGTTTATGTGATAAAAAGGCGGGATGCTATAGTAGGTATCAAAGGATGGTTTAGTTATTTGTGGAAATTAGGATATGAAAACTTTACGAAGAACCCTATAGAAATTTTTAAATATAGAAAATATTCCTGGTATTTTGGTGAGTATTGAGTAAGGGGTTTCCAAGAAAATACATCCCTGTCTAGATACGAGCAGGTAGAGGCGGCTCTGGCATAGATGTACATAGGGGTAAAACCCGAAAACACCGCTTTGACCTAGACTCGAACAGGAACTGGTACACAACAACGGGCCTTTTTTCACTCTTGGTTACGACACTCCTGGGGGATATGCTTTGGTAAATTCATAAGCTTAGTATGAACCATTATTAAAGGAACAAAGGTAAAATAAAATAAAGATTCAAATAAGAATATATGATCATGGATATCCTAGATTTGAACATAGGGGATCACAAGTTAGGGTATACTTTTCTTCTATAAGTTTATCCTTTTATGCTTAAGTTTCCTTTTCATGATTATTTGGCTAAGTATTTAACCCCCCTAATTATACGTTCTTTTCTTAGTTAATGGCGGGAAATGGAAGAGCATGTCCCAACAACCAATGTGATAGGAAATGTGACGATTTCCCTATTAATGTGACAGAGATGATGAGAGATCAAGTTGAACATATTGTGATTATGCCAAACAAGCTATCAAAAATCACAATTAATAATTGGTACCTAGTTGAATGCCCAAATTCATCAAGGAAGAAGAAGACAAAGTCTCGAGGATGTTCATCTGATAATGATGATAAGGGAAAGAAGACCCAATTTCATTTTTGCAAAATGTGTGGGAAGAGGAACCAAGGAGAATGTCACAAAGGAACCCGGAGATGTTTTGAGTGTGGGAAGATAGGGCATAAAGTAGCCAATTTCTTTAAAAAAATGGATAATGTGATGAATGTAGATAAGGTTCGATCTAATGTACCTTATACATTTTGATGTCATAAATGTGGAGAAGTTAGACATTACCCAAGGAAATTCTCTCTTGTAATGGGTGAGAAGCATGATGAGCATAAACAATCTTAGAGGACAAGGGAACAATTCAAGTCCTATGCTGAGATGGATCATGATGACTGAAGTACATGTAACTTCATCGCAATAATTTTCTATGTCATGTAGTATTTTAGTTTGTGCTCTATGAGCATATCCTTTATGTTTTCTAAGATCATAGAGTCACTACCTAAGATGATTTTATATCATTAAAGAAGACATCTATTGTTATGTACCACATGTTTATGTAGTGAAGCTATTCTTCTTAAAAAAAGGTGATTAGGGGATTTAAAGATGATTATTATTTTGGAATACGTTCACTATTTTGAGAACCCTATATGATCGAGGTAAATAGATTACTACGGTATTTTCATTTAGGAGTAAGGTTGACTTATATTTTGAAGAATCGATGAATTTAAGGTGGACTTTGAGTAATTTAGGTTACTTATGGGAATGATTAACCTATCTTGGGTAAAATATGTTTAGGTTAGCTACTTTTGTTATAAGATGTTAGGAGTGGTTGATATTGTTTGGAGATGAACAATGAAGTTTATTTTGTAAGACTATGTTATCAAATACTTCTTGTATTTGGGTTTCAATCTTAGTTTGGTTTATTTTGAGGAATTTTAAGGACAGTTATTTATGGAATGGTCTATGATGAACTTTGGGTAGTACCGTGGAATTTTGAAGATTTAAAGAAGTTTCCCTTCCCATGGAATTATTTATTTTTGAAGAGTTATTTTATCTTACCCTTTCTATTTTTGGGTATAATAGAAGAAATAGATAGTTAATCTTTGGTGGATTATGTGATTCTCTAGAAGATGATTCTTGTGTTTTGATGAGACCGATAAGTTTTGAATGCTCATCATTTGGATAAAAGATTAGTTTTGGTAGAAACTTATTAAAGGATGAAACTCAACATGATGATAGGTATATTTTCTTATGTTTTCATTCTATGTAGTAAATGAATTCCTCAAAATTATGAAAATAAATGTAAAACAAAAATGTTGTTGGTTTACGTTTCCTACTAGGTAATCAAAGACCGTTTACACACATCATAAGTTTGGGATTTTCTTATAGTTAACTTTCTCCTAATCATGTTTTCTATCACTCTCCCTCAGAACGTGGCCCTTCGTTTTCTCCTCCATGTCCAAGTTTTCCTACATGGGATCCTAGTGTGGGTTAACACGGGTGACCTTTGTACTTCCCTTTCTTTCTTTTAAAGTAATAGTTTTACTGACTCCTTTTCCGATGTGGGAATTTCATTGAAATTTCAAAACCTAATTTTAAAAAAATTGCGAGGACGCAATTTCTTAAGGGGTGAAGATTGTCACGGCCCGAAATTTTGAATAAATCTTATTTCCTAATTTTTTGTGTTATTTTATACTCCACAAAACTGTTTCATTTGATAACATGAGTATAATTAAAATGAGACCATTGGGTTTTGACTGTTATATGACCATTGGTCAATATGACCACTGTAAACTAAACATTTCAATTATTGTCTCTAAATACAAGTAATCTTGGATAATTAATATAGAAAGAAGATTTGATGGCCTCACACAGTAGTCTTGGACCGATCTAAGCCCATCTAAGAGAACTTGGGAAGAAGGTAACACCACTGGGCTTTGCTCTGGACCAAACCCAAGCTGAACTTCATCGTGTGAAGCTAGAACGGGATCGCATTCGTGAGATGTTCAAACTGATAGAATTTACTACTCGTGAGATGTTAGTCGAGCCTCCCTCAGATTCTCTCACCTTGGCACACCTTACACTTACATCCTATGCTGGTGTGATAAGGGGCTATGTAAGGAGACCGTAACTGCCTTGTGTAATCCTTTGTTTTAAATAAAAATTGGGATTTCTTCTTATGATGAAGTTTATGAATTTTTAAATGACCGGATAAATATAGTTTGCATACTTTTGATGAATTTTAGAAAAAGAGATATTTTAAAAATGTTTATGTAAACCTTAAATAATTAAAAATGTGTAATGATTTTCAAAAAATGGTCTTCTACAATTATGTTCAGTACGAAATTTAGAGTCTAACAAGATCAACTTCTTTTTTTGATGAATAGTAAATTATTAATTGTGATTTTATTCTTACGATTAGTAATGTGACCAAATGGATTAGTAATTTCACTTAAAGAAAGTATTAATATACTCTAGGCACCTTGATTAAGTAATGAGATTCAATAAAACGGGTAAATAACGGTTTCATAAATTATTATTCAAGTATTAGTTTTTTTGGGTGAATAGTGTTTTTTAATTAAAAATTAAATTAAAAATATTTAGAAAATTATTTTTATAAAATGGACTTTATTTTTGAACTCAGAGCACTGATATTATGTTATGTAAATTCTTGGGGTTTTTTCTGAAAAATGAATTTTTGGTGAATAGTGTATTTATTTAAAAAATAAATTAAAAATATTTAGAAAATTATTTTTATAAAATGGATTTCATTTTTGAAATTAGAGCATTGATATTTGGTTAAGGTGAAATATTGGGATTTTTCTGAGAAAGTTGAATTTTCAGTGAATAGTAAAAATACAGTTTTAGGGTTTCGGTATGTTTAATGACATCATAAATGTGTCATGATGCTGTCATGAGATATTTTATGGGTTGTCCGACCAAAGGTTATGTATTATTGTATTGGGGGCCCCATTTGGCCTAACTTCATGGGAAATATCATGGGAGAGCACATGGTTTTGAGAAGATCACTTGTGAGGTGTCCCTTGGCCATTAATGCCTTGTCCCCTCACTTTCCCTATAAATACCAAACCATTATCTCATCCTTTGGACTCCAAAATCATTCTCAACAAAGTTATGGTCTTCTTACCTCCCAAGAAGTACTCCCAAGGTTCCTTCAAGCCTCTCAAGGTCCCAACCTTTGAGTTTTAAGAGTTACGTTTAAGGAAAGGGATCCGACCTCTCTCTTTCATTTCAAGTAATCTCTTTTGTGTCATTTCTTTTATGCTACATTTTCTTATGTTAAAGGATGTTCTTTCATACTCTTATTACTTCCCTTTTCATGTTCATATAATGATAGATCCCCTCTTAATCTCATTATTTCGTTTTATGATGTTTTAAGTGGTGCCGTTAGGCTGCCAAAATTTTTGTAACGGATTCTTTCTCCCTTCTCATTTTTCAAGATCTATTTTCATGTAAAGTATTTCAATTTCCTTTTTATTATGTTGGGGTATGATATATATATCTATCATAATGATATTTTATGATCATATTATTAGAGACCCCATTTGATCTCTTCAATTCAGTATTTTGAATTTTTATGTGACGTCGTTAGGCTGCTGAATTTTAAGTGGTTCTTTCACCCTTCTCATTTTCAAGATCTATTTTCATGTCAAGTCTTTCATGTTCCTTTTTATTGTTTTGGTGTATGATATATAAATCTTTCATACTAATCTTTTACGTTCATATGATTAGAGTCCCTATTTGATCTCATCAATTCATTTTTTTTTTATGTTTTAAGTGGCGCCGTTAGGCTACTGAATTTTTAAGTGGTTCTTTCACCCTTCTCTTGTTCAAAGTTCTAATTCCATGTCAAGTCTTGAAAGTTCCTTTTTATTATGTTGGGTTATGATCTATATATCTATAATACTAATATTTTATGTTCATATGATGAGAGACCCTATTTGATCTCATCAATTCATTTTTGGTTGAAGTTTCTGTGACGCCGTTAGGCTGCCGAATTTTAATAAGAGAAATATTATTTTTTTTGTCTTCCTTTCATGTTATTCATTTCATAGGGTATATTTTCAAATTTAATTACCATGTTATTAAATCCCTTATATTCTGTCCCTCTACTGTTTTATGGGTCATTTATGAATGTTTGACCCATTTCCCCTCTCTTTTCAACGTTTTTTAAAACCCTGTAACGTAGCCGTTGTGCTGCAGAATTTTCGTCTCAAAATGCCTCTCTCTTTTTCTCAAAATTACTTCATATTATTAAGTGAATACTCAAAGCTCTTATTTCTACAGGTTTATTAACATATGTATCAAAATTTTCTATTTTTAAATTCTTGGATTTATATACATGAAACCCGCTTTCCCTTTCCGTGGGTTTAAAGTGACATAATGATCATGTCTTTAAAGCAGTTTTTAAAACATTTTGATTATGAAATTAAACCCATTTATTTTATGCTATATGGGTTGTTTATGAAATGATTTATGATGATATATGTGGCTCACATGATAATAAATACATGTCATGGGTGCACCCAGATAGCGCTCCAATTCATTGGTTAAGACTTAATCTCTAGAGATGACCTTTTAGACTCATACCTTGGTGAATAACATTGGTAATTTTAAATGACACCTTGGGGATGGACCTTGGTGAAACGAAATGATTTTCAATATTATGTGTTGTAGCCACATCTTCAAGTTATGAAAAATGTTATATTTATTATGATATATCTCATGATTTCTTTCTCATGCCTTAATGTTCTTTTTCATGACATTGTTGATGTATCTCAGGTTCACATGTAAATGTTTCCCCTTGTTTCCCTTACTGGGCCTTCTACTCACCCTTTCTTTTGATGTATGTCCCTAGGTTATGAGATGCAGTAATGAACCTAGGACGAACATAAGGAGAAGCCTTTCAAGTTTTTTATAATAATGTTTTATATTTTCCTGTTTTAAGTACCTGATTTCCAAGACACTAAACCTTAAAGATCCTCGGTTTTGTAAAATGTAATGAAAGTTTATGTGATAAAAAAGGCGAGATGCTATAAAAATGCCATGAAATTATGTAGATTAGAATAACCGATGAGATTATTCAAAAATTAATTAAAAATGATAGAGGGATGAATAAAAATGAATAAAAAAATTCATACCATCTATATAAGGGTTCATTCTCCTAAAAGATTCAATAGATGAAACAATAGGATTCAACTTTTGGGTGAGCATTAATAGTGTAAACTGGAAAGATCTCAGATAGTGTTATTTTATAACATTGGATGGGGTTCTAATAGCACTAGAAAAAATGAAATAATTGAAGATATATTTATTAGTTCTAAAATAGAAAACATTGATAAATGTTTCATTTAATATTTCTTTATTATTATTGATATTTCTAAAGATTTATTTATGGAAAAACAACACTGATAAAAAATAACATTACTAGTGCTTGCTAATAAGAACTGATAAATATACCTTTCATAAATAGTTAATATAATTCTTACAAATAAAAGTCAAAAATAAAAAAATTAAGATTAAATTTAAAAATTATAATCAATTACTAACCATATAAAAATATATTTTTATAATTACATTATAAAAAACTCAAAAAAAATAAACTAAAATATATGAATTTTATTTTAAAATTCTAATTTAAATTTATGTTAAATGTATTAATAAATGTGAAAATATTTTATTTATATTATAATATTATATTAAATGTATTAATAATATTATTAACAAGTAAATAACATTACATATATAAATTCATAGAATATGAAATATTAATACATTATATATATTATATAAATTAAAAAAATTAAATAATAATAATAATAGACAATAAATACTGAAAATTTCATTTTAAAAATACATAGAATTAATTATTAATTAAAAATAAATCAATAAAAACTGTACAGAAATTTAAATAAAAAACAATACAAAATGAATAACTATTAATTATATAAATTATAATCAATTTAATTTTTTGAAATATTGATCAGTAATCATGTATTAATATATATTAAAATTTAATATATTATTAAAATATTAAATTAATAGATAATAAATCACTTTAATATGAAATGAAATGATAATGATACTTTTAAAACACTAGATTTTAATAAAGGAAATGATTTTTTATAAATATTAATATTTTACTATTTCCCTAAAAATAAATCTTTTGAGAAATATAAAATATATAAACCCTTAAAAACATATATATTTTTATTTTAGAATTTTACACATTTTGTAAATTAAAATTTATAAAAATTATGAAATAAATTCTAATTTCTATACTCGAAATGTAATAACGATAATTTTTGATGAAAATTGTAACAACTCAATGTATTATCAATGGAATTACCTTTTTATAATTATGTATTATAGTATAATCACATAAGATTAAATATATAACACAATACAAACCATATTAAGAAATAATGACGTGAATAAAATGTATTTATAGAAGTTATGGAACATTTACTAATGAAATAGTAACTTGAATCTTGGAAGATCAATATGACCCTTATGAATAGTAAACCTATCAATGTTATAGTAACCTCACCAGAAATGTATAAATAAAATTTATCCATCTAATAAGTGTCAATATGATATAATTATATCATAGTATAATTAAGTAAATATTTTAAAAATTATTAATTAAGTGTTGGTATTTTGGTAAGTCATAAATATTTAAATACAATTTTATGAATAATTTAGTAATTTAAAATAAAATTAATTTTCATAAAGATTGTTCATAAATTAGTGTTCTTATTTATTATTATTATAGGATAATTTTATGAGAACTTAATAAATTTTTCAAATTATTAAAAAAGAAATTGAAATTGTAAAATGTATAATTTCCACGTGAATAATGATTTTAATTCGAAAATAAATATATCATATGTGGAAAATTATTTTCAAGAAATGGAGTTCATTTTTTAATTATACCTATCGATAAATGTTAAGGATATGAAATTACAAAGTATCTTTATATAGACCTTATAAAAATAAAGTTTCAAATCATTAGGAAATGCCTCAATAAAAGGAGTTTGAGACTAAATCCCTTACCTTGAGTCTAGCTCATAACATAAAATCCTTATATTCCTGAATAATGAACATAGTATAATTATTTATTTATTTTAATCCTTTTAAATTTTTATTATTCCTTTTATATCACTTATTATCATGTTATAACAATTAGTTATATATTTCAGTTTAAGCCAGTCATTTTGATGATATTCGTAACTAGAGTCCAAAATGACTTTGGTATGATGTCAATAGTCAAAGTGATAATTATTACATAATCATTAGAATAATATTAATGACATAATAATTAGTTTTATACATCAATTATAACTTTAAATCAAAGAATTTTTGTATGGTTATGAAAAATGAACAACGTTATAGTCATGGAGATGGTAAGTCGTGCGTACGCATGAGTAACGTTTCCTTTTTTTCAATTGTTATTATAAAAAGAAGATTAGTATTATTTCATCTTTCCATAATGATAATAATATCATTAATATAACATTAATAATTTAAATATACTTATATATTTTATACATGTGATTTGGTAAATAAAAATGAGTCACATCACTTCTTAGGGATGATAGTTCTCACAAACGCACGAGCGACGCTATCATTTTTATGTGTATGGAAAGTAAGAATTTAATTGATATGTTATTACCTTATAATGAAAAATATTTAATCAATACCATATATAAACATTAATTCCATAATTATAAAAAGTCTTTAAGGATGATGATGGAAACAATATATCGGTTCATGGAGGTGATATTTCACTCATACTCAGGGACAATTAATTCATTTCCCATTTAATGGAAGTGGAGAGGGATTTAGGTGATGATATTAAAAAAATAAAATCTCATTATATTATGGATATTTTACTTATTATTTCATAATTACTTGATAATATTTTATGGAAGTGGAAGAATAAATAAAATAGAAATACATCATTAAAACAACACCTATTCTTAGGATGATCTTATTTGATTAACACCTTAAAACCTTATAAGAGGGTTTTATTCATTATATAAGGCCATGAAAATGTTGGTAGGTATTCTAAGAGGGTATTTTTTTAGATCATTTCATAACTAAAATCGTTTTTATGTGATAAAAAAGAGGATAATGGGTGCCCTTTTCTAGGAGAGGGGATGGGAACTCTTGAAATTCATCAAACTATTAAATTAATATATATTAATTTTCAAATACAAATAGATTGAAACTAATTTATTTAAAATATAGGATTATTTTATGTCTAATATTATTCATCCAATGAAAATAAGATATATTTTTACTACTATTAAATCCATATATTTTTTAACCCCTTTTAACTCTTATCATGATATCATATAATTTACAATTTGAGGGATAATATATTTTCTATAAAATTACAAAGGCTGAAAATTGATTCATTGATGAAATTTTTATATTTATATAAATTATTTGAATTAATTTTATATTTTTTGTAATTTTATATCATTTAATAAAATATTTTTTATTTTAAATTATCAATAATTTCTATTTTGATACTATTTAATTAATGACTTTCTAAAAAAATCATAAAAACCTGATATCTTCTAAAAATTTTTATTAAATCATCCTAATCATGTAAAATGAATCCATAAAATTAAATTATGACATCAATTATATCAAATAATATTTATTATAATATTTTTAATATCATTTATTTGATTATACCATTATTTAAATAACGACTACATTATCATTGTGTCGATATTTAAATTAATTATTTCTCACATAAAAATATGAAATAAATTAACATGATGTATTTAAACGTTTTATATATCCAAATAATTTTTATAGTTGAACATATCCCTAATATATACCCATATTAAAAAAATAATACTTGTTAAAAATGAGAGTGTGACAAAATTTCCTTTTCTTTTAATGAAATATTATAAATATATTAAAGTCATCCAAGTGGCTCCGAGGAGTCATAAAATTCTCCCAAAGAAACTTTGTGTCAAAAAAATCATCCAATGAAATTAGGATAAGTGTTTGGGTAATTTTATATTTGTTATATTTTAATTTTTACCTTTAATTACTCGATTTACCTTTAACCGTGGTAATAAAAATATTACGAAATTATTTTTCATATTTCCAAAAAAAGTAAGTCTATCCTATTGTATAATAAATATAATAATTATTGTAACTATGAATTTCCATTATTAAAAATTAAAAACACATAAGTGGATGAAATTAATTTAAATTTAATCCCATTAACGGATCAAGAAAATAAGTTTTTTATGTAAAAAGGTTTACAAGTTCACAATGTCTTTATATCCAATTTCAATATAAAAATGATTATAGTGACCAACACTAGATTACATGATAAAAAATTATTTAATTATACATAAAAACCATTAAAATATATTATATTATGCTATAAATAAATTCCATGAAAAATTAGTTTTCAATTATAATGCGGTATTTGTTTCACTATTCACCAAAAAATGAATGTAATTTGAAAAATACCAAAAAAATAAATCATAGTAAATTGTAAAACTCATATTTCAAATAATATATTTATTTTGTAAAACATAAATTGTAAACCTATCAAAAAATAGTTTTAAAACAATTTCTCCATCAAAAGGTTGGAAAACTACCTTTTTCTAAAAAATACTTCTTTTATTCATAAAATTGAATTTTTCTTATATCATGTCTACAAAATAACTAATATGAATTTTAAACATTAGATAGCTATATTTCATATATATTTAATTAATATAGTCCAAAAAGTATGATTTTTTTATTTATTGGTATAACACACACTTGGGAATGATTTATTAGAGAAACATTTCCTTCTATTTTAAAAAGGGATTGCATTAATTTATAATTAATTAGTTAAAGAATAATATATACATGAGTAAAAAATATGTTCATAATTTTGTTAATAATATTCATTCCCTTCTTCTAGTCTCTAGTATAATGGTCACATTTAAATAATGATATCTAGTTTTTCATTTTAGCTTGATGTTGGGTATCATGTATATTATCAAACAGAGTGTTTCCCTTAAGAAACTCAGGATGTTATATCCCCCCACTCATTAATAAATTGTATCCTTTTAATTTGAACTCATGCTTTATAACTAGGGTTTTACTATTTATTTACCTTTATTGAAATACCAAATCAAAAAAATATTAATAAAACTTTCACTTTAAAAGAAATAAAGGGAAGTATAAAAGTCACCTAGAACCAAAAATACTAGAATTCTATATAGAAAAAAATGTATAGTTAATAAAAAACTAACTATAATGTTATGATGGAGATAGATAGAAAACCTAGCTATGAAATATTTAACAATCACAAAACCATAAATACGTGATGGGTTAAGAGGTCATTGATTTATCAGAAAGAAAAGTAGACAGATGACATTTTTGTTTCAAAATATTTTTCCTAGAGTTTAGGAAATTTAAAACCATGAATAAGAACATAACAAAACATACTTACTTGAAAAGTAATGTTTCATCCTTTAATCAACTTCCTCAAAAAACTAATAATTTTCTCCGAATAATGATTATTCAAGATGCTCATTTCATTCCTAAATCACTAGAATCTACTTCTGAAGAGTCACATAATCTACAAAATATTAGGTGTATATTGATTCTCTCATTAAACTTTAACAAAACCAAAATAGTTTGTACAACATATTATAATTCCATAAAAATAATAAACCATATATTACACAAACCTAATTCAATATCCAAAATTCAACAGTAATACGCAACGTTCTACATAGACAATTCAAAAAATAAAAATATTTAAAAAATTTCAAAATAATCTAGACTTATAAGAAGGATTTGGAGAATTATCTTTAAATAAAATAAATTATGCTTGAATTCTAAAAAAAATTAATCACCCCACTAATCTTTAAAATACACTAAAAATTTACATAAATAACATGAATCAACATTATACCACAATAAAATAAATTATTGTTCAAAAATATAATTCAAAATTTACATCTCAAATAAAATCCCTTAGTTTTATATTTACCTCAATCAATAAGGGTTCCCAAAATAATAAACATCTTCAAAAAAATTAATCACTTAATATCCAAATAATTTTCCAATCTATTCGTTATCTATTAGATAAAATACATGTTTCTAAAATAACCTAATTCCAAATCCATCAAATTGTTTGACTAAAAATAAAAATGTATACTAGCTAAGACTTCATGTAGTCCAGTGGTAGGCAATGCACTCTTTTCACCTTTTAGTTTTGGGTTCGTTTCTCGCAGTCTTTCCAAACATGATGAGTTTTCACCCATCTTTTGGGTTATCATTTTTATAAAAATATATAATTCTTATAACATTCCCAAAATATGATAAAAACCTCAAAAATAACCATTACATCCTTTAACCTCAATGGTTATCTCATTCCATTCATTTTTCATCCCAAAATATAATAACCCATAATTACCTCAAAAATGAATATCTCCATAAATACATTTAGTCGTCTTAAAATTTCATAACTTAAAGCATCAAAAGGGGTTTCTAAGACATTTAAATTATGATAAACCTTAAAATTCTAAACTAATGATGATATCCCTAACTCTCAAAAAAACATCATAATTTTCAAAATTGTCTAAACCTCCCACTGATACCAACTATAAGTCCTCGACCGTAAACATTAAATTTTCTAGAGTTTTTTAACTAGAATTCATATTTGATGATATTTTTAGTTTATATTTTTAGATAATTATGAAAAACCTTTATAAATAAATCCATACATTACAAATGGAAACTTATACTCATTATCAGTTTTTTGCAGAAAAAAAATAATCCATTTTAAAATAATTATGATTTCTTTTCAATAAGAATAATCAACACATTCATCATGAAATATTATTTTCCCTTACTAATATTAAGACCTGTGAAAAATATTTTAAAACATTAAAAGAAAACAAAAATTTTGGTAAGTGATATAAAAAGAAAAAAAAGGAGTTTTAAGGTTTTTCATATTTTCAATATTTTATTGTTTTTTTAATTATTTTTAGGGTTTTAATGTTTTGTTTGGGTTTTTCAGGGTTTTAGGGTTTATAGCCTTTTAGAAATTATTAGGGATTTTTTTATGATTTTTATAGATTTAGGGATTTTTTGGTATTTTTATGATTTTTAGGATGTTATTTTTGATTTTTTATGGTTTTAAGAATTTTTAGGGTTTTTAATAGTTTTAGGTTTTTTTAAGGGTTTTATGTGTTCTCTGGTTTTAGGGTTTCTTTATGATTTTCCATGGTTTGTAGAGTTTTTTACATTTTTATGGATTCTTAGGGTATTTTTAGGATTTTTATGGTTTTAATAGTTTTTAGGGATATTGAGGTGTTTTATGGTTTTTTGTTTTTTTAGTTTTTTTATGTTTCATTGGATGGTTTGGGGTTTTTAGGGTTTTTTAGTTTTTTAATTATTTTTGGGGTTTAATTGGTTTTTAGATTTTTTTTAGTGGGATTTAAATTTTTTTAAAGGATTTAGTTCTTTTATGGGTTTTGGGGTATCTATGTTTTTAGGGGTTTAAATGTTTTTAGGGTTTTTATAGGTTTTAGGGTCTTTTTAGGTATTTAGGGGTTTTAAGTGCTTTTATGTTTTTATGTTTTTATTAATAAATTTTAAGTGATTTATGGGTTTTATGTTTTTGGGGTTTTTCTAGATTTCTAGACGGTTTAGGGTCTTCTAGAGTTTTTAACACTGTTAATTTTTTAAATGTTTTTTTATATTTTTAGTGTTTTTCTAGGGTTTTCATGGGTTTTTTAGGTTTTTAAGGGTTTTAAGGGTTTTAATGATTTTAAGGTTTTTTTCGTTTTTTGCATCTTTTTATATTTTTTATGGTTTTAGCGTTTTCATAGTTTTTATAGGTTTTTTGTTTTTTTAAGTCTTTTTATGTTATTTAAGTATTTAATTGTTATTTTGTTTTTTATGTGTTTAAATGGTTTTTTATAATTTTATGGTTTTTAGTGTTTTTAAATATTTTCAGTTTTTATGGGTTTTTAGGGATTTTAGGGATTTATATTTTTTAGTGTTTTTTAGATTTTTTATAGGTTTAAGTGTTTTTTAGTTTTTATAGTTTTCATTTTTTTCTATTTTTTAGTATTTTTTACGATTTTAAGAAGTTTTAATGAATATATTGATTTTTATAGATTTTTATGGTTTTTATAGATTTTTTGAGGTTTTTTAGGATTTTTTACTATTTTAAGGAGTATAAAGTATTTTTTTTATTTTTTAGGATTTTTAAGGTTTTTAGGGATTTTGATGGTTTTTAGTGCTTTTAGGTTTTTATGGTTTTTATGGGGTTATTTTAGTGGTTTAGGGTTTTGTTTATTTTTTAGGGATTAATGGTTTTTTAAAGAATTGTATTATTTTTTTGGGGTTTCAAGGGTTTTTAAAGTGTTTTATGTGTTTTTATGGTTTTATGGGTTTTTAAGGTTTTTTAGGGGTTTATTATTTTTAAAGGTTTATGGTTTTTATGGTTTTAGGTGTTTTATGTGTTTTTAGGTTTCTAAGTTTTTGTGGGTGTTTTCAGGGTTTTGAGGGTTTCATACTTTTTGATTTTTTAAGGTTTTTCAGATTTTAGAGTTTTTTTATCATTTTTAGGGGTTAAATAATTTTTATCGTTTTTAGTGGTTTTAGGAATTTATGGGGTTTTAGGTTTTTTTAAGGTTTTAGAGGTTTTAAGAATTTTAGGAGTGTTTAATCTTTTTAGGGACCATTTAGGGTTTTAGGGGTTTCTAGGTTTTTTATGGGGTCTATGTGTTTCTATGTTTTTAAGGCTTTCTAATGGGATTTCATGTTTTATATGGGGTTTTAGTTTTTTGTCTATTTTCTAGGATTTTTATGGTTTTTTAATTTTTTTTACGTATTATTAAGGTTTTTAGGGTTTTTTAGGATTTTAGGGCTCTTTAGAAGTTTTATAAATTTTTAGTCTTTTCAGGGGTTGTCTATTTTTTAGGTTTTTAAGGGTTTATTATGGTTTTCAAAGTATTCTAAGGATTTTTTTGGTTTGTTTTGGGTTTTTAGGATTTTTATGGGTTTTAGGTGTTATTAGGGTGTTTATAGTTTTTAGGAGTTTTAGAATTTCTTGTTTTTTGGGGTTTTAAATTTTTTGGTTTTTATGGTTTTCTTAGGGGTTATCAGTATTTTAGTCTTTTTATGTTTTTTCTTATTTTATGGGTTTTTTTGAATTTTTAAGGTTTTTGGGGGTTTGGGGGGGGGGGGTTTAGGTGTTCTTAGGGGTTTTAGGTTTTTTTAAGTTTTTTAGTGTTTTTGGCATTTCAGGTTTTTAGTGGATTTAAGTGTTTTTATGTTTTCACGATTTTCTTAGGGGTTTTTAATGTTCTTAGATTTTTTATGTTTTTAGGAATTTTTTGGGGTTTTTTGGGATTTTTTTCTTTTGGGGTTTTAGGAATTTTTGAGGGGTTTAGGGGTTTTTACTGTTTTTAGGGTTTTTACAATTTTTTAGAGTTCTAGGTTTTTTTAGTTTTTTTTGGTTTTCTAGTTTTTTAGAGTTTTTAACGTTTTAAGGGGTTTAAAGAGATTTTATAGCTTTTAGTGGTTTTGGGTGTTTTATTTGTTTTAGGATTTTCCATGTTTTTGAGGTTTTTGTTGGTTTTTATGGGTTTTTAGGGATTTTAGTGATTCTAGCGTATTTTTGGTTTTTATGGTTTTTAAGGGTTTTTATGATTTTAATGTTTTCTTTGGATTTTCCGGGTTTTTAGGGTTTTTTATGTTTTTAGATATTTTTGGTGATTTTTTAGGATTTTTATGGACTTTTAGGGTTTTATGGTATTCAAGGGTTTTTATCATTTTTATTGATTTAAGGAGTTTAAAGTTTTTTTACGTATTTAAGGATTTATTAGGTGTTTTCATGGTTTTTTAATATTTCATTGTTTTTATGGATTTTTTTATAATTTTTAGGATTCTTATGGATTTTAGTTTTTTTAGGGATATTGATTTTCTTAGGTTTTTATTGATTTTATCATTATTTTTACTTTTTAAATTTTTTTAGTTTTTAGGGATTTAGTGTTTTTTGGTGTTTTTTAAAAAAATTAGGGTTTAAAGGGTTTTTTGAGTTTTTAGTGGGTTTTGGGGGGGTTATGGGGTTTATGGTTTTTTGTGGTTTTATGGGTTTTACGATTTTTAGGGGGTTTTTGGGTTTTTATTCTATTTTAGGGGGTTTTATTATTTTCAGGTTTTTCTAGGGTTTTTAAGATTTTTTAGGTTTTTATGGTTTTCGTAGGTGTTTTCTGGGTTTTAGGGTTTTTTACATTCTTTGATATTTTTATGGATTTTTTGTATTTTTTATGGCGTGTTAGATATTTTAGGGTATTTTAGGGACTTTGGGGTTTTTAGGGGATTTAATGTTTTTTACTATTTTTAGCATTTTTTAGTTTATATAAGGGAT
Source organism: Viscum album (assembly GCA_963277665.1). Classification (NCBI taxonomy): domain Eukaryota; kingdom Viridiplantae; phylum Streptophyta; class Magnoliopsida; order Santalales; family Viscaceae; genus Viscum; species Viscum album. The sequence continues at coordinate 1,007,298,812 of OY728140.1, forward strand.
TTAGTTGTTTTTAGGTTTTAATGGGTTTCTTAGTGGTTTAGGGGTTTTAGGGGTCTCAACATTTATATAGATTGTTATGGATTTTTAATATATTTTTTGGGTTTTAATTTTTTAGGGATTTCTAGAGTTTTTAGGGGGTTTTACGATTTTAATGGTCTTCTGGGTTTTTTTGGGTTTTTTTGAGTTGTTTAGAATTTTTAATCTTTTTAGAGATTTTTTAACATTTTTACGGGTTTAAGGGTTTGTACTATATTAATTAGTTTGTTATTTTTTATTGGTTTTTATGGGTATTATTGTTTTAGGGGTTTTATGGTTTTTAGTGGTTTTAGGGTTTTTAGCATTTTTAGGTATTTTAGTGTTTTTAAGTGTTTTAAATTTTATGTTTTTCATAGGGGTTTTTATGGTTTTTATGAATTTTATATTTTTTGGAATTTTTATTTAATTTTTATGATTTTTTAGGTCTTTAGGGGTTTTTAGGCATTTGGGGGGGGTTGTTTTTATGGTTTTTAGGGTTTTGAGGTTTTTTAGGGTTTTTTTGGTTTTTTTTTGGGTTTTTAGTCCTTTTTAAGTTTTTATGGGTTTAATGGTTGTTTTTTTAACATTTTTAGGGGCCTAAATAGGGTTTTTTGTGTTTTTATAGTTTTTTAGGGTTTTTAGTGTTTTAATGGGTTTTATGGTTTCAAGGGGTGTTATAGTTTTGGGGGTCTTTTTTATGTTTATAGGGTGTTTATAATTTTTAGGTCTTTAGAGGATTTAATTGTTTTTATTATTTTCTTATTTTTTTTCCTATTTAAAAGTTTTTTTATTTTTTTGGATTTTTAGGATTTTTTTAGAATTTTTATGGTTTTAGCATTTTTAGGGATTTTATTGGTTTTCAGCGTTGCTTACAATTTTTAATGTTTTTAGTGTATTAAAAACTTTATGATTTTTAGGGGTTTATGTGTTTTTAAGATTTTGAGGTTTTCTTAGGGATTCTCTTATTTTTAGAGATTTTTTACATTTATAGGTTTTTTATTATTTTTTGGGATTTTTATGGTTTTAAAGGGTTATTGGGAATTTTTAGGGTTTTTAGGATTTTTTGGGTTTTTACGGGATTCACGGTTTTTATAGTTTATTGGGGTTTTAGGTCTTTTCAAATTTTTATGGGTTCTAAAGTTTTTTAGAATTTTTTTATTCTTTTTTGCAGTATAATGAATTTTTAGTGTTTTTTAGCGATTTTTCGGTTGTTAATGGTTTTTGATGTGTTTAGTTTTTTAGTGGTCTTATTTGTTTTTATGGGTTTTCAAGAGTTTATGGTATTTTTGTAGTTTTTTAGGGTTTCAAGTGTTTTTAGGTTTTCATATGGGTTATACGGTTTTTTAGGGGTTTCAATGTTTTGTGGGATTTTTTTGTGTTTTTATTATTTTTACGATTTGTAGGTTTTTAAATGATTCTGAGGGTTTTTTGGGTTTTTTTTGTTTTTAGGGGTCTTAAGTGTTTTTATAGTTTTAAGGTTTTCTTAGGGGTTTTAGGGTATTAATGTAATTTATATTTTTAGGAATTTTAAGGGATTTTTTAGGATTTATATTGTTTTTTGGGTTTATAGGGATTTTGAGAGGTTTTAGGGTTTTTTTAAATTTATCCCAATTTAGGGGTTTATGGAGTTTTAAAGGGTTCCAAAGGTTTTTATAGTTGTTAACATATTTAAAAGGTTTAAATGGTTATTGAATTTTTTTTGTTGGTTTTAGGGGTTTTTTGATTTTTTATTGTTTTTAGAAATTTTATGGTTTTTATGGGGATTAGCGTTATTTAGGGTTTTTATAATTTTTCTGATTTTTTTTATTTTTTAGGTTTCTTATGTTTTGGTAGGTTTTTACGGTTTTCTTTGGGGTTTTTCTGATTTTTCTAATTTTTAACATTTCTATGGATATTTATGACTTCTTAAGTATTTTTATGATTATTTTGTGTCTATTAGGGATTTTGAGGGGTTTTTTGTCTTTTTTGTTTTTAGCATTTTTTAGGTTTTTATGGGTTTTATATATTTTTATGATTTTTAAGATTTTCTTTGGATTTTTAGGGAATTTAATTTTTTTTATGTTTTAAGTATTTTAAAGGATTTTTAGGGATTTTTAGGATTTTTATGGTTTTTACGGTTTTTAGGGATATTAGAGTTTTTAGAGTTCTTAAGCTTTTTTAGAGTTTTTAATGTTTTTACCTTTTTAAAGGGTTTTAGGGTTTTTAATAGTTTATTTTCTTTTATGGGTTTTTAGACTTTTTCTGAGTTTTAGGGGAATTTACGGTTTTTAGGGGTTTAAGTGTTTTTAGGAAGTTTTTTTGAATTTTATGGGTTTGTTTTTTAATTTTTAGGTTTTTTAGTGGGTTTAAGTGTTATTAGCTTTTTAAGGTTTTCTTATGGGTTTTCAAAGATTTTAGGGGTTTGTACATTTTAATGTATTTTTAGGGATTTTTGGTATTTTCATTTTTTTCTAGTGCTTTTATGATTTTTGCGGGTGTTTAGGGGTTTTGTCAATTTATAGGTTTTTTAAGGGTTTAATGTTTTTAGGTTTTTAAGGTTTTCTTAGAGTTTGGGAGGATTTTTGGATTTTTTACATTTTTAGGTATTTTTAGTTATTTTTTAGTATTTTGATTATTTTTTTGTTTTTTAGGGATTTTGAGGGTTTTTAGTGGCTTTAGGGTTTTCATGGTTTTTCTAGTTTCTAGGGTTTTTTGTGTTTATTTTTGGTTTTAATGGTTTTTTATAGATTCTTAACATTTTCATTGGTTAAAGGGTTTGTATACTTCTTTGTAATTTTTTAAATTTTTCTTTGTTTTTTTTTTGATTTTTTATGGGTTTTAGGTGTTTTTAAGGGTTTTATGGGGTTTTAGGGTTTTTTTGATATTTTAGGGTTGTAGAGTAATTTATGTTTTTAGGGGTTTAAATTGTTTTATGCTCTTATGTTTTTCATTGGGGTTTTCAGGGTTATTAGGGTTTCTACATTTTATGGTTTTTTTGGGTTTTTAATGATTTTTATGGATTTTAGGGTTATTATAATTTTTGAATGTTTTTAGTGTTTTTAGTGATTTTTAGGGCTGTCATCATTTTTTGGGATTTTATGGGTTTTATCTATTTTTAGGTTTTTAAGGATTCTTTTTGGGATTTTCATTGTTTTTAGGGTTTTTACTATTTTTGGATTTTTATGGATTTTTTTTTGGATTTTTTTTATTTTTTGTATTTGTTGGAATTTTTAGGGGTTTTAGGGTTTTTACGGATTTTAGGGTTTTTGGGGGGTTAGGTTTTGTTGTTTTTTAGGGATTTTAGGGTTTCCATAAGGAATGTATTTTTTGAAACATGAATATCACACAAGAGTGTCGAACCATGTGTCCAATAAGAGCACACAGGCCATTATCCAGAATGATGGCCAATATATATTTTACCACCTCTTTTTAGGGTTTTATCCCAAGAGGTATTTGATCCAAAACTATGTCCATGTTTATTATCTAGAAAGGGTTTTATTTTTAGTAAACCTATATATGTCTACCTTACATGTAACAACGCTTCCCTCATTATTTATTAGGATTATATGGGGTCACATTGGCCTTAAGTGATATCCCGAAGACACTAAAGGATGGAAATAAATTCTAATGGAAAAGAAATATGTTTGGTGAGGATTTTACCATTAAGATAAAATATCTTGTAAATAGTAAATGATAAACATCCAATCCCTCTATAAGATGAATTTGAGGAAATAATACAAGACATGATTAAAACAAAAAAACAACAATATTAGAGTGGAAACATAAACAAAGGAAACATCTGAATGTGCAATTGAGAAAATAAGACAAAAAACACACATGTGGTATTCCCACAAGAGAATTTTGAATCTTTATTAATCTCAAAATCCATGTTCCTTAGCCAATGTATTATAGAATCAAGTTTATTTAAAATAAAATTCTTATTGGAGGTGATCACCAAGTGGAGAGGATTAGGTCTCAGCTATAGAATAAACCTTTTTTTTACTTTGACTATGTGATTTTTAGTTTTATTTTATTTGATCTTGTTATTATTCCAGAAAACATAACTTCACTTTGATAGCTAATATTATATATTATTTATATTAGATTTTTTAGTAAACTAATTTCAAATGTTAAGATAATAAAGTATTATTTATATAAATAAACAATACACCATAATCTATATGCCTTAATAATTAATAAATATTTATATTAGAATAACTATCATATGTAATGTCAATAATTTTCCATTGAAAATTATCATAAGTCGTCCACAGAAATATGGTGGAGGATATCATTAGATTATATCCTTTGTATCATAAGATTCATCAAAGCATGTAAAAATATGTTGAGGCTAAGAGGGGTCTATTTTTTTGTTGAATATAAATAATCTAGTTAATAGAAACTATGTTTTTTTATGATGTTTTATTTTTTTATTAACAAATAAAAAAATATGTTACAGAAGGAATATTAAATTATGATGATTAGTGAGATGGTCTTAATATATCAGACATGTTCCTTGATCATTGGGCTATTTTTATTTGATTTTTATGTCAAAAATCTTACAATGATTTGTATATAAGGCTTTGGTAACAGTATGATGTTCATAAATTAGTTATTAGTAAGGATATTTTGGTATTTAATGGGAAAAATATCATATCTAGAAGGACATAATGGTACCCTGTCTATTATCTATTGGATATGGAGTTATTGATGTTTTTATTGATAGTTTTCCACATACCAATAAGGGTTTTCCTTAACAAATTGTAGATAAGAATAATTTGGAGAATAATGGGAAGATAGAAATTATACACTTTCTTCACTCTCGTAAAGTGAATTTATAAGGTATAAAGGAATTGGAATAGCTAATGCATCTGGGACAAGTTGAAGAATGTTTTTTAAAGGAATAAAAAAATTGAATATTTTTTTAATGATTTGGATATTAATGTATGAAGGTATCAAAATGGGATATGGGGAATCAATTGGTGACTTATTTACAAGGGTTAACAACATTTTTAGAACTATAATATGTTTTGGTTACAAGTTGGAAGATTAAATTATTTTTGAAAAGATTCTAAGAATTATTCCTAACGTATTTTAGGAAAAGGTATTATATTTACAAAATAGATATCTTGAAACTATATAGATGATTTTCATAGTATTATAATCACATATGAAATGATAAGGGAAAATGATATTAAGAATAAAGAAAATTTTGACCATGAAATTTCTTTAAAAGATATTAATAAAGGAAATTATAATAAATATCCATAAGAATATGTTATTGAATCTGAAACTGAAGATGAATTATGAAAAAAAAATTATGAATCCAAGTCATTGTTTTATATAACGATGAAAAGAGTTACAGGGAAGTATAAAGAAAATCCAATATTAAAGGGCTATAATGGTGGATCCATTGAATGTTTCAATTTTACTTTAAAACAATTTAAAAATATAATTTAACACAATAAATTATTTAGATGAAAAGTCAATTTTAAATTAAATATCATTATTTTTTACTATTAATCAAAAAATAAAACATCTCAAAAAAAAATCACCCTAAGATAATTTTAAATTATAATTTAAAAAATTAATTTTATTTTTTCAAATAAACTTTATAAAATCATAAAAAAGTTTGTTTTAATATAAGTGCACCATCAAAATGGTGGCAAAACTATCTTTAGAAAAATAAAGCTTTATATGCTTAAAATTGGATTTATTATTATCTAAAGTCCATAAAACATATTAGATGAATTTAAAAACATTTTTTTTAATATATAAAATATATATTTCATTAATATATTTCAATAATAGTTATTACTTTAATTAATTGAGAGTTCTCTCATGTGTACCAAAATCGATAGTGAAAATTAATCCAAAGCATCAAGAGAGTAAATATATTCCTACATAATGACATATAAATTTTAATAATGAATACTTTTTTCTCTTCTGTCTAAAAAAATACTGATATTTAATGATATTAATAAAAATTGATATCTTTTTAATACTACAGATAAAGAAGGTTGTAACACCTACATTTTTATAAATATATTAAATATATTGGTTTGTTAGTGTTTTCAAAAAAAGGTTGAATTTTTAAAAGAATTCTAGAAGGCATGTTTAACATCACATTTGGGTAATCCATTCAAGTAAATCATGCATATTTATTTGTTAATCTGGTGACTAATGCATGGATTAGTGAATGATCTATAAAACAAGAACTATAACCATATATAATTTAAATACACTATTTATTTTTTTATTTTTCAATATGAACAATTCAGGTTGATAATATTTATTATTATGAAGATTTTATATGTGTGATTTTAAATTATTTTAAATTATTAATGATATTTAAAATAAATTAAAACATTTTTTCACTAAAATGGAAAAAAATATTGAAATCCAAATTTAAATTTATATTATTGTCATTATTCTTGTTAATATTTAATATTATTTTGTTGTTGTTGTTGTTGTTTTTATATCTAAGATCGTAGCCTAATGGTTATGGATTTTTTCATGTTTCCAATAGTTTGGGGGTTAAAATCTTGGTAGTGGAAATTTTTTATGATTTTATGCAAGGACTACAGATGGAACTATGGAGGGAACTGTAGTAGGGGCACAATTTATTTAACTCTAACGGTAACATTATAGTGGTATATTATAGTAGTATTATTGCAGTGGGTTTGATATTTTTCAATAATAAGAATTTGTATTGTGGGTATCTGATAAGATCTAAAAGGGTTTGGGTCATCACTTTGGGGAGGTGATGTCTTGATCCAATTAGATCATGTGGGTGCATATCTATCTTCCTTATAAATTATATCCCTAAATAATTTAGGTACCCATTATTGTTACTACTAATACTAATAAAACAAAAATTAATAAATTTATTATTATTATTATTATTATTATTAGTTTTTGATGAATCGTGAGGGAGTGGGTTGTGGTGATCAAGTTGAATTTAGATATTAAGCATTTCCATTATTATTACATGATATAGGGATATCGACCTAGAGTTAGTTATCACATGTACTATAATAAGAGATAAATATGAGAAAAATATCTATTCCATGAAAAGGATATTTTTAAAATTTTGATTACAAATATAGAGATTAATTTTGATGATTTTTATAATGAATAATATTTTGATTCACATAAGGAAATGGTGTTTCATCCAATTACCTAAAAACACTAAAAGGGGGTGAATTTAGATATTCTACTCTTTTCCCCTTTCATATGATCTTATTCTTGTGTTATAAATAACTCATTGATTCCATAAATCTTCACATATTCCCACATATACTAGATAATTAGAGTAAATTCAATTACCTAGGTGTTTTACCTGGTTCACCATAAAAGTCTTATCCAACGAGCATACACTGATAATTTTTCAATATAATAAAGGCAATATATTTCTCTATAGTCATTAAAAATGTTTGTCATCGACACACTATTGATCCTTATAGCACTTCCAACTCTTATCTATTTTATCACTAGACTAAGGAAAAGGTTTCAAAGGTAATAGTGAAATAGAGGTTGGTTATATTTAATTTTCACAAAAAAAAATTGTGAATATTAAAAAAAAGGTGACATAATTTTAATCTTTATTCATATTCAATTAGAAATATTTATAGTATATATCAAAGTTTCCTATCTTCTTTACTTGACATTCACCACATTAGAAACAATATATTCATATCAATTTTTTAAAACTACTTTCTTATTATTAATCATGGATAATTATTTACTGATAATATTTTTCCTATTTTCAATACAAAAACACCCTAAAATTACTAATAAAAAAATATATTGTAAATATTCATAATCCTTATGATTTAACCTAAATATTATGGTATTTTTTTCTTTCAAAAAATCCATAAATTAATTAACCACTTTAACCAAATTATCAATAATTAATTACCATTGGTAATATTTCAATTAATTATTATTATTATTTAAGAAACAAATTAGGGTTCATGTGTGAACCTGCAAAAATAAATAAATAAGAATCCAAGTCAATTAAAATTGCAAAATTTAACCCAAACCCATAATACAACACAAACCATTTTATAATCAGACCGGAAGACTGAATAATCCAATAAAAACTAACTTGAACCCAAGCCACCTAAAGGTTATAATAGAAAAATATAACATCAGTTTCATTCTATGATAATTTTAAATATGTGGTCCAATGCATCTTGTGTATACTCTAGTCAAGGAATATATCCCCCCACTTCTATTCATTTTTCATTATATTGTAAAAGTTTCATTCCATCTCATTCCAGATCACAAGATATTTCTCCACACTAATAATAACTTAATTAGCACCAAGTTAAATATATTATATTGGGTATTAATTCATTCCAATTGTTCCTCATTGAGGTCGGTTCAAATATCTCCTTAATACATTTTGAGGATGTCCTCCAGTGAATCTAAGTTAATAAATTCCTATTTCACCATATCCCCTTTGGAATGAAGAATAATATCCAGTGGGGGTATGGGTACACCTACATATTAATTCATCTTATATTCACTATCTCTAATTATATTATTTTTAAAAGTGTCATAAATAGTCAACAATACTTTTTTAGTCGGATGAGCTTTTTCATCCCTATGGACAAGCCCTTTAGAGTCAATGATAGACTTGATATGCACTGCTATATGGATCAAATATCTGGACCTATTTATCTTTTTTCCTCTTTACTAGAAGCATGACCATGAAAATTATAACAAAAAACGTTACCTGCTGATCTATTCATCATCATATTGGAAATTTTTGAGTAGTAATTATATTGCCTAGATTTTTTTCCTTTATTAATTGTGTACTCCCCTTAATTTTTTTTCAATTTTCAACCCTATCCAAATATAAAATTTTTCCTGAGTATCCTCCTCATCAAGGGTAGAATCCAAGGATGAGTCATCAGGTTACTTTACTCCCTTAATATTAATGTAATTACCTGAACTTATTTCATCCTTCATTGGATTTTCCTTAGAGAAATTTTCTTAGGATAGCTTCCTCTTCTATATTATTTCTCCAAAATTATATTTTTATATATAGACATTATGGCAAAAACCCTTGATTCATGGTTTATAAACTCTTCACCTTAATCCTAAAATAATGTGGAAAACCTTAAATTTTCTTCCATTGATACTAATTCATCTCAATAATTTTTTTGAAAAACATTACATTCCTAAAAAATACACGTAATGAAATCTTACATATAGAAATAAAATTTTTATGTATCCCCCGATAAACATTCACATACAATGAGCCTTTCCTTTGATGAAATATGTGAACTTTAGGAGGAAAATTTTGAATTTACAAAGAAAAATCATGTATACAATCCATGGTTTCACTTTTACAAATTTTTATACCAAAATAAAATATTACACATCTTCTTAAAAACACTTATGAATAACTATAATGCTTTAGGAATTTATCATTTTTTAAACTTCACATAAAAAACTTATGTAAATCCTCAAAAAAGTTACATATATTGGTAAATATATAACATGTAAGAAAATTAAATCTGAGAATACTTGGGATAAATGTTACATGTTCAAGGAATTTTCTTCCAGAATAAAAAAACCTTATTAAAGAATAAAGTTATTATGTTCTTTGCGATTTTAACAAATTTGGAGTCGTATTTATCTTGAGATTATTTCTATATTATTTTCAAATATTCCAATATTTAATTAATCATATTTAAAAAAAATTAGAATAATTACAAATATCTTGTACATTTATCCAAGGATTATCCAAAACTCCTTCATGTTCATCCAAGGCTACTACAAAACCCTAGTATGAAAGGATAACGACAATACATACATTCTAAAATAGTAGTTCCTCAATATCTCTTTTGTGAAATATATAGAATTATTTTCCAATTTTAAATCCTTCCAATTGATAAAAATCCAAAAAAAAATATTTATAGTTTCAACATTCTCTCCCTTTATATTTTTTGTCAATTCTATATTTTCAAATCCATCAGAAGTTGTTATATATTCCTATCTATCCTACCTCAATTTTTTTACTATCTTCATTTGATAAATATCTCATTTGGTAATAAAATTCAAAGTATTATCTCCTTTTTAAGATATTAATAAAACCCTAAAAATATTGAATGTTTACACTATGAAAAACAATTGTAAAGATCCATCAACCAAGTCTCTAGGCCTATTTTATTCACTACTTGGTTCATTAAAACAAGTCACATAGATTAATTCCTAAAATTTTATCCTTTCATTTCAATCACTTATCCATGGATGAAATTTATTAATGGATCATGTCTCCCCTATATACTTACTTTAAATATATTATGATCACATGTAACAAAAACACAAAACCAAGTAAAGAAATATATTTAATGGGTATTGGGGAATTTATGAACCTCATCATGTTCAAATAGGTGGTATAACTCTATTTTTCAACCATTTTTTCTTGAATATTGGAGTATCCAAGATCTTAGTCATGATATATTATTATTGTTAATTAATCACTAAATATTTAATCCCAATTACTCCTCGATCCACATTTTATTTAATGAAATCATATCTGATTTCAACATATTTGGTTCAAGAGTCTTGAAATATATTCATTTTTAGTTTAATTACACTCTTATTATAACAAAATATCCCAAAAGGTTGGAGAACTTATTTACTAAAATCTTCAAATTTCAGTTTCATCCGCTAAAAATGTTTGTATTATTTGGTTACTACAATATAAATGACCTTGGCCATATTGAGAGATATACTCTCTTGTTTCTTACTCATCCAACCTACACACATAGTGAAAATAAAAAATGTACCACCAGTAATGGACTTAGATCAACCATATCACCCTCATAATAAATATCATAAAAGAATTAAAATTCATGTTCTTTTTTTATTAAATTGAATTCTATATGTTTTATTTTCCATATGTACCTCATAATTCTCTTAATTTCTTTGGGGTCATACTCCTTAGATTTTTTTTTGAAAAAGGGTTTCTGAACATGTATCATAGGAAATATCTGACCAAGTTGTTTTTATGTATAAAAAACATCAAATTATACTCTTATATAATGTATTATTTATAGACTTTACACCCTCATGCTTCCCATTTTTTGGTTATTTCTGTAATCATAACTTCTTTAGAAGCTCATGTTCATATTTAGCTTGTGATATTAAAGTGTATATCTCTTTTTGAATCACTTTCAAACTTAAGAAATAATTAAGTTCTCTAATAATAGGTATTTAAAATTGTAAACTCATTATATTAGAAAACTCCTTTATAAACTTCTGTTTTCACTAAATATTGTATCATCCACATAAACTAGCACTATAAAATGTTATTCCATATTTATCTTCACAAAAATGTTATGATCAATACCACCAAATTTGAATTTAAATTTCTTTATACATGAGTCAAGATTAGAATATGTGCATGTGGATCTTACCTTAGTCGATACTTGGCCATATTCAACCCACATGCATTATTTTCATCATTTAAAATTATGAAACCTTCTCAGTATTAAATATAAATGTTTTCATTTATAAAAAAAAATTCAAAAATACCTTTATTACATCTTTGTAAAAATTCATGAAGCCAATTTTTATTTCCATTACCCATTAGCGTCTGATTAAGTCATGAAGACCAACTGGTGTAGATGTTTTTTCAACATCTAAAGATTCTATTTGACAATAGATTTTATAAACCAACCATGATTTAATTTAGATTATACTACCACATTCACTGAATTTATTCTTGAATAAAATCTTGGTCATAATAAAATTATGATTTTTAGGACTTTTTATTAATTCCAATTATTTTTTTTTCAGTCTAATACAACTTATCATTAATGGATTTGACCCACCAATCATCCTTAAAATCATCTTTAAATGATGTTAGCTCAATAGTTGACAATAGGGAAGTGTTCTGTGCCACCCTCATTTTTTGTGTTTATGTGGGTGATTCTCCATCTATAATTGTATAAGATGAATTAATTTTCATCCTAATTCCTCTACTTTAATCTGTATGATGAGTTTATTTGGATATTATTTCTTATTCTGATTTAACTTAAGAGTCTCCATTACTTTCTGAACCTGGTACTACTTCTGAATTTTATTTTATTTCATAATCACCATTTCTTAATTTAAAATATAAAATCTCAAAATTTCTATTAATTTTTACCCAAATAAATTTAGAATCATTATTTTCCATAATTTTACCCAACCTTTTGTTAACAATTTATAATCCTTAATCATTATTATGTAATCTAAAAACACTCTTTCTACTTATATATCATTGTACTTACCTTGATTTCCTTATCTATTGTGGAGATATATTTTATTCTCAAAAATATTAAAGGGTTTTAGTGAATTATTCCTTCCATACCACATTTTACATGGATGTGGATGGAGATTGTAATAATACCAATGGGTTGGAATGTGAAGTCAAATTATACCTATAAAATTATACCAGAATTTTATAAAGGAATTCATATTACTTATCCCCCATCACTGCTAGAAGATATATGTGAAATTATAAAAACTATGGTTATAATAAATTAAATAATTGATATTTTTATTGAAAAATGAATTTGTTAAATTTTTTAAATGTTACTATCATCTGTAGATGATGAGGTATTATTCACCAATACACTATATAAATGGGCTATTGGAACTGGCATGTTTCTATATAGTCCTGTAGGTGAGGGAAGAATGGTGGTGGGATGCATTATAGGTAGCGATGCAACCTTTTTTTGATGCATGAAAAGTGATGAACTACTTACAGTATGTGTAGGAATTAATTAAATATTATAGAAAAACTTATAGATCATGTTGTGTCTATCTCCCTTTTTATGAAAATAAATATCTATAGGAATGCATATGATTAAATTAAAATACATGGTAACTTAATAAACATAAATCCCCTATATTTTAATTTTATATAAACATTTAAAATATGTAAAAAAAATTCATTGATCAATAACATCATTATAATCTCCATAAAAAATTCTTCTAACTAAGTTAATATCCCCTTCATATAGTACAATGGGATTATTGTTTGGTTTTGTAAATTTTAATACATTGATTGAAGGTGTATCGTATTCATTTAGAAACACGCCCTCCTTAAAAGTTTTACCAGGGTTTTGAAACTAGGATTTGATGGATCACTAAAAATGTAAATTTTCATAGCGTGAGAGAAAAATATAAATAGATCATTGGGTTCTCCCTCAACATGAAATAGAAAATGTTGAAATTGATTAATTTAAATTTAAACTTACCAATTTTTCACCCACAAACTAGGTTAATCAAATCACACTTCAATAGTAATAATTTCAACCCATTTTTTTAATAATACTAGAATGATATCTCTTAGTTTCAATAATAATACCATCATTACTTGAAAGGAAACTGAAACCACATTTTTTTCTTTCCCTTATATGATCTATATCCATATTATGAAATCAAAAACCATTGTCATTATATGATGTATAACAATGTTCATTATTGAATGATCTATCATCAATTTAGTTGAATTCATAGGAAACCTATTATTACTTGGATATCTTAGATGAATGACCTAGAAAAAATAATAAATTGTGGAATGGAATCATTTAATTAGAAATAATATTTTTAGTGATTTATATATTACCATATCAGAAATACACATACATAATTATTTGTTGGAATTCCCTTCTGTTTTCACATGAGGATAAGAAGTTTCAATGGAAAAATACCTCAAGTAATAGATAAGTGATAGACATTAGGGATCACATGTGTTCATCCAAGCAATCCTACGCAAGCCCCAACTTGAGTCACTGTTCAATACAAACCTATGAAAATAGAGTAACTACATAGGTATAGACCATTTCACCTAGAATCCACATGTTTTTCTAGACTTTGTGACAAAAAGATGCACATAGTCCCAACCTACATGTCCCTATGAGGGAAACCAACCCGTAGTGAAAGTCACACAAGCACCATGACCTACACGAGTGACCTATGCAAGCTGTCTCATTCACCAAGAGTTCCCAGTTTTCCTATAAATAGGACCCTTTGAATCCTCATTTGACTCAACTGGAAGACCAAAGGATGCCTCAAAGCTCTTTCCTCCTTAGTCCTTCACCAAATTCCATGAAAGCACTCAGGTATCACTCCAAACCTCAAGTGAAGAGGAAACTAATGTGGGTAGAGATATTAGAGTTCCTTTAGTGTGTGAAACACAAAATACTGGCATGAACAACCTTTTACCCTGGTCAAAAATAACTAAGAAAAAATCATCTTTCTATGGCTGAGACTTGCATGATCCCCTTCCAAAATCTCCTAAGGAGGCCCTAAGATGTTTGAGTGAAAGGCAAGGATCCTTTTTTGACACCAAGGCATTTGACATTTTTTTGTCTCATATAAGAGCTCCCTTTCCCAAACACAATAGATGATTCACTCCAACTAATGGCCTGTCCAGCAACATCCTCATAATGTATGAAAATTTTCCGGATAAGAGATATGGTCCGCATATCAACCTACACAAAGATAAGGATATAATCAGTATAAAGAATGTGTGAGGGGCCAAATGATTCCTTCCCATCTTTAATAGGGCTTTAGTAACCAGCCTGCACAGCACTAGTGACAAGGCGACTCAGGTAATCTTCAGCAATTGCAAAGAGGATTCTGAAAAGAGGATCCCTCTTTTTGACCCCCCGTGAGCACTGAAAAAACCCTTTTGGAGCTCCATTAATCATAACAATGATTCTGGAACTATTTAGGATAGTGGAAATCATGCAAACAAATTTTTCTGAGAAACCATACATGCCAAGAATCTTGAACAGGAATTGCCACTTAATGGTGTCAAACGCTTTGGATATATCCAGCTTTAAGGAAAAGGACCCATACTTCGGTACCCTCTTCATGGCATTAACTCCTTCAAAGGCCATGTAGAGGCAGTTCTAGATGCTTCATCCAGGGACAAAACCAAATTGATTAGGTGTAATCAAGTTGCCAAAAATATTCCCTAACTGGATAACAATGATTTTTCTGATAATCTTACATATAGTGTTCCCAATGGAAATCGGCTAAAAATCACCTATCGCAATTGCAGCGTCCTTTTTAGAAAGTAGAGAAATAAAGTTGGAGTTGAATCCATGAGGAATTAACCCCAAGAGGAAGAATTCTCTTACTGCATTAGTGATTTCTGCATGAAAGATGTCCCAATAAAAGATGAAGAATTTGTTGGTGAAGCCATCCGGTCCGGGATCACTATCTGTGTTGAGAGAAAAATACCAAATCTGACTTCATCCTCAAGAGGAGGAGATTTCAGATCATTATTCTGTAAATCATTAACACATTTCTCAATGCATACAGCAAGCGGGGAAACAGAAGGAATGCCATCATTATTATAAAGTGCTTTGAAGTGGTCAACAACAGCATCAGAGAGATCTTTCTCATCAACAAATATATTACCATTGATACAGATATGATTTGGTCCTTTATGAACTCTTTTCTCCCGTTGCAAGCGGTGAAAAAACTTTGAGTTTCTATCACCATATTTAAGTTAGCGAACATTGAATTTTTGTTTTTCCAGGCTCTCCTTAACTGTCAGGATATCATCAAGAATTTTATGGAACTCAAGATCCTCACTGGTAGGAATGTTCCCTTGCTGGTTATTCTCATGGAAAGACTCAAGCTGCTATTCTGCATCACTAATGTCATCAACAAGCCTTGAGAAGGAGAGCCCGCTCCAGACTTTTAGGAGGATTTTGGTCATTCGAAGCTTAGAGGCAACCACAAAGTGAGGACTCCCATGGAAGGTTGTGTTCCATCCATCAAGACTGAATTCCCTGCAACCTGGAATTGAGATCCAGGCATTATAAAATTTAAAAGGTAAAGGGGTGAGCCTCCTTCTTTCTTCCTGAATGTTGACAACAAGAGGGTTATGATCAGAATTGAATTTTGGAAGAGAAAATCCTGAGATGACAGATGGAGAGCTGGTGTCATTGATTTTCATGAAACACCTATCAATATTACTAGCCTGCCTACCATTAACAGTAAACCATCCCCAAGTAAATTTGGAATATGCAATAGGGACTTTAGTGAGGTTTTATTGATCCACATAACAATGAAAATCATTGGCAGAATCTCGGGAGAAATGAGGACCAATTTTTTCATCTGGACAAAGAATAGTATTAAAGTCACCAATTATAACCCAGTTGTGATCCATATTCTCACTTAGAGCAGATAAGTCATTCCAAAGTTCTCTTCTTCTGATGTAAGAGAAAGAATCATAAACAAAAAATAAAGTAAAAGAAATATCTTGTAGTTGGGTGCGTACCGAGATTAGTTGATTACTAATCTCAAAAGAAGCAATTTGCAGATCAATGTGTTGGAAGACCCATAAGATTTCAAGATTACCCATACCTCTGTTGTGAGCAATAAAGGAGTATCCAAGACAACACTAGTTTAAACCCTTAAAGTTTTCAAAACTAATAAGAGGTTCAGCAATGGCCACAGGAGAAGGCTTGTGGGAGATGAGAAACTGTCGAAGGGATGCAGCATTGAGAGAGTTCCCAAACCCCTAAAAATTCCAGAACAACATCTTCATTAATTAGATATAGTGTTGCCTCTCTGGTGAGGAAATCATTGTTTATCCTTATAGGAGACCCCTTTGACCTTCCATCCCTGCTTGGGGGGTCTTCTAGGGGCTTCTTGATGACTTGATCAGTTTTATGAACCTAAGGAGAGGGCACCTCAGAGATTATATCAGTATCATGGCTTCCATCGACTTGATCAGCCTAGAACTGTCCAGAGAGGGGGAGAAGGTATTAGAAGCACAAATCCCCTCATTGTGGTAAATCACAATGTTATTGGCCTTGGAATACTTCCCTGCAAGAACAGGGATGAACGCAGACATGTGCCTTTCTTCACTAGGATCCTTGCAAGCAGCGTGATCAGGAGCATCAGGCTGAGCAGATGAAGGCTGCCCAGAAGTAGGTGAAGGGACAAGATCATATGATTCCAGGGAGGGGCCAAGTGGATTGATCTCTAGAAAAACCTCAGGAGAGGCGCAGACAACGGAATCCACCTTAGGTTTCTCTACAAGAATAGAATGTCCAGTCTACACAACAGGTGAAGCGAACTCTGGAGAAAACTTAAGAGAGGCACAGGAAACGACATCCACAATATACTGCTCTACAGGAACATCATGTCCATCCTTATGGATATGAGAGGAACATACACCAACATCCACCTTAGGCTACTCAACAGGAACATCATGTCAAGTCTGCACAACAGGTGAAGTGAACTCTAGAGAAAACTCAGAAGAGACACAGGCAACGTTATCCACCTTAGACAGCTCAACAGGAACAATCTATCCAGCCTCATGGATTTCAGGTTTCGAGCCACACATGCTAGCATCATTAGTATCTAGGTCCAAAACGTCACCAACCTTCTCTGCATCAGAAGGTGGATCTGGGACGTTGCTGGTAGTCACATTTCTAGAGGGCGCCACATCTTTAGGAGGCATTTTTTTCTTTTTAAGATTTTGACAAGATCCATCTTCATGACCACATTTCTTTCAAATGCTACAGATCTTCAGTCTCCTACACTCATTGATTGAGTGACCAAGAAAAAAACAATTGTTACAAAACTTGGGACGTCTTTCATATTGGATTTCCAGAATGATGTTATCATCCAATGTGTTTAGCACCACTTCCTCAACCAGAGTGTTGGCCATGTCGACTTCAACAAGAACCCTTCCATAATGAACAAAACGCGGGTTATCCATTTCCCTGTCAAGTCGAATGGGAAAACCAACCGAGGAAGCAATATCCCATAGAATCTGAGGGTACCAGTATAGCCAATTCAGTTTGCAGATACAGATCCAAACCTGAGCGAAAGTGGTTTTCAAACTTGTTGGATCAAAATTGTGATCCTAATCTTGAATCTATAAAAAACCTGGTTTGAGAGAAATTAAACCAAATCTCCAGGCATGCCGTTTAAATTCGTCATAGGGGAAAACAATAGGATAAAATCTGCGTCCCATAGCAGTCATTTTCCAGTCGGAGAAAATCTAGATTTCAGTCACTTGTTTGACAAGCTCAGCGAATCTCCATATCCTTTCACCATTGGGTTTGACCACTTGAGCAATTATCGAGAATTTGAAAAGGTTAATTCTATCCTCAATTTCTTCCCGATTGGCAGATACATGAGCCCTTTTCCCTTTCTTGATAACACACCTAGGAGAGGGAGTTCCCAAATCAGGGAAGGAAGAGGAAGCCGCAGATTTAACAACCTCAAAAAAATTCCTCTTCAACGCATCCAAAGGTGGAGCCACTAGATCAGGCTTTTCTATATGAGGATTACAAAATTAGAAGAGAACATTATGCCTGACAGATTCTAGATCATGTTTCTCTAAAAGAACTGCCTCTTTCAGAATCAAAGAAGATTGGGCACGCACAGGCTCCACAGAAACGCCTGAGCCCCCTGTTTGCTCAGCCATCTCTCATGGAAGAGAACATTCTAGGATATTATGGGGTTTTGATAGTTTTTTAGTTATTTATTGTTTTATGGTTTATTAGAGTTTTTTAACCTTTTTAGGGGTTTAAACGGTTTTATAGTGATTTTAGTGGTTTTTATGGTTTTTGTGGGATTTTAGGGTTTCTAAGGTTTCAGGGATTTTAAAGGGTTTTATAGTTTTTATGCATTTTTATGGTTTCTTTTGTTTTTTGTTTTTTTAATTTTTTACAGTTTTTAGGTTTTTTAGTGTTTTTATTATTTTTAGGGGATTAAATTGATTTTATAGTTTCTAGTGATTTTTTAGGGTTTTTATAGTTTTTATGGGTTTTATAGTGTTAAGGGTTTTATGGATTATAAGGTTTTTTGGGTTTTTAGGGGGTTTAGTGTTTTCCATTTTTTGGGGTTTTTAGGGTTTTAAGGGGTCTTATGTTTTTTCAGTTTTTTAAGGTTTTCTTAGGGTGTTTCATGGGTTTTAAGGAGTTTTTACGTTTTTAGGGATTTTTATGGTTTTTTAAAATATTTTATTATTTTTTATGTTTTTATGATTTTTGTGGGGTTTGGGCGGTTATTATTTTTTGGATTTTTTTTAGTTTTCTTAAGATTTTGGTTTTTTCAGTTTATTAGAGTTTTAAATTTTTTTTAAATTTTTTAACATTTTTAGGGGTTAATGGGTTTTTATATTCTTTAGTGGTTTTTCTTATTATTAGTTTTTTATGGTTATTGAAAATTTTTAGGGGTTTTATGGTTTTATGGGTTTTATGGGTTTTAGTGCATTTTTAGGGTTTTTAGGGTATTTAGTTTTTTTAGGTTTTAGTGTTTTTAAGTGTTTTTAGGATTTTATGGTTTTATTATAATTTTTTGTGTTTTTATGGTGTGTTATGTTGTTAGAGATTTTAGGGATTTTTAATATTTTTATTGGTTTTAGGGTTTTTAGGGATATTGAGGGGTTTTATTGTTTTTTAGGGTTTTTAAGATTTTTTAGTATTTTTGTGAGTTTTATGATATTTAAAGTGTTTTAAGGATTTTATTGTTTTATGGTTTTTTAGTCCTATTAAGTGTTTTTAGGTTTTTATTATTTTATCATGGTTTTTTGTGTTTTTTATGTTTTTTGGGATTTTTATGGGTTTTAATATTTTTTAGGTTTTTATAGTTTTTATGGTTTTTTGGGTTTGTTGGTCCCGAAGGAAGGTTGACTTTGCCTATTTCAATGTATTTAGTTCACTAACCTATATCCATATTATTTCTAAGAATAGGTAAAATATCGATGATATGCCCCAAGTATGTTACTTTTTTGGATATAGTGATGAAGAGTTTGGTTTTCAACTCTAGGAAAATGACCTTCAAAAATTTTTTTGAAGTAAAAATGTGATCTTCAATGAAGAGATCCTATATAAGGATCCTAACTTATAGAAGAATCCTGATGACAGGAAAGTATAAAAAATTGAAGTTCAATTTAATGGAAGAAGTGATGAAAAAGAAATTCCCTCTCTTTTAATATTTGAAATGAAATTTCAAGGGAAGAATTTCTAAATGGGGATGAAGGTAATGAACCAAATCCTTAAAAATAAAATTCCCTTGTTAATGAATAAATTATTTATTAATTAATGTTCTTATAAAATACACAAAACTATTTTTTATTTTGTTATTTTGGGCAATTAAAAAATATCGCCATAATTTTCCCATTAGTTTTAAATGACAATTTAATATCATAATCATTGATAATATATCAATTCTATATGTACAATTATGATTAGAATATATTACTATTATGAAAGAGTCTAATTGAAAAGGACATAAAAAACAGAGACCTAAACCCATGGTATTGTACTTTATAAATCACATTAATCTGAGCATATAAGGTAGATTTCTTTACTTAAACTTTCCCTTAACCAAGACCATGATAATATTCAAGAACCAAAATGTATTTAAAACATTTAAAATATACACGTCGTGGATTAAGGAAATTTCCACAACTGACGTTCTTCGTCGCCGCACCTCATAGCTCCGCTGATCCTTGATCCGGCTGTCTGATCATCACGAAACTGAAGGGTTGAGGTAGCTCGATCATCATTAATCTGATTCTTCCATTTTTGGGCCTCCGATCGGCCCCGAAAATGCATTTTTCTCATCCTCAGGAAGAACGGTCGAATAATGATTATTCTTGAATCATGTTTATTTGTCTGCCTTCATCACTATCACACCTCCGCTAGGTTTCTATGAGGTTGGATCTCCAATTTGGGATCATTTCATTGCAAATGGGTGCGCAATGATATGCTGTTTGTCGCCCCATGAAGAATGCGAAGAATGTGACAGAGAAGAAAGGGTATAGAAATCCAAAAAAAGAAAATCAAGGAATGAACCTCTACCATCATTTATCACAGCATTGATCTGCTCTTGTTAGTAGGATCAAACGGTGCATAATCAAAACATTAATCTAACCTAGATTTATTCCCAGAGACCAACCCCATAAAAAACCTCTCGTAAGAATGTACAAATATGTGGATCAACCTATTTATGGGTTGATCTGAAATCATCATTTAATCCAAGAACAAGGAAGAATTAAATCAAAATAACAAACCCATACCTTGATCATCGATGAAGATGAATATCATTCGTTGGTCAGGATTCGATTTCGTTGCGCAATGATCCACGCGTCATCGTTTATCGGTGTCCGTCAAAATCCTCCAAGGTTGGATCCTATCCAAAGTTCTAGAGGATTCTAGGGGGATTTCCAGGGTTATGAGCCTAACCCTGGGCTCCTGATTATTTAAAGAAAACAACATGCATCATTTCATTATGGAAACATTTTAAAATAAATTATTTACTTATTTTATTTCTTCCAAAATGTTTCTTTCAAAATGACCAAAAACTAACTTTTACATCCGACCCGCACCAATTGATGTTAGGACCCGCATAATGTAAATTTTATGCTTTTAGAACAACGGTTCCCTCGGATTTTTGATCTGGGAACCCATTTAAAATATATTCCACTTTTAACTGAAAATCGCTCATGCACACAGTTTAAAATTTTATTTTATTTCAAGCATTTATTCCGGGCCCTCTGAGACTTTTAATTTCACTCCATCGAAAGGTATGGTCTCATAATAATTCCATATAATATTTAAAAATAATACATAGAAAATCTGAGACATTAGATTTTCCCCACCTTGGGGCTTTGTGTCCCTGAAAAGCCAAAACAAAGGCTACTCAAAAATATGTGGGTACTAGGCACGGATCGTAGTCTCCCGCTCCCACGTGCTCCCCTAAAGATTCTCTTGCTTCCACCAGATGCACACCAAGGGAATTGATCGCCAAAGATGGATCCTCTCTTGTCGATCCTCTATCTCCATAGGATACTCAGCAAAGGTCACTCCATCCTCGATGACAAGATCACCCCAATCGATGACGTGCGATGGGTCATGCACATACCTCCTCAGCTATGACACGTGGAAGACATCATGTACCTGATGCAACTGTGGATCAACAATATGTTTTTAGTTTAATTACTTTTAATTATAGGACTTTAATATAGGTTATTATTATGTTCGTCACTTACCATTCATAAGGGTAACATTACTTTTACAAAGGGTTAAGTAACTATTCGCCAAAAAATTAAGTTGATCCTATTAGACTCTAAATATCTTACTAACCACAACTGTGTATGTCCATTTTTCTAAAATCATTTCACAAAATCAATTATTTAATGATTCTTAAAAATATATTTTTTTCACTATTTATAAAAAATAATACTATTTATGAAAAAATATTATTCTTCTAATACTATTCTTCAAAAAAGTACAATTCAAAAAATTAAAACTTTTAGAAAACTTATAAAAATACACCCTATATTAATTTAGATATTTGAAATTCAAAAATGATAGTTATTTTACCATAATAATTTTCTATGTATACGAAATCTTTAAAAAGTACAATTTTTTACTTCTAAAATCAATTTATTGAATTTATCTCAATTAATCATATATTTTGTTAAGACATGCTATTTTTAAATCAGAAATGATGAAATAACAATTTTATTAAATTAAATGGATTAGATTTTAAGTACTAGGGACTCAACACATAACCCCTTAAAACACCTGCATACGACCTCAGGGTAAGGTTATGTGTACACATGCACTTTGGGTCGAAATAAACATCAATCATAAATAATCCCTAATTACATCATAAAATATCATATAATATTATACATAACAAATAAGAAAAAAATTCATACTTCACACAAAAATAAGAAGAAAAATAAATTTTCTTTTAAATTACTTTAAACAAAAATTTTGTGATAAAATGGTTAATAATATATTCTTTTGAAAAAAATATAATATCTTGTAGAGGAATCTTATTAAAAAATAACATTCATGATGGAATGAAATTCCAATATTGATTTAGTTTTTAATAAATTGTTCCTTTAAAACATCAATAAAATTGTAAAAAAATAACCTATTTATAAATTGATTGAAATTATTCATTTAAACCTAAGTTTATTATTCAAGAATATAATGAATGAATGAGACATGTCAGATTCTAGTTTAGGGACTTTGTCTCAATCTTCTTTAACTGAGGCATATTTTGATTTATATACGACTTTATTTTACATAGTGTATAATCAACCCCTTTCAATTTTAATTAAAATAAGATATTTTCAAAAGGAATATTTTTTAAAAAATCATTTTACTAAATGGTAAAAGAAATGTTCCTTTTTAACGTATGTGGCTACAAAGACATTTCCACCGCTATGAGCATTATTTGATATCAGGCTTCCTCTCAAAGATGTAATGTTTTTAAAAAGAAATTTTATTATGGCATTCCTTTTTTGGTATTTGTATACATTATAATTCATAAAGAAAAGAAGTAAATTTTTGTATGCTCTTATTTCTTTATACATATTGTATATGCACTTATTTTCCATATGCACTTATTTCTATATGCAGTTATTTATGTATGCATTTCCATGGAAATTCATATAGTCAATCAACATATAAAATAAGTATATTTCTTTATGAACTTATTTCTACACACATATTCTATATTTTATATGGAAAATAAGTTCATTATTGTATGCATATAAAAAATAAGTACAAATATGAACCTATTTCTTTATGTGCATATTTCTATATCCATTTTAATGGAAATCCATATATAAAATAAGTGCATTTCTATATAAACTTATATGTTTTTTCATATTCAACATGCAATTATTCTTTATATAGATTCATATTTGTATTTTTTTTCCAGTATACATATTCATATATGCACTTATTTTCCAATATGCATTACTAGTTTTCACTTTTATAGAAAATAATCATGACATGAATATTGTATGCATTCTTGTATACATTGTTTTTCACTATGAAATTTTATTATTTATTAATATTTGTGATTTAAATATTAATTTAACTTTAAAGGTCATTTCTATGTTCGATGGTGTACCTGATACGCAACAACGGGTTTCTTTGAAATCTTATGTTGCACAATAATAAAATAATATTATTATTTTATATGGTAGTTAACGCCTAGCTGTTTTATTGGTAGGAAGGAAAAAAATAACTAAAATATTATTATACATGTTTGTTAAATGTTTTAACATTTATCCACTAAAATATAGAGGCTTAAAATGTGAATGAATCTAATTTTAAGCATAATTTACTTTAAAAGGTTTATTTACCACCTTTTGATGGTGAACCCTATTTGAATCTAGTTTTGGTCACTTTTATATGTTATATTTGACAAAATAAAATCCTTCTTTATAATAGGGACATCAAAATTTACTTTGGATGTAATTTTGGTATTTTTTTGATAAAGTTTATTTTTTTAATGAAAAGTAAAAAATAATGTATTTTAATTCAAAAATGAATTTTAATATAATTTATTTATATGGTTGGATTATCTGTTTAATTAGTTTTAATATTTAATTAGAATATATTTTTACCATTTAATCCAATGTTGGTTATTTGAATTAATTTTAGTTTGTAATTAGACATAAACAAGTGTCAATCTTTTGATAGTTAATATTTCTAAAAACATGCTTTTTGTTTTGACAGTGGGAATCAATTTTAAATTAATTTCTGCCACTTTTTTTGTTTGAATTTGGAAAAATGGACTGCATATTTGGAATCAGGAGGTCTAAATAGTGTAAATAGGTAACTTTTATTATTAGTCATTATGAACATTTACATCATTAAAAATTTTATTTACCATGGTTAAAGGGTAAATCTGGTAAATAAGGGTATAAAAATATTATTTTAATAATATATAATTACCCTCAAATGTTTTCCTAATCTTATTTGTTGATACATATCTGAACATGGGCATCTTTGGGGTGATTTTGGGACCCCATGGAGGCACTTAAGAGTGATAATGACACTTTATTTTAATTAACTTAAATTAATGACAAAAATGACATTAACAGATATCTTTTAGTAAATTAATTTTTAAATAGGGTTATGTAAGTTATGTTTTCAACCATAAATATTAATTTTAATTCTAAAAATTTTTTCTACATCATGGTATTTTTTTATAATTTTTAGACATCAAATAAAAAAAATTATGTACGACACAATAATGATGCAGTGTTAACCTCCTTAATAAATGATTTAAATAAATAAGATTATAAAGATTAAAATAATATCCAACACTTGTCGAATTATTATTGAAAGATTCTATTTAAGTAATATTATGAATTATAAGATCGATGATAGTTTCATATTGGAAATTAAATCCATGTAGATGGAGATTAATCACATTGTTCCTTTTATTTAAAATCAGAATAGAGAGTTATAGATGTAAAACCCACCCAAATTCACTGGAAAGGTAGGCCATCAGGAAGAAGAGTTATTGATCAAGTTCATCAAGATGATCTTTTCTCTCCTAGAGACACTCGTGTGGAGGATGGTGAAGATTTTTGTATATATACTACTAGGAATATACCAAAACCAGTGGGCCATGATAGAGTATACTGGTGAGGAGTTAACCTAGAAAGGATTTGGGGAGAATTTACATAGTCACTTCTACCCAAAATCAGTATGTGGTGAAAGGGATCATAAATTTATGCCCTTGACATAGGTTATCATGTCTACTATGGAATGAGTTGTCCATTTTACTAACCATTAAGGATTTTATACATATTTTTTCTAGATATTATATAGACAAGATAATTCAATGATAACAATTGGTATGAAATCAATTCACATGTGAACATCTTCAACTTGAACAACTTCTCTAGAATTATTAATCATGCTCTTACTATATAAGGGAAACAAAAGGAAACCTGTAGTTATGGGTAGGCAGTTTCAGTGGGATGTTTGAGGAGTTCCTCTATAGGCAACATGAAATATTAATTCAAGAGTTTCTGACAAGGAAGTGGTCAGAAGAGAATCTGGAGAAATGCACTTCCACTTAATAACCCCAATCACATGCAGTTCTATGAGTGTGTAATGTTTGAGAATAATAATTAATAGTATCTTTTTTGTGGTTTATGTTAATATAGGACACCTATATAATTATTAATAGGAACTTATAAATATAGTAGTGGAGGTGGATCATGGAAAACATTGGGGTTTTGGTGGGAATAATAATATCGCACATGATCTCTCAGGACTATACCACAATTCACAAATAAAACAATTATTAATACTATGGATAAATCTATTAAACTATCAACCTCATCAAAAAATCATTCCAAAACATTTCCAAAGCATTATGACCTTTCCAAGTCTCATCCTTGCATCATCCAAACCCATATCCACCCAACTGAACTCATCTTGATATCCAAAGACATATCCTCATATCAAACAAAAAATAATCATTAATTATAACAATTATAATTAATTAATTAACCAAAAAATAAAATGGAATAATGCTATAAAACTCATCAGTTCATCATGTCACACCGAAACCAAATCCAACCACTCACTGAAGACCCACGACATAACCCCAACCATAGTTTGGTCCAAATCCCAAAGAGGAAATACCAATTATACAACCAATTAAATTAAAATGTTAGGAAAACCTAAAAAATTCATTGCAGTCATGTACATTAATGAAACAGAATTCAACTATGTGTGGAATCCATCTCAAGATCTTCTCTATGTAATCCAACAAAAATCCTCAGGGAAAATTGATGATTCGGCCATGATTCGATGGAATCTTCAACAAAAACTAAATGGGAGAAACCCAAAATTTTAGAGGATTGAGAATAGGAAGAAAGGAAACCACTGAAGAATGATAACTCACCTCAAATTCCAAATAATTACAATAGAAACACCTCAAATCAAGAGAAATAAGATGTGGAAGGGGTTTGAGAACTCTCTATTCCACACACATCCAAGAGAGAATAAATTGGGTGTTGTGGAAAAAAATTGAGGGGTAATTTTGTCCATTTAAATCCTTTTAATGAAACCTAGGAAGTCATGTGGTTTGGATTCAAAGTTTTCCAAATTGTGCACCAACCAAGCATTTGGCTATATCAAAGGCCACCACTCGCACAATTTAGTCCCATAATTTTCTAAATTATGCACCGACCGTGTACACCCCTACCATCCAACACCCCCAAATTTTCATGGTTGTGTTTCATAGTTATAAAAACCATACACCAACTATGCTATAATCCCCACCTCCCCTATATAAAAAGATTCAAGGTTTTTCTGAAACAGTGTGTTCCTCATGCACCATGCCTCTAAACAACCTCATCCTCACATTGTTCCTCCTTCTTCCAGGCATGGTTTACCCAAAACCATAATCTAATTAAGAAACCCTGTCATTAACAGTTAAAATTGAACTAAAAACCTCCTGAGCATAAAGGTGTTACATGGTTTCTCCAAAACCATTCACACTAAACCATTCACACTAAACCATTCACCCATCTGAGAAGAATCTAAAACACCCAAATATTAACCTAAACCCTCCATGGATCAACCAAACTCATGTGCTACCCTCCAAGAATCATTCCTTATCTAAAAACACCGCTATAAGGTAATAAATCTCTTATAATCTCATTCTAGGTCTTTATTCATGATTTGAACCATCTGGTAAAGAAAATTCAAATTACCTCATAAATTTTTGATCCATATGGATGTGGGATGTTATACTGCCGAGGTGTGTGTCTGTTTAATGTAATGAATATTCATTAAAACTGATGTGATATATATATATATATATATAATAAATGTGGGTAACTATAGTTTGTATTAGGGGATAGGATTATTTAACCTTTGGAAACTAAGATGAGAAATCCTTAGTTAGGTATCAAAGTACATGTCTACAGATGAGTCTATGGATGATTCAAAGTATAGGAAAATATCTAGGAATTCTCATAAAGGATAGAGAAAGTGGTTTATAAGAAATTACATCTATGTATGTACACTAAAAGTGGATTTTTCTCTATCACTGAGGTACCTAGAGGTAATAACTTTGAAAAAAGGTGCATTGAAATAGACTCTATCATCATCTCATAGACAATAATAGGCATTGCCCCACACCTTTTCTTTTCTTTCATTTTCTTTTCATGTTCCTTTATTCTATTTCCTTTACTAAACTCTCATTATCCAAATGTTATGAAAACTCTAGTAACATAAATTTAATTTAATTTTTTATTCTAATGATATAATTCATTATCATATCTCCTTTACCATCATTTTTTACTAACGAAATGAAAACCCCATTCGAGAGTTGTTAATTTATCAAATTCAAGGATGACAAGTTATTGATTTCTATTACCGTCTTCAATTATGGTCATGAAACCATTTTTATGGTTGAACGAGACTATTAAATATGTATTTTATCTTATGTGATGTTTTGGAGTCCTTCTACACACATGATGTAAAAAACTAATACAAATTAAGTTAATTGTGAGAAAAATCACCAAATTAATCCAAGCATTTATCATTAATTGTTTATTTAATGATTCAAATTAATCAAAATAACCAAATAAATTTTATAACCATGTAATATTATGGATATTCACTAATTTCATATAACTACAATTATATACAACCACTCTCATCATACATGTGTATACGAACATGAATATAAGTGAACTGATCATTAAAACCAAGGAATCAAACGAAGCTGAACAATGAAATTGAACCTCATAACCAATAAAAAAGTTATGAATGAACTCAAAAAGGTTATAAAAACATTTAAATGTAAAATAGATTCTTTAATTATTAATTAACTAACTTGATTTTATTATTTAGGTCATTAAGATCAAGTGAAGAACACCATCGGTCTTAAAGTAAGGGATCCTCTCTTTCTCACATTTATTCAAGAATCTCCTCTATGTTATGTTCTTTTATGTGTAGTTCCTTATTATGGGGTATGATTTATAACCTTCCTCATACTTCCCTCATGATTTATAAAAGATGAGAAACACCTTTTATCTCTCATTAATCCCTCTTAAGTACCCTGATACCATGCCGATATTCTATAAGATATTCTACCCAAACTTCTTATATTCTTTTGGGTTGCTCTATCTTTATTTCTATCCAAATGAAGTTATCTATTATATTTATTTATATCTTCTAAATGATATTTATATTCTCCATACTCAGGTATCAAGATACATTCATTATTCTCTTTTGGGGATATACATGCTTTTAAATGATTCCCTCCTCAATACTTCCCAATAAGCAAACACATTTTAAGGGAACTTCTAGAATTCGTACCCAATTTAAAGTGCAACCTACAATATGTTTTAAACCAATTTAGTTTTTATAAAATCAATGTTTTTATTATGAAAACATTCTTGGTTAATTTCTGTTTTAATATAAAATAGTATTACCTTTTCTATTTTAAATGCTCGTTAGTATTTTCATTAAAACCACACAAAAATATTTTAATGCTAAAATTACTTAAATACTTTTTTTCATGTTGTTAATTCTTTTTGAAATCAATTAACGTGATATATGATTATTTCACAATATGAATGTCCATATATGTTTCAATTCCTTTTATTTCAGGGATACTTTTATGATACACCCATTTACCACCTTACAGAGTGTATTTATATTATCTGACTGAAAAATTAAATTTTTATTAATGGTTAGTAGAAAGGATCATTGATTCATTTAGAAAATTATTATAAACAAGTATCTAATAGATGTTAAAGGTAAAGTAAACCCCCATACACCATAGATATATGCACACATGGTTATCCAAGAAACATGAAATATTCTTATTATTCTTCCTTATGAGGCGTCATTTCATATACATTGTGATTGGTAATATTTTATATGGAAATACATATATTAATCAATTTGGTTAAGAATTGTTAATTTATGAAACAAAAATAGAGTGTTAAAAATGAGCATCATAAATAAAAACAATGTATCCCTACCAAAAATCAAGTATAGGGTATTTTTCAATTGTAAAAAATTTTATGTATTTTATATTTATAGTAGTACATTTAAGATTCATGAAACAACAACATAATTATGTTCTTTTATTTATATATATATTGATGAATATGAATATGAAGACACATCTATCTCATAGAATATGATATAGAATGAGTCTCATATAAATAAATAAGAAATATTATAAGATTAAAAAACAAAAATACTAGGGTAATCATGTGAAATTATTATATAATAAAAAATTCTGCTTTAGATCAGTATTACATAATAATGACAACTGATTTTCCTATATTTTTAATCTAGTTTAGACATAAGAATCATCATCAGACATACCAGGTTAACAGTAAAATCCTAGGTAATTTAAATATAAATAATTTTTCATATATTGTTAATATTATTTAGTTAGATATTATATAGTTTTATTCATAACAAAAATATCGTGTAATTTTTCATTCAAAATATTAAAAGCTTTATTTCTAACCAAATAGGATTTTTTGTATTATATGGTTTTATCATGATTTAGAAAATATATAAGTTTAATTTGAAAAAATTAACTTCCTTTTTTAATTCAACATGTCAAAATTACCTTAGAATTAATTTTTTATAATTTTTTGAAGAAAGAAAATTCATTGAATAGTGAAAAATATTGAATCTTATTAAAAACTATTTTTCTTTTAAATTATATAAAAGTAAAATTCTATTTTAATGTTTTTTAAAAATTATTTAGTTCCCTTTTATTAAAAAATTAAATTATTATTTTTTTAATGAACTTTATACTTTAATTTATTATAAAAACATTTTATACTTAAAAAGGTATTTTCTGAAAAATTGTTTTCGTCACGTTTTGTCAGTTTAATTTTAAATTAAAGCCTTTACTTAAATATTTTGAATATTATAAAAATGATTCCATATTTTGAATCATGAGGTCCAAATTTTTTAAATATTTCCATTTTATTATTGGTCAATATGAATAGTAACCTTAGTAATTATATAACCATGGTAAAGGGTAAATCAGGTAATTAATATTAAAAATTAAATTACATTAATAATTTCTTAAATTTTATTTTATTATTATATTTCATCCATATTAATCTAAAATTTTAATATATGAAATTTTTATGCAGTTTTTATGTGATTATCATTTTTATAATATTTTATTTAAATCAAAGATAAAAATGTGACACTCTAATTTTTAATAATAACAATATTTTTAACATGGTGATAACCATAGGATATGGTATATGCATGTATGAGAATATATTTAAGGATCCCCTTGTACATATTTGGACATGCAAATATATACATAGAGGATTAGTGTTCTTACATATAAGAGAAGTTGAATATGCATGCAGGCGGTAAAGGGAACGTTTGAGTTTCTGTTATCTAAAGAAGCCCAACTTGAGTTTGAGGTAGGTTCTCAATGCCTATCCCACAATTTTTGAAGGGTATAATGAATATTTTAGAATAGATATTTGTGAATCATGGACGTGGATGATAAATATACACAAGTAAATACTTGTGAATAAATAATCTCTAACAATAATGAGATTCAAAAATTATCCATTAACTTGGTTCTGTGGAAAAGTTGTTCCCACATCCATTTTATATGATTCTGGGAACTAGTCTCCAACCCTTGGGGGTTGAGACTGCCCTTCAGGCCATGTTAGAATTGGATCAGTTATCAGGTTACCAGTGTATCTAGGTTGGTTCATGAAAAATTAGTATCAAATCTTTTTTTGAGATTCTTTTTTATTTCATTTTGTAGTTTATATATTATTTTCCAGAATTAAGAGGTAATTGTGAATGAGTGACTATAAGATCTCATTACAATGAGCCTTAAGTAACAAGTGGTGGATTGGTAAAGTTTTTTTGAGCATTAGTTCCAGTCTTTTCCATCCTTTTGATTTACATAAGTTGAAATCCAAATATTTTTTTATCTGTTGGGATTAATTTCCCTTGTTTCTAAATTTGAGTGTTAATATGATGTCTTTAATGTTGTTTCATGATTTTTTTATCATAATTCCTTTAATAATTCCAATGAATAATATCAGTGAGGGAGTTACTGATGAACGGGAGTGAGAAAACCCTCCCATGGACTCATGTCTATTTGAGGTGATTGTGTGTACTGTCTAGGATCAAGGATAGGAAAGACCACCCTTTCAAATTCTTGCTCTAGTTTTCATAGTTTATAGCATTCTTAGTGGATTTATGTGTTTATATATTTTTTATTAGTTTTATGGGTTTTATGAGTTTTTTGGGTTGTAGGGTTTTTTTGTGATTTTAGGGGTTTTTCAAGTTTTTAGGGGGTTTTCAGGGTTTTAAGGTTCTTCTATTTCTATAGATTTTTAGGGATCTTTTAATATTTTTATGGTTTTTAGTATTCTAACAATTTTTATTGATTTTGATAGATTTTAAGTTATTTCAAGGTTTTTAGGGTTTTTGGGTATTTATGGTTTTCAATTGTTTTTAGGGTTTTTATGGGTTTTTACATTTTCCCAGATTCTCTAGGGAATTTTTAGGAATTTTATGGTTTTCTAATAATTATATGGATTTTTTGGTGTCTTATGGGTTTTAGGGAATTTCAGGATTTTTTATAGTTTTTAGGGGTTTTTGGGTTTTAGTGTCTTTTTGTGTTTTTAGGGGTTTTTTGAATTTTTAGGGTTTTATGGTTTTTGAGTTTTATGTGTTTTTAGGGTTTTATGGTTTTTAGGGGGTTTTGAAGTTTTTAGGGTTTTAGGGGTTTTAGGGTTTTATTGGGGGGGTTTTTTCAGGTATTGTAAGGTTTTTTATATTTTTTGGGTTTTTATGGTTTTTAGTTATTTTAGGGATTTTGAGGGTGTTTTGGGGATTTTGGGGTTTTAAAGGGTTTAAAGGGGATTTTAGGATTTATTGGTCTTTTCGGGATTTAGTGTTTTTTTAGATTTTAAGGATTTTATAGCTTTTAGAGTTTTTAATAGTTTTTATGTTTTTAAGGGGTTTTAGAGTTTTTATTGGTTTCAAGTATTTTTATCAATTTTTGGATATTTTAATGGATTTTAGGGTTTTTTAAGGATTTCGAGGGTATTCATAGTTTTTATGGTTTTTACATTGTTAGGATTTTTAGGTAGTTTTTATGATTTTGGGGTTTTTTTGGGGTTTTTTTGGATTTTTATGGGTGTATTTATTTTTCATAGTTTTTTTTGGTTTTTGGGTTTTTTTGGGTTTTAATATTTTTTTAGGTTTTCGGTTTTTTTAGTTTTTAGAGGCTTATGGTTTTTTGAGTTCTTTAATGTTTTTGGGGTTTTTAGGTTTTTTTAGTGGGATCTAGGGTTTTTTGGAATTTTATGTTTTTAATGGTTTTGAGAGGTTTCTATGATTCTTAGGGTTTTTAGGTTTTTTTAATCTTTTGGGAATTTTAGGGAATTCTAAATATTTTTAAGGGTTTTATAGTAATTTTTTGTTTTTAAGTATTTTAAGGGTTTTAGGTTTTTAAGGTATTTCATGATTTTTATGGTGTTTTATGGTTTTTAGGCTCTTTTTGGATTTATCGGGGTATTTTGATTTTTTTTAGAGGTTTATAGGTTTTTTAGATTTTTTTAATTTTTTATAGGTTTTAATGGATTTTAGGTATTAAAGTCTTTCTTATAAGTTTTAAGTGTTTTTAAAGTTTTTATGGGTTTTAATAGTTTTTATGGTTTTCATCATTTTCGGGTTTTACTATTTTGAGAATTTATAGGGTTTCCAGAATTTATATGGTTTTTAGCATTTCTTTAGTGTTTTGGTTATTCTAAGGGTTTTTATGGGTTTTGGGGTTGTTAGGGTTTCTTGAAATTTTTATAGGTTTAAAATTTATTAGATTTTTTAACATTTTTAGCAGACCTAAGGGTTATTATGGGCGTTTAGGTATTTAAGATTTTTAGTGTGTTTTAGGATTTTTAGGAGTTTTTCATGATTTTTAGGGTTTTTTGTGTTTTCAGGGATTTTTAGGGAATTTGTTTTATTTTTTTGGTTGTTTGGGGTTTTAAGGTTTTTTATGGATTTTGAGGGGTATTTATGGTTTTTTTATGTTTTTTAGTATTTTGTAGATTTTTTAGGGACTTTGGGGTTTTTAGGGGTATTAGGATTTTTTAGGAGTTTAAGGTTTTTTTAGATTTTTTTACCTTTTTTATAATATTGAGGGGTTTAAATGGTTGTTATAGTTTTTAGTGGGTTTTATGGATTTTATATGGTTTTACAAATTTTATCAGTTTTAGAGGATTTAAGGGTTTTTAGGGCGTTTTACGATTTTAGATATTTTTAGGGATTTTTTGGATTTTTTGGTTTTAAGGGTTTTTTGGGATTTTGAGGATTTTAGGGGTTATTAGTGTTTTTTAGGGTTTTTAGGGTTTTAGGTTCTTTTGTATTTTTATGGTTTTTTTAGTTTTTTAGGAAGTTTAGGGGTTTTATAGTTTTTTAAAGTTTTAAGGGGTTTTAAGGGTCATTAGTGTTTTTTTATTTTTGATTCTTTATGGATTTTAGTATTTCTATGTTTTTTAAGGGTTTATATGTTTTTCAGGGATTTTCTCTATTTCTGGGGTTTTTACATTTTTAGGGATTTTAAGGGATTTTTAGTATTTTTATGTTTTTTTGTGTTTTTAATGGTTTTTACGGATTTTTAAGGGTTTTACTGGTTTTAATGGTTTTTAATGGTTTTGGATTTTCAGTTTTAAGGAAATTTTGTGTTTTTTTGAGTTTTTAAGGGTTTAAGGTTTTTTAAATATTTTTAAAAAATTATGGGTTTTATTGGTTTTAGTGTTTTTATTTAATTTAGTGCTTTTTTGGGTTTTTGTGGTTTTCTATGGGTTTTTTGGATTTCAATTTTCATTTTCTTTGGAGGGTCTAAATCAATCCATTTGGTGGTGATAAAATGTCCCAATAATAATACTACCTCCATCATGAACACCAATTTAATGTACTTTTCATACATCTTATACTTCTCAAAGTCCATAGCATAGTATTCAAATGCTCCTCATGGTCCTCCTTTCTCTTCGAGTATATCATAATATCATTGATAAAGACTACCACAAATTTGTCGAGGTAATCTATAAATAATACATTCATTAGATCCATGAAAAATGTTGGAGAATTTTTTAGTTTTAAGGGTATCACTATGAATTCAAAGTTTCTATAAAATGTTCGAATGGTAGACTTGGGAATATCTTCCTTTTATACCTTTAATTACTGATATCTTGACCAAAGGTCCACCTTAAATAAATAACTGGAACCCCAAAGATGTTCAACCAAGTCATCTATCTGAGGTAGGGAAAAAAATTTCATTATCGTGATTTTATTGAGCTCATGATAATAAATGCACAGGGGCATTGATCCATCCTTATACTTGAAAAGGTGGACTAGCGCATGCCATGTTGAAGCACTCAGGTGTATAAAATCATGGTCCAGATTATCCTATAATTTCTTCATCATATCTTCTAGCTCAGTGATTATCATTATATAAGGTATTATTAATATAGGTATAGATCTAGGAATATGTTCAATTGAAAACTCCACCTCTTAATTGGGAGGAATTCCTAAAAATTCTTTAGGAAATATAGAAGTGTAATCCCTCATAATGGGCATGTCTTCAAGCATAATTATCTTTTTCATCTCAATCATTTTACCAATACATGATTGCCCATAAGTAAGTAATATTAACACATGATAAAATTATTCTAAAGAAGATTAATCTTTCTTCTCACACTAATAAATAATTTTAAGATGCATGAGGATGTGAAAAGTGATCTCTCTTTCCCAATAGTTGATGTTGGCCTGGTATAAAGATATTCCACCCCATGTTCTATGGGTTAGGCATTTACAATATTTACACAATAGAAAAATATAGTCAATTATTATGCATAAGGGACTAAATCATGTTCCCTATCTCCCTAGGGATACACATTTCATAAACAATTACATCAAAATTACCATGGATCGTCAGTCCATGTATTCTCATCAAATGAAATTGTTTGGGGTATAGAGCCCCGACACCCTTCCCTAACCTGTACATTATGGGGTGGGGTTTAGAGCCTCATTCTAACCTAACCCATGGTCGTAGATCCTCAAGTCAAATACCCCACAATTACCAATCCATGTGCACATTCTTATTTATCCATTTTCCACATTTACCAAAACACAAACTATACACTATCCACACATATAACATTCACAATTCACATTCCATTTAAGCCATAACTCAACCTTCTGCCTTATCGCATCAACACATTTACCATTTATATAGAATAAACCACTTAACCCATATCCCATTTTCATAATTTAACCCATTTTTCATAATCAACAATTACCATAAATTATCCCATTTAAAATATTTATCAATATCATTTTCTTAATCCATTTACACATTGTTATATCCAAAAGGGGACTAAATAACCTAAAAGGGGGGTAAATCGGTGTATGGATATTATTTTCAAAATACTTCCTTACCCACTGGATCTTGTCCTCAATATTATAATGTTGACTTCATTTTATATTCAGAATTTATATTTATCTTACCCTTTTCAACTTTATCTGATGATCATGAATAAAATGTAAATACGGAAAGAAAACATAATGACACACCGAATTTTCCTTCATTAACCCTCACTAGGATATGTCTAAGGAGCATACAACAGCAGTGTTCCAATGTACCAAATTACCTAAGGCTCACTACCAATACATAGTTCAGGCTAGATCACTTATTTCCCCAGGATAACTACCATTACAAGGTTTAGGGTCCGCTCACTACTTTCCCAAGGGTCACTCCCTAAGTCTCTTTCTCGGTATCACAGCCAGTGAAAAGAATCACCTTCTTCCTCCTATATTTCACACTTTACATAAAATGATCCACACATAGTTTATGGACTTGTAGGTCCCTTCATTATCACTAAAGAATGCATCCTCAACTGTAGGTAGATGCCCTATTGAAGTTCTTTCTAGACTGTTCCTTCAATTATGTGAAAACACATGGATACAACACTACCCATTTCCAATCAACTGGAATGGAATTCTTTTTTCTATAGAATCATAAAATCTTATTACTGATAACCTCAGCCTCTATAAGAAAAAATAGCGGCTGATCCCTTGGAATGGTCCTAAGATCCACCACCCTCGGAGAAATGAGATGATGAATGCTAAGATCTACCCTCATCGGAATAGAAACTCTCCCTTCCTAAAAATGGGGAACCATGATCCAGAACTTTACTTATTGAGTAATCCTAACGACTTCCCTCTAGTGAAGATCTGGTTATAGATAACATCCTCTCAATGATTTCATCCCTTTCCACCACATCATGATAATTCTTCAGCATAAATGGGGTGACCCTCCATTGGATCTTGGGATGAAAAGACTCCATTAAATGCCTCACCAAGTACACCTCATCTGAAAATAGGCCTGAAGAATATCATAGAATTTTCCTGTAATAGATTCCAAACTCTCTCATTCTGGAGTCTCCCTGTCGAAGGGTAAGTAACTCCTAGAGACCGAACGCCTTCATGGTTGGAGAAAGAAAGTTGACTTTGAACTTGCCTCGGAACTCCACCCATAAGATCATTGACTCCTCCTGATCCCCAAGAAATAAGAACCTACACTGCCTCGATATCCCATGCATCATCACCACCACCCAAGACACCTAGTGTTTTGTCTGATCACATATTGAATTGAAGTATATCATAAAGTCCCCAAACCAGTCTTTAGTGAATGCATATGAAACGGAGCCCTCATACTTATGCAGACTCTAGAACTAACATCTCATAGTGTCCTCCTCCAAGTGTCGTCTTTGTAAACCTATACCCAAAGGCGATCTGCTGGCGTTGCCTCCTAGACATCTTCTGCACGAACTTGATGATGATGTCAACCAAGTACCATACTTGAAAAATAACAAATATATAGAGATCCTAAACTTGTAATATAGAAGACTAAACATTAATTAATTAATTTTTTTCTTTTATTTATTTTAATTTAACCTATTCCAAGTTATACCAATTCAAACATAGGTAGAATAAAAAATGATGCATGATCCTTTTCTAGGACTCTACCCTGAAACCAATACCACCTCATTTAGAAGACATTGTAAACATAAAGGTATGTTCATCAGATCATAGGGGACCCTAAACCCCTATGTCTCATATGGTCTTCAGTGTTTACATCACTTTCTAAACTTGACTAACATTATTTCCCAACCAACCCCACTGATATCCTCCTCTCGCCACACTCCATCTAGAAAGACCAAACCTGCATCACACTGCTGTCATCCTAGATACTTCTCCAGATCGTTGCGCCCAATGAAGAATGAGGATAACAAAAATAGGGGGAAAAGTGAATCATAAGAACACCCAATGTGTATGTATATGGTCATTGTTCATGTCATCATCAATCCATACACATTATAATTTAAGAATAGTGGGTAAAAAATCATCAACTCTTAGCATTTCCCGAATCAAACCCTACAACAGAACACTCATCTCACAAGAACAATCGACCCATAGATCTATATTTTCATGGGTTGATCTGTGTTCGTCATTTGAAATAATGAAAGGGAAGAAAAAAACACATAAAAAACCCCCCTACATATATTTGGAATGATCATTGATGAATAGTGATTGCATCATCTTCGTTTGTCGATCCTCAATCCTTGAACTTCGATTCTTCGTCTCCTACCATTCTCCAATGAGAGGATATCACCAAGTATCTTCTCCATTGCTCCTAGGGAAATTCCCTAGGATCGTTGACCCTATCATGTGTCTTTTACAATGGTTAGAGAAGAAAATGTGTTTCACCATTCAAACAAGTGTTAAACACATTTTAGAATTGTCCCATTACTTAGTCACTACATCGTAGCACAATTATGTTATGTTGAAATGTTAAAAATAAAATAATTCTTTCAAATAATTGTAGGATCGCTGATACCAATTGTAGAATCGTAATAATGATATAGATGCTCAATATACAATAGGGGGTTTAATTGTATCCTTTAAAAATTATTTTGGAACTTTTAATGTTGATATAAATCTTTTTATTGTTTAACAAATTTAAACAAGGTAAATTCACAAAATCTCTTAGTTATTCAAACTTGCTAGATTCTGCAAATGTAGTTCTAGAAATGAAACTAGTTCTATAAACATACTAGATTCCAGAAATGTTGTTTCGGAAATAAAACATAAAAAAAGTTTACAAGAACAAAGATTCTACCTTAAAGTGTATAGAATCTTACTTAATCAGAGTATAAGAAGAATAAAGTATAAGATAGTTATACTTTTCTTAACAATCAAAATGCAGTGGAAAAAAAACTTAAAACAATACAAGTAACAAGTAGTAAATCATTTAACCCAAAGAGTAGGGTATCCAACAACCTTGGATAAATGCCTCTTGATTTATACTTTCAAGAAATTCTATCTTACCCACACCAGGGTAAGACCTCTATAAGATTATCGAAGTCTATCTTACTATCCTCGCAAGCCCTTGAACTTCAAGGTAGTCAGTACCTCTGTCTTCCTATCCCCAGAAGCTCTGAAATGTACTCAGCAAGATTCGAAGTTGCATGAATAAATTCAAAACAATATGTTCTGTATGCACAAAGCATGAAAGTCTCTATCTAGAAATCACTTCAGAAACATGTAATATCTAGATTAGTAGAACCGTTTTTGAGCTCAATTAAATCAGCTCATATTTATAGGCACATCTTCAACGGTCATCTCCCTCCTCCAATGGTCATATTTTTCCTTGAATTTTAGAGGGATCTGTACATGTTTCACTCAATCAACGGTTAGTAAATAACATAATGCATGACATTGTTTTATAGCTATAACAAAGGTAATAAAAATAATATTTCTTAATCAAATCTAAATTTCTAGAGTCTAAAGTTCATAGTCTAAAAGAATTCAGATTCTATATTGCTTGAATATTCAGATTCTGTTTTGCAGGGGATTCAGAGTCAGAATTCTTTAGACTTCGAAGCCTGAATTATGAGGGATTCGATGTCAAAATTTTATAGACTTATGAGTCTGAATTCTGAGGAATTCGGAACTTGAATTATGAGGAATTTGGAAACTGAATTCTGAGGAATTCAGAACCTCAATTCTGAGGAATTCAGAACCTGAATTCTGAGGAATTTGGATCCTAAATTCTATGAAATTTGGAATATGAATTCTAAGGAATTCGGAGTCTAAATTCTAAAGAATTCAGAACCTGAATTTCATAGAATTCAGAGTCTAAATTGCAGAGAATTCAGAGTCTAGATTTTAGAGAATTCAGAGTCTAAATTTCAATGAATTCAGAGTATGAATTTTTGAGAATTCAGAGTCTAAATTTCAGAAAATTCGAAATTTGTATTTTTGATAATTCAGAGTCTGAATTTTAGAGAGTTCAGATTCTAAATTTCAGAGAATTTGGAGTCTGAATTTTAGAGAATTCGGAACCTAAATTCAGATCCTAAAAACAGAATACTCTATATCTAAATATTTATAGAATTCCGATGTTTCATATGTGAAAATTTATTTTACACTTAGGAATAAAAAGTGTTAGAATTTAGAGCAACTAAAATATGAACAATGAAGACAAGGAATGGATTAATTTTCCCTGGGGAAGGAAAATTTTCCTTATTAAGGAAAATCTTAGGGAAACGAAATCTACCTTAATATAGGTTGTTTGTGATTTTCAAAACATGAAGGAATGGAAAAGTCATAAGGAAATATTATTGACTCAACAATCTCCCCCAAACATGAAGAAATGGAAAATTCATAAGGAAACTTTATTGACTCAACAATCTACCCCTTTTTGGAAAGCACAAACATCCTTATGAAAGTAAATATAAGGACTTTAGACATTTTATTGACTTGTAAATAAAAAATTATATCCCTTTACTTATGGATCAAATTTAATACGACTAACTCCTCCTTAGGCTTTGAAATCTATAAGGATCATATTCTGAGTTTCCTGAATGAAATTTTTTATTTTCTTTCTTACACGAATTTTCATAATGAAAACTCCCACTTAGATGAACTCCTCCATACTTAGGGAAACTACTTCTTTACTTAGTATTATTTTTGACATTCCTTTCTACCCCTTTCTGATTTTCAAAAAAAAATAAAGGGAATGGAAAAGAAATTTTTTACCTGAAAGATTAGTACCAAAAAACAAAGAAATATGAAGTGAAACACACATTTCATTAATATTCGGAAGGATTTGTACAGGAAGGAAAATATAATAAAAATATCTGATTTAGAAAGGATTATCCTCCTTTATCTTTTAGAATCAGCTTCTTCACAATGTTCTTGAGATTCTTTATCTCTTTGTGATCCTCCTCTACACATTTGAAAGGATGATCCTGGTCTTCTGTTTTCTTCTTTAAGGCATTGATTTTCTCTTCCTGAGCCTTAAGAGATTCTGCCTGAGCCTTTGGAACTTCTTCTTGCTTATCAAGCTTTTCATCAATATCAATTCTAAGATCCCTTTCCCTCTTCCAACTATGAGTAACTGAATTTAGCTTCCCATTCAGATCCTTAAATTCTTTCTTCTGACAAGTCTGTTCAAGAATCAGCTTTTCCTCAAAAAAATTAGTGAGATACTTGATCTCCACATCTTCGGTGTCAAAAGAATCCTTGAAACTATCTTGAAAATCATCTAGGATTCTCAAATCTTATATTGTTTTCCTTGACAAAATTTCCATCTTCTTACAAGATATTTTATGAGCTTCATGTCCAATGAGAAAAGTCTTGAAGTGTGCTTCAAGTTTGACACATTTTTCTATCACCATGGTTTATGAATCCAATTTTTGATTTAATGAATGATGAAGCATATGGCATCTCGAGTCTATACAGGGAAATATTGTAATAGTCCCAACCATCTTCTTCAAATACTGAACTACAAAGTCATGTCCAAGAGAGTACAATTCTGAATCTGAGACTTTTTTTGGTGAGGATTACTTTTCTAATTCAACTAACTTTCTCTTCAATGAACTACCAACTTATTTTTTCTTTGCAACATCTTTTCTAGGTGTATCCACAGCAAACTATTTTCCATTATCATCCTTTGGAATGACTTCTTCTTGATTAGGTTATTCATGTTCACTATCTGATAGCTAAATAATTTTGTCTTCATCAACTTATTCTTTTTCATCTCCTACCTCAACAATCTCTGGGTGAATGAAATATTTTGTGAGGCTTTAGTCCCCGGATAGTTTATTTACTTTATCTTCACCCTTCTCTTCATCCTTCCTAGGAGTAGCAAGCTTTGATGATTCATCTTGAAATGTTTGTAATGATAATTTCTCAGAGGGGCTTTCCTTCTCATGATATTCTTATACCTGCTCTAACACATATTCAGTTTCACCACTGTATTCTTCTTCTTCTTCTTCTACTTATTCTTTTGAACTACTTCTTCTTCTTCAACAAATTCTTCTTAATGTTTTTCCAGAATTACAAACTTCTTTCCTGGAGTCTCAGGAAGTGATTCTTGAAGAAACGACTCTGGTACCTGAACTTGTTCAAAAGCTTTCTCAGTTTCCTTGAGGAGGGATTGGAATATTTCAGCTTCCGACATCTTCTTCTTCAGCTTATTCTCTTTATGCATCTTCTCAAGATCTTCAATAATCTTTTCTTTCAAAGACTTTGCCTCAGTAGGATCTAGGTCAAACTTAGGGTCCCCTTACTTCTTGCTCTTCTTGTCTTCTCTCTATTTA
The DNA here is from genome assembly GCA_963277665.1 of Viscum album. NCBI lineage: Eukaryota > Viridiplantae > Streptophyta > Magnoliopsida > Santalales > Viscaceae > Viscum > Viscum album. The sequence continues at coordinate 1,007,341,350 of OY728140.1, forward strand.
GCCACTACTTCATCAGGATATGCTTTTTGCTTCTTTGGCTTTGGAGGTGTGGATTCAGTTTCCTTATCCACTAGGGTTTTTTCTTTCTCTTCTGGCTCCTTGGATTTCTTCTTCCTTCCACCCTTATTAGATGTCTCGATTGCTTCCTGTTTCTTTGTTAAGGCTTCAACTTCCTTCTCTGATAGATCATAAAATTATTTGGATTGACTATTAAACACAATATTCATCCTCTTAAGAGTATCATCACTTATCAGCTTCACCTTGGAGTTTCTCAGCTTGGAACTGCATGAAATCTTGAAGTACTGATGAAAAAGAACAATCATTTTTGAAAGAATAGTTGTATACATAATAATCTGAGACTTCTAATTATCATTTTTGATATTTTCAATCATAACCAAGATATACTTGACCAGGTTAATCTTTCTGTGGTTTATCAATAAATCCAATATATACAAATCATTCTTATTTAGAGTATACTTATCTCCTTTTCTTAGTATGAAAAACCCTTGAACCCACAATTCAAGAATCTGAAGGTTTGTAGATAGATGTGCTATCTTTAGAATCTTTATCTCTAAAAGACCAAGGCAAGATAGAGCTTTTTTCCTTATCAAAGGAACCTAATACATTGGGTAGTTTGAGAGTACATAACTCAGCTTCCCCTTCATAAGGAATACCAATCAGACTGGCTACCTTGCTATAAGAAAGAGAATACGTCTTCCCGAAACTCTTAAAATAAAATTTTTCTCTTCCTCCTTTGTTGAAAAAGATTATTGTTTCATAGAATTCAATCAGCAACTCTGGATACACCGAGTCCTATGCTTTTGGTTTCGATATGAAAACACTCTCCCACCCATTCAGCTTGATATTTTTAGAGATAATGGACTCAAACTTATTAAAGAAATTTGGATGAACTTACCTTTCTCTGAAAATCTTCCATTCAGATATTTCCTTTACAAATGGAATTTCTTTTTGAGACGATGCTTCAACAAACATTTGGAAATAATGAAACCTTTATGATCTGTAATGGGATTATGAAAAAAGGTAAGAGCTTCAGCACACAAAGTCTTGTGTTTTGATGTGGGACAACCATTAGAGGTCCTTTATATAGGCAACTGAAGTGATTGTTCAGCTTCCCCAATTGATCCAATGGTTTAAAACTTTTTGAGAGAATCTAATAGCTGAGATGATAGCTATAGAAGGTTTAATAGATTCCGATCTTTTGAGGTTTTTGAAATAAAACATTCAGATTTAAGGAAAAGTGAATCTGAAAATTTTAAAACAAAAAGAAAATACCAGTAAGAAGGGAAAAATGATTATCACGACTTAGGAAAGGAAACATACCATTCAGATTACTAGGAAGATTATTCGTAATGAGGGAAATTTTTCTTGGAGAACATTAGATTCTGAAATTTTTATTACAGAAAAAAATTAAACTACAAAAATTGTGACTACGAATATTTTGACTACAAAAATTTTGACTGCAGAAATTTCAACTACGAAAATTTTGACTGCGAAAATTTTGACTACGAAAACTTTTACTACGAAAATTTTGACTATGAAAATTTTGACTACAAAAAATTTAAATTTGGCTAACAAGAAAATGTACTCCCCCTATGAAAAGGGGTTTCTTAATGTAAGGAGATAGGTTTCAACAAGAAGTTAATAAATAATATTACCTTACGGTTATCATTTCTAACTTCTGTTTTAGGTATTTAAATCTATTGGATTGTAAAGATTTTGTGAAAATATCAACAAGTTGGTCTTGCTTTCCAATAAATTGAAGAATGATATATCCTTTTTGGGTGTGATCCCTAAGAAAGTGATGCCTAATATCTATGTGTTTTGCACGAGAGTGATGTGAAAATATTTTACTTAAGGCAATGGCACTAGTATTATCATACAATATTTGTTTTTTTGTAAAATTCATACCATAGTCTGTGAGTCTGTGTTGCATCTACAACACTTGAGCACAACAACTTCCAGCTGCAACATATTCAGCTTTAGGAGTGGAAAGTGCTATTGAGTGTTTATTTTTTCATGTCCAAGAAGTTAATGAATCTCCTAAGAAATGACAAGTTCCGGATGTCCTTTTCCTATCCATTCTACATTCACCAAATTCAGCATCTAAAAAACTATTTAAAACAAAATCATTTCTAGAAGTATAAAAGAGTCCTAAATCCATGGTTCTCTTTAAGTAGTGAATAATCCTTTTCACTGCCTTTAAATGAGATTCCTTAGGATTGGATTGATATCTTGAACACAAGCATACTGAAAACATTAAGTCTGGACGACTAGATATCATGTAAAGTAGAATTCATATCATACCTCTAAAAGATGTTTGATCTACTAGTTTACCAGCTTCTTCAAGATCAAGTGAATTTGAGGTACCAATGGGAGTACTTATACTCTTAGTGTTGTCAAATCCATACTTTTTAAGAAGATATTTAATATACTTATATTGAGATATATAGATTCCTTCTGTTTTTTGAGAAATTTGAAAACCAGGGAAAAATGTTAACTCACCCGTCATATTCATTTCAAAATCAGATTTCATTAGATCCGCAAAGGAATCAGTTAAAGATTGCTGAGTTTAACCAAATATAATGTCATCAACATAAATTTGAACAATCAAAACATTTTTCTTGTATTTCTTTATAAAAAGGGTTGGATCAGCGTTTCCCTTAACATAATTATTTTGAATCAAAAAACCTATAAGTCTATCATACCAAGCTCGAGGGGCTTGCTTAAGTCTATATAAAGATTTGGTAAGTTTGTAATCATGTTCAGGATGTTTTTAATATTCAAAACCAGAAGGTTGTTCAACAAAAAAATTCATCATGGACAAAACTATATATGTCACGACCCGTCCCAGTGGGGCTCGATCCGCAACTCCCCAAGACCGCCTCCAATAGGTCAGGGGTTAGTGACTAGCACCGAGTAGGCATGCTACTAACATGGGAGGCATTGCCTATAAACCTGTACACACACACACACATCTCCAAGTCCACAAAGCTAGAAAGTAAAAAAAACTGCTAAAGGGAAAAGATGAATCCATACACTAAAACCCAACCACAGAGTATGATAAGAAATTAAATTGAAAGAAAGTAAAACCTTGGGACAAAAGTATAAGCCCACCAAAAGAAAGTTTGTAACAAAGTACAACCTATAAGGAAAGGTACTGGGACTGCAATCTGTAGCCGTAGGAACACACCTCGGCCCGCCTGATCTCACTGAGCACCGTCTGGTCCTGGTCCAACTAGAATCCTGTCAAAGGCTCGCTTGTCTGCACAAGACATGACACGTGCGGGCAAAGCCCGTGCAGGGGTGAGTATAAAAATACCTAGTAGGACACCCTAAAACCACAAAGATAATACAACAAGGGAAAAATACCACAAAGTAAAGATACAGTCAGCTCAACATAGTATAAGTCTACCAAACATATAACAAGAATATCCAGATATACTCATACACAAATGACCATCGCGATACCTCCACTAGGATCTAGCTCGAAGATTCCACTAAGCATGAAAAAATGAGGAAAAACTCCTAGGTCTGAAGAGAGAGACGTTAAGTACTCGTTCTGGGAGAACACGCTCCACAAGTACTATGAGAACATGATGCTCAGATGAGGATCACGGCCAAGTCATGGGGTGATTCCAAAAAATCAGTCTGAGCTAATCCGCTAAGAAGAGGATCAGTGCCCGGGTAAAGTTGGTCATGTCGATACCAAGAACTCTACCTAGGGTTCCAGGAATAAATAGAGGATCCGGGTCTAAGTCTCATAGAGGGGATTCCAACAACTTTATTCAGGAAGTCCTTCTGAAGGGATCATACTCCTATAAAAAGGAAATGATACCAAAACCATCAGGGAAAAGACCAAGGGTACGAACCCTAAGAAAACTTGTCCAAGTCATAGAAGGATAGTAGCTCAAGCCTTGAATAATTTATTACACAGCGTGTAGTATGGTTACATGCCGAGTTCCTTGACCCCGGGAACTACCCATGTAAACGGCCCATGTCATCTGTCTGATCTGTGGAAAACTCAACTACACGGCATGTAGAAAAGTACACATCGTGTTCCTGACTCCGGGTACTGCCTATGTAAACGGCCCGGGTCACTCATCTTGTCGGTTAGAAAGTGATTACACAGCATGTAAAAGGATCACACACCATGTCCGAGCACCTTGGTCTCGCTCAGTGTATGCTGGACATGTTCCCGTACACGGTCTCTGCCCGTGTCCGTGTCGCCTTCCTGTGTACCAATACACGGGGTATCCCGTGTATCTAGCCAGGTCTGGCCGGGGAAGGGTATACATGCCGTGTCCTTGGCCGTGTACCCAACCTGTGTCTGTGTCTCCTGCCCCTGTAGCAGTACACGGGGTATCTCATGTATCTGGTCGGGTCTGGTTGGGGAAGGGTATACACGTCGTGTCCTTGGTCGTGTACCCTGCCTATGTCCATGTAATCTTGAAGTACACACCAGGTAAATCCACCGATTAACACACGCCGTGTAGCCCATACTACACGGTGTGTAGTCAAGAAAAATTCCAGAATACCGTCTTCTTCCTCACACGTGCAGTTTTCCTGAAAAAGTGGGATAACTCCCGAAAGGGTGCTCAGATCAGAAATCTGAGGACACAGTTGTGTTTGGAACAATAAGTTTACCTTAGGCGAGGCCTAACATTGACCGGCACAGGTCAGTGGTGGAATCTGGTTTTTGGGACAAAAGATTAATAAAATATTTAAATAAAAATATTATATTCTGCAGAAAAATCTTTTAAATATACTATAAAAAATATCCCTTACCCTTTTAATTAAAGGTTGGCGCAAGGGTCTAGGGTTACAAACCTCATAACCATGAAACCCTTGGCGGCTCTGGAGGCTCTGGAGGAAACCACCCAACGTGGCGACGATGACGCAGTGACCGGATCATCGCTGATGAACGCCGCGGAATCCGGGTAGGACGTTTTTCTATGATTTCTTCCCCATTATTGATTTCTATGATTAACATGGTCTAATCCATGAACATATTAGTCCTCGGATCGATCGTTCTTGCGGGATGGGATTTTTGTGGGGATTTTTGGGAGATTGAATCCATGTTAATCCATTGTTATTTATTTTTTTCAGCTCCGTTTAATCCCATTAACAGGAGTGGATCAATGTCGTGATGAATGACGGTGGACGTTCGTTCCTCAGTTTCGTTTATTTGGATTTCTCCCTCTATTTTCTTCGCGTTCTTCACGTTCTTCGCGTTCTTTGCAGGGTGATGAACAACAGATCGTTGCGCATTCGTTCTACGACGCAACGATCCCAAAATGCGGATCCAACCCTGGAGCAGTGTCACAGAGCTGCAACCGCGATATCGGCGGACGATTCAGAGCAGATCGAGAGTTATGGGTTTTCGTTCGTTTTCCTTCAGATGGATCGTTCGAGGTTTATGATCCATTTTAAAGGCCAAAAACACCCATCGTGGTGTTCCTATGACGAGTCAAACCGAACCCCGGAGTATCAGGACGAATGGATGAGGGATTGCGGATCTGGAAGATCGGACGAAGCGCGAGGAAGAAGATGGTGTTCTGGAATTTTTCCCAACTTCACGCCGTGTAGTATGGGCTACATGGTGTGTGTTCATCGGCGGATTTACCTAGCGTGTACTTTGGGATTACCCGAACACAGGCAGGGTACACGGCCAAGGACACGGTGTGTATACCCTCCCCCGGCCAGACCCAGTCAGATACACGGGATACCCCGTGTACTGGTACATGGGTAGGCGACACGAACACGGGTTGGGTACACAGCCAAGGACACGGTGTGTATACCCTTACCTGGCCAGACCCGGCAAGATACACGGGATACCCCGTGTACTAGTACACGGGCAATCGACATGGACACGGGCAGAGACCGTGTACGGGCACATGGCCAGCATACACGGAGCGAGCCTCAGGTGCTCAGACATGGCGTGTGATCCTTCTACACGTCATGTAATGACTTTCTAACCGACAAGCCGAGTGACCCAGGCCATTTACAAGGTTAGTACCCAGAGTCAGGAACACGGTGTGTACATTTCTAGACGCTGTGTAGTTGAGTTTTCCACAAACCGGACAGATGAGACGAGCCGTTTACATGGGCAGTACTCGGGGTCAAGGAACACGGCGTGTAACCATACTACACACTGTGTAATAAATTCTTCCAGGCTTGAGCTACTTGCCTTCTGTGACTTGGACGAGTTTTCTTAGGGTTCGTACCCTTGGTCTTTTCCCTGAAGGTTTTGGTATCATTTCCTTTGTACAAGAGTATGATCCCTTCAGCAGGACATCTTGAATAGTGTTGTTAGAATCCCCTCTATGAGACTTAGAGCCGGATCCTCTATGTATTCCTGGAACCCAAGGTAGAGTTCTTGGTATCTACGTGACCAACTTTACCCGGGCGCCGATCCTCTGCTTAGCTGATTAGCTCAGACTGAGTTGTCAGAATCACCCCATGACTTGGTTGTGATCCTCATCTGAGCATCATGTTCTCAAAGTACATGTGGAGTGTGTTCTCCCTGAATGAGTACTTCACATCTCTCTCTTCAGACTGAGTAGTGTGTTCTCCTTTTTGCATGCTTAGTGTAATCTTCGAGCTAGATCCTAGTGGTGGTATCGCGATTGTCGTTTGTGTATGAGTATATCTGGATATTCCTGTTATATGTTCATTAGACATATACTATATAGAGCTGATTGTATCTTTCCTTTGTGGTATTTTTTCCTTTTTTTATTTTCTTTGTGGTTTCGGGGTGTCCTACAGGGTATTGTTATACTAACCCATGCACCTTATTTTCCCGGACATGTCGTGTCTTGTGAAGACAAGTGAGCCTTTGACAAGATTCTAGGTGGACCAGGACCGGGTGGTGCTCAGTGAGATCAGGCGGGCCGAGGTGTGTTCCTACGACTACAGATTTTAGTCCCAGTACCTTTTCTTATAGGTTAGACTTTGTTACAGACTTTATTTTGGTGGGCTTCTACTTTTGTCCTAGGGTTTTACTTTCTTGCACTTTACTTTCCTGTCATACTTTGTGGTTTGGTTTTAGTGTATGCATGCATCTTTTCCCTTCAACAGTTTTTTTTACTTTTCATCTTTGTGGTCTTGGAGATGTGTGTGTCTGTGTATAGGTTTATAGGAAATTCCTCCCATGTTAGTATCATGCCTACTCGGTGCTAGTCACCAGCCCCTGGCCTATTGGAGGCGGGCTTGGGGAGTTGCGACTCAGGCCCCACTGGGACGGGTCATGGCAGAGTGGTATCAGAGGTGGTCGGTTCTACATTAGGACCGAGAGTCTGTGAGTTGGTTTGGGGAAACAATGTTAAGTGTTTCGAGTTCGGCTTTCAGGCCAGGGATCCCAGTGTTGGTGCGGGCGACCGACGTATCCATACACCAGGACTCTGATAACTTGATTTTCGACTCGGAGCATGAGAACACTAGTTACAGGGGAAAATAATGATACATGCATCATATAGGAATGGGTTGTGGTTTCAATGTCCTTCCCGAGTCAGCTCTCCAGATATACTCACTGATTAAGATACATCTTGTTTCTTAACAGGATTCCTCCGCGATGCATACCCGCTAGGATCCAGCAGCTCGATCACAAGGATGACCCCCTCAGTGATGAAGCTTTGATACAGGGACTGGATCCCCCAATTTTACCATCGAGTGGTGTGTCAGTTATCACGCCACATGTGGAGCAGTGTTTAGTGCATGTTGTACCAGTGGAGGAGGAGCACAGGCTGAGCGCACTCCACGAGTTTCAGAGACAGAGACCCCTCAAGTTTTGAGGTGAGCATGACCCTTAGGCAGCAGAGGACTAGCTTGAGATAGTGGCCAGAGTCTTCCGTTTGGTCAGGATACCAGAAGACCAGATGGTTATCCTAGCAGCGAGCCTTCTGCAGGGTTCGGTAGGGCGATGGTGGATTTTGGTTATCCAGACCCACGATGAGGCGACTCTTGCATGGTCAGAGTTTGAGTGTCTCTTCAAATAGGAGTTCTCACCAGTTACCCTGAGAGAAGTACGCATACAGGAGCATCTTTAGCTCCAGCATGGAGCCATGACGGTGGCTGACTATTCGTCGAGGTTTACCGATCTCTTGCGGTACTCGATGGATATGGTCAGAGATCAGTACTTCAGAGCTTGGACATTCAAGCGGGGCTTGCGTAGAGATATTTGACCTATCATCATCCCTATGAGCATTCCCACTTATGCTGGAGTGCTCGAGCGGGCTTTGGTGGTCGAGAGATTCTTGGCAGAGCAGAGACAGCCGGCAGTTGTCAATAGTGGGCGAGCTGGAGCAGATACCTCGGCAGTAAGAAGCCGACATCAGGGACCCAGGCATGGGAGACATTTCCAGAGGAGATCCCAGGACAGGGGATCTGATGTACAGGGTTCGCAGGGTGCATCCAGCCAGCCTCGAGAGAGGCTATTCTACTCATGTGATGGAAGGGGACATCTCGCTCTAGATTTTCCCACCCGCCGTACTACTGACATGGGAGCAGTGGATGGACCACCGAGGTAGAGGAAACATGTGGATCAGGTAGATCCGCGAGGCGGAGGACGTGGTATAGGAGCTGGGAGAGCAGCTGGAGGTGGTTGGAGTTTTGACCCTTTACCACAACCACCCTTAGGAGGTCCACCCCAGGCTCAAGGAGCCGGTGGACAGAGGTAGGGACGACTGCAGGTGGAAAAGGCTTATAACCCAGGTACACTCAGAATGATTAGAGGTACTATCTGTGTCTTTTCTAATTTGGCTATCGTACTGATAGACACAGGTTCTAGTCATTCTTTTCGGGCTGTTTATCTTTTTCGAGACCTTGAGATTCCAGTTGATCCGTTGACTCGACCCTTACGCTTAGAAACACTGACTGGGGAAGATTCAGAGATCAAACACCTCTGTAAACAGTGTGACGTGACCCTTAGAGGTGAGAGTTTCTCTTGGATCCTATTGGTGGTAGCGTTGAGGTCTTATGATGTCATTCTTGGTATGGATTGGCTATCCATAGTTTATACTCATATCGACTGTTTTAGGAGAAGGGTGCAGTGTGTCCGCAATGATGGAACGAGGTTCTCTTTTGTCGGTGAAAAAAAGACCCAGGTAGTGCAGGATGGACTCATGCATAGGAGGGTACAACTGATTTCACATCAGTTGGCTAGCCTAGCCCTTGGTGTAGCAGATGTTACGAGTTTCCAGTTTCTAGCAGTAGTGGCTGAGTACAAGGATGTCTTTCCGGAGGATTTCCCCGGGCTACCACCCCATCAGGAGATAGATTTCTGCATTGAGTTGCAACCCGGGATGACACCGATATCAGTATCAGCATATCGGATGGCTCCTGCAGAGCTTCGTGAGCTGAGAGTGCAGCTGGACGACTTGCAGAAGAAGGGATTTGTGAGACCCAGCGTTTCACCCTGGGCGGCCCCAGTGATGTTTGCTAAGAAGGCAGATGGGAGCTTGAGGCTATGTGTGGATTATCAGCGCTTGAATCAGGTGACCGTGAAGAACCGATACCCACTACCGATGATCGATGACCTCTTCGACCAGTTGATAGGGGAAAGATGGTTATCGAAGGTTGATCTACGATTAGGCTATCACCAGTTGCGAGTACGAGATGAGGATATACCGAAGATGACTTTCCGATGCTGCTACGGTCACTATGAGTACTTGGTGATACGCTTCGGTGTGACGAACGCCTCGACAGTGTTCATGGGACTCAGGAACCGGATATTTCTGCCCTATCTAGACCGGTTTTTAGTGGTCTTCATTGACGATATCCTTGTGTACTCTGCGTCCGAGGAGGAGCACACGAGACACCTAAGGATGGTTCTGGACACACTCTGAGAGCACCAGTTGTATGGGAAACTCTCGAAGTGTCAGTTCTGGTTATAGGAGGTCCAATTTCTGGGACACGCTATCTCGGCAGTTGGGGTAGCAGTGGACCCAGCCAAGGTGGAGGCAGTACTAGCATGGGATCCACCCCAGAGCGTGACAGAGGTGCGGAGTTTCCTTGGGTTGGTAGGCTACTATCGTAGATTCATCCTTGATTTCTCTAGAATTGCAGCACCCATGACAGCTTTGACCTGAAATGGGCAGCCTTTTGCGTGGACTGAGAGATGCCAGCAGGATTTCCAGCAGTTGAGATAGATTTTGATGAGCGCCCCGATCTTGAGATTACCGGAGGAGGGTGTCGAGTACGTAGTGTTCTGTGACGCCTCAGGAACCGGGGTTGGTTGTGTCCTGATGCAGAGGTAAGCAGTGATTTTCTATGTCTCACGTCAGTTGAAGACACACGAGCAGAACTACGTGACCCATGATCGTGAGTTGGAAGCGGTAGTCTTCGCATTGAAGATGTTGAGGCACTACCTGATGGTCGAGCAGTTTACCATCTACTCTGATCACAAGAGTCTTAGATATATCTTTTTCTCAAAAGGATCAGAATATGAGACAGAGGGGATGGCTTGAGTTCCTCCAGGATTACGACTTTGAGATCATTTACACACCTAGGAAGGGGAACGTAGTGGCAGATGCTCTCAGCAGTAAATCTAGTTCACAGTTACTGGATGAGGTGATGAGGCAGTTGGCCTCTTTACAGTTATCTTTTGTGGATAGAGATGAGGGATCTTGTAATGACCTGAAATTTTGAATAAATCTTGTTTCCTAATTTTGTGTGTTATTTTAGTTTTATACTCAACAAAACTGTTTCATTTGATAACATGAGTATAATTAAAATGAGACCATTATGTTTTGAATGTTATATGACCATTTGTCAATATGACTGCTGGAAACTAAATGTTTCGATTATTGTCTCTAAATACAAGTAATCTTGGTTAATTAATATAGAAAGAAGATTCGATGGCCTCACCCAGTAGTCTTGGACCGATCGAAGCCCTCCTAACAGAACTTGGGAAGGAGGTAGAACCAATGGGCTTTTCTCAAGACCATACCCAAGCCGAACTTCATCGTGTGAAGCTAGAGCAGAATTGCCTTCGCGAGAAGTTCAAACTGATAAAAATTACTACTCGTGCGATGTTGGATGAGCCTCCCTCGGATTCTCTCACCTTATCACACCTTACACTTAGGTCCTATGCTGGTGTGATAAGGGGCTATGTAAGGAGACCGTAACTGCCTTGTGTAATCCTTTGTTTTAAATAAAAATTTTGATTTCTTCTTAAGATGAAGTTTATGAATTTTCAAGTGTCCGGATAAATATAGTATGCATATTTTTGGTGAATTTTAGAGAAAGGATATTTTAAAAAATGTTTATGTAAACCATAAATAATTAAAAATGTGTAATGATTTTCAAAAAATTAGTCTTCTACAATTATGTTCAGTACGAAATTTAGAGTCTAATAAAATCAACTTAATTTTTGATGAATAGTAAATTATGAATAGTGATTTTATGCTTAGGATTAGTAATGTGACTAAATGGATTAGTAATCTCACTTAAATAAAGTATTAATATAATCTAGGCACCTTGATTAAGTAATATGATTCAATAAAATGGTTAAATAACAGTTTTATAAATTATTAGTCAAGTAATAGTTTTTTCGGGTGAATAGTGTTTTTTAATAAAAAATTAAATTAAAAACATTTAGAAAATTATTTTTATAAAATGGACTTCATTTTTTAACTCAAAGCATCGATATTATGTTAAGGTAATTTTTGGGGATTTTTCTAAAAAAATGAATTTTCGGTGAATAGTGTACTTATTTAAAAATTAAATTAAAAATATTTAGAAAATTATTTTTATAAAATGGAGTTCGTTTTTGAAATCAGAGCATCGATATTTGGTTAAGGTGAAATTTTGGGATTTTTTTGAGAAAGTTGAATTTTCGATGAGTAGTGAAAATACAGTTTTTAAGTTACGGTTGTTTAATGACATCATTAAATGATGTATTAAGTATGTAATCAATATGTTTGACTTATGAATAGTAATATAAGGTATGAGGTATCCCAAGTGTCCAATACCATGGGAAAATATCATGTTAAAGCCCATGGTTTTTCCAAAACCACGAATGAGGTGTCCCTTGGCCATTAATGCCTTGTCCCCTCACTTTCCCTATAAATACCAAGCCATCCTCTCGTCCATTTGACTCCAAACTCTCCCCCAATGAAGCTCTGGTCTCATTAACTCCCCAGGAGTCCCCCCAAGGTGCCCTCAATCCCTCAAGGTCCCAACCTTTGAGTTTTAAGAGTTACGTTTTAAGGGATGGGATCCTACCACTCTCTTTCTTTCCAAGTACTCTTTTTTATGTCATTTCTTGTATAATCCATGTTCTTATGTTGGGGATGTTCTTTTATATTCATCCTACTATAATTTTCATGTTCATATGATGAGATACCCTCTATTTCTCTCATCAATTCATTTTAAGAAAGTTTAAGTGGGTCCGTTAGGCTGCCGAATTTTTAAGAGATTCTTTCACCCTTCTCATTTTCAAGTTCTATTTTCATGTCAAGTCTTTCAAGTTCCTTTTTATTATGTTGGGGTATGATCTGTATATCTATCATACTGATCATTTATTTTCATATTATGAGTGACCCTATTTTATCTATTCAATTCATTTTTGTTGAAGTTTGGGTGACGCCGTTAGGCTGCCGATTTTTTAAGGGATTCGTTCACCTTTCTCATTTTTCAAAGTTCTACTTTCATGTCAAGTATTTCAAGTTCCTTTTTATTATGTTGAGGTATGATCTCTATATCTATCATACTGATATTTTATGTTCATATGATGATAGACCCTATTTGATCTCTTCAATACATTTTTTTGAAGTTTAAGTGACGTCGTTAGGCTGCCGAATTTTCATAAGAGAAATCTTATTTTTGTCCTCCTTTCATGTTCTTCATTTCATATGGTAGATATTTCAAACATCATTATCATGTTCTTAAATCCTTTATATTCTGTCCCCATACTGTTTTATGGATCATTTATGAGTGGGTGACCCATGTCCCCTCTCTTTTCAATGTTTTCTAAAACCTCGTTACATAGCCGTTATGCTGCAGAATTTCCATCTCAAAATCTCTCTCTCTTATTCTCAAATTAATTTATTTTATTAAGTTAATACTGAAAGATATTTCTTATAAAGTGGTATTCACATATATACCAAAATTATATATTTTAAATTCTGTGATTTACATACATGAGACCCGCTTTCCCTTTCTGTGGGTTTAAATTAACATAAAGATCATGTCTTTAAAGCAGTTTTTAAAACATTATGATTATGAAATGAAACCCATTCATTTTATGCTCTATGGGTTGTTTATGAAATGATTTATGATGATATATGTGGCTCACATGATAATAAATAAAAATTAATGGTGCGCCCTGATAGCGCTCTAATGCATTGGGTAAAGACTTAATCTCTAGAGATGACCATTTTTAACGACGCCTTGGTAAATAACCTTGGTAATTTTTAATGACGCCTTGGGGATGGACCTTGGTGAAATGGAAATGATTGTAAATATTAAATGTTGTATCTATATCTTCAATTTATGAAATACGTTATTTTTATTATGATATGCCTCGTTATTTCTTTCTCATGCCGTAAAGTTCTTTTTCATGACATTGTTGATGTATCTCAAGTTCACATGTTAAATGTTTCCCCTTGTTTCCCTTACTGGGCCTTCTGCTCACCCTTTCTTTTGATGTATGTCCCCAGATTCTGAGATGCAGTAATGAACCTAGGATGAATCTAAGTAGAAGCCTTTCAAGTGTTTAAGAAGAATGTTTTATGTTTTCATGTTTTAAGATCCTAGTTTCCAAGACACCAAACCTTAAAGATCCTCGGTTTTGTAAAATGTAATGAAATATTATGTGATAAAAATGTGGGATGTTATAGTTGGTATCAAAGGATGGTTTAGTTATTTGTTGAAATTAGGATATGAAAACTTTAGGAAGAACCCTATAGAAAAGTTTAAATATAGTAAATCTTCCTGGTATTTTGGTGAGTATTGAGTAATGGGTTGCCAAGCAAATACATCCTTGTCTGGATACGAGCAGGTAGAGGTGGCTCTGGCACAGATGTACATAGGGGTAAAACCCAAAAACACCTCTTTGAGCTAGACTTGAATGGAAACTGGTACACAACAACGGGACTTGATTCACTCTTTGTTACGACACTCCCAGGGGATATGCTTTGGTAAATTCATAAGCTTAGTAAGAACCATTATTAAAAGAACAAAGATAAAATAAAATAAAGATTCACATAAGAATATATGATCATGGATTACCTAGATTGAGACCTAGGGGATCACAAGTTAGGGTATACTTTTCTTCTACAAGTTTATCCTTCTATGATTTAAGTTTCCTTTTCATGATTATTGGATAAGTATTTAAGCCCCCTAATTATACATTCTTTTCTTAGTTAATGGAAGGAAATGGAAGAACATGTCCCAACAACCAATGTGATGGAAAATGTGACGATTGCCCTATTAATGTGATATAGATGACAAAAGATCAAGTTTAACATATTGTGATTATGCAAAACTAGCTATCAAAAATCACAATTAATAATTGGTACCTAGTTGAATGCCCAAATTCATCAAGGAAGAAGAAGACAATGTCTCAAGGATGTTCTTCTGATAAAGTTGATAAGGGAAAGAAGACCCAATTTCTTTTTTGAAAAAAGTGTGGGAAGAGGCACCAAGGAGAATGTTTTTAAGGAACCGGGAGATGTTTTAAGTGTGGGAAGATAGGGGACAAAGTATCCAATTGTTTTAAAAAATGGATAATGTGATGAATGGAGATAAGGTTCGATCTAATGTACCTTATACATTTCGATGTCGTAAATGTAGAGAAGTTAGACATTATCCAATTCAATGATCTCTTGGAATGGATGAGAAGCATGATGATCATCAACAATCTTCTAGGACAAGGGAACAATGCCAGTCCTATGCTGAGATGGATCATGATGACTGAAGTACATGTAACTTCTTCGCAATAATTGTCTATGTCATGTTGTATTTTAGTTCGTGCTCTATGAGCATATATTTTATGTTTTCTAAGATCATTGAGTCACTACCTAATATGATTTTATATCATTAAGGAAAACATTTATTATTATGTACCACATGTTGATGTAGTGAAGCTGTTATCCTTAAAAAAAGAGGGTGATTAGGGGATTAAAAGTTGATTATTATTTTGGAAGATGTTCACCATTTTGGGAACCCTATTTGATCGAGGTAAATAGATTACTACGGTATTTTCTTTGAGGAGTAAAGGTTGACTTATATTTTGAAGAATCGATGAATTTAAGGTAGACTTATAGTAATTTAGGTTAAATATGGAAATGATTAACCTATCTTGGGGAAAATTTGATTAGGTTAATTACTTTTGTTATAAGATGATAAGAGTGGTTGATGTTGTTTGAAGATGAATGATAAATTATATCTTGGTAGACTATGTTTGAGATCATTTATATATTTGGGTTTCAATCTTAGTTTGGTTTATTTTGAGGAATTTTAAGGATGGTTATTTATGGAATGGTCTATGATGAACTTTGGGTAGTACCATGGAACTTTGAATATTTAAAAGTAGTTTCCCTTCCTATGGGATTCTTTCTTTTTGAAGAGTTGTTTTATCTTACCCTTTCTGCTTTTGGGATAATGTTTAAAGATAGAAGAAATTGATAGTTAATCTTTTGTGGATTATGTGACTCTCAAGAAGATGATTCTTGTGTTTTGATGAGACCAAGTGTTTTGAATGGTCATCATTTGGAGAAAAGATTAGTTTTGGTAGAAACTTATTAAAGGATGAAACTCTACTTAAAGGAAGGTATATTTCCTTGTGATTTTGTTCTATGTAGTAAATGAATTCCTCAAAATTATGAAATAGAACGTAAAACAAAAACGTTGTTGGTTTACATTTCCTACAAGGTAATCAAAGATCATTTACACACATCATAATTTTGTTATTTTCTCGTGGTTAACTTTCTCCTAATCATGTTTTCTATCATTTTCCCTCAGAACTTGACCCTTTGTTTTCTCCTCCATGTCCATGTTTTCCTACATGGAATCCTAGTGTGGGTTAACTCGGGTGACCCTCGTACTTCCCTTTCTTTCTTTTAAAGTAATAGTTTTACTAACTCCTTTTCCGACGTGGGACTTTAAATGAAATTTCAAAACCCAATTTTAAAAATTGTGAGGACGCAATTTCTTAAGGGGGGAGATTGTAACAACCCAAAATTTTGAATAAATCTTGTTTCCTAATTTTGTGTGTTATTTTATTTTTATACTCAACAAAACTGTTTCATTTGATAACATGAGTATAATTAAAATGAGACCATTGGGTTTTGACTGTTATATGACCATTGGTCAATATGACCGCTGGAAACTAAACATTTCGATTATTGTCTCTAAATACAAGTAATCTTGGTTAATTAATATAGAAAGAAGATTCGATGGCCTCACCCAGTAGTCTTGGACGGATCGAAGCCCATCTAACAGAACTTGGGAAGGAGGTAGCACCACTGGGCTTTGCTCTGGACCAAACCCAATCTGAACTTCATCGTGTGAAGCTAGAGTGGAATCGCCTTTGTGAGAAGTTCAAACTGATAGAAATTACTACTCGTGCGATGTTGGTCGAGCCTCCCTCAGATTATCTCACCTTAGCACACCTTACACTTAGGTCCTATGCTAGTGTGATAAGGGGCTATGTAAGGAGACCGTAACTGCCTTGTGTAATCCTTTGTTTTAAATAAAAATTTTGATTTCTTCTTATGATGAAGTTTATGAATTTTCAAGTGTCCGGATAAATATAGTATGCATATTTTTGGTGAATTTTAGAGAAATGATATTTTAAAAAAATGTTAATGTAAACCTTAAATAATTAAAAATGTGTAATGATTTTTAAAAAATGGTCTTCTGCAATTATGTTCAGTATGAAATTTAGAGTCTAATAAGATCAATTTAATTTTTGATGAAAAGTAAATTATGAATAGTGATTTTATGCTTAGGATTAGTAATGTGACCAAATGGATTAGTAATCTCACTTAAAGAAAGTATTAATATAATCTAGGCACCTTGATTAAGTAATGTGATTCAGTAAAATGGTTAAATAACAGTTTCATAAATTATTAGTCAAGTATTAGTTTTTTCGGGTGAATAGTGTTTTTTAATAAAAAATTAAATTAAAAATATTTAGAAAATTATTTATATAAAATGGATTTCATTTTTCAACTCAGAGGATCGATATTATGTTAAGGTAATTTTTGGGGATTTTTCTAAAAAAATGAATTTTCGGTGAATAGTGTATTTATTTAAAAATTAAATTAAAAATATTTAAAAATTATTTTTATAAAATAGAGTTCATTTTTGAAATCAGAGGATCGATATTTGGTTAAGGTGAAATTTTGGGATTTTTCTGAGAAAGTTGAATTTTCGATGAATAGTGAAAATACAGTTTTTAAGTTACGGTTGTTTAATGACATCATTAAATGATGTATTAAATATGTAATAAATATGGTCGACTTATGAATAGTAATATAAAGTATGAGGTGTCCTAAGTGGCCAATACCATGGGAAAATACCATGGGCAAGCCCATGGTTTTGCCAAAACCACCAATAAGGTGTCCCTTGGCCATTAATGCCGTGTCCCCTCACTTTCCCTATAAATACCAAGACATCCTCTCATCCATTCGACTCCCAACTATCCTCCAACGAATCTATGGTCTCATTACCTACCAAGGAGTCCCCCCAAGGTTCCCCCAAACCCTCAAGGTCCCAACCTTTGAGTTTTAAGAGTTACGTTTTAAGGTAAGAGATCCTACCACTCTCTTTCTTTCCAAGTACTCTTTTTTATGTCATTTCTTGTATACTCCATGTTGTTATGTTGGGGATGTTCTTTTATATTCATCATAATTTAATTTTCATGTTCATATGATTAGAGACCTCCTCTTTCTCTCATCAATTCATTTTAAGAAAGTTTAAGTGGTGTCGTTAGGCTGCCAAATTTTTAAGAGATTCTTTCACCCTTCTCATTTTCAAGTTCTATTTTCATGTCAAGTCTTTCAAGTTCCTTTTTATTATGTTTGGGTATGATATATATATCAATCATACTGATATTTTATGTTTATATTATGAGATACCCTATTTGATCTCATCAATTCATTTTTGTTGAAGTTTGGGTGACGCTGTTAGGCTATCGAATTTTTAAGGGATTTGTTCACCTTTCTCATTTTTCAAAGTTCTACTTTCATGTCAAGTATTTAAAGTTCTTTTTTTATGTTGGGGTATGATCTATATATATATCATACTGATATTTTATGTTCATATGATGAGAGACCCTATTTTATCTCTTCAATTAATTTTTTTTGAAGTTTAAGTGACGTTGTTAGGCTGCCGAATTTTCATAAGAGAAATCTTATTTTTTTCCTCCTTTCATGTTCTTCATTTCATATGGTATATCTTTCAAACTTAATTACCATGTTCTTAAATCCTTTATATTATGACCCCCTACTTTTTTATGGATCATTTATGAGTGGGTGACCCATGTCCCCTCTCTTTTCAATGTTTTCTAAAACCTCGTTACATAGTCGTTATGCTGTAGAATTTCCATCTCAAAATGTCTCTCTCTTATTCTCAAATTCATTTATTTTATTAAGTTAATACTCAAATCTCTTTATTATAAAGGTTTATTCACATATATACCAAAATTTTCTATTTTAAATTATGGTATTTACATACATGATAGTTGCTTTCCCTTTCTGTGGGTTTAAAGTGACATAAAGATCATGTCTTTAAAGAAGTTTTTAAAACGTTGTGATTATGAAATGAAACCCATTCCTTTTATGCTATATTGGTTGTTTATTAAATTATTGATGATGATATATGTGGCTCACATGATAATAAAGACAAATTAATGGTGCACCCTGATAGCACTCCAATGCATTGGGTAAAGACTTAATCTCTATAGATGAACATTTTTAACGACGCCTTGGTGAATAACCTTGGTAATTTTTAATGATACATTGGGTATGGACCTTAGTGAAATGGAAATGATTATCAATATTAAATGTTGTATTCATATCTTCAAGTTATGAAATACGTTATTTTTATTATGATATGCCTCATTATTTCTTTCTCACGCCTTAAAGTTCTTTTTCATGACATTATTGATGTATCTCAAGTTCACATGTTAAATGTTTCCCCTTGTTTCCCTTACTGGGCCTTCTTCTCACCCTTTATTTTGATGTATGTCCCCAGGTTATGAGATGTAGTAATGAACCTAGGATGAACCTAAGGAGAAGGCTTTCAAGTGTTTAAGAAGAATGTTTTATGTTTTCATGTTTTAAGATCCTGATTTCCAAGACACTAAACCTTAAAGATCCTCAATTTTGTAAAATGTAATGAAATTTTATGTGATAAAAAGGTGGGATGTTATAGAGCTTACCTTCAGTCGATGGTTGTTACCCCTCCACTCATACAGCAAGTCAGGGAAGCACGGCGTGAGGATTCTATCTGTGAGACTCTACGTGCTCAGATATCCACAGGTTTTGCAGCTGATGGATATTTAGAAGGTGGGGAGCACGTTGTTCTTTTTAGAGGGCGTACAGTAGTACCAGTGACATTGCAGGAGGAGGTTCTAAGGGAGTTCCATACATCGCCTTTGTCGGTGCATCCAGGTGTAGAAAAGTTGTATCAGGACCTCCGACTTCAGTTCTGGTGGCCCAGAATAAAAAAGTGTGTGGCAGAGTTTGTTTCTTGTTGCCTTACTTGTCAGCAAGTAAAGGCTGAGAACCAGGTGCCAGCAGGCTTGACTCTGCCCCTTGAAGTACCAGAGTGGAAGTGGGACAGGATATCCATGAACGTCGTGATTCTTTTACTACGTACGTCCAGGGGACACGATGCCATCGGGTGATCATTGATCGACTCAACAAGTCGGCCCACTTCTTAGCCATACGGGAGCAGAGTTCAGTGGAGATCATGGGACGCCTCTACGTGCAGGAGATAGTTCAAATCGATGGAGTTCCATCCATGATCGTCTCAGATCATGATGCTCGTTTCACATCCCAGTTGTGGAAGGGATTGAAGGAAGTTTTTGGGACTCAGTTGCGCTTGAGCACAGCATTTCATCCCCAGACTGATCTTAAGACAGAGCAGACCATCCATGTCCTGGAGGATATGCTTCGAGATTTCAATCTTGACTTCGGTCATAGCTGGGAGGATCACCTGCCACTGGTGTAATTTTATTACAACAATAGTTATCATTCCACTATTGGTATGGCACCATTCGAGGCTCTCTACGGGTGACCTTGTAGGTTACCGCTTTGCTGGACTGACCTAGGAGAGTCAGGACTTATGGGCCCAAAGATGGTGAGAGCTACTACAGAAAAGGTGCAGGTCATCAAGGAGCGGATGAAGACTACACAGTGTCGAAAAAAGTCTTATGTTGATGGGAGGAGGAGCCCCTTGGAGTTCGAGGAAGGAGACCATGTGTTCATTCGGGTCTCACATCGACGGGGATTGCAGAGATTTTGGTGAGGCGGCAAGCTATCTCCGAGGTTCATCAAACCTTTTCAGATTCTGAGTAGAGTTAGCGAAGTGGTGTATTGCTTGGCTCTACCTCCTCAAATGGACCAGGTACACAACGTCTTCCATGTGTCGCAGTTGAGGAGGTACATGCATGATCCATTGCACGTTATCGACTGGGGCGAGCTGGACATCGATGATGGAGCGACCTTTACTGAGTACCGAGTGGAGATCAAGGATCAGCAGGAGAAGATCCTTCGTGGGTGAGCTATTCCCTTAGTGCATGTCCTGTGGCATCACGGGAATCTCTAGTAGAGCACGTGGGAGCAGGAGGCTCAGATTCACGTGCAGTACCCACATCTTTTTTAGTATCCTTTTTCTTGGCTTTTCGGGGACGTAAAATCCCTAAGGTGGGTGTGATGTAATGTCCCGCATTTTTCGATGTATTATTTTAATATTATATGGGATTTTATTTGAGACCAGGCTCTGAGACGGCATGAAGTTACTAGCCCCATTGATCCCATAACAAATGTTTGAATTTAATTTAAAATTTTAAATTAAATTCAAACATTTGTTCCTGGATCAATGGGCCTCAGAACTGCACGTCGTCTCAGAGCCTGGTCTCGAATGAATTCCCATATAATATTAAAATAATACATGGAAAAATCTGGGACATTACAATATAGGAAAGCACATTTAACATCCATTTGAAAAATATTGAAATTAATTAATGTTTCAAAGGCAAGTACGATACGAATAGATTCAATTCTAGCTACTGGATCATAGGTTTCTTCATAGTCTATTCCTTCTTTTTGATTATAGGCTTTAACAACTAATCTAGCTTTATTTCTTACTACGATTCCATTTTCATCACACTTATTTCTGAAGACCCATTTTACTCCAATAACCGATGTTTCTTTAGGTCTTTCAACCAAGATCCGGACTTTATTACTTTCAAATTCATTTAGCTCATCTTGCATAGCTTTTATCCAATAATCATCACTTAAAGATTTATCAGTACTTTTTTTCTAATTGGGAAAGGAATGATAGATGTTCCACTTAATTTCTTAAGTATCTTCTAGTCCTTATAGTTTTATTTACATCACCAATGATACTATCACTGGGTTGATTCTTTAGAAACAACTGATTTGGGTTTTGTAAAACATGTTCATCAACATAGGGTAGGAAATCTTCTAAGTTAAATGCTTTAGAAACATTTTCTTGAACATTTTCCTTATCAGAAGGATCTTCTATCAAGGGTTGATAATTAGTTTTTGAAAACACATCTGAAGATATAGGTTGAGGTTGTTTAAAAACAAAGTGACCAGTTTCATCAAATTTGACATGTACTGTTTCTTTAATAGTGAAAGTATTTTTATTGAAGACTCTATAAGCCTTAGAAGTTGTGGAGTAGCCTAAGAAAATTCCTTCATCATATTTTGGTGCGAATTTGTATATACTATCTGTAGTATTCGGAATGAATACTTTTCAACCAAAAACTTTTAAGTAGGAAAGTATAGGTTTTCTACAATTCCATAAATCATAAGAAGTCTTATTAAGAAAAGGTCTAATCAAAACTCGATTTATAGTTTAACAAGCAGTACTTACAGCTTTAGCCCAAAAATGTTTGGCTATAGAATATTCACTCAACATGGTCCTTGTTATATCTTGAAAATTTTTATTTCTTCTTTCAACAACACCATTTGGTTGAGGAGTTCTTGGTGCTGAGAAGTTATGAGTAATGCCTTTTCTACTAAAAAAAGATTCAAAATAAGAATTTTGAAATTATCCTCCATTATCACTATGAATAGTTTTCAAATGAAGGTTTTTCTCATTTTTAACTTGGGCTCTAAAACTTTTGAAATAAGAAAAAACTTAATATTTATTTTCTAGAAAATATACCCATGTAAATAAAGTGTAATCATCAACTAAAACAAATACATATTATATGCCTCCAATGCTTCCAATTTGTGTTGGGCCAAAAATATCCATTTGCACTAACTGTAATGCATCAGTAGTAAAAACTTCACCTACTGATTTAAAATGTTATTTATGTTACTTGTCATATTAACAAGGATCACAAACTTTTGAATAATAAAATCTATGCTCTATTAGATACTTAACAAATATTTTCTTAGAGATTTTTCATAGGTTCCTAAGATTACAGTGTACTAACCTTATATTCCATAACCAAGAATGATCTTCCATTGCACTAAGACAAGATAGATCTTAGATCCTAAAGTCTTCTAAGTTTAGTATATAAACATTATCTTTCCTAGGGGAAAAAAGAATAAATTCTTCCTTGGAATTGTGTTCTAAACACTTATCATTAATAAAATATACAAGGTAACCTTTATCACATAATTTAATTGTGCTAATGAGGTTGTGCTTAAGACCCTTAACAAATTAAACATTTGAAATAAAAGTTTTTCCAAGAAAAACAATACTAAATATACCAATAATTTCTCCCTGAGCATTATCTCCAAAAGTTACTTTTCTTCCCTTCATCTTGATAATATTTTCAAAGAAGTTTTTGTTACCAGTCATATGCTGGGAACATACACTATCCATTTACCATGTGTTGCTATTGGAACTATCTTTATTTTCCTAAAAAAATAGAATTAGACTTTTAGAACCCAAACTTTCTTGGATCTGGAAACTTTAGAAAGAAAAATTTTAGGAATCCACATTTTCTTAGAGAAATAAGCTTTATGAAAACCTAAAGACTGAGTTTTGTTTAAGGAACAATTTTTTTCCCAATTCCCACCGCACTGAAACTTAGTGCCGAATGGATCACTTTGAGGAACAAAATAATTGTTACAAAAAATCAGTTTTGAACTAGTATAACCAAAACCAGAATTATTTCTTTGAGGTCGAATTTGGGAATACATTTTATCAAAATTTTCCTTACCTAAGTTAAAGTTTGACAAACACTTCCTCAAGGAAAATATTTCTAACTTATGTCTAATAACTAAGTTCTTATCCTCAAAAACATTAGTTTTAGAACTACAGTTAGACTCGAAAACATTTTTCTTAGAAATTACTTTTTCTAGATTCTTAGAAATTGTATCCTTCTCACAATTAAATTCCTCAAGTATTTTTGAAAAATTTTAAAAATCACAGATTTTTTTATCAAGATCTTTAGACAGATCTAATATTTCATTAGTAAGAATAGAAATCCTAGAATTTTCCTTATCAAGCTTTTTCTTGACTTTTGAATTTTCATTCTCAAGAAGCTAATAAAACCTAGAAACTTATTCATAAGTAGGTAAAGTATTATATTCATAATATTTACTATCACTATAATTATCTTTCAAGGATACATTGGTCATGGATTCAGTATTGTGTACCTTTTCCATTAAAAAATGATTTTTAATATGTAATTTGGCAAGTAAAACAAGATTATTCTGACTAGAAGATTTGTACTCTGTGGATTCATTAGAAGAGTCTCCACCACGGGCACTCTAGGTGTCATTAGATTTCAAAACATTTTTATCCTTATCCTTGTAGTATTTCTTCTATTCCTCTTAGAATTATTTTCCTCTATATATTTTCTCTTAAGCGTAGGACAATCTGGCATTATATGCCCTCCTCTTTTGCATTCATAACAAGTGACTTCAGAGTCTTTCTTATCCTTTCTTTCCTTATTCTTGTATCTATACTGAAATTCTTTCTTTCCATATATCTTGTTCATCCTTCGAGCAAGATTAACTATTTCATTCTCAAAATTTTCACTTTCAATTGATTAAGATAAAACAATAACCTTCATAGACTTAGATCTAGTAACTCTTTCAGGGGTCTTGTCTTCCATATGATTAAAGGAAGTTGTAAAAGAAACACTTACATTTCCATTCTTCCTCTTATTTTGATCAGAATCTCTTTTCATTCTGGTTTCATGTTGAATAAGAGTTCTAAAAAGTTCATCAAGAGTAATCTGTGAGAATTTTTTATTCTCATCAACAGTTGTTCTCTTTGATTCCCACTCATTAGGCATGATTTCTATACTCTTGTCAAAAAGTGCCTCATTATAAAAACCTTTTTCACCCATTGATTGTAAACTGTTAACAATAGTCATAAATCTCTGTTGTGCCTTACATACAGGTTCTCTACAAGGAAAGAAAAAACCATGATACTTAGCTATGAGCATAGCTCTTCTAGTTTCAATAATATTGGAAGTTCAAAAATGAGTTACTTCAAGCTTCTTCCAAGTACAATTTGCAACTTCTCAAGAAGAAATCTGGCTATATATATTCATGGTCATGGAACACAACAAATTATTTTGTACCTTATAGTTAAGTTGATATTCTGACTTTTCTTGATTAGTAAAAGATCTGACTTCCTTATCAAGAATCTTGTAATCTTCAGTAAGCATAACAAAGTTTTCCACTCCAGTGTTAATGACTCATACGATCTATCCAACATTCATAATCATTCCCATCAAAAATAGGTGGTCTTGTAGGATTAAGATTATCAATTGAGCCAACATTCATTCATGTCACCTCAAAGAAAAATATCTTTCCATGCAAATATGTTAGTAATAAAAGTTAGTAAACAAGCATAAAAGTATCCTAAGTAAGGAAAATATAGAATAATGAAAAACATTAGCAAGAAAACTTATATGTGTATAAAACTATTTCAGAGAAAAGACCTCTGATACCAATTATAGGATCGCTGATACTGATTGTAGTATTGGAATAGTGATATATATTCTCAATATACAAGAGGGGGTGAATTGTATCCTTTAAAAAATATTGGAAATTTTAAAGTTTATATAAAAATTTATAGTGTTTAACAAATTTAAATGAGGTAAATTCACAAAACCTCTTAGTTCTGCAAACTTGCTAGATTTTGGAACTGTGGTTCTGGAAATGAAACTAGTTCTATAAACTTACTAGATTCCAGAAATGTGGTTTCAGAAATGAAATTTAACAAATGTTTACAAGAACAAAGATTCTACCTTAAAGCATATAGAATATTACTTAATCAGAGTACAAGAATAAGAAAGTATAAGATAGTTATACTTTTCTTAACAATCAAAATGCAGTGGAAAACAAACTTGAAACAATACAAGTAACAAGTAGTAAATCTTTTAACCCAAAGAGTAGGGTATCCAAATACCTTGCATAATGGTTCCTTGATTTATAATTTCGAGAAATTATGTCTTACCCACACCAGGGTAATCCCTCCATAAGAGTATCGGAGTCTTTCTTACTATCCCCGCAAGCCCTCGAACTTCAAGGTAGTCGGTACCTCTGTCTTCTTATCCCCGGAATCCCTCGAATGTACTTAGAAACATTCGAAGTCTCATGAAGAAATTATGAACAAGATATTCAGTATGCACAAAGCATGAAAGTTTCTCTCTAGAACTCACTTCAACAGCATGTAATCTCTAAAGTAGTAGATCTGTTTTCAAGCTCATTCAAATGAGTTCCAATTTACAGGAACATCTTTAATGGTCGGATCCCTCCTCCAATAGTCATATTTTTTCTTGAATTTCAGAGGGACCTATACATGTGTCACTCAAACAACGGTTAGTAAATAACAGAATGCATGACATTGTTTTATACCTATATAAAAAGGTAAGAAAAATAAGGTTGCTTAATCAAATATAAATTTCTAAAGTCTAAAGTTTGGAGTCTAAAAGAATTTTGATTCTATATTGATTGAATATTTGGATTCTATTTTTCAGGGAATTCAGAGTCAGAATTATATAGACTTCGAAGTCTGAATTCTGAGGAATTTGGAGTCAGAATTCTATAGACTTTGGAGTCATAATTCTGAGGAATTTGGAACCTGAATTCTATGAATTTCGGAACCTGAATTTTGAGGAATTTGGAACCTAAATTTTGAGGAATTTGGAACATAAATTCTGAGGAATTTGGTTCCTAAACTCTATGAAATTCGGAACCTGAATTCTTAAGAATTAGGAGTCTGAATTCTAAGGAATTCAGAACTTGAATTTCAAATAATTCGGAGTCTGAATTTCAGAGAATTTGGAGTCTAGATTTTAGAGAATTTGGAGTCTAAATTTTAGAGAATTCGGAGTCTGAATTTCAAAGAATTTGGAGTCTGAATTTTAGATAATTTGGAGTCTGAATTTCAGAGAATTCAGAGTCTCAATTTCAGAGATTTCAGAGTCTGAATTTCAAAGAATTCAGAGTCTGAATTTCAGCGAATTCAGAGTCTGAATTTCAGCAAATTCAGAGTCTAAATTTCAGAGAATTCAGAACTAGAATTCAGATACTAAAAATAGAATACTCTATTACTAAATATTTATATAATTCTGAGGTTTAAAATGTGAATCCAAATTTTACACTTAGGAATAAAAAGAGTTAGATTTTAGGGAAACTAAAATATGATCAATGAAAAAATGGTAAGGATAAATTTTACTTGGGGAAAGAAAATTTTCCTTGTTAAAGAAAATATTAAGGAAAATGAAATATTCCTTAAGATAGGGTGTTTTTGATTTTCAAAACATAAAGGAATGGAAATGTCATAAGGAAACATTATTGACTCAACAATATCGCCCAAACATGAAGAAATGGAAAATTCATAAGGAAACCTTATTGACTCGACAATTATTTTATTCCTAAAATTTCAAAAAATTTACTTTCTCTGATGGCCTGCACTGGTCGATATTAGGCTCTGCTTAAGGAAAACACACCATTACGAACTCAATGATTGACTTATATTTCCATTCCAATTTATAGTTTATGAGTTTTTAGGATTTTAAAATTACATAATTTAATTTAATTATTTTATTTATAATTACTTCATTTTATATTTTTTCGACAATAGACCCACTCCATCTAAAGTTAACTCATTCCTAAGGCAAAGCCTATACTCTAAGCTCAATGATGCCCTCCAATTTTTGATCTGGGTATCTGTTTATAAGTTATTCAACATTTTCTGAAAAACCACTCACACTTTCTATTTGAAAACATAACAACTTATGATATTATTTTACAAAAACTCTAGGTTTTCTCAATATAGATTTTGATCCAAAAACTTTCAATGATATTATGTCATCTTATGATACATCACATTAGGAAGAATTAATAAATGATGAAACTGAATCTATTACTAGGAACAATAATTAGATATTAATTAAAATTCTACAAGGTTCATTAATGATATATTGTAAGTGAAATTAAAATAAATAAAAAAGTGAATGGTAAAATTTACAAATATAAATCTATATTGGTAGAAAGGGGTTTACACAAAAGGAAGGAATAAATTATTCTGATACTTATGTAATTTATGACTTTTAAAAAAAGTACAAAAGGAATGTTACTATTTTAAATTATAAATAATGATAAAATTAGCCTTTTCTATCTTAAAATATTATTCTCAGTGAAATTTTTTATTTTTAAGAATTCTTTCAGTCTAGAATCATTCTTGTTTGAAATATAGGGTGATATTATCATATTTCAAAGGCATCTAGTTTTTATCTAATGGTAATTGGAGGATCCAAATCAATTTTATCAAAAATTATAAATCTAATTTATTAATTTATTTGGATGAAAATTTGATCACTAAAAAATATATCTGTAGTCGAGGGGTTTTTTCCACTAGGGATGGACTGGAGAATACATGCATGGATGTTGAGCAACCCATGGAGATACTACTGTATTCTGAAGAAGAAATGGAGGAGGAATCTCATGTGACTAATGACTCAATATATGATGGTAATAAAATGATGGAAAATACCATTCAGATGGAAACCAATACTGAACGAAGGGACTAGATTCACAAGAAGAATCATATCCTAGTAAGAGGTCTAAATGTGGGGAAAATCAAGTAAGAGGAATAAACACAAGTGTGGGATAGACTAGTGTGTTGATTTGAAGATCTTATAAAGGGCATTCTAGAGACATCGGTAACTTCTTTCTCATGGAAAATTATTAAGGATAAAAATGTCAATAGGATTAAGTTGACCATTAACAACTTTGTTTTTTCATGGGGTTTCTCACTTTTTACTTAAAACTATTTTTGGTTTATAATAAAAAATGAAGATGGATTGTTATGCTTGTGAGCTAATGTGAATGTGTGGATTGGATTCATTCATACCCCAATCCACTTATGAGATGTATGGGTGGTAGAAATAATTACTCTATTCCATTGAAAACCACTAGCATATATGGGAAAGATTCATTCTTACCTTGTTCCAGTTATAACCTCTATATGGATGGGAGTCATTCTCACCCCATGCTAGTATATTTTATGTGTGGGAGTCATTATTACCCCACACTAGCTACTTTATACATGTAGGTATTAGATGCATTATTACCTCATTTCAGTGATAACCTATATATATTCCTAGTGACTTATTTAGACATGCCAACATTGATTTAAAGTAGTTAAATCCACCTTGTGTCCTTTCTGTACCAAAGAAAGAGTTAAATTGTTAATTCAGTATTACATTACTTTCCTACTATTAGTTGCACACTTTTTACTCATGAAAACCACTTAGATTACACATATACACCATTGGTGGTCACCTATTTATATTTATCTCATAGCCGACTCAGGTCGCCCATGGCACCTGAGTAGACATTTTTCCTACATGTTTGGATAGGGGAAAACACACATCATCATGGTGTGGACCCTATTCCTTTGATGAAGCATAGGAGAAGAGGATCTGAATTTGACTTGTGATGTTATGGATTATATTTTGGATTTTTTTAATATTTTTTACTTCTGTATTAGAAATCATATTTATTTTTTTCTTTTTCCATTTTGTACTCGCATGGAATGCATGCATATTTGTATCAGACACTACCTATGAGGCTATTGATATATTATTCAGTCCTATGTTGCTCACTTCATCTGTATTTCTATTTATTTATTTTATTGTATTTTGTTGTTACATTCGTTGTGTACTCTAACATGGGGGTATTGTCTCCCCATTAATTTACCTTCACACTCCCACTACTAGTTTGAAGCTCTTGGCTTAAGGGGAGACACGCCATGGGTCATGTGTCCAATCGGGCTCAATCCACGGGCTACGTGGAAGCTGGGTTTGGGACATCAGAAAGTAGTATCTAAGGGGTTACATTCCTTATTTAATATTTTTTAATAGTATATTGGAGATTTTAAATGCTTGGTAATTGGTCACAATTCATGCATGTTCATCCCAAAACCATGTACTTGGTAAGGACTAGGTTTCATATATTATTGTTGTTATTGATTCTCCTATTAATGTTCATATCATTTCACCATTTGGTTATTCACATGTTTTGTGATGTCATTTATATTAATGATATTGTAATTTTGATTTCATTTCTCAACCTAATGAAATGTTGGTTATTTGTTAGAATATTCATCAGAATAGACACAATATGAATAGGTCATGCATTTTGACAAGTCAAGTTTAATTTTTTTGTAGGTGTTTCTTGTTTCATGTTGTTATGCCTTGTTACATATATAAACTTGTTCTAACACCTTTCTATAGAATTTATATCATTCTATGGTGTGAGTTTAGTGGGTTCCACTCTTTTATTCATAATGTGTATGGGCCATTATAGATCAAGAAATGACGTTCCAGCTAGCTCAACCAAATGAGGAATGTTATAATCACATGGATAAGGAAAATTTAAATTAAAATGACATCCAAGTGAGGTTAATATTTTAACACATAAGTTTTATGGGACCTTATGGGAGAGAAAATGACATATCATTAGATTTAGCCATTTGAAAGTACTTATAACCTGAGAACAACCATCTATCACATGTGGACTGCACCTATTGGGTGGGACACACCACCATCCCTAGATTCATTCCTTTTTTTATAGTGTATCAGGTATCCCATTCTTCCCATTATGAATCATGCCCATTTTCTTATTTCACATCATTATATCAGGGGATAGAAATCTTTACCCAATGTATTGGATAGATATAGAGGTCCAACCTACCATGTCATGAAAACCATACATACGTGTGATACAAGAACATAATTAATCCATAAACATAAAATATCTTTTTAAAGAATAAGGATATTATCCATGAATAATAACCCTAGTAAATCATTAGTGACATCAAATAATTTTATATTAAATGGAAAATAATTTTGAAAGGGAAATGGAAATTTTTCTTGAAGAATATATCTTTACGACTTTCAAAAATTATTTCTTAAATATTAATAAATATAGAAAACCATTATCATTGAAAATGATCTTCAAAAATAATAATGTTAGCTTTGAAACCCATTTAAATCATTTGGGAAATCTTTTTCCATCAAAATCTATAATACATCATATAAAACACTTTTAAAAAATATATAATTTTTTTGAAGAACATAGATTTCTGACAGAAGAAAAAATATATTTAAATGAAAATTATAATATCATGAAAAGAAATATATTCATGATAAAACATTTCAAAATGAATTATATAATCATTTTAAAATAACATAGGTGCATAAATTATCATGTGTATCAATGAATGATAATTGAAAAAAATTACATTATCGATTTGGTAACATTTAAACTATTAACCACATGAAAGAGAGATCATAAAATGGATATAAAAATACCTATAAATTGAAGGATTATTATATTATATTACATTTATGGTTAGTATATACACCACATAAAAGAAACCAGTAATTAATATTCTATATGTATCACAAAAATAAAAGTGATACTAGATATCACCATTTCACTTTATAATATATAGAATCATATTACCCATGAAGAATAAATATTAATTTTTTTTTAAATAAATTTATTTTATGTATATGTCTTGTAAAATATATTAATTGGATGTATAAACACCACTTATAGGAAATTGGTAGTGATCATGGCTTGTATCTCACAGAAAATAAATGTGAGATGGAAATCCCTTACCATAAGATACTCGGTGTGCCATAGAAAATAAATATATTGAATATGTCAATAAATGACTAATGTAATTACTTAATTAACTCTTATTTTCAAGTGACTATGAATATTCTTATGAATTTATTCTAATTCCAATCATTCATGAAGGTTAACCACTTTTTCAGGTTGATTTTTTTTCCCAAATCCCAGATCATTATAAAATACTTCCTCATTAAAGTACATGGATTAAAACATGATTACCTAGAAAGAAAATTATATAAATTATTATATATATCTTTAAAAAATAATAAAATGATTCAAATTTTTTCATTATTTTTTATTAAATAATGATGACAAGATCTTGATAATTTTTTTGATTGGTTTATCATTAATTGATAATCCAACAAAAAACTTGGGGGGGACTCTTTGAGCCTCCAGTGTCTAAAATTACAACAATCATCAATATTCTTTTAGTCATGTTGTACTAATCCATCATTTAACATCGATGCCTATGAATCCTAATGCTATTAAAATAATACTCACATGCAACTGAGGGGTTATAGGGGTTTGGGATACCAAATATTTTAATATGGACATGCAGAAAATTACATTATAAGAAAGTGGGATGACTTGTTGGTAATCAATGAAGAAAAAAATTATTAAAAAGTATATAACTGAATTCAAAATAATTACACATTCAATTATAACAATACATCAATCAA
Organism: Viscum album; assembly: GCA_963277665.1. Classification (NCBI taxonomy): domain Eukaryota; kingdom Viridiplantae; phylum Streptophyta; class Magnoliopsida; order Santalales; family Viscaceae; genus Viscum; species Viscum album. The sequence continues at coordinate 1,007,373,379 of OY728140.1, forward strand.
TGATCTCAAGATCAAACATCACCAAATAATCTTACCATGTTTTTAGGATAGTTCTTATGTTATGCATACATTGAATAATTAGTAATAATAATTTTAATTATAAGTATATACCTTAATATATAGTTATGTAAGAAATGATATTATTTAAATATAAAGATTAAAATTTTTCCTATTAATTATAATTTTAATATATATACATATATATAATGAATGATTTAAATAGAAATAAGAAATTTTTACCATATAATTAACGATTATAATTATATATTGTAACTTTACTTAAAATTATTTATGATGAATAATAAATATCTATATATATTGATATTGACATTATTAAATAATGGTGACCTGATATTTAGGTATTTTATATGGATTGGTTTATCACTAGTCAATAAATCAATACAAACCTAGGGGGAAACTCTTAAAGCATCCATTATCTCATATTCCAACAATCTCCAATGTCCTTTTAGTCATAGTGTACATATCCAATATCGAACATTACACCTCCTATAAAACCTCATTTTATAAAAATATTACTCAATTTCAAATAAATAGTTCTAGGGGATTTGAATATGAACAATTATCTTGGATATCTATTTCCATACTTTCATAGAGAGATGGATGACATGTAGTTCATCAACAAATAATGAAAATCTGATCATTACAAATTATGTAACCACAGACAAAATAATTATGATATAGAATACTCATACCAAGTACTTTTTAGGACTATTCATATGTACTTTATATATTAAATATAAAGTAATAATAATTTTTAATATAATTATATTTATTACTAAACTATTATGAAATTGATTGTATATAAACATTATTAAATTAATGACAATCATTTTTATATTTAATTTATGCTATGAAATTTTTATTCATAAATTTTAAATATGAATAAAATTAATTTTAAATATGATCAATTATAATATATATATATACACACATATGATAATATCCAAATAGAGTTAATTCAGTTTTTTATAAAATATTATTAATAATTTAATGTTCTAAAATATTTAGTTAGAATAATTTTTTTTATCCATGTATCCAATAATATATTGGAAATTTATTTTAATTTAAATATAACATATAATATTATATATACATATTAATACATTCAAATTTAATTATTCATATTATAAATTATAATTATACATATACATTTTTGTAGTCAATTATATTTTCCTAAATATAAATAATTTTATTTTATACATAATTACTCATAAAATAATAAGTATATAATGTGTTTTTAAAATATTATTTATAATAATTTTTTAATGTAATTAAAGAAAATAAAATGAGTTACATATATATAACCATTAATACATTGTAATTTTTTTAATTTAAATATAATAAATATGTTTTTATATATACTTTGTTGAAATTAATTATATTTTAAGAAATAAAAATCCATTCATAATATGATCAATAATCTCAGCTTTGGTGAGTTTCCTAACATATCTAATAAGAGAAATATGGAGTTTCATGATGATTATAGAGGAAATATAGTTAAATTTTACTCACCCATATAAAGGGTATTGATGTTTATTATCATAAACCATCCCTGGTATCCGAGAAACCCAATAATTGAGCATGTCTTGACATCACTACTACAACAACGGGCTTTATCAGTGCTCAAAACGGGCTTTAACAACGCCAAAAAAAGCATTGTAAAGCTCAACACTGATAGAGGTCCCCATTAATAGTGCTAAAAAAGCACTGATAAAGGGAGCCTTTATCAGTGAAAAAAAGCGTTGATAAAGGGTGACTTTATCAGTGCTAAAAAAGAACTAATAAATGGACCCTTTATCATTACTAAAAATGCGCTGATAAATGGATCATTTATCAATGCTAAAAAAGAACTGATAAAGTGATACTTTATCAGTGATAAAAAGAACTGATAAAGGGCTCCTTTATCAACACTGATAAAGGATCCCTTTATCAGTGTTTTTTTAGCGCTGATAAATTCCCTTCCTGCTGTCACATGAAATTTTGCAGCAACACACCCAAACAAGACCAGAAAAAAAATCAACATATCAAACAAGCAGTTCACACAGATAAAATATGCAGTGATAGTCAATTTGGGGTCAAATGATGAGAAAAAATCCATACCTAATGTGATGTACTAATTATTAATTATGATTATCAAAAGGTACCATTAAATACTGTCTCCTTCAAATGATATCTTATATTACCTCTGATAAAATATAAAGAGAGTGTTCAATGTCATAACCTTAAGAAAAAATTGATTAAGGCATGCATGTGAGTTATTATTCATGTTTTTTGAGGATAATATTCATGTCAAGTTTGGTTATGGAATTTTTTTATAAATTTTGAGTTCCTTTTGGGATATGTTGACTTGGGACTTAGAGAGTCTACCCTGTAGATTCCTCATGGTAGATGGATTTGGGTGATTCTTGGGACACTTAAGGAAATGTGTTCTTGTGGTTGATGCCGTTATCTTATGGTGTGTTGTCTTCTTTTCATGTCATTTTTAGAATTTATATATGGTGGGTAGATATATGATTATCCTTTTTCCATCATATACTTTTGATTAGTAGTCATGTAGTTCTTGTATTGGGGGACACAATGTTTCCATGATGAAAATTAGAGAATTTATGATTCCAAAATGAATCACAAAGAACTCATAGTTCCCAAGAACTATAAAAAATATATATATTTATAATAACCTACATCAACATTAATTGATAATAACCCACTTGGTGATCTATAATAGATAAGTATTGGTCCCCATAGAGATAATTAAACATGTCATAAATATATAGTAGTGGATTTTTGTTCATTATTATTATTGTTTTGGAATCATGATAATCAATGAAGTGATGAATTAATAAATACTTAATCATGATAATGAGGATCGAAAACCCCTTAGTGAAACACATGGGAATATAAAATTACTATATATATTCTCTTATTGTTTCTTATATAGAACATAAATTTTAATGGTGTCTATTTGGTATAGTGACATTGAATTTTGAAATGCTTTGGGATTGAGTTTAACTAAGAAATCAAACTCTCTCTTTGGAGCTAGAGTATTATGTTTTTTTGGAAACACATCAAAATGTTCCCATAAAATTATTATGTAATCAATGATGATATTTTTCATTATATTAAATATCTTGTCATGATAGTATTTCTCATAGTGAAATAATATCTAGGTTGGAGCTGATAATTCCAATTGACTGTCATCATCCATCATAAACATGTTTAGAATCGAAGGATGATTCATGTAAATGATGGTTATTTAATTATATCCATAATATATATATATATATTCTCTTTTCAGGTAAATATAATTGATGTCTATAATTTCCACAATTTGGGAAAATTGGACTATCACCCTAATTGATATGAAATTCATCCCACAAATATGGGTATGGGATAATGTATATACATGTGATACAATAATATTCCCATTTTTCAAAATCATATATTTCCTATATTCTATGACTTGAGGAGGTTATTGTATGGTAATTCTGAAGTTATATGATATGAATAAATGAGTTGAACCATACAAAAATAGGGCACCCCGGATAGAGTGTATCACTCATAATTGATCGAAGACCCATGCACAGACCAACTGGAGGGTTCCGCTCCAAATAAGTCAGGGACCCATTACTAGCATGACTGGAGGGTCCCACTCTAGTGTCATCGAGTACCCATTCCCATCCCAGCTGGAGGGTTCCACTCTAGTGTCATTGAGGGCCCATTCCCAACCTGGATAGAGGTTTCCACGCGACATGTGACCTGCCCATCATTTGGCAATGCCCCTTGACATAATTGGGTACTAAACTATTAACAAGTACCCGCAATGCATTCTAGTGTACCCATAGAGTACATATATCCTCTAGACAAAAGGTTGATGAGCTCATGTTGCTCATTTTTTATCTGATGGGAGGAAACATAATTATACTGAAAACACTAAATTAAATTCTACCACTTATATGAATTTAATTTTATAAAATATATTCCATATTTATAATAAATATTATTAATATTATTTAATAAGTTCAATTTAATTTTTGGTAATAGTAAATAGTAAAAACATTAAAAATTCGTTCCCATGATTAAGGATAAAACGAGTTTACTGGGGGGGTTAAAACAATAGATAATGGTAATTTTGAAATTTTAAAATGTCTAAATCCAATTTCATGGCCAAATTTTTACCTTAAATAATACCACCTATAAATACCTTTTCATTTTAAATGATTTTTCTTGATTATGAAATTATTATATTTTAATCATTTAAGAAATTCCAAGTGTGTCCTCTCCCCAACTTTTAAAAGGACACCACTCTTGTCTATTCTTTACACTACATTCAGCCATATATATTTATCAAAACCTACCCAAATATCTTAAAAAAACTCTATACATGAATTATATTGTATTTCTAGTTGAAATACCATTTCAAGGGTCCTTAAGAAGGGATCTAGAGGAGGCTTATCGAAGAATATGTAATTGTCTTACCGGACCACTTTTAATTTATTTCTTCTTATACCACCTTTAAATATATATTATTCATTATATAATATAAAAATTGATATCATAAAAATAATTAAATTTTATTATTATGTAACCACTTTTATTCATCAACTTTTACATCAAATGGGAAATGAAAGTATCACTCGTGCATACGTGTGGACTACCACCTCCACGTAGCGATACAATTAATTTTCCATCTCCATATTTAATGAATGATAATTATGATGGGTTTAAATTTTATAAATGTAATTTAAGAAATAATTATTCTTATAAAATTATAATATTATATCTACCTTTTTATCTTTCAATCCATTGGAAAATGATAACGTCACTCGTGTGTACGTGTGGATTACCGCCTCTATGAAGCAATATGGTATTTTTCATCTTAGTTTCACTTGGATATTAATAAGGATATATTTAATGTAAATATATTTTATTTATGATATAATTATGTTTTTTAATTATAAAATAATATATATATTTCTTTATTTTCATTATAAAATGAAAACGGTGTCCATGCGTACGTACAGCCTACCGTCTCCATGAACAGTGTAAATAATTTTTCTATCTCTACATTTTATGAATGATTAAAAAGATGTAAATAATTAATATATATAATATTGATATCATTATTAACACTTTTTAGATGATGTAACCATGATCAGTATGCAAGTACTGAAATTACCAAACTGAAACATACATAAAAAATGATACAATTAACACTCAAAAACAATGATTTCAATAAAGAATTATTAATAAATGGGTAGTGAAAATATTATAAATGAATAATATAGGATATTATAAGTTTTTAAATGATTATATTATAAAATTATAATAAATTTTAATTTATCCTATTGGATGTCAGATAACTTTTGAAGCAATTAAAGCTTGAGGTAAGAGATTTATGCTTCAATTTCATTTTAATCGGGATTGTTTATACTTGAATTTAAATTGAAGGAACTCATATGATATTTATATGATAAACCACTTTAATTTTATTCTCATATGTTTATTAATTTAATTTTAAATTAATAGTACAATTTTCATCCATTTGTTTCTTAATGTTTTTTAGAAAATGTTTTTAATAAAAACAGACTTTATTTCATTTTTGTTTGAAAATACCTTTTATTCCAAATCCATGTTTTCAATAATATTATTAATAAACTCCAATTATTTTTTAAATTAATTTTTACCCATGTTTTCTTTTTTTTTAAATGGTTTAAATGGAATATTCTTTTGATTTTTCGAATGAGGTGGTTTTGACTTTTTATAGAAATTGTGAAATAAATATTTGTTTTTATATATATCCCATTGATAGGTTTCCCAAATATTATTCAATATAAATGGAATTATCTAGTAACACTATATTCCTAGAGGTTCCATGAACAACTTGGAACCTTCATATTTGGGGTGGAACTGCATTTGAGTATATATGGATTATACATACCTAAAGAATATTTCATCTATTATAGTGGTTCCATATATAAATAACTATATAAAAGTATAGGTTTATCTTACTTATATCATGGAATTTGAGATATAGAATGTTGTTATAAACCCAGATCGTCCCATTATTAATGATTGGGAAAATATTATCCAGCCATATAGGGCATAATTCATCCCTGATGATGTTAGGTTTCATAATATTTTCAACCTCATCCATGATCATGGAATAGTGTGAGTGGTACATTCATATGGATCATTACTTATATCTATGATGGTTTATGGGAATACATAGTTGGTGATTGGTGACAGGATTAGCTATCCATTGAGTCTTCCTAATATTTTACTTAAATATAACACATTTTTTCTTCCAGAATGTAATTTTTTCTCATGTTTTTTAAGTGTAATGATTCCACTTATCAGTGGGAACCATACTTCTTTTTTATCAAGGTTCACTTGTATATATTCAATGATGTTTTTGAAAACTCTCCTTGTCTCTCAAGACATAAAGGGATTTTTCCAACTATTCCTCATGAAATTAATGAAGGATGTAAGAGGAATATAACACCTTAGGAATTGGTGGTTATATAGGGGAATAAATTTAATATTTTTGAATATAATCATTTGATTCTTCTATCTAAACCACGGGTTCGGTGGAAACCATGTTAGTATATAATGTTGATCCCAGTCTTTATGATCATCACATGTATTATCCACCAATATTTTCAAAGCACCATAGATCAACAAATTAAATTTTTTTCAATCCTTATATCCCATATACATATAATAGATAAAGATTAATGGGTATATGGTGAAATGCTTGACATATTATGAGAGATTTTTTATCCATATTTAGAGTCACTGGTCCTTCATATGAGAAGTAGGTGATTTGAGAACACTCTTTTTTCTCTATAACAATGAACTGATTATTAATATATGTGTGTGTGTGTGTGTGTGTCTCTTATATTCAATATAAAGGAAAAATAAAACTACAATTCCTAAAATATAAATAACCCATGAGGTGCATTTTATGTTAGTGGTCCAACTAACATGTTTATTTCCTTCAGTCATGGGCTTTCTTCCCATATATGTGTAATAACCAACATAAATATAATGAGTCTTACATAATTAAAGGGACAAATTCACCATGGCGAATCCATTGTAACCTATTGAGTGATTATATCAATAATAGATAATATATATAATGGAAATAAGCATTAAATTATATCAATATCCTCCCTAGTAAGGGTTTGGAAGTGGGGAACTGTTAGACTACTGTGAACTTGATATTAAGTAAAAAAATAACAAAAATGTGTATTTTGATGGATATTATCTTGCATATTTTTCTCATTGTTATCATATATTTGATTTTTGTGGTTGGATTTGGAAATATCAACTTCTATATATCCTAGTTGCTGGAGAATCTAAAAGAGGATACGATTGATCCCAATGTAATTTTCCACTACGCATTATCCCATAGAGATAACTCTAAGATTACCTAAACATAGTGGGGATTATATAACCCTTTATTACTACACCCACATCCTCCCCCTACCATGACTAATATGTTTATGTAAATTCTTATTTATACTGAGATATTTTCCAAATGGGTTGAATAAATACCCTTAAAAGAAGTTAGAATGAAGAATATAATCAACATCATGTAGTCTAATATCATCACCATATTCAGAGTCCCTCGTATAGTATTGATGGAAAATGGCATACATTTCTATGCCACTAAGTTGAAGAAATTATACCAGTAGTACAACGTCGATTCCACCCATTAATATCGATATCATGCAATGAAAAATGGTTAAATAGGAAATTTCAATAAGAATACATAAAATATACTACATAAGATGGTGAATAAGTATAGATTTTTTAGGTTGGACAGGATCTTCCATACCTTATGGGCTTACCGTTCCACCATGTGTACTAATATACAAGCAACTCTTTATTCATTATTGCAAAGAAATGATGCATTATTTCGCATAGAAGTCAAGTTTCCCAATCTTCAAATAGCCATCTTTAGAAAACTCTCAGATGATGAATAGTAAAAAAAAGTCGTTATATGAATTGGAATGGCTCAATGATAAAAGGTTTCATACATTTCACAACCTCTAAGTCCATCGGAATCTGATCGTATGGGCCTTCAATAAATAGGTACACATATGTTCATTCCTTTAAAGAGAATTGGTATTGTCTCTTAGAACCCCAATGATATGAGGAAAGAAACCACTAAAACTAGAATCCAATTCGGAAGAAACTTATACCATAAATAAGGTTTATCAAAATGGATCTTACTCAATGGCCACAATAGATAGGTAAAATGTTATGCCCCCCACCAATGAGAGGTTTCTTAAGAAAAACTTTATGTAGCTACAATCAAGAATTATTGTCATCCTATCAACATGAAATTAAACTATACTGAATAGGTCCTAGAAGTAAGATGTTAAAATAAACACCATCTCCTTTCCTGGATACAAGATGTTAAACAACACAACATCTTACATCTTGACCACATGATGTTAAACTATAACATAACACATCCTCATTGTAATTCATAAAACTAAATGGGAGACATCCTTACAACATTAAATTAAACTACACAAGGAGAATCATCTCACCAAAAAATCACCACACATGATAAATATCTATACAAAAGATAAATGAAGTTCCCCTATACATGTGTGTCAGTCAAACCCACACATGGAGTCTCCCATTAGAGAAAAATGAATTATTTGATACATTTCATCATAAGATACATAGTGATGCCCATATCTAAAATCATGGTTCTACCCATAATATATATGTCCCTATCATAAGACCACAGACTGTGCGACAATGTTTAAGCATTATTTTTTACATCAAGTCACCTTTTTCCTACATGTTGGATGTAAAAATACATGGATCATGTCCTTATTGCATGACACTAAAATTAATGGTTTTTCTAGAACTGCATATATATTTTTTCTCATCCCAAAGTGATATATAGGGATTCCTAGATCCTATATCTTGGCCCAACATCCATATGATACAAAATTCCCTTTTCTTTTCATTTAACTATCTCTGTATGGTGAGATAGCACTTTTACATTCATTTTTTCTCACACCGATCATAGATATTGTGGGATTGATAATTTTGGTAATGTATTACCCACATGATCGAGACATATTAGCTCACGACAAGGCTTACATTGTCTTGGATAGAAGATCTTAAATGACAAACCACGAGTCCCAGGTTTTTGTGTTATATTTTATTTAACATATAAAATGGATACTCCCAACACTTTTTTTATAACTTTATCTACTCTAGATTAAATTATTCAATCTCAATACATTAATCTTTTTTATATTCATACACCCCATCAATCATATATCCCCTTAAAACATTCATCACTATAGTCATTGGATTTATAAAATAAGTGAATGTAGAGTAGGGTATCTTCAAACATCCACAAGTATAGGAATATTATTTTCTACACAAATCAAAATATTCTTATGCACCATTATTATAATTATTCTGGGTGATTTTCTTTTTATTTACCCTACTTATATAAATTTTCATCTAGGAATTTAATTTCAAATCTTAAAATTGTTTTAGTAAGGTCACCTTTCAGAAAGTGTGAATAATCCAACTTATTTATTTTTTTCACATTGTATATAACTAATTTTACTTCCTTCTATATGATTTTTATCCATTAAGGAGACACTAAAATTATTTGTTTTTCATTACTTGTAATAGTATTTATGATAACACTTAGACAATACTCGTGCTTTTCCTCCATTATTTACATTAAAATAACTTCAAATTTATTAATCATTGATGAAATTTTATTTGAACATCCATACAATTTTTTATGTGAATAACATCATTTATCAATGGAAAGTGGTGGTATTTATTTCAAAACCTCTTTGATAACTATGAGAGAAACCAATTATTTCTTCTTTGATCTCCATGCTTGGTTATTCTATTTCTAAGAGTATTGGTGTCAGTAAAAAAACTTTATTTATCAATTTATTTTCTATTTTATTCTTTTGTTACTATCTTATAAATTCATGAATATGTTCTCTAGTGAAGAAAATGTTTCTACCTTTTGATCTCTTCTTTGAAATTTTTCCTTATTGAATATCACAATAAAATTTTTCACTAATAATTCCCTTTTTTTATCTTCATTATATAAACTACATTCTACACATGAGAATATTCAATTTTTGATATATTTCTCATTGCATGAATCTCACCCACTAAAAATGTTAAAAATATCTAAAAAACATTTAAAATCCTAAAAAACTCAAAAAAACCTAAAAACTATAAAAAACCAAAAAATACATAAATATCCCTAAAAATTTAAAAACACCCAAAAAGACTAAAAACACTAAGAAACTCTTAAAAAATAAAAACCCTCAAACCCCTAAAACCTAAAAATCTCTAAAAACCATAAAAACCTTAAAACCAACAAAACCCCCTAAAACCTTAAAAACACATAAAAACCAAAAATACACCAAAAAATCTAAAACCCATTAAACCCCTAAAACATAAAAAAAAGTATAAAAACCCTTAAAAACCCTAAAAAACTCAAAAAATAATAATCCCCCCAAAAAACCATAGAAACTCTAAAATCCTAAAAACCAAAAAAACCCTAAAAATCCCTAAAAACCAAAAAAAAATCAAAAAATCCAAAAAAGAACTAAAAAATCACTAAAAACACAAAAAAACCTAATAACTTCAAAAAAATTAAGAAAAGACAAAAACCTCAAAAAATTAAACCCCTAAAAACCTAAAAAATGATAAAACCATAAATACCCTAAAATCCATAAAACCCCAAATATCCTCAAAATCCCTAAAACCCCTACAAAAACATTAAAATCCTAAAAAATCCCAACAAATCGCTAAAATTTTAAAAAACTTTAGAAACCCTGAAAATCCCTAAGAAACCCATAAAAAAATTAAACCCATAAAAAACTAAAAAAATTTAAAACCCCTAAAATGCCTAAATACCCCAAAAACACCCTAAATACCATAAAAACCCTAAAAATATATGATACCCTAAAACCCCAAAATACTATAAAAACAGTAAAAACTCTAAAAATTATTTCATCCCAAAAAATGTTAAAAAACTCTTAAAAACCTTAAAAACTATTAAAAAATTAAAAACTCAAGAAACCAAAAAACCCTAAAAATCCAAATAAAAACTATAAAAATTCCTAAAAAGTAAAAAAAACCTAAAAACCATGAAAACCCCTATGAAAACCTTAAAACCCAAAAAACACTTAAACCCCATAAAATGATGAAAACTGTTAAAACCCATAAAAACCATAAAATCACTAAAAACCCTCATCCATAAAACCTTAAAAATAATATATATCCTAAAAATTCCATAAAAATACCTTAAAACATAAAAAAAACCCTTCAAACCCTAAAAATCCCTAATAAAACCTTAAAAATCTAAAAAAATTAACACCATAAAAAACCTAAAAACAATAAAAACCCTAAAATACCCTAAAAACCATAAAGTCCCCTAAAAACCATAAAACACCCTAGAAACCTTAAAAACCCCCAAACCCCATAAAACCCCTAAAACACACTGAAAAAATTGTTCCTAGTGAAGGTGAGTGTGGAATTTTTTTGTCAATGTTTAGTTTTGAGACCTTGTGATAAGCTTCTAATATATTTCATTAATAAATTACATTTTGTAAAAGATTTTAAGTGGGTGTTTTCAGGGAATTTTTTGAAAAGAAGAATCATTTATCATTACATTTACAATCTTAACCTCAAAGGTATTTTATTAGAAATTTGACGGTAAATTTCAACTAAAAATTTAAATTGGTAATTTCCATTGGTAATATCACATTCTAATTTCGACTGCAAATTTCCAAAATAAATTAAAAGATGACAACTATATTGGAAAGTCACACTATAAATTCATATTTGGATTTCCTAGTTGAAATTTTTTATTGTTTAAAAATAAATGATTTGTGGTTTCAAATTGATTTAAATTAGAAATGTCATATGTTCTTTACACTCCAAATTTCCACAAGGAATACGCCTATGACACCTCTACTGGATATTCACACTATGAGTTTGAATTTCGGATTCCAACTTCATATTTCCAGAAGATTTCAAGGAAGTTATTTGTGATTTTTAATTAATTTAAATTGGAAATCTCAACATATATTTTGATGGTGCGATTTAAAATTTAATCGAAGTGGAAATTTTTACTAGTGGGTTCCATTCAAATATTCCAGTGGAAATTTCCAATGGAAATTTCCAAGTGATTCAAAATAAATCACCCCATATAATAACATTTATAAAGACAGGTGATCTAAAATTTTTTTCTCCTACATTAATAAGGTCAGAATGAATGGGATTGAGCATGATTTGAATAGTTTTCATGATTCAAAACACATACATCCAAAATATTTGAATACAGTGTAGTATTCAGCTGACTCTTATATAAGAAATCATAACTATGATGACATTATAAAATCAAATTACAATGCAGAAATTATCATTAATAGAGATTAAGTTTCAAATTCATAAGAAAACACCCCATTCAATATCAATTATAAACAAAACACTACATGGAGATCATGCATTGAAATGGTGTTTAAATCAGATACTTTAGACTATTCATATTATATTACATATGGAGGCATTTTTTGTTTCAAGGTAAGGAAGTAGTATATTAACAAACATAAAAATGATTAAAGTTTAGTAACATAAAAGATATATACATGTAGAAAATAAAGATGTTGAAGATCATACCAATGAAAAATCAATATAAAAAATCCACATGCCGAAACAAGGACCGGTTCTCCAGTGTGAATGAGAGTTCTATTCATGTTGAATTAGAAATATGAGTGCAGGAAACTAATTGAGGAGCATAAACACTCTTTACATTATCCAGAGACTATGCATTTGATGAGGTCACAATGAAACATCAGTTTGACTGTGTGTTGGAGAAGAACCGGTATCACCAAATGAAGGCTAAATTTTATGGAAGGGAAAAACTCACCACAGATTTTTCTCCTTATGATAGTTGTGATGGTATTCCTCGCCATCACGTCAGCTATGATGGTATACCTTACCATTATAGCCTCCATTGCAAAGGTCCTCTCTAAAATGTCCTTAAGAAACAAGAAGGTCCTCCACTTATAGAAGTGTGCCCTAAGAGGGGAGAACCATTCCCAACTGCTGGAGGATGAAGGATAAAATGAAAAAGTTTAAAAACTTAAGTGTGGTCCATAATGATAATTTCACCCCAAAATAAATAGGTGCACATTTTGGCCACACTGTTTGTCTAAACTGTGCAAAAACCTTGCTCAGTTTACTGCTACTAAGGGGCACCCCACATGGTTTGGCACATGGTTTATCAAATAGTGCACAAACTATGAAAAACTACACTGTCCCAAAACTCAATATCTTTGCACGACCATGCACCTTGGGTTAAACATTTTCAGAAAAACTATGTGGCCAATAGGCTCCACTATCTGCAACTGAATGGCTTCTCCAAACCATGTGGGCCAATCTTTTGCCCATTTTTCTGAAACTCCAGGCTCCGAACAAGCCCCGAACGCTCCTAGGACCTCCCTTAGGCCATAGTACACATTTACAATGATTAAAACAAGGATTAAAATTGTAAAACAAATTATCTGTACCTTTTTTAAAAGACGAGTCATTATATAATTGGTTCCATTTAACTTGAGAATGACATTGATTATATTTACATGTTATAAATCTTTACAACGGTGTCACTCTGTTCACTTATGAAAGTATCCCTACACCCCTCATTTATACACACTCTTTGAGCACCTTAGATCAAAAATGGATTCCCAAATCATTTCCCAAAAACATTAACTATGTCAAAGAGGTTTTGGTCTAACCAAAATACCAACCTTTGAAGGCTTAAGGAGAGAGCTAAAGGATAATACTTGAGGAAGAGTTCATTATCTTAATTGAGTTCATTCAAGTTTATTTATTCTTTTATCTCAAATAAATCTATTTTATCCATTATAATATAATAACATTAGTATTATTATACTAAAATGTTATTATATTGATGGTATAACCACTATCTACCTTACATCCATCTATTGGAAAATAAAAATGTCACTCGTGTGTATGTGCAGACCAACACCTATATAAAAAACATATTTCATTTTTTCATCACCACCACATATTGATGGTTATAAAAATGAATTTAATGGATTAATATAATATTCATAACAGTATTAATCATATTTAAAATTTATATCTTAAAACCCATAAAACCATAAAACCCACTAAAAAATCTAAAAACCATTTAGACTCATAAAATTGTTAAAGGAATCTAAAAATACTAAAAAACTATAAAACCCCCCAAAAAACCAATACAGACCCTTAAAAATTCTAAAACCCTTAAAACCAATAAAAACCATAAACATCCCTAAAACCGCAAAAAAACCATAAAAATCCTAAAGAAGCAATAAAATTCCCTAAAAGGATAAAACCCTTAAAAACCACTGATAAAACATTAAAAAAATTAACACTAAAAACAAAAAAAACCTAAAAATGTAAAAAACCCTAAAACCCCAAAAAACTATAAAACCCTAAAAAACATAGAACACTTAAAAACTATAAAAACCCTATACAAACCAATAAAATAAATAAAAACAATAAAACTATAAAAACCCTTTAAACACCTAAAAACATAAAAACACTAAAAATCATTGTCATACCTGAAAAGCTCAAAAAATCTCTAAAAACATAAAAAAATTAAAACCATACAAAACCCTAATCCCCCCAAAAGCCAAAAAACCGTAAAATACATTAAAACCCTAAAAATCACTCGAAATACACAAAAACATAATAACCCCAAAAAACCCTAGGAAAACCATAAAAACTGAAATACACTTAAAACCCCTAAAAACATATTTTTTTTAAAAAAAATTGAAAAACCGTAAAACCCAAAAAACCTAAAAAACACAAAAAATACATAAAAACCTAATAAAATAAATATCCTAAAAATTCCTTAAAAATTCATAAAAATTTAAAACAACCAAAAAGCCCTGTACAACCCAAAGAAAACCTTAACAACTTAAAAAGAATAAAACCCCAACAAACCTAAAAAGAATAAAAACTATAAAAAAATTTAATCCACTAAAAACAAAACAAAACATCTAAAAATCATAAAGGAACCTAAGAACAAATAAAAACTATAAAAATCAACTAAAAACTCTGAAAACCCTTTAACCTTTAAAAAGTTAAAAAACTCTAAAATACCTTAAAAACCCTAAAACCTCAAAAAAAACCAAAAAACAGAATAAAAACCATAAAACCATAAACCACTAAATAAAATAAAACCCAAAAATCCCTAAAATCATTAAAAAACATTAAATAGTAAAAAGTCCCTAAAATCCATAAAAAGGTAAAAAACCCATAAAAACCTGAAATCCTCAAAAAAACATAAAAACCTAAAAACACTTAATACCCATATAAAACCTAAAAACTTTAAAATACAAAAAACATTAAAAAGACTAAAACACCTCAAAATCCCTAAAATCCCTAAAAACAATAAAATCCTAAAAAATATCTAAAAAATAAAAACCCTAAATACCATGAAAATCAACAAGAAAACCTTAAACACCTAAAAACACCTAAAATCCTAAAAAACATAAAAATTCCTAAAAACCCAAAAGGATCCAAAAACCCCTAAATCTCAATAAAATCAATAAAACCCTTACAAACCATAAAAACCCATAAAAACATATAACAACCCATGATGAACTCCAAATATCATTTAAACCCCTAAAAATGATCAAAAAACTATAAAAACCCTAAAATACTAAAAAAATCCATTAAAACTCAAAAAAACTAAAAACCCTTAAAAACCATAAAAAATCTTAAAAACCCTCAAAATCCCTATAATCCATAAAAACCATAAAAACACATAAAATCCTAAAAGTCTATAAAAATCCATAAAAATAATAAAAACCCTAAAAACCCTAAAAACCCTAATAAAACATTAAAAATCCAAAAAACACTTAAAATCCAAAAAACACTTAAAACCCAAAAAAACATAAAAATGATAAAAACCCCCAAAATAATAAATCCAATAAAAATTTGAAAATAACCTCAAAATCCCTAAAAATTTTAAAAACCATAAAAATATTAAAAAATCCATAAAAATATCAAAAAAATGTAAAAAACCCTAAAACCTAAAAAACCCCTAAGGAAACTCTAATAACCTAAAAACACATAAAACCCATAAAACCTATAAAAATGCTAAAAATCCTAAAAAACCTAAAAAGACCCAAAAAAAATTAAAACCCTCTAAAACTATAAAAATAACTAAAAACATTAAAAATCCCATAAACTTATAAAAACACTAAATACCACTAAATCCATTAAAACCCATTTAAACAACTAAAAACATTTAAAAACTCTAAAATACCTTTAAACCACTAAAAACTAAAAAACCCTAAACACCAAACAATCATAAAACCAATAAAAAACCCTTAAATTTCTAAAAACCCTAAAAACCCTAATGAAAGTAAAATCTTTAGAAATCATAAAATCCTTAGAAATCATAAAATCCAAAAATACCTAAAAATATTAAAACCAAAAAATCACTAAAAACCCCTACAAAAACCATAATAACCTAAAAATAAGTAAAACCCTTAAAAACCTAAAAATTTAAAAATTACAAAAAACACTAAAACCCCTAAAAACCTAAAAATACCTAAAAACCAAAAAACCCCTAAGAACAATAAAATAATAAATATTAATAAAAACCCTAAAATCCTACTAAAAATTTAAAAAAACCCATTAAACCAATAAAAATGACCAAAACAATAAAATTCCTAAATTCCCAAAAAACTCAAAAAACCCTAACACCCCAAAAAATCGAAAAAACCTTAAAAAATAAAAAGACCCCTCAAAATAAAAAAACCCTAAAAACATTAAAAACCTAAAAATCCCTAAAATCCCCTAAAAAATAAAAAAACCTAATAAAAAAAATTAAAAACCTACAAATTCATAAAACACATAGAAAACCTAAAAATTTTTAAAACCCTTAAAAACCCTAAAACCTTAAAAAACACTAACCTCCCCCCAAAAAACCATTAAAACCATAGAACCCATAAACTCCAAAAAAACTCTAAAAATCCCAACTAATTTAAAAACCCTTAAAACCCTAAAAACACAAATAAAACCTTAAAAACATAAAGAAACATTAATCCCCTAAAAACCTAATAAAATTCTAAAAACCATGAAAGACTATAAAAACCCTAAAGACCATAAAACCTTTAAAAAACATTAAATTCCTAAAATCCCATAAAAACCATAAAGAACCATTAAAACACTAAAATTTATTTTAACCCATAAATACATTAAAAACACTAAAAATTATTAAAACCCCAACAAACTAAAAAAACATAAAATCCATAAAAACCCTTTAAAACCCTAAAAATCCCTAAAAACCTTAAAACCCTAAAATTACCTGAAAACACTAAAACCAAAAAAAAATGCTAAAAACCCTCAAAATTAACTAAAAAAAGAAGAAAACTTAAAATCCCAAAAAACCCTTTTAAAACCTTAAAAACCTAAAAACACTTAAAACCCCTAAAAACCTACAAAATTATAAAATCCCAAAAATAACCTAAAACCCCTAAAAACCAAAAAACCACAAAAAAACTAAAAATTCCTAAAAACCATAAAAACCTTAATAAACACTAAGAACTTTAAAAACCCTTCAAACCACTAAAATATTAAAAACTATAAAACCCTGTAAAAACACTAAAAATTAAAAAAAAACCCTAAAAACCAAAAATCCCCAAAACACTAAAAACCCCAAAAAGTCCCTAATAACCCAAAATCCTCATAAGATAATGGACTTTGTCCACTAATATGAGAGATTCTGACCTATGTCTAAAGTTCATTTTCTTTAAACTAGTGTAATAATTTGGAAAAAAAACTCTTTCATTTTTCTATTATTTTTTTCTTTAAATCCACTAATTTACTCTTATATCCCTTCCTTGCATCCTTATTTACCATTTTAGTAACATTTCAATTATGCATCATTTTTTTGTACATGACAATTGAAATTTTCGAACATCACCTTTTTTTATTTTTATAACCTATATGAATATTCTGAATAAACAAACATAATATTTAACGAATAACATTGAAACTATTATTTTTAAACTCAAAATATTATTTAATCTATTACTATTAACAAATTTACATTTCCATTTCCCCTAACACAAATAATTAAAAGACCTTTATTATTGTAAACCTCCAAACCAATAAAAATATTTTATTAAAAAACATAATTAAAATCAATATTATACAAAAAAAATTCTCTTAATCACATTTCCCTCATTTAAACAAAATTCTTAAACCAAAAATAATAGTTCATGAACATAGTACCATAAAAACTTCACAGCATAATGCATCTCATTTTCAAGAAGTTTTATAGTTCATGAAACCAAATTTCTACACATAAAACTAAGAAATATAAATATTTCAAATTGAATTACCCTCAATGTATTATACTAAGTTCCACTTATGGAAATACACAATATAAGATTTTCCATAATAAAATGAAATAAAAAAACAAACTTTGAAACCAAACTAATTTCAAATAAACCAAAAATAATCAAATAAGTTTATCTTCTACTTACTATATCCCATTGACTCCATTGAACTTATTTTTTATCACTAAAAAAAAATTTGTCTCGACCGCATTTAAAAAAAACCTGAAAACTCCTGAGAAAAAAATAAAAACCTAAAAAACTTAATCCACTTAAAAACATGAAAAGGATGAAAACCCTAAAAACACTAATAACCATATAAACTCTCAAATTGTAGAGACCCAAAGCCTCACGTACATGGACATTACATTACATTTGCGGAATACTTAGTACATAACAAAAACACACACACAAGGATCGTAATAGGTTAGTGTCTTTGGAAACTCGGAACGTAATCTTCTAATCGTGGTGAAAGATCTTCAATAACTCCCATAAAGATCTTCCCTTTTTTTACCTAAAACCTTTATTTATATCCTGGGGAAAAGAAAACATAAAATGGTGAGCTCAAATTCTCAGTAAGGGTAAACAAAAGAAAAAATCAATCACATCATATTCAAAAGAACATAACTTTTGGAAATCTTAACCTGCAAAAGAGATCATAATTTCATAACCTGGGATAACTCATGGTAGTGAAATGTATTCACAATAATCATAACTTAAAACATTAAACTTTGTGGCATACACACATAATCATAGATAATCATTTCTTGTTAGTCAAGACTCATTGCCAAGACTATCTTAGTGGACAAAGTCCATTTCTGAATCGAGTGACCCTCGTTTCAGTCCTGTTTCACTAAACCGGTATAACCTACCATTCCATCCATGTCTATCTCATGAGATATAAAATCTTTACCCAATGAATTGGAGGGAGATATATTTCCCACCCATCTCATAATGATACCATTCTTATGTCTGCCACAAAATTCAAAAATCATACATCATTGCATAACCCATGTAATACAAATGGGAATCTTAAACATCATGACATCATAAAACAATTCATTTAAGATAAAGGAATTCATAAAAATATTTCCATCACAACATAATCAAATCCATGTAATAATAGGGATAGAAACAGAATCCTTTATTATCTTAGATGGAAAATAATTTTGATAAAACACTTGAAATCCATTCTTGAGGAAAATATCCTTTCTACTTCAAAAACACTTTTCTTTTCTTAACATGTCATACAATTATAAACTAAAAGAAGTTGATTAAAAATAAACATGAAAACTTGTAAAGGAATCTTCTTGGAAATAATGTTTCAAAAATCCATTCATGCCGTATAAGATTAAAAAAACATTCTTCGTACTTTTGTCGGAAAAGTCAAAAAGTACCTCGTACGAAAAACGACAAAAGATTCCTATCATATCTTTTACAAAAACTCATCGAAGGGTAAAATTGGATATAAACTATTGTATAAGGATGGAAATAATATTACATATTGAGGGAACATGGATGTGGATGATAAAATACACCCCAGTAAATACCAAAGTAAAAACAATCTCGGATAAAAATGAGATTGTGATATTCCCCTTACCTTAGGTCCGATTTGCTTCGTAAGTGTCCGAACCTCCTGTATAATGATTTAAATAATGTCATTGACTTATTAAAGAATCATATTCATTGTTATTATATCATATATGGTTCACTTATGACTTCATATTACCCGTTCTTTTGTAAATTCATGTTAAAGTAGCGTTTTGGGTAAAATCGTCTCATTTGTCGTTCGTGTTTTAACTTGTAATTATTCACATGATTACTTAGATCATTATTACTTAATTATAGAATATAAAACATGATTTATATATAATATATATTCAGAATATACATATATATAATGGATCAATAAATGGAAAGAAATACACCGTTCATGGAGACGGTAGGTCGTACGTACGCATGAACGCAGTTTTCGTTTCCTTATTGAATTGAGTGGAATTAAGTAGATGACATACATATATATACACATAAATCCAGTAGCTTTATAATGTCATATATTTCTTTTTTATTTCTTATATATACTTTATAATCATTCTTAAATGGTTAACATGGAGAATGAATCTCATCGCGTCGTGGAGACGGTAGTCCGTACGTACGCATGAGCGATGATATCATTTCCATAATTATTGAATTGAATTGGAGTGGATGATACAATATATCAGAATCATTATGATGTTATAATAACTATGTATAGTTATTCTTTACACCATAATACCCATCCATGTAAGGTGTTTGTGGAAAAACAGATTACACTACGGCGTGGAGACGGTATTCTGTACGTACGCACGCGCGGTGATTTCGTTTTCCGTAGGATGGATAGAGGGTGAATTAGGATTGTTTCATACTTATAATAACATATCAGTATATTACTGATACTGATGTTATTACTTCATAATGAAACAACCTAAGAAGAAGAAGTGGAATAAGAAATAAAGGTGAAAGAATTGGTAACGGAAATTACCTCTTCTTTGAAGCGCCTCTTTGAGACCTCCTCTTAGGGTACCAAACTTGGTCTTTGAGGAAGACCAGAACCTCTAGGATGTTTCTAGGGAAGTGGAGAAGATAATTTGGCAGAGTTTTTCCGAGCTTGAAGGCTCAAAGTTGTGTGAGGAAGAGAGGTAGGAGGTTCCCTTTTATAAGGGAGGAGAGGGGTACCTTTGGAATAACTAAAACTATTATTTTATTATAAAGTCAAATTCGGTTTTAAATAGCTCCAAATTGATTTATTTCGAAGCTAAAGTGGGGATGGGTCTAAATCATCTCATCCAATAGAATTTAGACAAGTTTAGGGTCCTATTTTAACCTTATCATTTAGATTTAACATTAAGTTAAATAATTTTACTTTTACCATGTCTTCTTGTGTTCTTACACTATAAGGTTAATAAACTTACTATAACAAGAAAAAAGAACACCAAGTTGTTTATTATTAATATATATAACCTTATCTAAGAAATTTGGCCGAACCTTAGATTTTTAGGAATAAACTAACAATTAATAATATAATATTTGTTTTAAAAACTATTTTATGTCAATTTTGACACTATTTGGTAATTGATTTTTGTAAAAATCACAACAGAATGATAAGTTCGAAAAAAGTTAAATAAATAAATACTAACATGTCATAGTAACCTAAAAAATTAGTGGAATTCATAAAAAGTCTCAAATTACATTTATTTGGGCATTTATAACATCAATTATGTCAATATTTCATTAATAAGACAATTACTGCATCATCTTTGTGTCATAATAAATGATAATTATTTAATCCCTAAAAATTATAAATAAATTCCTATGATGTAGATAATTGTATTATCTTTCTGGAGACAATTCATGTTCGAAGTTTCATGAATTTTATCACTAGATTAAAATTATTATACTTATAATATTTAAGAAAGTGACATGTTGTCACATTCTTTGGTTTTAATAATAATTAAATTATTTTCATTGAAAAAATTTAATTAAATGAATCTAATCCGACCTTTAGGTGATATGGGTCTAGTTTTAGTCATCCAATAGGATTTTGACATTTGTTAGGGTAATTTTAAAATATTATATTTACCCTTAATTACCCGATTTACCTTTAACTATGGTAAATAAAATTTACCGTAGTTACTATTCATAATTCCCAAAAATAAAAAGTATCCTCTTAACATAATTTGGACCCACTGATTCCAAATATGGAATCCATTTTTTAAAATTCAATACACAGAAGTTGCAGAAATTAAATTAAAATTAATCCCGTTGTCGAATAAAAACGGGTTTTTGTTTAAAACATTGCAAAAGATTGAATTGATTTAACCTATGAATTCAAGGTAAAATCAATGCTAATGACATACATTATATTAAATGGTAAAAATATATTCTATTTATACTTTAAAACCATTCAATATTATAATTTAACCACATAAGATATTATGATGAAAAATGTTGTGTTTAGTTAAAATATAGCGTGTTTTTACTATTCATTAAAATGTGAAAGTTACCAGAATAATATGAAAAATTTATCCAAAGTAAATTTTTATTTCGTGATTCCAAAGAAGAATTTTATTTTGTAAAATTGAACTTATAAACATGTCAAAAACTAGATTTAAAGTGGGTGCGCCATCAAAAGGCGGCAAAACAGCATTTTTTGAAAAATACTTATTTTACCCGAAAAATTTATTTTGTTCTTATACCATGTTCTAGAAATGTGTAAGATGAATAATAATGTTATAAAATTCAAAATTTAGTTAATACTATTCATAACATCTAGTTCATGACAATATTATAATAATATAACATTGTTTATTAAAACCCGGTATTGCGTACAACACACGCTATCGAGGAAGGTCGTGATTGCGTGTCATGCAAGCCAAGTCAGGGTTGCGTGTTGTGAAAGAATCCTTCGTTGTTTCGTATAACAGAATCCAACCATATTTCATTTATACATTGAATATATATATATATATATACTCAATGTTGCGTAGAATAACTATTATCAAAATTGTGTGTAATACGATCCAAGAATAGTGTTGCGTATACTGCAAGATAATACGGTGTTGCGTATAGCGCAAGGTAATATTGGTGTAGAATACAACAGAAGACATTAATGAAATTAAAAGAATATTTTTCATAAAATCTAGGGGTGTTACATTCTACCCCCCTTAAAATGAATTTCGCCCTCGAAATTCATCGGGGTTATAAATGGTTTACTACTCGAAAGTTTCTTTAATAGAAACCCACATCGTAAAAAGGAATACCAAAACCAATCTTTAAAAAACAAAAGTATGAAACGTAACGGTTACCCAAACAAACTAATCACTGGGTTTCCACATAGGTGAAAATATGGATATGGAAGAGAAATCTAACCATCATGTTCTGATGGAGAGTGGTAGAGAACATGGCTATGGAAAATCCAGCAATCACAAAGCGATAAATTTGTGACGATCTAGGGTACCATCTGATTCATCGGATATAAGGGCACTAGGACAACATTTTTGGTTTTCAAGATCATTTCCCTAAAGTTGAAGAATTTGAATTAGAATAAATACTTACTTTATTTTGGTACAATCTCACTGTTGTTCGTGAAATGAACAATTTCCACTTCATCCCTTAAAGAAATGAAGTTGAATTTGTTATTCGTGATGTGTTAGCAGATCATGTGATAGAATGATGGGTCATTCCATCTCTTTCAAACAAAATGTTAGCAAAAGTTATAAGTCCATCTTATGGTTAGATTAATCGTATATGGTTCCATAAATGAACTTATACTTCATATATCATACCGCTTAATAAAATAAAACTAGTTTATACTAACCAGGGACATCCTGTAGGCCAGTGGTAGGCAATAAAGGCCAGTCGCACTTCGGTTGTGGGTTCGATTCCTACAACCTTGTCCGACGCGATGGGTTGTCGCCCGTCCTGCATGTTGTCCTTTTTCTAAAACTATATTACTATAACATCCCATCAATAATATCGAAAAAAAACTTCTATCCTTAAACAATACTAACTTATGTCCAACATAATCCATTCCAATCTTTAGGCTTATCCATAATACTGCAGTCCACTCTCATAATATAGTGAAAATGATTACCAGAGATTTAATACCATCGTTGATCCCCATATATCATAAGATATATCTTATTGGTCACAAACATTCAAAGGCCTTAATCATGTACTCTCTTGAATACCCATTGAACCTTATTGAAAACATGAATGCAGTTAAAAGTTAACACTTTCCACATACCAAAATCTTCAAAATTCTATATACTCAAACCATGATATCACTAAGTCCTTATATCAATCATGAGCTCATGAATACTGTTAAACATTTCATTTTCTCCTTATCCCTTCATTATGCGCATATCATCTACTTTCCAAAATATTTGAATCACTTTTCATGGTTACCGGTACCTTAAAATTATTGAAAACCACAATAGACCAATACATAAATATTTCAATACACCATAAAAGTACCTCAACAACATTATTCTTGAATACCAATACATAAACACTTCAGTCCATCCACTTCAATGATTGTCCTGGAATAAGTCCTTCCTTGATTTAGAAGTAACTTTTTAGGTCAGGGCATTGAGTTGGGTAATGCCCATGTTCTCCGCAAATAAGACATTGAACTCCATAATAGTCTGTCACTCTATGACCCTTTTCTCCACACAGATAACATCGGTCCCTCCATTTGAGGTATTCCTCAAGGTTCTTCTTCCCTTCTTTAGAAATCTCAATCTTCCTTTCTTTATGCTCCTCAACATGCGAACATGAATAATAGTTTATCTTCCTCTTCATTGATGAATTAGGCATACCACTAAATTTCACCTTGTTAATCATATATCGCGATGACTAATTCGGCATAATCACAATATCTTTCCCTCTAGGAATTACACAATTTTGTTTCTCATAGTCACCAATTTGTCCATTGGATTCAATGTTAACTGAATTCCTTCTGGTTCCCTCCATTAACTAAAACACAAAAAGAATCTTGTGAGAGGAAAAAATCATGCTAGAGAAAACAACATTATAAAGGGGGAGTATCCTCAATATCTAACTTCTTAGGTTAAATTCTATGATCGTTAGCGTAATTCTAATACTATAACCTATACGTATACTTAACCTTAGGGACATCCCTAGACTTAGACATACCTTAGAAATATCTCTAGGGATCTCACTAACGTTTTCGCATCCTAGTTTCCAAAGGTTGACTAAACTTTTCCTCTGATACCAACTGTAGAGACCCAAATCCTGACGTACATGGACATTACATTACATTTGCGGAATACATAGTACATAACAAAAACACACACACAAGGATCGTAATAGTTTAGTGTCTTTGGAAACTCGGAACGTAATCTTCTAATCGTGGTGAAAGATCTTCAATATCTCCCATAAAGATATTCCCTTTTTTTTACCTAAAACCTTTATTTATATCCTGGGGAAAAGAAAACATAAAAGGGTGAGCTCAAATGCTCAGTAAGGGTAAACAAAAGAAAAAATCAATCACATCATATTCATAAGAACATAACTTTTGGAAATCTTAACCTGCAAAAGAGATCATAATTTCATAACCTGGGATAACTCATGGCAGTGAAATTTATTCACAATAATCATAACTTAAAACATTAAACTTTGTGGCATATACACATAATCATAGAGAATCATTTCTTGTTAGTCAATACTCATTTCCAAGACTATCTTAGTGGACAAAGTCCATTTCTGAATCGAGCGACCCTCGTTTCAGTCCTGTTTCACTAAACCGATATAACCTACCATTCCAGCCATGTATATCTCATGAGATATAAAATCTTTACTCAATGCATTGGAGGGAGATATAGGTCCCACCCATCTCATAATGATACCATTCTTATGTGTGCCACAAAATTCATAAATCATACATCATTGCATAACCCATGTAATACAAATGGGAATATTAAACATCATGACATCATAAAACAATTCATATAAGATAAAGGAATTCATAAAAATATTTCCATCACAACATAATCAAATATATGTAATAATAGGGATAGAAACAGAATCCTTTATTATCTTAGATGGAAAATAATTTTGATAAAACACTTGAAATCTATTCTTGGGGAAAATATCCTTTCTACTTCAAAAACACTTTTCTTTTCTTAACATGTCATACAATTATAAACTAAAAGAAGTTGATTAAAAATAAACATGAAAACTTATAAAGGAATCTTCTTGGAAATAATGTTTCAAAAATCCATTCATGCCGTATAAGTTTAAAAAAACATTCTTCATACTTTTGTCGGAAAAGTCAAAAAGTACCTCGTACGAAAAAAGACTAAAGATTCCTATCATATCTTTTACAAAAACTCATAGAAGGGTAAAATTGGATATAAAATATTGTAGAAGGATGGAAATAATATTACATATTGAGGGAACATGGATGTGGATGATAAAATACACCCCAGTAAATACCAAAGTAAAAACAATCTCGGATAAAAATGAGATTGTGATATTTCCCTTACCTTAGGTCCGATTTGCTTCGTAAGTGTCCAAAACTCCTGTATAATGATTTAAATAATGTCATAGACTTATTACAGAATCATATTCATTGTTATTATATCATATATGGTTCACTTATGACTTCATATTACCCGTTCTTTTGTAAATTCATGTTAAAGTAGCGTTTTGGGTAAAATCGTCTCATTTGTCGTTCGTGTTTTAACTTGTAATTATTCACATGATTACTTAGATCATTATTACTTAATTATAGAATATAAAACATGATTTATATATAATATATATTCAGAATATACATATATATAATGGATCAATAAATGGAAAGAAATACACCGTTCATGGAGACGGTAGGCCGTACGTACGCAAGAACGCTGTTTTCGTTTCCTTATTGAATTGAGTGGAATTAAGTAGATGACATACATATATATACACATAAATCCAGTAGCTTTATAATGTCATATATTTCATTATTATTGCTTATATATACTTTATAATCATTCTTAAATGGTTAACATGGAGAATGAATCTCATCGCGTCGTGGAGACGGTAGTCCGTACGTACGCACGAGCGATGATATCATTTCCATAATTATTGAATTGAATTGGAGTGGATGATACAATATATCAGAATAATTATGATGTTATAATAACTATGTATAGTTATTATTTACACCATAATACCCATCCATTTAAGGTGTTGGTGAAAAACAGATTACACTACGGCGTGGAGACGGTATTCCGTACGTACGCACGCACGGTGATTTCATTTTCCGTGGGATGGATAGATGGTGAATTAGGATTGTTTCATACTTATAATAACATATCAGTATATGAGTGATACTGATGTTATTACTTCATAATGAAACAACCTAAGAAGAAGAAGTGGAAGAAGAAATAAAGGTGAAAGAATTGGTAACAGAAATTACCTCTTCTTTGAAGCGCCTCTTTGAGACCTCCTCTTAGGGTACCAAACTTGGTCTTTGAGGAAGACCAGAACCTCTAGGATGTTTCTAGGTAAGTGTAGAAGAGAATTTGGCAGAGTTTTGCCGAGATTTAAGGCTCAAAGTTGTGTGAGGAAGAGAGGGAGGAGGTGCCCTTTTAAAAGGGAGGAGAGGGGTACCTTTGGAATAACTAAAACTATTATTTTATTATAAAGTCAAATTCGGTTTTAAATAGATCCAAATTGATTTATTTTGAAGATAAAGTGGTGATGGGTCGAAATCCTCTCATCCAATAGAATTTAGACAAGTTTAGGGTCCTATTTTAACCTTATCATTTAGATTTAACATTAAGTTAAATAATTTTACTTTTACCGTGTCTTCTTGTGTTCTTACACTATAAGGTTAATAAACTTACTATAACAAGGAAAACGAACACAAAGTTGCTTATTATTAATATATATAACCTTATCTAAGTAATTTGTCCGAACCTTAGATTTTTAGGAATAAAATAACAATTAATAATATAATATTTTTTAAAAAAACTATTTTATGTCAATTTTGACACTATTTAGTAATTGATTTTTTTGAAAATCATAACAGAATGATAAGTTCGAAAAAAGTTAATTGAATAAATAATAACATGTCATAGTAACCTAAAAAATTAGTTTAATTCATAAAAAGTCTCAAATTACATTTATTTGGGCATTTATAACATCAATTATGTCAATATTTCATTAATAAGACAATTATTGCATCATCTTTGTGTCATAATAAATGATAATTATTTAATCCCTAAAAATTATAAATAAATTCCTATGATGTAGATAATTGTATTAGATTTCTGGAGACAATTCATGTTCGAAGTTTCATGAAGTTTATCACTAGATTAAAATTATTATACTTATAAGATTTAAGAAAGTGACATGTTGTCACATTCTTTGGTTTTAATAATAATTAAATTATTTTCATTGAAAAAATTTAATTAAATGAATCTAATCCGAACCTTAGGTGATATGGGTCGAGTTTTAGTCATCCAATAGGATTTTGACATTTGTTAGGGTAATTTTAAAATATTATATTTACCATTAATTACCCGATTTACCTTTAACTATGGTAAATAAAATTTACCGTAGTTACTATTCATAATTCCCAAAAATAAAAATTATCCTATTAACATAATTTGGACACACTGATTCCAAATATGGAATCCATTTTTTAAAATTCAATACACAGAAGTTTCAGAAATTAAATTAAAATTAATCACGTTGTCGAATAAAAACGGGTTTTTGTTTAAAACATTGCAAAAGATTGAATTGATTTAACCTACGAATTCAAGGTAAAATCAATGCTAGTGACATACATTATATTAAATGGTAAAAATATATTCTATTTATACTTTAAAACCATTCAATATTATAATTTAACCACATAATATATTATGATGAAAAAAGTTGTTTTTAATTAAAATATAGCGTGTTTTTACTATTCATTAAAATGTGAAAGTTACCAGAATAATATGAAAATTTTATCCAAAGTAAATTTTTATTTCTTGATTCCAAAGAAGAATTTTATTTTGTAAAATTGAACTTATAAACATGTGAAAAACTATATTTAAAGTGGGTGCGCCATCAAAAGGCGGCAAAACAGCATTTTTTGAAAAATACTTATTTTACCCGAAAAATTTATTTTGTTCTTATACAATGTTCTAGAAATGTGTAAGATGAATAATAATGTTATAAAATTCAAAATTTAGTTAATACTATTCATAATAGCTAGTTCATGACAATATTATAATAATATAACATTGTTTATTAAAACCCGGTATTGCGTACAACTCACGCTATCGAGGAAGGTCGCGATTGCGTGTAATGCAAGCCAAGTCAGGGTTGCGTGTTGTGAAAGAATCCTTCGTTGTTTCGAATAACAGAATCCAACCATATTTCATTTATACATTGAATATATATATATATATATACTCAATGTTGTGTAGAATAACTATTATCAAAATTGTGTGTAATACGATCCAAGAATAGTGTTGCGTATACTGCAATATAATACGGTGTTGCGTATAGCACAAGGTAATCTTGGTGTAGAATACAACACAAGACATTAATGAAATTAAAAGAATATTTTTCATAAAATCTAGGGGTGTTACACAAATTCCCTAAAAAATTAAAACCATAAAAATCCTTTAAAACCCTTAAAACCACTAAAATGTAAAACCCTTGAAAACCCTAATGAAAACCTTAAAATCATAAAAACACTTAAACCCACTAAATTCCTAATAATGTTAAAAACCATAAAAACCCCTAAAACCTTAAAAACCCTAAAACCCCTCAAAATCCCTAAAAATCCTAAAAACAATAAGAAGACTAAAAATCCATAAAAATTCCACAAAACGTAAAATACCCAAAAAAACCCAGGAAGCCTCTTAGAAAACCTTAAAAACCTAAAAACAATTAAAACCCTACAAATATTTAAAAATACGAAAACCCTAAAAACCCCTAGAATCCTAGAATACCCCTAAAAACTATAAAACTCTTGAAAACCTTTAAAACCCTGAAAAAACAAAAAAACAAAAAACCAAATAAAAACTCAAATAAACCTTAAAACCCATAAAAATATTATGAAAACCTTTAATACGCAAAAAAATTAAAAAAAATCAACTAAAACTGAAAAAACGCACAAAAACCATAAAAATCCTAAAAGTCTGTTAAAACCTTAAAAACCCCTAGAAATCCTAAAAACCCCTAAAAATCAAAAACACATAAAAACTAATAATTCCTGTAAGAAAAACATAAAAACCTAAAAAACTTTTAAAAAACCAAAAAACACAAAAACCATAAAAAAAATAACAAAACCCTACAAATCATAATGACCTTAAAACCCATAAAAACGTAAAAAAAACCCTTAAAGACAATAGAAACCCAAAAAGACACTTAAAAAACCTAAAACCCATTAAATCTATAAAAAAGTAAAAAGAAATAAAAACCATAAATACCCTAAAAACTAACCCCCCTAAAAACCCAAAAACCAATTAAAAACCCAAAAAAACATTAAATACATAAAAATACCTAAAAATAATAAAACCCAATAAAAACCCAAAAAATACCTAAAAATTCAAAAAAAATATAATAAACCCAGAAATCCCCTAATAAAACCATAAAACATAGAAAAAAATTAAACACCTCATTAACCTAAAAATACAAAAAACCCAAAAAACCCCTAAAAACCAAAGAAACCCTTATAAAATATAAAAATCCTAAAAAACATAAAAATTATAAAAAAACTAAAAACTCTAGAACCTGTAAAAATGTTAAAAAACTCTAAAAATATTTTAAGAACCTAAAAAGCTCAAATTTCATGAAAACTAAAAAAAATAATAAAAATACTAATAACCCTAAAACACCCTAAAACCCCTTAAAATTTAAAAAACCCCAAATATCCATAAAAATACTAAAAGAACTTTACAAATCCATAAAAATTTAAAAACCCATAAAAATTTTGAAAAACCCTAAGAAAACTTTTAAATCCTAAAAAAAATTAAAACCCCTAGAAACCTAAAAACAAAAGAAATTGTAAAAACCCTAAAAATAACCATAAAAACATAAAAACAATAAAATCCCCTATAAAAATAAACACCCCTAAAATTTCATAAAATCCAAAAAAACAACTAAAACTCTAAAAACCCTTTAAACCCCTAAAATGTTTAAAAATCTAAAAAATCATAAAAACCCTAAAAAACTTTTAAAACCCCCCCTAGCCACTCACGTGCTCATTTATTTGACTTGTGGGCTCCTCATTAGACCTATATTTTAATACAGACTATGGAGTCTGACATGTGTGTGGGTCAACTGGTGGGAAAACTCGTGAGGCACAAGGAAGCTAATATGGTAAGATCCAAGAGTCGGTTGCACCGTTGGATGACCTAGACCTTTTGATAAGGGTTTGAGTGTGAGTATTCGTTTTAGGACCCAAAATATGGTGAACTATGCCTAAGCGGAGTGAAGTCAAAGGAAACTCTAGAGGAGGCCTTTAGTGATACTGATAGGTAAATCGATCATCTGCATTACGTATATGGGCGAAAGAATAATAAAACAATCTAGTAGATGGTTCCCTCCGATGTTACAGTTAGGATAGCTTGAGCTATCTTGCGACTTTTATTGGGTAAAGAAAATTATTAGTGGCATTGTGGGAATAATTCCTTTAAACTATTCAGATACATTAAATAAGTAAGACAAAGAGGCTTCTTTTTTGTGCCATCTTTTAGAATTGATTGCTTCATGTGGGCCATTTTTGGTAAGCAGAACTAGAGATATGGGATAAACTGGAAGTCGGGTTATGACTCCCAACTATACGCTAACCTAGAACCCATAAAGGGTTTTATTTGATTAAGACATTAGGACAGTGGTAATTGAAGTCGAAATTAGCTATGAGGTGTGTAACAACTCACCTGGTGAATCAACTAGACCTGAAAATGGATGTTACTAAAGTACATGACCTATACTTGGTTGTTGAATTGATCGATAGACCTTGATGAGTAGGAGGGTATGGGGTAGTTTATTAAAGA
Source organism: Viscum album (assembly GCA_963277665.1). Lineage (NCBI taxonomy): Eukaryota > Viridiplantae > Streptophyta > Magnoliopsida > Santalales > Viscaceae > Viscum > Viscum album. Next base: position 1,007,405,402 of record OY728140.1, read on the forward strand.
CATTGTGTCATGATTCCTTACAATCTATAATATTAAAGAAGATCACCAGAGACCTACTAATTTATTTAGACATTTACCTATTATGATTTTGAAGTGGGCTGAGATATTTATAGATGTTATAATCTATTTACCATGTAATCTAATCATAAAAGATGTGATTTGGGTGATTGTTGATCTAAATATAAATTCAGATCATTTCCTTCCTATTAGGGAAATAGAGAAGGTGGAAGAACAAAAACACTTTTATTTCCAATAGATCAGGAATATCTATAGGGTTATTTCTATGATTGTTTCAATAAGAGATTTCATGTGTAGATCAAGGTTTTAGAAAGTTTTAAAAGAGTTAATGGGTATAAAATTGTAATTAAACATTGTGTATCAACCATATATGGATCATAAGACCATGTGAACCATTTAGATTCTTGAGGATAAGATTTAGGCATGCATGATTGATTTTTTGGTTCATGAAAAAATCATATATCTTGGGTAAAATATATATATAACAATATTCATCAAGATTTAATCAATAAATAACCTTTAGAATAATTTTATGGGTGGAAATATCAATCTTCTTTGTGCTGGGAGGTATTGGGAGAAGGGTGTTTAATTGGGATAATCCTCATTCAGGAGATGATGTAAATGGTACAATTGATCTATAAGTGGTTAGTGACTAGTTAGAGTCTTTATAAATACTATGTTCATCATAATCATTTCACATTGGACATTGATGATGGTTATGGGGACTCTCTCGATGTTTCGCCTTTCTTGGGAAATCATTAATTGGTTAAGCATGGTACGTTAGCATAGAGTTTTATTTTTCCTTTCGATATCATTGAATGTATTGTAATGGAGACTTATCAGTTGGACTTTCCATCATTATTGAAATCAATTCATGAAATAGTTGTTGGTTCCTAGCTAAGGAGGTATCAACCGGACCCTTCCCATGTGACATAATAAGAAGATTTTGATCTTTATCCTGACACCACTATGGTTGAACAATCGGATTATATAATGGATCACCAAATAATGTATTTCCCAATAAAACAATTTCTTTGGTCCATATACTACGGAAGAGTGAATTGGATAGTCATGAGACATGCAGGGAAAATTTTGGATGAGGTAGTAGTGGCCTTATATTTTTGTCAGTCTAGAATATTGAGTTCTCTCAAAGGGAAGAAATATTTCATGGTGGGGAGAGTATTTTTACCTTTGGGTTATAGGTATGATTTGATTTGATCTTGTCTTATCACTTATGAGGTTATAAATTATTTTAGTAGTCTGGGGTTGAAAATTTGACATTTTTGGAAAAATAGGTCAAGACAATGGTTTATGTACACATTTATTAATAACCATGTGGTAACCATGCGGTATGGCACTATGAGTCCTTGTGTAGTTTTTCATGGTTTGAGGATGGTTTGTAAAACTATGAAAGTATTCAGAAAACCTTGTTGGTGTATGGTAGTTAGTAAAGGGGTTGTCGCATAAGTTGATCATAGTTGTTTAAACTATGGATATCTGAGCATGTCGAGCCTCACAGTCTGTTTCCCCAAGTTGTGCCTCCCAAACTTGCTAAATGAGTGGGGGAGTGACTGTCAAAGACTGAAGATAAGTTGCACCATCTCGATCCACATAGGATATCTGCAAAGAGGCTAACTTTTCCGTCACCTCACTCAAAAACTTTATACTAGACCTCCTACTAAGTGTATATGCTACTAAGTTCCCCTTCCCAGAAGTATAGACTATCTCGAAGTCATAGTCCTGGAGGAACTCAATTCAATGTCGTTGTCTCAGGTTCAGGTCCTTATGAGAGAAGATATACCTGATACTCTTTTGATTAGAGTAGACTATAAATTTTTCACCCATCAAGTAATGTCTCCACATATTCAAGGCTAAGATCGCTTCAGCAAACTCCAGTTCATGGGTAGTGTAGTTCTTCTCATGTTGTCTCAGCTGTCGAGAACCATACATGATCACCGCTCTCTCCTGTATCAGGACACATCTAAGCCCGGTCCCTGATGCATCGCAGTAGACTACATACCCAACACCGTCCTCTGGTAGCCCAAAATTGGAGGCACTTGTTAGTCTCTGCCTTAGCTCCTGGAAACTGCGTTGGCATCTCTCCGACCACACGAAGGATTTCCCCTTCTTTTTCAAAGCTAATAAAGTTGTTGCGACTCTGGACAAGTCTGGCACAAACTTCTGGTAGTAACCGGCCAAACCCAGGAAACTTCGTACCTCTGTCACACTCTTGGGTGGATCCCAAGCTAGTACAGCCTCAATCTTCATTGGATCCACCGCAACTCCATCCTCGGAGATTATGTGTCTCAAGAAGTGAACCTCTCAAATCCAGAATTGGCACTTCGAGAGATTACCATAAAGTTGGTGCTCTCAGAGTGTGTCCAAAACTATCTGCAGATGATAGGTATGCTCCTCCTCCATCACTGAGTAAATCAAGATGTCGTCAATGAAGACTACTAAAAAGCGATTGGGGTATGGCTGGAAGATCCTATTCCTGAGTCCCATGAACACTGATGGGGTGTTGGTCACACCGAATGGCATGACCAAGAGCTCATAATATAAGATTTATCATAAAAACGATATTTTATTATATCCCTAAGAAGTCATGGTTATCTATAAAATTCATTGGTTATATTAATTATCCAAAATTATATTTATTTAAATATTTTTAATAAAATTAATTTGATATTTCCATTTCTAAAAAAAATAACTACATTAGTTTTGTGTAATTATTTAATTTACATATTTGTTAGGTAAAAATTTAAAAAATACCTTGAAGAATATAACTCTTATATATTTCATAGGAATATTTATAATTGAATTTATCATCTAGAAAATCCTATATTAAAAATGTTATATTTATTAAAATTTGAAAGTGACAACTTTAACATCACTGTAATTAAAATATTATAATTGTCATAATCTTTTCTATATAGTTAAAAATGGTAAATAATTGAACCCTTGGCTGATTATGGTTGATATAGGCTTGAAAAATAAGATTTGGTTAAGTGTTTCGGTATTTTAAAGGTTATTATCATTTTAATTAAAATTATTTTATTGATTATTCACAAGTTAAATAATTTATGCATCATCATTATATAATACATTAAGGTAATTATTTATTTCTTAAAAATTAAAAATAAATTTACATGATAAAAAAAATTAGTTTTTATAGTATAGTTTAGCTTCTATATAACCTTATATGAAAAATTATATAGTTATTAAAATATGAGTATGACATATTTAACTTTTCATTACATAAAATATATTAAATTTCTCAATCCCATCCAAGTGGCTTCCAAAGGATACCATTTTTATAGAAGGATGATTTAGGCCTATACACACTCATAAAATGATATTAGGACAAGTTTTAGGATTATTTTATAATATTTTTACCATTAATTACCCGATTTACCTTTCTACCTTATTAATAAAAAATTACAGAAGTTATTATTCATAATGTCCAAAATAAAATAAATATATTCAAATAATTAGGATCCAATTATTCCAAATATGGAATCAATTTTTTAAAATTAAAAGAACATAAGTTTAAGTAATTATGTTAAAATTAATCCCATTTCCAGAATGCGAAAACAAGTTTTAAAAGTTAAAACATGCAAAAGATTCAAATATTTTTACATTTAAATTCAATGTAAATTTAATTTCAATTTCCTAAATTACAATAAATGATAAAAATATAATATATTTATTATTAAAAACTATTAAATAATATTATTTATTCATAAAAAATATTTTGGGGAAAAAAAGTTGTTTTCAATTAAAATGTATCATATTATCACTATTCATTAAAACTTGAAATATATGAGAAAAATATAACAAATTCAACCAAAGTAAATTTTTATACTCTTATTTCTAATAAGAATTTCATTTTGTAAAATATAATATAAAAAATTATTTAAAAATAGATTTAAAATGGGTGTGCCATCAAAAGGTGGAAAACTTCATTTTTTTTTAAAAATATTTATTTGTTATGAGTTTTATAGAATTAGAGAAAAACTTTAATCAATAAAGATTAAAAAACAGTGGAGTTATAAAGGTTAATATCATCACCCACTATGTTCTTCATATTATTTAACCTTCATAGGCAGAACATACTTATACATTTCTTCATATCCTAGGGAAAATTATTCCTAATGGAGGGTGCGATAAAATTCATAGTATGAGTAAATATTATCATCATGAGTTGAATTTATTTATTTATAATAAGACAAATATATGGTTGTAATGATTAAAAAAATTGAATGAATATAGAATAAGAGAATTAATAGCCATCAATAACTGGATCAACATCCTTGAACAAGGCATAAATATTTTAACAAAGACTTGAGTCAATGGATTCCATAACCAAGATCCTTAAGATGTCAATAATGATTAAATGAATCATAAAAACATATATCTTTAATAAATATAACATGTTTTTATCTTAGAAAATTATTTAAACAAAAACGAAATTTTCAATAAAAACTAGTATTTTTCAGTAATCATCGAAGAATTAATTTTTTCAAAAAAATACCAAAAATTAACCTAATGATAATTTTGAAATATTTATTAAAAAATGAAGTTATTTTTTTCAAATAAATTGTATAAAAGTGCTAAAAATCAATTTTTTTTCAAAAACAATATAAATCATTTTTTTGAGAAAAATGTACTTTTAAAGCCTGTAAAGACATTACCAAAAATATAGTAATTTTTATTAATAATTTTTCTTTATTATATTTGATTTTAAAATTTTGGAAATTACTATTCATGCGTCCAATTTTAATGGATAGGTTATAATGGTTGTGTTTAAAAAATATAATATTATTGTTTGTTAAAACATCAGTGTGGCGTATAATTCTAGATATCGAATAAATTAAAGTATTTAAAAAAATATTTCATAAAAATACAATTTATTACAATATAAATGAGGAATTATATCTCTAATTCTATATAAAAAATTATGCAATGTAAGAATTATTTATAAAATCATCATGGAAGGAAGATAAATAAACTTCACATGGACAGAATCATAATTTTCTAGATACACATTACATACTGTATCATATATAGAAAATAGAATTTCAACTAAATAGGTAATTAGAATCCAATATGGACTATAGTATAATAATTATTTCACACATATATGTGGGGTGTTGAGAAGAATTTATTAATTTTAATAATAAAAAAAACATTAATCTTGAGAAACAAATTTTAAATTTATACAATATACTGATGAAATATTCAGATATTTCCATGTTTATCCTTCCATTAAAAAATTAATCATGGTGACAAAAGATATTTTTACAGAAAGGGATAATATCAATAAAGTATGTACATTGAGAAGGATAATCATTTTCGAATTTTGGGACAATGATACACAAGATTTGGAATATAAACATATTCAATAATACCCTATGTAATAGGTTGTTCTAGAGAAACATGTAATGTTTAGAAGTACTGGGGAGGTTAAAGAACAAGAGTGATTTTTTTACTTATCATCATGAATAGTGAAAAATTATTATTATAAAATAATGAAACTCTCTCCCATAATGAATTAGTAAGAAACTATTAAGTCACAAAGTGGAATGAATCTATGAATCCAGAAATAGATTGATATACCAAAAACAAGTTTGGGTTTTAGTAGATAGTATAGTTGTTGTAAATCTAGTTTGGGGTAAATAAGTATTCAAGAAAAAAATAGGCATGGATAGTAAAGGTGGTACATAAAAGAAAGTTCATATTGAAAAGAATTTTATGAAATATCAAGTCATAATTTATGAAAAAATATTTTTCCCAGTCTATATGAAGAAATATAATGGAATATTATTGTTCTTAGTATTTTTACATGATTGTGAGATTCATAAAAAAATACTTCAGAACCATCATCCTTAATGGAGTTCATATTAAATATATCAATATGACAAAACTATAAGGAGGTTATCCATATGGATATTCCATTTGTAAGAGTGACATGTATGGATGTTTGTCGTATGGATTTTCTGTAGAGACTCGGGTTTTGACCCTGTCAAACTTTGGAATATTTCTACGAATAATTCCAGAGCTAGGAGCGAAGACGGCGTGCGATTCTGAGGCCCGATGTGCCCGGAATTAATTTTATAAAAATATTAAGTATTTTTATACTATGCACATGGCGGGGGTGTGATATATCCTAAACGGTAGTTCAGAACTGGAATCTGAGGGCACAGTTGCGTCCGTAACGTGCCGTTTACCCTAGGCGATGTGTAAAATTTGCTGGCGCGGGCCTGCGGTGAGAAACACCACCAGGGGCGTTTTCGTAAATAAGTAGCAAAGTTAGTGTGCGAGCGTCGGCTCGAATAACTTCTGAACAGAGTCTCAGATGGAAAATCTGAGTCCGTCGTTGCGTTCAGAACGACGCGTTTACCCTAGGGGGGCCTTACTTTTGTTCGCATCGGGCGTCGGGTCCGAGGCGGGTTTGGCGTCGGCGGGCAGCTGATATAAATATCAGCCCCCCCCCCCCCCCCCGTATCGTTCCTCTCGACGTTCTTCATCGTTCTTCACCGCCGCTCCGCCGAATCGAGCAAAAAAAGCGGCCACGAGCTCGGAATTTGACGGCGGACGTTCCAGGAGCGTGCAACGGAAGATCTGGAGCGCGGATCTGAGGCAGAACGTCGACGTTTCGCCCGCGAGGTAGGCGGATTTGAGTTTTAACCTCCGATCCCATTTTTGCTGCGTTTTTCTGAAAATTGAAGCCGTAGCAGTGTAGATAGGGTCCCGAGGGTCGTGTAGACACCTCTGGATCGCAAAACGGACCACCGGGGTGCCCCCGGCGATCAGTGGAAGTTCTGCCGGCGCGGCACCGGCGGATCCCGGCGTCCCGCGGCGGAGCCGCGGCGGTCGGCCGCCCAGCGCGGCAGTGCGCGGCGTAGCCGCGGCGGTCGGACGCCCAGCGCGGCGGAGCCACGGAGGCGCGCCGGCGGCGCGCGGCGGAGGCCGCCGGCCAGGGCGGGCCGGCGGCGGCGGCCGGTCCAGGCCCCTTTACTCATACGGGGGTCTTTAAACCCCAGTATCTTGCAAACCGGGAGCCGGTTTCACGCGCTGTTTGCGGCGACGCGACCCTGACGACGGGGCGAACCCTCCGGTGTGGGTTCAAGGGTTTAAGGGTTCGGGATCGTGGCCCGGGAGTTAGAAACGTCGTATAAAATAATACTATTTTATTATTTTACGACTTCGGGTCGTTGTAACTTCTACCCGGAGCGTCCGATTGACGTGTCGTCAGTGGCATTGAGACCCTGATGGTACGACAAACTTTTTGAGATGGTTTTCAGGTGTTGGGCCTGAGAACGGGGTGCGGGCCCCATGAGGTCGGGTTTTGGCGTTTGCGGAGAAACGCAGCTTTTGTACCAGGAGTCCGATTTTGGCGGATGATTAGTCGATCCTGTGTGTTTTTCCGAGAGGAACGCAATGGTGCAATCCGTTCGGTGAGTTTTGGAAATCCAGGCGTGGGCCCCACCCGAGATGGCCTTCGGTGAATAGTACCTTTTTCACTGGGTGTCCGTTTTGGACGAGTGAGTAGTCAATTCCGCTTGTTTTTCCGAGGGGATCGTCGTGGTATTGTCCGCTCGATGAGTTTCGGGATCGTTGTGTGGGCCCCGCACGAGCTAGCTACAGTGAATAGTGCCTTTTTCACCAGTGCTCTGTTTCGGGCGAGTAAACAGCCTATCCTGCATGTTTTTTTGCGTGGAACACGATGGTGGCCTCGGATTTGGCTTAGGAGGTGCGCAATGTGGCATTGTGGCGGGTCGCTCGGGTTAGCGACGTTTGGACCAGCAGTGGTTGAGGGTTCTCCCTTGGTTTGTTCCTACGAGGGTTCGTGTGGTATCACAACCTACGTATGGGTTTGTGATCCTCTCAATGGGATGTTTAAACTGTTAGAGTTGTGGTATCCCTTCGGTGGGCCTAGAGTGGATCCTCTAGCATCTTTAACCTAGATCGGGTTCTTGGTATCGATGTGACCGCTTATTTACGGGCGGCGATCCCCTATCTAGCAGGTTAACCCCGTAGGGTTTGTGGCATCATCGGAAATATGATCCCCTACGCGGTGGGTCGTGCTCAATAGGGTTGTGGCATCGTCGGTTATACGATCCCCTACTCAGCATGTGGTTTATAGTAGGGTTACGGTATCGTTGGTTATGCGATCCCCTACTCAGCACGTGGTTTCGGTAGGGTTGCGGCATCGTCGGTTCGATCCCCTACATCGCGAGTTATACAAGATAGGGTTCTGGTATCATCGTGACCATCTTTATATGGACGGTGATTCTCTATCTGAGTGTGGAGTTTCTGTCGAGCCCCAGATCGGGTTATGGTATCCCCCAGCGGATCCTGGGTGTGATCCCCTATCTGTGAGAACTGCGTATGCCAGATCGGGTCGTGGTATCCCCCAGCGGACCCTGGGAGTGATCCCCTATCTGTGAACTACGTATACCGGAGTGGGTCTTGGTATCCCCTAGCGGACCCTAGCGGCGATCCCCTATCCGAGGAGTTTGGTGGTTATGTTGTTTCAGCGAGGTTTCCTCAGTGATGTTATCCGACGAGCGTGGTCTCTCGGGTGGGCGTCTGAGGTGTTTGTTCAGGACCCGATGGAGTGTATCTCTCGGATGAGTGTCATCTGTGATGGTAGTGATCATGGAGCGTGTTCTCCTAGTTGTGGACAGTTGCTGGTGATGAGGTCGGTACCTTTTGTGGCTTTGTGGCGTGAGCTGAGTATATCTGGATTGTTGAAGGTGTATGTATGGGCATACACCTGAGCTGAGCAGAGATGAATAGTTGTGTTTAGCCGAGGATGGTCACGAGATGGAGTTTCTCTCTCGTATGGGTTCCCTCTGGCTGGGTTGAGCGGACTGTTGCCTTTCAGTTTCTCCCTTGGGTTTTGGGTTTTTGGGGTGCGTACTGAGTATGTTTATACTCACCCCTGCACGGGCTTTTCCCACACATGTTTGTGTCTTGTGCAGACCACAGGCCTTTTGACGGAGTCTCAGGAGGACCCGGAGCAGGCAGATCTTAGTGAGTGAGTTGACCGGGGTGTTTACCGGAGCTGTGCCGAGGGAGCTTTCCGACGGGTGTTTGTGGCAGCGTTCCCCCTTCTTCAGAGCAGGTTGGACGCACTTTGTAGTTTTCTTTTGGTGGGCCCTATTTTGCCCTTGTACTTTTTTTGTTGCTCTCTGGTTGTGGGATAGTGTATGCATGCATTTACTTTTCAGTTTCTATATCTCTGCACTGTTGCATGGAGGTGTTTGTGGGTGCGTGCGTACAGGTACCTTAGGCTAATGCCTCCCATGTGTGTGATAGGCTACTCGGCGCTGGTCGCCAGCCCCTGGCCTATTGGAGGCGGGCTTGGGGTGTCGCGGCTCGAGCCCCGTTGGGTCGGGTCGTGACAAAGTGGTATCAGAGGAGGTTCCACCTTTGGGATCTCATAGTGTAGCTGGTCTAGCTGTGAGCTTGGTTCGGGTTGCATAGCGGCAGTGTTAGGATGTTTCGAGTTCAGCTTTCAGGCCGGAGACTCTAGTGTTGGTGCAGCGGCCGACGTATCCATACACCAGGACTCTGATAACCTGCCTTTTGACTTGGGACATTCGTACACTGGTCGTGGGGACATAATGGTACATGCATCATATAGGACTGGGTTTTTGGGTATTTCCTTGTCCTTCTTGAGTCAGCTCTCCAGATATACTTTTTGACTGTGGTTCGTCTTGAATGTTTTTCAGGATGCCTCCACGACGACAGCCAGTGAGGGTTTCGCAGCAGGATTGTGCTGACCACCCGCCGCGTGTAGAGGCTGTGGAGCAGGGCGCAGGTTCTGAGGTTGCACCTCCAAGTGGTCTGCCAGTTGAGCCGCCACCTGTCGAGCAGCTGGTTGTGCCGGCAGTGCAGGACGAGGTTGTGTGCAGGCTGAGTGCGTTGCACGAGTTCCAGAGGCAGCGACCTCTGAGGTTCTGGGGTGATCCAGACCCCCAGGCAGCTGATGACTGGCTTGAGGCAGTCACCCGGGTATTCCGCCTAGTGAGGACACCTCCATATCAGATGGTGGTCCTAGCGGCGAGCCTTTTCCATGGTTCTGGCGGGCGGTGGTGGAGTTTGGTGACGCAGTCCCATGACGAGGAGACGCTCACGTGGACAGAGTTGGAGCGGCTCTTCAGGTAGGAGTTCTATCCAGTGACGCTGAGGTCAGTGAGGATCCAGGAGCTTCTGCAGCTTCGACAGGAGAGCATGACTGTGTTGGAGTACTCAGCGAGGTTTACAGACCTGTCGTGCTACTCCCTGGATATGGTTCGAGACCTGTTCTTTAGGGCTCGGACCTTCGAGCAGGGCTTACGCAGGGACATCCGAGCAGGTGTAGTTTCCTTGTGCCTGCCCACCTATGCTGGAGTGCTGGAGCGAGCGTTGGTGGTGGAGAGTTTTCTGGCTGAGCAGATTCCCCCTGTTAGTGCTAGGCACTCGAGATCTGAGACTTCGTCGGTCGGATCGGCATCTGGTAGCCGACGACAGACTCAAGGGTCTGGACGTGGCCGACGTTTCAGGAGGCGACCCCAGGATGGAGGATCTGAGCCTCAAGGCTCACAGGGCTCGCATGCCAGTTTTGTTCAGCCGTAGGAGAGGTGGTGTGATGCTTGCGATGGTCGGGGACATCTTGCTAGAGATTGTCCGACTCGACGTGCTGCTGAGTGGGAGCCGGTCGATGGACCGCCTTGGCAGAGGCAGCGTCTCGAGCAAGGAGGTCCGTAGGGCGGCGGACATGGCGGCGGAGCTGGTGCAGGAGGAGGAGGTGGTAGGCAGTATCAGTTTCCACCACCCCCACCCCCAGGTGGTCCATGCCAAGCTCAGGGAGCTGGTGGCCGAGGGTGAGGACAGCTGCAAGCCCTGGAGGCAGTCGACCCAGAGGCACCGCGGATGGATAGAGGTACGCCTTGTGTCTTTTATACTTACTGCAGTAGGTTGTCAGACACTGTTTAGCAGTACTCCTTCCTTTTTGTTTCTTGCTTGAGTTTTTTCCAGGGCGTTGGTAAGACCATGTGTGGGTGTTGTTCGACATGCTACGAATGCGTGAGGAGGAGAGATCCTTCCCCCACTGAGACGTGTTTTTTGTGACGCGATTAAAACCGTGCGGGCGAGTCAGTGCCGCCCAAAGAGGATAGTATTGAGGTGTGGCGGATGAGTCCCTATGACTTATGCATTCGGGCATGAGTGTTAGTTGGTGAGCTCGCTGGTGTGTGAGACCCAGTTGAGGGTCCAGTCGCTTTCCTTGTGCTTAGGGCTTTTCGGGGACAAAAAGTTCTAGGGGGGAGGATGTAGTGACTCGGGTTTTTGGCCCTGTCAGACTTTGGAATATTTCTACGAATAATTCCAGAGCTAGGCGCGAAGACGGCGTGCGATTCCGAGGCCCGGTGTGCCCGGAATTAATTTTATAAAAATATTAAGTATTTTTATACTATGCACGTAGCGGGGGTATGATATCTCCTAAAAGGTAGCTCAAAACTCAAATCTGAGGGCACGATTGCGTCCGGAATGTGCTGTTTACCCTAGGCGAGGTGTAAAATTTGCGGGCGCGGGCCTGTGGTGAGAAACGCCACCAGGGGCGTTTTCGTAAATAAGTAGCAAAGTCAGTGTGTGAGCGTCGGCTCGAATAACTTCTGAACGGGGTCTCGGATGGAAAATCTGAGTCCGCCGTTGCATTCATAACGACGCGTTTACCCTAGGGGTGACCTTACTTTTGTTCGCATCGAGTGTCGGGTCTGAGGCGGGTTTGGCGCCGGCGGGCGGCTGATATAAATATCAGCACCCCCCCCCCCCCCTTTATCGTTCCTCTCGGCGTTCTTCGTCGTTCTTCGTCGCCACTCCGCCAAATCGAGCAAACGAAGCGGCCACGAGCTCAGAATTCGACGGCAGACGTTCCAGGAGTGCGCAGCGGAAGCTCTGGAGCGCTGATCTGAGGCAGAACGTCGGCGTTTCCCCCGAGAGGTAGGCGGGTTTGAGTTTTAACCCTCGATCCCATTTTTGCTGTGTTTTTCTGCAAATTGAAGCCGTAGCAGTGTAGATCGGGTCCCGAGGGACGTGTATACGCCTCCGGATCGCAAAACGGACCACCGGGGTGCCCCCGGCGGTCCGAGGAAGTTCTGCCGGTGCGGCACCGGCGCGACGGATCCCGGCGGCCCGTGGCAGAGCCGCGGCAGCCAGCCGCCCAGCGCGGCGGAGCCGCGGCGGTCGGTCGCCCAGCGTGGCGGCGCGCGGCGGAGGCCGCCGGCAAGGGCTGGCCGGCGGCGGCGGCCGGTCCGGCCCCTTTTCTCATACAGGGGGTCTTTAAACCCCCGTATCTTGCAAACCAGGAGCCGGTTTCACACGCCGTTTGTGGCGACGCGACCCTGACGACGAGGCGAACCCTCCGGTGTGGGTTCAAGGGTTTAAGGGTTCGGGATCGTGGCACGAGAGTTAGAAACGTCGTATAAAATAATATTATTTTATTATTTTACGACTTCGGGCCGTTGTAACTTCTACCCGGAGCGTCTGATTGACGTGCCGTCAGTGGCGTTGAGACCCTGATGGTATGACGGACTTTTTTGAGATGGTTTCCAGGTGTTGGTCCTTAGAACGGGGTGCGGGCCCCACGAGGCCGGGTTTTGGCGTTTGCGGAGAAACGCAGCTTTTGCACCAGGAGTCCGATTTTGGCGGATGATTAGTCGATCCTATGTGTTTTTTCGAGAGGAACGCAATGGTGTGATCCATTCGGTGAGTTTTGGAAATCCAGGCGTGGGACCCACCCGAGCTGGCCTTTGGTGAATAGTACCTTTTTCACCGGGTGTCCGTTTTGGACGAGTGAGTAGTCAATTCTGCTTGTTTTTCCGAGGGGATCATCGTGGTACGGTCCGCTCGATGAGTTTCGGGATCGTTGTGTGGGCCCCCCACGAGCTAGCTACAGTGAATAGTGCCTTTTTCACCAGTGCTCCGTTTCGAGCGAGTAAATAGCCTATCCTGCGTGTTTCTCCGCGTGGAACGCGATGGTGGCCTCGGATTTGGCTTAGGAGGTGCGCAGTGTGGCGTTGTGGCGGGTCGCTCGGGTTAGCGACGTATGGACCAACAGTGGTTGAGGGTTCTCCCTTGGTTCGTTCCTACGAGGGTTCGTTTGGTATCACAACCTACGTATGGGTTTGTGATCCTCTCGATGGGATGTTTAAACTGTTAGAGTTGTGGTATCCCTCCGGTGGGCCCGGAGTGGATCCTCTAGCATCTTTACCCTAGATCAGGTTCTTGGTACCTTTGTGACCACTTATTTACGGGCGGCGATCCCCTATCTAGCAGGTTAACCCCATAGGGTTTGTGGCATCATCAGAAATATGATCCCCTACGTGGTGGGCCGTGCTCAGTAGGGTTGTGGCATCGTCGGGTATACGATCCCCTACTCAGCATGTGGTTTATAGTAGGGTTACGGTATCGTTGGTTATGCGATCCCATACTCAGCTCGTGGTTTCGGTAGGGTTGTGGCATCGACGGTTCGATCCCCTACATCGCGAGTTATACCAAATAGGGTTCCGGTATCATCGTGACCATCTTTATATGGACGATGATCCTCTATCTGAGTGTGGAGTTTCTGTCGAGTGCCAAATCGGGTTATGGTATCCCCCAGCGGATCCTGGGTGTGATCCCCTATCTGTGAGAACTACGTATGCCAGATCTGGTCGTGGTATCCCCCAGCGGACCCTGGGAGTGATCCCCTATCTGTGAGCTAAGTATACCGGAGTGGGTCTTGCTATCCCCTAGCAGACCCTAGCGGCGATCCCCTATCTGAGGAGTTTGGTGGTTATGTTGTTTCAGCGAGGTTTCCTCAGTGATGTTATCCGACCAGCGTGGTCTCTCGGGTGGGCATCTGAGATGTTTGTTCGGGACCTGATGGACTGTATCTCTGGGATGAGTGTCATCTGTGATGGCAGTGATCATGGAACGTGTTCTCCTAGTTGTGGACAGTTGCTGGTGATGAGGTCGGTACCTCTTGTGGCTTTGTGGCGTGAGCTGAGTATATCTGGATTGTTCAGGGTGTATGTATGGGCATACACCTGAGCTGAGCTGAGATGACTAGTTGTGTTTAGCCGAAGATGGTCATGAGGTGGAGTTTCTCTCTCGTCTGGGTTCCCTCTGGCTGGGTTGAGCAGATTGTTGCCTTTCAGTTGCTCTCTTGGGTTTTGGGTTTTTGGGGTGCCTACTGAGTATGTTTATACTCACCCCTGCACGGGCTTTGCCCGCACATGTTTGTGTCTTGTGCATACCACAATCCTTTTGACGGAGTCCCAGGAGGACCCGGAGCAGGTGGAGCTTAGTGAGCGAGTTGACCGGGGTGTTTACCGGAGCTGTGCCGAGGGAGCTTTCTGGCAGGTGTTTGTGGCAGCGTTCCCCATTCTTTAGAGCAGGTTGGAAGTGCTTTGTAGTTTTCTTTTGGTGGGCCCTGTTTTTCCCTTGTACTTTTGTTGTTTCTCTCTGGTTGTGGGATAGTGTATGCATGCATTTACTTTTCAGTTTCTATATCTCTGCACTGTTGCATGGAGGTGTTTGTGGGTGCGTGCATACAGGTACCTTAGGCTAATGCCTCCCATGTGTGTGATAGCGTACTCGGTGCTGGTCGTCAGCCCCTGGCATATTGGAGGTAGGCTTGGGGTGTCGCGGCTCGAGCCCCGTTGGGTCGGGTCGTTACATTTTCAATTTGAATGAGTTACTTGTTTGGATGTTCACCATATGGTTATCTCATTTTAGTATAATTATGTCCAAAGTTAGATACTTATATTTTATATTTTTTTATAAATATTACGGCCACACATCTTATATTATACGAAAGCAAAAAATTGAAGCCCATGATACTATGGAAAAACAATGTAAAATATCCAAAGGAAAATAACGCAACAAATTATCTTTTTCCTCAATATTTCCCTTATCTTTCTTTATTCATCTCAAATTGCATACCAGTCAGCTATTATACGACTGTACCCATAACCTCTTCATCTCCACCTGCACAAAGGAAGATATTTATGTTGTTCAAGTAATATCTCAACATTAGTGCATTCAAAATTAGATATATCCTCTTTTTACTCCATGTATTTTTCATCCATGGTGTGTTTTTGGAATCAGAAAGAAATGACAATACATGGTCCACTAACCAATCACCACCCATGTGGAAATATTTCATTGGAGATTACATGTTAATATGATGATGAAATTCAAGGACACATTAGACCATTTCATGATGGGATCTAAGAAACGCTTAAGAAAACAAGAATGATTTTGATGTTCAACATCAATATGCTAATAATTATTGAAAAGAGACTCAAAATTACCTATGTCATGGTTCAAAACTAGAAACAAAAAATAAATGATTCAGTTCATAAAACATATTCACGGTGAATTGGTGAAAAATCCAATGAGGATAATGAATTGTCTCTAACACAATCATCATCAAAGAAGAGGGAGAATAATACCTCTTCCTAAAACAAGAAAGGCCTCTAATGGATGGTGGCCACTCAACAATGGACCCCCCAGTGAATAAATAGTTGATGGAACATTAGAAATATTATTCTGGGTGTTTCTCCTAAACAATTAAATTTATAATTGTTGACTTCAACTGATCACTATCCAAAACAACACCAGATTCCTCCTTTATTACATTCAAGTGCATATAAAGAAATATGATCTTGATATTCCACTGATCCAATAGTTAAATTATAGATCGGGAAATAAATTTTCTACTTAGAGCATCAACAAAGACATTACCTTTTATTGGTGTTATTTTATTTTTATGTTAAATGAATAAATATAGTCCACCCATTTTTTTACCCAAAGTTAATGAACATCAGATAAATAATGTAAATTAATCTCTTTTGATCAAAGTAAAAAAGTGATATTTTTCCCAAAGATATAACTTCAAAAACTCTTGAGACTGTTCACAAATACTGACATCTATAAATAATGAGTTCTTTAATTATTATTGTGTGGATAGAGTTTAGGATCATAGTATGCCACTACTAGATAAAAAAGTTTAATAACACAACCCATTCTTGCTTCTGAAGCATCAAAATACCAATATTAAAGTTTCATCCTTATATAAAAATATAAATATATTTCATTTTTAGACATTAATTCAACTAATAAATGGAATTATAACACTTATACTTATCTTATAATTTTAGTCATTTCCATGGAAGAGTGGTAAATATAGATGAATTCTTCAAGAAATCAACAAAAACTACTAATAATATCCTACTGAACCCAAAAGGAATTGAATCTCAATAACATTTATGGCCCCATGAAAATAAAACATTAACTTTACAAACATAAGAAGGATATTCCAATTCCCAAAACCACTTTTCTAATGAAAATAACATCACTAGTCTAGAAAGAAATGTTTTTTGAAAAGCTGTATTTTTTCAAAGAAAACGGGTTCATCGCTTCTTGTGCACTTATAATAAAATTAACTTCTGAAAATTTTAGAAAATTTATTTAATAAAATGAAAATAATTTTTGAAATTACCATATAAAAATTATCTTCAGGTTCATTTTTTGGTTTTTTTGAGAAGTTTCATTTTTCAATGAATAGAAAAAATACTGACTTTTATTAAAAACTATATTTTTGTTTAAATTATTTACAAAGATAAATTATATTTTAAATTGGGTTTAAAGTAACATTAGTTAAATTATATTAAAATTTAACTATTTTATTTCATTTGAATCAATTTTATATTGAATTTTTATAATAAAACCTTCTATAGTAATGATAAATTTATCTTTGAAAACCCGCTTTTTCATCGCGTCTATGGACATTGGTCCAAAACGTTTTGGCCTACAGGCCATGTAATTGGATACATTCCCATTAGGCCATCAAGAAAAAGATATATAATGTAATAAAGTAAGTATTTTTGTGGGTTATCCCTTGGAGGGCTATGACTTTCCTTTTAGACCTTTGTGTGTGTGGTTTGTGTGCGTTTGATGTAATTGTACCCTAAAGAACCTAATATAACAAAATTATAACTGATTTTATAAAACTTTGAGAAATTACATAAGGTGTCATAAAAATCCTAAGACATCAAAATATTTATATATTAATGAATTTTATGAAATTAAATTTTATTTTAAATTATTTAATTAATCAAAAAATTTTAGTTAAATATTTTTGACTTAAAAAATTTATATAATGGAATTTTTATATACAAATGAATCTATACCCCTTTCAACTTAAGAAAATACTTATCCTCTAAACTTAAGAAAGAAACATGATATATTCCAAACTAATTATTTTAGGAACTTTGGAAAAATAAATAATTTATATATTTTATTCACCAAAAAATCATTAGATGGAACTTTTTATATCCAATGGAATTTGTTTGGAAAATCTCCCAAAAAATAACTATTTAATGGTCTTTCTATGTTTGATGGAAATTCTCCATCAGATAACATTTATTTGAAATACTACTTCATTAACCATTGAAATCATTTGTTTATTATTGAAACATACTCTCTTCTCATATTTTTTCTTTTCACAATTTCTTTTAATTGACTCTATATACCTCATTGATCAACTTTTCTCTTTTACAAAACATTTTCTTGAATCACAATCATAGTACATTGTGATATTTTATCAATGAGGAATAAATCACATAGAAATAACTAAAATTTTACTGTATGATTATTATTCGTATAATGAAACAAATGAATGTAATAGGTCAAACCTTTTTATCCATTTATTCATTTTTCATCATAATTTAAATTAATTAAAAATAATAATTACATAATAATAATTACAAAATTAATAATAATCATTAAATAATTTATACTAATATTTATTATATAATTAATAATATTCATTACATAATTTGTAATAAATTGTGGCATATATATATAATAATTACTAATTAATTAAAAATCATTTCATATAAATTTTTAATTTATAAGAATAATTCATATTAATAATTTGTGTAAATTTTTTAATATATATTTATATATAGAAATAAATAATTATATAAATAATATTAATAAAATATAAAAAAATGATACCTTCACGTGCAATGTAACGAAACATTTAAATTTATAATTTTCAAATAATAAAAATAAATAAAAATATTTTAAAAAATAAGTTACATTTCATTCTGATTTAAAAATTGTTTTTGGTATTTTTATTTAATTTTAAATTTTAAAATTAATATTTTGTTAAATTATTTTCTAATAAACTGATTTATATTATCAAAATTAATTAAATGGATAATTTTACCCTATACATAAATTTTAATCTTAAAAATGCACATTTTCTAAAAATAGGTTTTTACATATTACAAGCGCTAATGTTAATATTAATTTTTGTTACCCGTATAAATTTTATATAGTAAATATAATTTCATATTTGGAATTAGTAGTCCCATATTATTTATTAAGGTAAATTTTATTTAAGAAATTAAATTAAATTACTTAGGTAAAAAACTAGTTTCTTCGCTAAAATACAAAAAACAGTAAAATTAATAAATCGCGTGCTATAGAAATTGAAACCTGTAAAAAATTTATTTATAATTGATTATTTGAGATATAATATACTTTATCACATATCGACCGTAATTATTATCCAATTTTTAGCCTATTGACATGTTTAACATGTTCACTCTTTATTTAAACTGGTTATGTTTACAAATATGTCATTCTCAATACTTATAAAAGGTGAATCTCATTACCCATTCAATAAAACTCAAAAAATTATGATTCCTTTTAAAACTAAACTTTTATTCCTTCCCCTATAATCCTATTTCACCCTCATAATCTTCTATTCACAATATATTATTTTAAGATTTCCATTTCCAAGATGTACTTGAAGAGAATGTTCAAAATCACAAAGTACTGCATACTCTCAAATATTTTTTCCTTGTCTATTTTTTTACCGTAATGTAATATTCCCATTATGAAATTAGGAATAAATTATTACCAAATATACTAAAAGATTTTTTTGTTTACGGGATATACATTTTTTACAATTTTCCCTCTCCACTTATGAAAATCCAAAACCTTAGTCATACTTATTTGTATATTATCACCTCCTCAATGATTCGTGATTGGTTTTCCTTTAGAACCTTTCAATGATGGTAATAATATGGAAATTAATATATATGTTAAATATTTATGATTTTTTTTCAGTTGTGAAATAGTATATAATATTTCTCTTTTCTCTCGTTCTATGAGTAATGGAATCATCATCCATGTGTACATGAAGACTACCACCCCTATTGAATAATGTATCATATATTTTATTACACCCATTCAAGGGTCATTGTAAGATTTATTTTTTGGGATAAATATATATTTTTTGAAATTATTAAGGTTCTGGTGATTCTAAGTGTAAATCCTCTTAAAAATATTAGTAATAAACAATCATTGTAAAGTCAACCGTCCAAAATAGAATACTAAGTGAAAAAAATGAATTTTTATTACTATGTAATAACATTTTATAGTTTATCATATTCTTCTATTTATTTATAATAATGAAATATAACACTATTAATCACTAAATAAGGTCATTATGGTTCATTTATTATGATGTTACCTTAAAATAACATCATAATCATCCATTAGTTATGGTATGTTATTGATTGGATTGGTTTAACAATCTACTTAAACAATGCCATGATTTTTTATCATGGATAACTATGGGAAGTGTATTACTAGTATTGTATGATATAAATACATTTCTCAAACTATGCAATAAAGTGGATAAAAATTCATTGATTTTTTGAAAATTTAATGATATGTCACACAATTTAAGCCCTCTCCATAACATGTTCTTACTCTATAGAAAAAAACCTTAAAATTTGATAGAAGTGTCCAATTTTTAAAACCTAAAATCATTGTGAATCATCTAGTCCACCAATAATCATTTTTCCATAGCATTTATCATTTGACGGATGTGATTCACCACTATGGTATCTTTATCATTCTAGCATTGTTCCATTAACACCATATCCATATAAAAGGTCTCTCCATGATGTTGTATGGTTCTAAGACCAATGGATTCTGCTTCCAACTCCTACAGAGAAATACACATTTGGGACATCATCAATTATTCCCATTTGTGTAGGGTCTATATAAATAAAATGTGTATATATTGATATGTTAATCCTTTGAAAACAAGGATCATGAACATATATAGATGATTATAAAATTTCATATTCATATTCCTCACTATTGTTTTTTTGGATAAAATTTTACATATTTTTACATGAATACATTCAAGAGATTCAATGGAAGTTGGAAGAGTCCCAAACCAACATAGAGTTTCTTTCAAAGACTATAAATTTTTCGGTAATTATGTCAATTAGACAAATCATCAAATCCTCATCATGAATGTTTTTTTGGGTTTGAGATGACCCTAGTCTCTATGTTCTCATACAACTTGAGTGTGTTAATGATAAACTTATTTTCCAGATCCACTTCTAGTAATAGATAATCCATTGGTGATATACAAAATATTAACATTATATGATGGATAACAAATTCAATATAACGTGTTATAGATACTAACCCATTTCTACTAGATTACTAGATAATTTGACAAGTAATTTGTCTTCTAAATAATTTATATGAGTATCTCATCTAGTTGGTTTTTATTTAACTATCATGAATCTACTTACTTTAATATAATTAATATAATATTTCACATCATAGGAAAATCTTTTCTCCATTCCAAAATAGGGTTTGGTGGAAGATCTTGATCCTTTCCTACAATATTCACCTCATTGATTGATGTGATTAGGATTAAAGCATGTTTAGTAGAGACCTTTACAATTATCTTTAATAAAATAAAAATTATGGAATATAACATAATGATATAATTTTATTATAATTATATAAGAACATACAATTGTTTTTTAAGGTAGAGATTATGTAGTTCTTCTTAGAAATACATCTCACTATAGATACTATAAGTGGACATGGTTTTAATACTGTTTTGACTAGTAGTAATAACTCTAAAAATCCTATGTTGGGATTCACTTGATTGTTACCTGGTATGAGAAAATGGGACTTATTGTTCCCCTGGTTTGATACTCTCAATGGATATGAATAGTATAATATGGATTTTCTATACAAATAGTTATCAAGGATTTTAAAGAAAAAATATCCCAAAAGAAAAAAATGTTTATGATTCTAAGAATATCATTGCATAAATTTTTAAATAATGTTGATAGTTACACCATATTTTTAATTATACATTATGATTAAAAATTCATAATTTAATGAAAAAATCCAATATATTCCATTGGTTATAAATGGTTCCTAGATGGAATAATGGAATCAATACCTTTGTACAATGTATATATTTCCCTACTAAGTAAACTAATAAAGTTGATATTGGAATGGAGAATATTATAGATATATTAGGTTGTTTTAATAATGTTATGATAATGAACCTTTCTTGTATGGAGAAATTTGTTCCAAAAATAGATTCTCCTTTGGTGGATCTGTATATGTGGAAAAATCCACCATTTTTTAGTGGGATGCCTAATATTATTAGATCTAAGAAAAGTATTAAGTCTCTGGAGAAGATATTTATAGCCTTGGGATGTAGTGAATAGGAAACTGTGACACTTTTAGTGTATTTTCTCAAAGGTGATGATGATTAATAGTTCTATTCAATCTAGAATACTATGGAGGAAGAGAAAATTGAATTCATGGATTAGAATACATTTAAAGAGATAATCTGAAATAAATATTTCTCTGATGAGAAAAAAATTTAGATGAATATAATGATACTTATATTAAAGAAAAATATAGAAGAAAATGGCATATATTATGAAGATATATTTACAAGGTTATCTGGGTATAATAAATATTACATGCACAACATGAAGTGTATGATTAACCATTTATTTCATGGGCATAAGCCAAGTCTTTTGAGGGAATTAGACGCTCAAAAATATTTTTCATACAATGAAAAGTTTTTATGTTCCAAAAAAAGAGATAATTAATTATCTAAATCATATATATTAAAGGGGAAACTAGAGAAGAAGTGGTCATCTAAAAATCATCAATAATAAAATTCATAAACTAGATGAATATTGAGAATAAATTCCTATTGTGTGAGAACTGTAGAAAGAATCACCATGTAAATACTGAAAGGTAATAAGAGTTTGTTATATGTGTGGGTAAAAGGTTCATCCTACAATACAATGTATATGGAAGAAGGAAAAAATGATATTTAGTGTTATAACTTCAAGGAGATTGGAAACTATGCAAAAAAATTAGCCAAGCATCGAGGGAATCTACCATATAAGATTTCAAGGGGATATGGTCAAGATTTTCTGATGAATAAAACATAGGTATACGTACCCAATGATGTGGTTGTAGTTACATTAACCATATCATTAAAGTTAGGTAATTATTTTTTTTATTTTGTATCAACGCGAATGGGATGATGATAATAATAATAATAGAATAACACAATTACATTGCATGTGCACGTGCATTGTAATAAATAATAAATAATAACTCACGTGCTTGTGCATTTACATGTGATAATGATAATAATAATAATGATAATAATAATTATTATTATTATTATTATTATGATGATGATGATGATGATAGTAGTAATAACGCAATTCCATTGCATATTCACGTGCATGGTAATAAATAATAAATAATAATGCATGTTCATGTACATTTTCATGTGATGGTGATAATAATAACAGCAGTAGTAGTAGCAGCAGTAGTAGTAGTCGTAGAACTAATTCATGTGATAATAGAATATTTCATGTGCATTGCGTGTGCACGTACATGGTAATAAATAATAAATAATAATTCACATGCATGGTAATAAATAATAAATAATAAACAACAATGCATGCGTGTCAAGTAATCATTTACAAAATTTTATTGTGGAATATACACATTAAATTGTGGATTAATCATCTTCAAAAAAGGAAACTGGAAGTGAACCTACTAAAAATGTGGTTATGATTTCTGAGGGAAGTAATAGTTTGAGGATTTAATTGTTAATGTTGAATAACTCTCATTCACGTGTTTTCTCACCCTATCATTGTATGAATGCCTAAATAACATTAAATTAATATAAAGCATTTACCCTCCATTATATTGTATTAAACACCTGATCATTTCCTAGTTAAGTGAACATCCATACATTATAAATACTTTTAACTCTTGGTAATATTACTATATTATTACTATGATCAATATGCTATTTTATTAAAAAGATGAAAAAATAAAATGATATGTTTAGTAAAACCCATGGATTGAAACTTTAGATATCGGATTACAAATAGGAAAAATAAAGTTGAGATATAATTTAGGTTTGAACACAATATTATATATTTGTTGGACTATCTTTCCCTCCTTCTCAGGCGTCACCTGCTCCCTGTCCAAGCCTAACCCCGCCTCACCTAGTCCCCACTTCCTCCAAGTGTTGCAGCACTGGCCTCCTCGAGTCCCGGATGTTGTCCTGCCCTCCCAGAGCTGCTGCCCCAATAGCCCTCCACCCAGCTGGCTGACGCTGGCCTCACGCAGTAAGTGAAAACAAAACTAACTGCATGCCACACTCATCCAAATAGGTCTGGCCACTCTGGACCCCTTCATCACACGGCACTGGCGCTGCCGGTTTACTCCCATGCTGACAAGGCTTCCACCCTACTCCTTGAACCCAGCGACCTCATACCACTGTAGAGGACCATTCAATCCTTCTCTCTCCACCGGACATACCAGGTCCTTCGGCCTCGCCGCCTTCTGGGGTCGTGCTTCCCAACAGAGCCGCACCAGTAGGGGAGGTACTCTTTTATTTTTTCTGCAAGATTTTTATGCAGAGCATATTTGGTCTCGAAGCAGTCCGGGTGGACTTGTATAACCTAGAACGGGTTTTGGAAGATCAGTCTAGCCCATTTTGGTGTTGTACAGCCTGGTAGAGCCCCGCGCGAATTTGGTCAGACCCACACATGCCATGCACTGACGTTTCAGGGACCGACTATTTAAATTAATCAAAATTAATTAATTTAATTAATTTAATTTTACTTTTTAAAATTAAATTAATTAAAATAAATTTTGTTTAATAATTTTAATACCTGAATGAAAGTTAATTCAATTTGACTATTAAATGGAATTACATTAAATTAATTTAATTTTGATATTAAAATTAAATTATAAAGCGGCTAGATGGTAATAATAATAATAGTAATAGAATAACGCAAGTGCATTGCATGTGCACATGCATTGTAATAAATAATAATCAACAACTCACTTCATTGTGCATTTTCATGTGATAATGATAATAATAACAATAAGAAGAAGAAGAACAAAGCATTTGCATTATGTCCGCACGTTCACGATAATAAATAGTAAATAATAACCCACGTGCATGTTCATTTTCATTTGATAATAATAATAATAATAAAAATAATGCATATGATAATAGAATAATGCGCGTGCATTGCATATGCACGTTCATGATAATAAATAATAATGCACATGCATGTGCATTTTCATAGGCCGATAATGTTGTTGAACATACCACGAACCATAGGCATAGTTCCCCTCTTTTATTCTGAAGAACCACATGGCACATCGCTACCCAGAAAAGACCCTATGCCATATAGAACCTTGGTATAGAGGTGAGAACATGTACCACCATGGTACACAATGGAACACATCCTGGTCCATGTGCCACTTTGGTAAATGGATGACCTCTTCAACAACATTTTAGTATGCTATGTAGGGAAGCCCTAATCCCTCCATAAAAAATGTTATGTGGAATAGGGTGTCATCAGGTATTCCACTATTTTCTTTCTATCTTGTCTTTCTATTACTATCACTCCCTCCATGGCCCCTCCACTAACCAGTCTGCCAGAATCCAGCCAATGCCTCTTCCAATGCCACAAGACCTATATGACCAGACTTCCAAACACATCAGCATGCCAATCTGAGTCTATATACCCAAGGTAAGTGGGGGAGAAAAGTAAAATCCCAAAATGGTTTGGACCCCCAGGATGTCCTTAAGTAAAAATTTTCAAGATAACCCGAATTCTAATGTAATAATCAACTGTTTAGAAATTATTGGATTAGAAAACAGACTAAAGGAGGGTGTACATTTTACCATGAAAGACTAAATGGGGAGTTCTTCCATCCCTAGGGGTTTTGATTTCTTCATGATTCAGGTGATTATCAAAAATTTGAGAGTGTTTGGAGATCATAACCATGAAATCTATCATTTTAGGTACATTTCCATTTGATTTCTCTCTAGGAAGACCATTGAACTATACATCACACATAATTATAACATGAAAACTCATGGATTAATAAATTAACTAAAACAATTTATTATTTAAAATAAAGAAATAATCAAAGTATGAAATAATATGATAGGTAAATATACACTTTGTTATAATAAGTTATTACACATTCATTTCAACCAATAAAATTTTAGGTGAAACCTGAATCATTATTGATCCAATAAATGCTTTTTTAAGTTCTATAAACTTATTATTCATACGATAATCCAAAAAAATAACAAAACCACATTATGATTCCATGTAAAATGACCCAACCACACCATATATTTATTTAATATGAATATTCATTACATCTCTCCCAAATCACACCAAAAAACTATTAGTTTACTGTATTTGGATATTATATACATAAAAAATTGTTATAAAATATCATAAACATCTCTCAAAAATATTCATCATACACAGTTCCCTTATAAACATATCATACATAATACTCTTATTCTTAACCTATGGATTATAACCCTATAAAAGGATAATGTCAAATAATTAGTTTGGGTAAACATAGGTTATATCAATCCTTGATCATAAAAGATCATTAAATTATTATATGAGAACATAGTTGAACCTAATGCATAGAAAATAATAGAATCACACCCATTAAGACACATATCATAAACAATGATTTGTGTTATGAAACTATGGTATAAATTTCAACATGTGTAATAAGTGTCTAAAAATTAGTTAATAATAAAGATACATGAAACCAAAACATCGGCATAAGAATTTGGAATAAAGGAGTGGTATAAAAATAAGCATAGAAAATATTTTTTTTCTAGGATCACTATCATAACCATCATAACATTGTAAACAGATTCCATTGGTGGATTGGGTTCACTTCTCATTCCCAAGATCATAGTTGAAAGTGTCCCATAATAATTTATTTTCACTATCAAGTCCCTTTCATATAAACAGATGACATGTAAAGTATTAAATAATTCAAGTGATTTATTTAATGTACCCAACCTTCACATAATAATAAATTATACATATGTGTGCCACATAATAAATAAAAATTTCATTAATCCATCATTGATTACTTTTTTCAAGAGAAATAAATGGGTTAAATTAAAATGTCCATAATATATGATAATAATCCTTCCATAGAAAGGAAGGGGATGTTATTATTAGATTATATAAAAAATTAAACATAAGTATCGTTAAAGGGCCTTAAAATATACAAAAATCACTTTTATAATAACATAATAAAATATATTTGAATTATTAGAGAAAATATACTTATTTTGACATATTTTATCTTAAGATGGAAATTTAAAAATAAATATTGTATAAATTATTTTATATAGCCATGAAGTCATGAAGTGGAATACTAATTTATAAAAACTATTTTATAATAATTAATATAATAACTTTTATAAAACATTAAAAATGTTAATCTTTTTACACTTTTTTAAAGAACATCAAAAAATAACCATGCATAAAATCTTATAAAAATTACATTAAAAATCTTCTTCATGACTTTAATAATGTAATATGTATATGAATAACTATCTAAAAAGTTTTCACAAGTTTTAGACACTCTTAAAACGATATCATATGTGTGGATTATAAATAATATAATGTTTACTTTATCTAGAACCTCAAAAGGGTATATAGGTATAATATTTTATGGTTTATTTGGAATTTATTGGAGGTTTACACTATGGTTTAAATATTTTTCTAGATGGTTCTCACATGTAAAGGTTATCATTTTACCCTTGAAAGGAAAAATCATTCTATATTTTATTAAAATAAAATATATATATATATATATAGTTTTTTTTAATTCATCAATCATGAATTATGATTGAGGTATTCAAAATTTTTTAATTATATAAATTCATACGAATGAAACTCCTTGGGAAACTGCATTATTAAAACATATCTAGGATCCAAAATTGAGATTCTCTTTGATATTTATTCTCATTGGGTTCCAAATGATTTGAATTTATTCTATAAAACACTTCTTTATCTTGTTCCATCACCTCTAAAACTTTTTAAAAAATTATGTACTACTATAGATATTATAACTGGACTGAAAATATACTATTTAAATGGTTTTACTACCATTTTATAATTCATTCTCTCTAACCTTGGATATTTATAGATTTTACCAATTTAATTCCTTTATAAAGTAAAATTGGTCATTAATTCCCATAATCTCTTAACTTATAACTTAATCATAAAAAATTCTTTCATAAAATTATAAAATTATATCGAATTTCACTTCTTATAAACAATTGGAATCAATACCTATCTTTTCTACTAATATATATTTGTTGTAAGAATAAAATTTCCCTTCTAATCCTATCTAAATCATATTTAAACATAAAAAGATCATATATCATCTTGGAAACCTCATCATTGAGATCAGTATAGTCCTAGTAAATCATTTGATTCATATAATTACACTCTATAATTTATAGTTTAAATTGGATAAATTTGATGTTAAAATATAGTTCTTATGTATTTTTTATCAATGCATGAGTCACTTCAATTAGAAGATGATACATCTTAACTCATACTCAATGTATTGTTGGTAGCTATTAATGATTATCTCTTCTTTCACTTTAATGATTTCCCATCCTCATTAATATTATTAGGCATAAAACTATTATGTCTAATATTATATTGGGTTTTCACTCATACTAGATAGTTTTTTAATAATAGTTTCTCTCATATTGTTAATTTCTAATATTTTTTACCTTATGGTAATTTCTTCAAAATTTATATTTTTTAATATTATCCTATACATTTTTTCAAGTTCACCATCTATAGGGGTCACATCACTATCATCCAAAATACAATCATAGTTTCTCATAGATGTACAATTTTTTGAGGAATTTTTTTAATGGTTAATCATACTGTAGATTTATTAAAAAAAATATTCTTGTTCCTATACTTCTCATAATCTTCTTTTAGACTATTTTTTACTACCATAATGTTCTAATGAAACCTTATAGTAATTTCTTACTTATAATATTCATTTCATCATTCTATGTTCTCTTGGTTTCACAATCATTAGAAATAATATCAATGCTCATCTCCACTATTTGATCATATCATTACTAATAAATTATAGGTCTTTAATACATAGCTATTAAGCATAAAAAGTAAATGTTAAACATAAAAGGATAAACTCTTAATGGAAAAGTATATCCTAACTTTTGATTCCCTAGTTTTCAATCTAGGTTATCCATGATTTCTTTCTTAACTTATATTCTTATGGGATATTTTTTATTCCCTTAATAATGATTTCTACTAAGATTATAAATTTTCCAAAGCATATCCTTTGGGAGTTTCCATCCAAGAGTGAAGCAAGTCCCGTTGTCATGAACTAGTTCTCATTCGAGTCTAGCTCAAAGCAGTGTATCTAGATTTTACACCTAGATACATCTATACTAGAGGTACCTCTTCCTATTTATATATATACATGGATGTATTATCTTGATAAACCACTTACTTTATACTTACCAAAATTCAGGGTTGTTTTCTTATACTTAGTCTCATACTTAAGTTTTTTACTAAAGTGATCTATTCCAAATCTCCAAAAATAACTATACCACCCTCTGATTCTAACTATAGTGACCCAAGCCTTTAACACATTTCAATATGTGATGTTTAGAATAATAAATACCCATTTTACAAACCATGGATCGTAAAGTCTAGTGTCTTGGAAGACTAGGTACATAAAATTGAAAAACATGGGACTAAATAAAACATTTCTTTATTTAGTCTTCATAAGGAGATCCTAAATTCCATTGTGCTCATACATCCTCATAGGATAAACTAGGTATAACATGACCAAATGGATAAGATAAAATCCCATTAATAGAATAATCATAATAATAAAGCTTTAGCACATGGGTTATAATGTAAAAGATAATGATATAAAAAAACATGGAGCATATAGAATCATAACATATTGACATTAGATCATTTAATAATGGATTCATAATAATGTTTAAGAAATAAGAAACATGAATTTAGCATGATTCAATGTTTGTTTTACATAAATTATCACAAGTCAATGTAAATCACCAAGAACATTGCACCTGGTAGAATGAGTAAAGGCTTACCGCCAAGACCGTTGAACTTAACATCTCATGAGTCTCAACATTACCCAAGAATTGGAGTTCCATATGGGAACACCCATATTCAAATGATCATGGATATTTTTTCCACATTAAGTATCATGCATAATGAATCAAAGATAAACATAAGGGAACCCATGGAATGAAATGGGTATCATAATCTTGTCACAAATCATAATGAATGGGAATATCATACAAGTGTCCATGAAATAAAGGAATTAAAAAATACATGGACATTAATGGGGGGAAATAATCACATATCAAGGTAAGTGATTTAAAACAGAATTGAGAACTAGAGGGGGTGTTGTGGGTTAGCTACGAATCCATCATTTAACTATCTGAACAATTCTAACAGTTTTTTGGAGTGGTTGTAGGAAACAAAATTATATTTTTCTAAGAATGTTGAAGATATAGATAAATCTAAAGAAGTAGTATGATGAAGAAAGCTGAAGAAGTAATGAGTCACTACCTGGTGAATTTATATAAACTATTTTATATAAATGTTTTACTTAATCCATTATTTTAGAAATATTCTATCTCTTGAATAGTAAATCTTGTGCTTTGAATGTATTTTCCATCATTTTGACAATGTATAGCATGTTTTTTATAAAAAATTGTTTTGAGTTTCCAAACCTATTTATTCTGAAGAACTGAATTCTTATATTTTGAAAATATATATTTGGAATCTATTATGGAATGTTGGGTGGTATCCTTTTGGGATTAGGCTCAAACACTAGTTTTTCCTTCGGGTGTTTGTAGACTTTCTTCTTATAGGCTAGATCAAAGGGAAGGGATCTCTTGGAGGTGGATCCAACTGTTGATCTTTGGATG
The DNA here is from genome assembly GCA_963277665.1 of Viscum album. Lineage (NCBI taxonomy): Eukaryota > Viridiplantae > Streptophyta > Magnoliopsida > Santalales > Viscaceae > Viscum > Viscum album. The sequence goes on from OY728140.1 coordinate 1,007,435,676, forward strand.
TGGTGAGTAATGAGGACCATTGTAGTAGAGGTGATTGACCGACACCGACAGGGCACTATAGCGATGCTGACTTCCAGCCACCATTCACTGTAGCTCCTTGGACTTTTGGTCAACAACCATTATAGCACTTTTGATTTGGGTGACCAACTTTCACTGTAGCAACGCAGACCTCTATCCGCCTTTCACTGTTGCAAGAGAACTTTCTAGCAGTTGGTGTAATAGGGTTTCATCCTCCTTTTTAACCCATTTCGGGCTAGGGATTCTGAGTTATGTGAAGCTTTAATACTCCCTGTAAATTATGCTCCTGGATTTTCATAGTGAAGTTATTCTGTATCTCTGTGGAAGTAGGGATCATTTCCCAAACCATGTAAATCCTTGTGTTCTCATTTTTTTCCTTTTACTCTTCTCCGAATCGTTTCTTTCTATCATTGTGACTCCCGAAATTTCCTCATCACGTTTAACATGGTATCGGGGTGGGTTCACCAACCCTATCCCCTCCTCTCCTCTCTCTCCCTTGAGCACTGACCCCCCTTCCACACTAGTTATTCTCCATGCACCAGGAAGGGGATCATCTGCTACTAGTGTTTCCTACGAACTGTCTCTCCACCACGCCCATCTTCTGTGATGCCTGCTGCCACCCGACCTGCCTGACGCTCGCTATCATGCGGCCCCCCGCTGCATGGCTCCCTGTTGCGCCACCATCCTTACACACACACCCCTCTACCACAGCCTCCTAGAATAATCTTCATGTGAAAGGATCCCCCTTGGCAGTGATTCATGAAAATGCAATGCACTTGATCTAATATTTCATGTGATTAGTCATCAAAGATCGACAATGACATGTGTAAAAACGTGAAGGACCCTTCTGTTTTCTATCGTCACTCTGTTATATGGAGCATTCTTCTATTAGTTTATGTGGATGATATTGATGGAACCCCTACTCCACCAGCTCCACCAGAATTGGCTTCTTTGTATTTAAGGAAAATTATCCAGAACCATATTTTAGGTAGAGTAGGCTTGTAAAAATAGCCCAGCCCAGCCCAAGCCCGACTCAGCTGGGCCTCACGGTAATTTCTCGGGCCACAGCTCGGCCTAGGTCTGGCCCCTGTTGATTTTATTTTTTATTAAAATATTAAAATATTTTTTTTTAAAATAAATATATATTTATAGATTTAATGTAAATTATAATAGGTGCAATGCCTGGACCAGTTTGTCTAGTTGCAGCCTTGACCAGTTTCTCCTTTTTTTTATTTTTCTGGTTAAGTCATTCTTTCGAAGTTTTTGGTGTTGAGGGTTTAAGGATTTTAGGATGATTGTGTAATGTTTCTTTAGATATGAGGATTTCTGGTTTTTTGGGACCAAGGATTTAGGTTTTTATGGGTCCTACGATTTAAGGTTTTTTGGGGTTTAGTGTTTTGTGTTTTTTAGAGCCATGGTTTCTAGGTTTTTGGGGTTGAAGGACAAGTTTTTTTGCCTTAGGGTATAGGGTTTTCAAGGTAGATGGTTTATATTTTTTTAGGGTGAAAATGGTTTATGATATTTTGATTTTGTGGTTTTAATGATATTTTGGGAATAGGGTTTAGGTTTTTTCGAGGATGAGGGTTTAGGGTTTTTTGTATTGAGGGTTTTTTTCATGGGGATGAGGATTTATGTTTTTTAGGGACAAGAGTTTTGGGATTTTTGTGGTTGAGAGTTTATGATTTTTTGGATTTTAAGTTTAGTGTTCTTACGGATGAGGGTTTAGGGTTTTTTTGGGTTGTGTTTAGTGTTTTATGTGGATGAGTTTTTTGGTTTTTTGGTGTTTGGGGTTTAGTATTGTTGGGGCTGAGGGTTGTGGGTATTTTGGGGATAATGATTTATGTGTTTTTTGGGCAGATTGTTTTAGTTTTATTACTGTTGATGGTTTTGGGATGTTTTGGGTTTATTGTTTATGGTTTTTTATGGTAGAGTGCTTAAGGTTTTTTTTTTTGGATGAGGGTTTAGGTTATTTTGGGGAAGAGGGTTTAGGGTTTATTAGGATGAATGATTTAGTGTTTTTTGGGAAATTTGTTTTATGTTTTTGTTTCCAAGGATTATTGTTTTTTTAGAGTATGGGGTTTAGGTTATTTTGAGATGAGGGTTTAGGATTTTGTGTTTTGGGGGGCTGAGGGATTATGGTTTTTTAGGGATGAGGGTTTATGTTTTTTTGGGGCTGGGGTTTATGGCCTTTCGGGATGATGGATTAGGGTTTTTGGGGGATGATATTTTATGGTTTTTTTAGGATGAGGGTTGGCAGTAATGGTATGATAAAAAATATAATAACAGAGGGAGATCATAGATATTATAATACACATACAAAAAATTTATTTTTGAATTGAATAAAAAAGAAGGAAAATAACCTTAATTTGAAATGTAACTCCTAAAACTTGAGGATTGGGAACATGGGGATTGAGGACTACCTGGGTGATAAAAATACCATATCATCATGAAGGGTGTATTGGGAGTGGATGTAAATGAATAAATTCACGGGTATTTAATGAAAAAGTGGGGGATTTGTTTATTAATTTTCAAATATATGTCTTGGAAACCAAGGTGGTGGAAAATAAAAACCCATGGGCATGACCATGATATTTTCCCATGCTTTTGTATACATGGGGTGATATTTCATGTTATTTTAATCCAAAAGAGTGAATCATAAATTTATATTACTTATTTTGGAAAGTAATTCTCTCTCCCTCTCTTTTTGACATGTCTCGTTAACAGTGAGTTTAATCCACCTATGAGGACATTGTAAATTATTTACCTAACACCTCATTCATAGATCGTTTTTCTATATTATATATTTTATATATTTCAAATAATTTTAAAATCCAACTTATTTGTTTCTTAGACATAATAGAAAAACAAATTCAATATTTCTGATAAAAGAAGTATTTTTCAAGAAAATGTTGTTTTACTGCATTTCAATGGAAAACCCTTTTTAAATCCAATATTTGAAACTTTTATAAATTATATTTTACAAAATAAACTTATTATTTAGAAGTGGGACATGAAAATTTACTTTTGTTAAATTTTTGGTATTTTTCTAATAAAGGTCATTTTTTAATGATTAGTTAAAAATACTGCATTTTCATATAATTTATTTATATAGTTAGATTATATTTTTAATTGGTTTTAAAGTGTAAATAGATTATTTTTTATCATTTAATACAATTTTGTTCATTGGAAGTATTTTCACATTTAATTTGGACATAAACACATGTCAATATTTTGATAGTTTTTATTTCTCAAAAACACTCTTTCTGGTTTTGACAACAGGAATTAATTTTTAATTAATTAATGAAACTTCTATGTTTTTAATCTGGTAAAATAGACATCATTTTTTAATTTTCAATATCAAAATTATATTTGGGTGATTTTTTGTTATTTTTCTGAAAACTTTCAATTTTTGATGAATAGTAAAAAAACACGGCATTGTAAATAAAAACTAACTTTTTCATTAAAATAATTATTTAAATTTAAATTTATTTTAAAATAAAAATAGATATATAATACAGATATTATTAAAATTTAATTTATTATAATTATTTTTATTATAGAATTAGATATATAAAATTTTATTGAACTTTTGAATGTCTTTTTACCCACATTCTAAGAACAATTACAAATTAGCACTAAACATAATTTTACCACCACTGTGAATTGAATTTTTAAAATCATACACTGATTCTTTCAAAAATCAGAATCTTATTCCTTTGAAAAACAGGTTTTGATTTCATCAAAAAATATGTTCTTATTCCACTAAAAAATAGGTTCTGATCCCTTCGAAATACCAGTTTTGATTACATAAAAAAACATGTTCTAATTTCATTGAAAAATAGGTTCCAATTACATAGGAAAAACGTTCTGATTCCTTCAAAAAAACATATTCTAATTCCTTCAAAAAAAATTCAATTATTTCAAAAATCAGGTTCTAATTCCTTCAAAAAAATAGTCTTGGATTCTTTCCAAAACAAAGAGCGGTGATTTCTTTTCTTCAAAATTTATGATACAACAAAAGACAACACATGAAGACCATCACATTTATCATCATATTTTTTCTAACAGCTTGGTCCTCCATTTGGTTCTCGAGTAGACTTTATACTTGGTAGTTTGGATAAGGGAAATGGACCTATTCTAGATGGTTGATTTGAGAATGGGATGTTCATGGATGATGGATCATGAATTGGGGTCAGGACCAATTTTTGAGATTTTCAGCTTGTCTTTATTTTGAGTTTCTCTTACATTTGGAAGTATATAACTTGACATGCAACATTTACTATTTTTTTATGGTCTTATACCCAATTTTTGGAAATAGATTTATGGTGAATTTTTATTGTTTATTTTTTCTTTTATTTCATAGTTTATCTATTGTGGATTACACTAATAAAGAGTATATAGTCTCCCTATGTGTTCTATTAGACCCTTGCTACTAGTATGTAGCCTCTAGGGTATATGAAGTCATGCTTGAGGTCATGTGGAGAACCATATCATGACACTGGACTAGTGGTACCTAGGTTGGGATGTCATATAATTCCCCATAAAAAAATTGATTAATACACACATATCTATCACCATGTGGAGAGGTATAAGTGTTTACTAGGTCATCTCTAGTCTGAAATACTGCAAAAACAAATATCCCTGTGCTCTTTATTTTATTCCACTTTTATTTTACTATATTAATAAACATTCATAAATGATCTATATAATTAGTCTATTTCCATAAAAAAAATTAATCTAGTCGTTTCACCCCACTAGACCATATATCATTACCATTCTAGACCTAATAAAATAATTACTAATCAATAAGGATAATATTTCATTAAAGTAAAAGGGTACAAATTTTTCATAATTCATGAAAAGAAATTAAATATCTAACATAGATGATGAATATAATAAGTTAGAACATCATGTGATGGATATAAGAAATTATTGATTTCCAAAATAAATGATGATTGATTTACTATAAATTAATATAACTTGAAAGAAATGGTGGTTGAATCTAAAATAGAATTTTACATGTTTTGATAATTGAACGATTTTATTTCAATGATATCAAAGTTGGATATAAATTATAATAAATTATTTGGTAGTTCCAAAAAACCATTGCTAATTAAAAAACATAAACTCCCTCAGATTAATCCCAATTTATTAGCTTTGGTTAAATTTTATCATCGTGTAATAAAAAATTAGGTATTGTAATTTATAAAATCACCACTAGTATTCCTATTAGCTGTGATTATTTAAAAACTATCACTATTTAAACCTAATTTTAATATCAGCATCCTCATTCCTCCTGTTTCTTCTTTGATGAAAACACCTCCACTTCTCATTATCCCTCCATTTCACCCCTCACATTCTCCTCCTTCTTGCCTCATAAATACATCCCCACCACTTTTCCTTGTTTCTCCATCACATGAACCCCCTATTATTTTTCCCACCCCCCCCCCCCTCTTTCTTTGTGCTATATTTTCCTTATACTCAGTGGATTCTCCTTTTCAATCTTCTACCACATGAACCTTTTCCCCTTCTTTGTCTGTTTATTCCAAGTACAAGGAATGTTTTTGGAAGGTCTTCTCCCATATTCTCTTTATTATTTTCCGATTTCAATGAACTCTATGAGATTGACATAGGGATTTCAAGTTGAAGTTTTATTCAATTACATATTCAAGATATAAGTGTTTTGTTTTGTCATGTTAGTAAAACAACTTATAAAACTATCTTATTGAGAAATTTGTAGAGAACTAAAATCTGACATCCACCCTATCGTTCCCTCTTCACCCGCCCTTAGAGTAATTGTTCTTTTATTATTTCATATGTATTTTTATCTATGTTATATGATATATTTATATTAGAATATATGAATTCATAATATCAATTGATTATATATATATTTTATTTGATGATTTTTTTCTTAGTAAAATTTTACAAATTATTATATATTCTTCATAGTTATGTTATATTTCTAACAATGTGAATTATGTTTTAATATATATATTTTTTAATTTGTTTAAAATGGTTATTTTTTCAAGGAATAGACCTCAATATGTGTTAAGGGGTTGGAGTCATTTTTATATTCATAAATTTCAAATTGATACATAAATAAAAGAACAAAATTCACACATTCTGATAGTAATTTCAGATTTTCAAGACATGAAAATCATGAGAACTTGATATTGAAATAATTTTTCACTAAATATGGGTGATCGATTTGGTATGGGAAATTTAAAATTAGAAAAACATTGATGTGTGTCCATCAACAGAATGAAAAAACTTAATGATCTAATAATGGAGAATGAAATTCAGAACATGGTTTGGGTGGAATGGGTACCCAATTTTTGGATATACGGAACTATAATCAGTTATCATCCCACAGGCTTATTCTATCAAAGTAGCAAAAATCCCTTGGCTCCTAATATATACCCCCAGCCCTAGAGTTGTGATCGAAGGATTTGTTGGGTTGTAGTAGCATTCCATGGTCGACAACCATTGTAGTGGGTTTTCTATGGTGGGCCACATGGTGGATGCCTTCAAAGTTGATGAGTAGCCGACGGTGAGTAAATTTATGTGTTCATCCATTTTTCCTTGTTTTTGATTTGTTTCTGCTAGAGGGTCCTAGTCAATGGTGGTGGGACTCTATGATTCAAGATGGGTAGCATGATAAGATGAGTTGTAAATACTTCAAGGTGGTCTTCAATGACCAATATTGTCCTGAAGTATTGGCATATTCCAAATCCCAAGAGTTCATGGATCTTGTTTAGGGGGACTAGTCAGTGATGGATTATGCCAACCACTTTATCGATTTAGTTTTATATGCACATGAAATTGTATCCAATGAACAGATGAAGGATCAGATGTTTGAAAAGGGTTTTCAACCAGATATTTATTCTCAAGTATTCCTATTCAAGCTGAAGACTTATGCGGAGGTGGTTGAATGAGATTGTATGGTAGATATTGACCGCAAGATAATGTCTGGTTCCTTTAGGGATATGTCAGTGTTTGGAAGTGAAAGTTCATCTAAGAAGAAGAGTAAGTGTGATGATAAAGGGAAAAAGAGTGGTGGTAGTTCAAGCCATCCCTCTAGGCAGACTCCTTCTATGGATTCTAGTGCAGGATCTGTTGTGCGCCATTAGTGTGGGAAGGCATGACACATCAAACTTGCATGGCTTCAACCCCCAAGGACTTCATATTGATGTAGATACATGGGGAACCTACAATGGTTTTGCAGGGCGGAACGCCCTTATAGAGTGGGGTAGGATCTGTGGCATCTAGGGGAGTATCAGTTCAGTCGAAGCCAACCAAGATGGTGGGATTTCAATTTTGTGGTCAAGGTGGTAGGATTAGAGTGTATTCTGGGCAGAGCCAGATTATGGAAAATCCACATGAGAGCGGTCATGCTTAGGCAGGGATCAGGAAAATTCATGTTGTGGATAAGGCACCAGTGGGATCAGATGTAGAGCCTTCAACAGTTTGAGGTACCATTTTGATTGCATCTTCTATAGTAGCTATTTTATTTGATACTGCTGCTTTGGTTTCTATTATCTCTTCTTGTCTTGTGAATCATATGAATTTTACAACCAATTTTTTGTATCTTGTGATGGATTTGGTGACACCATTGGGTAATAAGAAGGAGCAAGGTCTCATGTGCCCAGTGTTTTCACTTTACATGTCAAGGGTTGAGATAGAGTGGGACTTTCTGGTCTTGTATATGGACCTTTCTGATCTAATCCTCAACATCGATTGGTTGGTGTTCTTTCAAGCACATATCGATTTCCATATCTGATAGGTGAGTTTCATGGAACCTTATCCTATGAAACCTTGAACCCTCATAAAAAAAATCCCCAAACCCTTAGTACTAATAAATACTAAATTCTTACCCCCCAAAAAAAACAAATCCCTTATCCCTAAAAACCCCTAAACCCTAATACCAAAAAAATTCTAAACCCTAATCCCCAAAAAAGCCTAAAATCTATGCCCCATTAAACTCTAAACCTTCATCCCCAAAAACACTATACCCTTATCCCTAAAAAATACTAAATCATCAACCTCAAAAATACATATAGCATCTGCCCCAAAAATATAGTAATCCTAAGCCCCAAAAAACCATAAACCCTCATCCCCACACACCCCTAAATCCTCATGTGAAAGAACCATAAACCTTCACTTGTAAAAAACCCTAAACCCTCATCCTCAAAACCATAAATTCTTAGACCCAAAAAACTCTAAACTCGCATCCACCCAGAACCATAAACCCTCAAACCCAAAAAAACCCAAAACCCTTAGCCCTAAAAAATATAAACTACCACCCTAAAAAATCTGCAAACCCTCATCCCCATTACCCCAAAACCCTCATATAAAAAAATTATCATCCCAAAAAAAACATTACCCTCATCCCAAAATAACAAAAAACCCAAAATCACAAAAAACACAAAACCTTCATAAAAAACTATGTATAGACCCCTAATACCAAAAAAACCTAGTCTTTCATCCCCAAATATTTCTCAACCCTTATCTACAAAAAACCCAAAATCCATGGGCATTTTTGGGGTTTTAGGGTTTTCCAGGTTTTTATAATTTTTTAGGTTTTTAGGTGTTTTATTATTTTTCAGTGTATTTATGTTTTCTTCATGTTTTTTTATGTTATTAAGGATTTAAAGGGTGTTAAAAAAATTTATTGGTTGTTAAGGTTTTAGGTTTTTTTTATGGTTTTTTTGGTTCTTTTGGATTTTACAGTTTTTAGGGATTTTAGGGGTTTTAGTGTTTTTAAGTTATTTTTAGGTTATTTAGAATTTTCCACATTATTTGGGTTTTAAGTTTTTTTAATATTTTGACTCTTTCGTAACAGTTGTCATGGTTTTTAGGATTTTTTGTTTTTAGTTATTTTTATGGTTTTAATGGAATTTTATGGTTTTTAGGATTTTTTTATTAATTTGAGGGGTTTGGGGGTATTTTAGGGTTTTTAGGGTTCTTTTAGTTTTTTAGGGTGGGGTTATGGTTTTTGAGATTTTTAGGGGTTTTAATGTTTTTATGAGTTTTTAATGTTTTTAGGGGTTTAATGTATTTTTTAGTTTTTTGGGTTTTTTTGGTTTTTAGGGGTTCTAAGGTTTTTGGGGGGGTTTCTGGTTTTGTGGGTCTTTTAAGGTTTTTATCTTTTTTTAGTGTTTTATGGGTTTTAACTGACTTTTTGTTTTTAAGATTTTCTAATGTTTTTCTAGGTTTTAGGGCTTTTATGGTTTCTAGGTATTTTTAGGGGTTTTAATGCTTTGTTGGTGTTTTTTTGATTTACTTAGGATCAAAATGGGAATCATTAATGGAGGAACACCATAAATCCTTTCTCAAATGGTTTCTCAACCTTCCCTCATGGAGAAAATAAAGGATTCTCAAAGAAAGGATGTGGGAGGGGTTTGCCCTGATAGCACTACAATGTATTGGCTAATGGATTGTATCATGATATGTCATGTTGGGAAATTGGTTTTACCTGATTCATTTATGGGTATTTATCCACCATGATGTCTTTGAGGATATATCTATTACCTATGTTTGTGATGACGTGTTTTAAGTTGTTTCCACATTTCCCATTTTATGATTATGATTCTATATCATGCTTTATTATTCATATTATTTTCCCAACCATTGATATACATATTTTCAAACATTTATTTTCTTCCTCATGTTATGACTTTTTTATTCCCTTACTGGGATTTATAGCTCACCCCGTTCTTATTTATTTCCTTAGGTTATCCCATGCAGTGTTTAGTATGAAAAAATGTTTTGGTCATGTTAAATATGTCTTCAATAAAGATGTTTTTTTCATGTTATAAGTTGGTATGTAATGTGCATAATTTACCAAATAAACTAGATCTGTTGATACTTAGAGTTGAATTAAGTGACATTTTTTGTATTAAATCATGATTTAATATGAAATAAATTGTAGGGATTCTATGTAAGATGATGCCATAACTAGTTTCTAGCAGTTAAGATGTTTAGGATTCTTCAACTGATGGGTTTGTTCCATGGCCTAAAGGTGTTTATATAATGACAAAATATAAGAATTTTTTTGAGAATGTATATTAAATATAATTATATTTTCTTATTTTAAGTTCAATTCCTTCAACCATCTCCACTTTCATCAATTAGGATATGAAATCATCATTCGTGCCCACTGAGGACTACCAGCTCGTGAACTGATGACATTAATTTTCAATTACCACCTCTCATAGTTGGGTATGATGATGTATATAAATTATATATATGATATATATATTATAATTATACATCGGTATTCATTATATTATATATATCATTGTTTACATTCCATTCCATAATAGATATGATATTGTCACTCATGTGTGTGGTGGACTACCACCTCACGAAGCGATGTGATTCAGTTTTCAATAATTTTTTACATGGAAGATAATAAGGATATATATTTCTTATATACATTACATATTTTTGATATTAATAAAATTTTATTATTATTAAAATATAATATATAATTTTAATTTTTTACCTTTTCACTCACAGAATGATGATAATGTCATTTGCGTATGTGTGGACTACTTCCCACATGAAGAAATGTGACTCTCTCTTTTCATCAACACAACATATGGATGATATATATATGTATATTTAAAAAAAATTATTAATAATATAATTATCATTATAGAAAGATAAAATAGTACTTACCTTTTTTCCAAAATGATCATGGAGAAATTGAAACATTTCTCTTTCAAATGTACAACCAACCGTCTCCATGAACATAACATACCTCAACGGTAAATACCAATGTTGAAGTAATGAACTTACAAGAGCCCAAAGAATCAGCCTCCGGTGTTCTAGCTGCTACAACAAATGTCATTGTAAGGGATACCTCAACACTCGTTAGCTCAATAATGGGTGTCGGCTCCCACCTTATTCTATTGGCGCCTCCCCCCCCTTCGGATGGAACCTCTTGGTGGATGCCAATATGCCCCTTAGTAGAATAAGGATATCTTATTGAGGGTTACAAATAAAAAAATGAAGGGAGGGGGGAAGGATATATAAGGGTCGATACATACCTCAAGTAGCTTGGTTATGTCTATATCAGAGCCAATGATCTCGCCACTCTCCCGAAGACTCCCTTGGTGGGACGTCCCCCGAGATCCTCCACCTTCGAGCTCATATCCTCCTTCACATTCTCCTTATCCTTCAATCCCTCCTTAACCTTCTCCTTCTACCTCCTTTTCTTCTATCTCACTACCCTCTGGCTCCTCATCGTTGTCATCATCCTCTGGTGGCATCATGTCTGGATCATTCTCCTGGCCAAGAATTACCTTCACCAGGAGGGGTGGTTCCTCACGCCGACCTCGCTGGCATGAATATGAATCCATGGCCGTCAGGTAAGTGTGTCGACGATGGAAGTTTACCCTGTCATTAACCCAGATGTTTCCGACCTCTGGCAGTTGGATTCCATCCCATATTATCTTTTTTCAGAGGTCTTCAGAACCCATCGACTGTCGTAGGGTTAACCAAGCCGACCAGAGAGCCAAGAAAATTGCATCATTGGAAGGCTGAAGTAGATACTTTATCTGCTTCTCGGGAAGTTTCCTAACTGCTCTGTGAGTCCCTCTCCCCCAGGTCGGTGAAGGAACGACCATGTCGTGTGATGTTCCCACTATTGTAGTCCTGACCTGTGCGGGTATTGTTTTCGGCTTGCTTCTAACCTTTCCTCCCCAGCAACACCCTGTCTGCTCTCTCTCCACCCAGGTTATACATTGGTTACCTTGAACTGCCAAACTCTATTGCGCAAAATACCCTCAGGGTATGCTATGGCCCAATGTTTGGCATATTCTGTTGAGAGGCCAGTATAAACTCTGGTGGAGGAGTGGTAATGACTTCGCTAGAGCCATGGGTCGTGAACATCATCTACATTTAGATAAGAACATAGGGATTCCACTCCTCTTGGACATATTTATACACCTTCTTCAACATTCGCTAGAGGCAGATGAAGGTGAATCTTGACGGCATGTAGGGCTCACAAGAGATCTTCCCATCAACCTGGGCGACATGCACCCCACCTCTGATGCTCTGGAAGTATTCTATTTACTCTATTGAGGCCTTACCATTATCTATCATTTGGCTAGTCAGAGTGGGGAATGGGATAACAGTGAAGTTGGCATGATTGCCGATTCTGATCCTTACCCCCTCCTCGTTGAGCGTCAACGGCATAACCCCTGCAATGTTCAGTAAGGAAGGTCGCATGCCATTACCCGGAAGACGAATGGCATTTGGAAAGGTATATCTACTATAATGAGCTGTGATCTAGCCATGAAGGATCTGGAGGGGACCACCAATCCTCCTTGGTGAGCCCCCTCTCGAAATGCACCCTAGGATGGCTTACAAATGGGCTAACATGGGGACTCCCAGATTGAACCTCTGATTTGCGGCCATGATGCCATCTATCAACAATGTCGTTGGAAGAACTCCCATACTTGTGTCCCTCACTGGTAGGAGCCACCCACTCAAGAAGGTTTCCAAAAATCTGGCGTACCGGACGTTCGGGTCCCGACTCTCATTTATACTAAAGCCGCAAGATTGATATTCCCCCACCTCCAGGATCCTTCAGTATAATCTACTTTTTCTTTTCTGTGCTGCGGTCGGACACCGCCATCCTCACCTCAACATATTGAATTTAGGATCCCTTTGTAGAAACAAGATAAACCATTCTTTATAGGCGATGTCCTTCAAAAATTCCTTTACCTCCATCCTCTCCTTAGCTAGATCTAATAGATGTCATGTTAGGATAGGAATTTGTGATCTGTCTCCCCAGATATTCCTCGTCGGAAGGAATTCATCATACTAATTCCCATTCAAATGGATACCCCCGATGCAATGAATGTCCCAAAGGCTGATACCAACTTCCCCATGGTGAATATGGAAGGTATTAGTGTCGGGGGACCATTGGGTAAGCAGCTCTGGCCTGAGATCAGGCTGATGGTAGAAATGAAACTATGATGTCCACACCACCTCGAACAAACCGATGTGCTGCAGTTCGGCCCCAAACTGGTCACACATCTGGTATACCCAATATGCCTAAACCCATTCACTTGTGAAGTTTCCCTCAGACCATAGGTCCCAATCCTATATCCAACCTTTAGTTTCATCGGTAACACTCTGACGGAAAGTACTTTCATAATAGGACGCTGAAAGGAACGAAGTGTCCTTTGCCACTAATCATCCTCCTCCTCTCTATCAGCCCTCTTCTAGTCGTCCTAGGCCAAAATTTCCATAGAATATGAAATGGTTAGAGTGGCATAATTCTTTGAAGATATATAGTATAAGAAGAATGAGATTGGAAGTAAAAAAACATAATATTTTTATGCTAGATTTCATTTTTTAGCATGTTATTTTTTTTAGAATTTACCTTTATTTTTAGTTTATGTAGGTTTATCAATTTTATAAATTAGAGAATTTTTCTACTTTTATTCTTACTCAATCTGCTTGGATTTTTTCAAACCATATTTCTAATATGATTAGAAAATCTTTTGGTGCATGATCTTCCTTCTTCTTGATTGTATATTCCTTTTTTGTAGAAACTATTTCTGAACACCCCCTCCTAAACACCCCCTTTTGGAACCCCCCCCCCCCCCCCACTGCCACCCCCTACCTCCTTCCCTTGGTCACCCCCCACCAACCCCCTACAACAGCCCCCACTACCCCCTGTCACCCTCAAACCCCCACCACCCCACTATAGTAGAACCGACACCCCACTACAATAAGCCCCAAACCCCACTGCAACAGCCCCCACAGCCCCCTACAGCAGCCCCCACAACCCTATGCCACCCTCCAACCCCCACCCAACTACAGTAGCCCCCACACCCCACTACCACCCCCAACCCCCAGACACTCCCAGCACCATACAGCATCCCCCACAACCCCCTTCCACCCTCCAACCCCCACCACATCCCCCTTCTGCAGTAGCGCCCACACCCCCAATGTAGTAGGCCCCACACCCCACTGCAATAGCCCCCACAACCCCCTACCTCCCCCCAGCCCCCACCACACCCCCCACTACAGCAGCGCCCACACTCCACTGCAGTAGGACCCACACCCCACTACAACAGAGGTTCATGGATCAATCTCATCCCAACTCAGATGCTTCACTAACTAGGACTATGTGAGGAAGATATGGATCCCTCTAACCTGAAGATCGAAGGTTATGATAGGAAAAGGAAAATACTTGTTGGTTTAATAATTCTAAGACCTAATTCGGTGACATGGTCGCTGGCATCGAGTTTATGTTTTTCTCTCAAGACATTTCCTACAACACGTTGATGGTTAAACCATGGATCCACCAGCACACGACAGTTACTTCCTCCTATCACCAGTACCTCAAGTACTCATTTAATGGTCTAGTGGGAATACTCCAGGGTGATGTGTCTCCCATTTCCACTTGTGAATCCTTGGTATCATTTCTTATAAAGTATTATTTTTTACAATCCAAATTAATTTACCCAAACAAGTACAGTGAAATTAAGGGATCGATCCACAAGGAAAAGATGTTATAGTGTTTTGTTTTTCTAGTTCATGATTAATTTAGTCTATTTTTAGGAAATTTAGAGTCAATTTTTTTGGTTTTTTAATAACAGGGTTATTGAATTATTATTGCTTTAATAAATTACTTTTAAAGATAAAGGAAAACCCAAAAACTTGATTTTTGATGAGAAAGGGGAAAATTTTGTTAGGGATATGGATTTTTAAGGGTTTTTGTTAAATCAACTTTATTATGAGTTCTTTTTGTTCATGATAACTCATATCTCTGTGTTATGAATGTAACAGAACCCCTTGGTCCAGTGAGTTTTGTTTATATCAATTGAGATCAATTCCTTGATCTGGAATTTGATTTATTTTAATTTTATTAATTGAAACCCTTCTTGAGACGATAAGAACATCCAATGATCATGGATGTTCTTGATCATAATTAAATATAAGATATATCAATGCTATAAATCATTACAAAATCATCCATTCAACTAGTCTCCCAAATCCACCCAAAATGGTCCACCTTATTTAATTGATCCACTATAACCCATACATTATCATGATTCCCTGAGGTCATCGATAACCCTTCGCAAAATCATTTGTGAATTTTTCCAAATTCCACCTGGCCAATGGATTTGGATTGATTAACCCACAATTATATTGATTATTAGTATTTACTCTCTGATAGTTAATACGCCTTGAAACAAAACCTATAATATACCTATTTATACCTAGTAACAAAAGTTACGGTTTAATGTCATGGTACATCTTCATCAACCAGAGATGCACTATCCACTATGAGGCATGGGAGTATATTATAATATCTTACATAAATGGATTATTGAAAAAAAAACCATACCATTAAAAAAATAATTTCATCATCATTGAAGGACCCACCAGTTATTGGATAAACTTTTTAAAATTATTTACTTTTTAAATACCAAAATATAAGGGTATAAAAAAAGTAAAAAATATGTATAAATTTTATTGGGTGAATGAAATTGGACTCCTATCACATTTTTCTCTAAAATGAGTTATTTAATAGACACTTGTCCATGAAAATGACATATATTATTTGAATCAAATAAAGTTACAAAATTTTACTCTATTTTTAATATATCATATCTATTCACATAGAAAAAAACTCATTATGAATGAATATTAATAGTAATTTTGTGAAAAATAAAATTATTTTCATTATTGTAATTTATTTCTAATTTTTAGTATGTATTTATTTACCATAAATTCTTATACATTGATAATTGGTATTGGTGGATCCATTTATGCTAATGGATCAACCATGACCCCAGGGGTAAAATACCCTTGCTTTGTCTGACTTATATCACCTCTCATAACCAGATCCAATGTATCATTGTCTTGTCTATATTTTCGTCTCATATTAGCATGGTACATTCCTTACATGTCATATACATAATTCATAAACACTCTTGATTCACCAAATATACATAAAATAGAACTTATGGATGAAAAGTATCATATACATATCTAGTGGGGAAAGAATATGCCCAGACCGTCAAAATAAATTTAATTATTACATGCATCTCATGAAATTTCAATTAATTATTAAACATAATTTAACCATGTAAATTATTTAGACAAAAAGGAAGTTTTCAATTAAAATTCAGTATTTTTTTCTATTCATCAAAAAATGGATCTTCTCAGAAAAATCCCAAAAAATCCACCCTAAATTAATTTTGGTATTCCGATTTAAAAAATAAATTTTATTTTTTAAAATAAATTTTCTAAAATTGTTACATATTAACTTTAGATTAAGTGCAAAAACATGAATAAACTATCTTTTTTAGTTAATATTCAATTAAGAAATCTATTTTGATGAATTAATGGACTTTTGAATTAAATAATATTTTAATAAAATATTATTACTAAATTAATTTTTATTAAATATAAGGGATCATATAATTTTTATGAATACAGTTGTACTTTTTATTAAGGTGTGAAAGATGTTTTTATTCATAACTACCGGATCATTAGAAATGAACATTATATAGATGTTAAATTAAACACATATATAAAACACCTATCACATGTTGTGCCTTAGTTTTACACCCACACAATGGTACACATCTCAAGGATTTTTATAATATAATAATAAATTTTAATAAATATGGGTAATTTGTATGAGTACATTGTGTGTAGTTCCAACTACACAGCGTGTATAATTTTTCATCATCCATCAAAAGTACACCCCTAGGGAAATGTATTGTGAGTGAAATTCAGAAATCTTCAGAGTACATAGTGTGCCCAGTAAGTCACACACCATGTAGTTCCTCATTACACGAACTCTAGCTAGGCAATCCATGTGCGTGGTACATGGTCCAACCCTATCCCAATGGGACTACACATCGTGTCTAGTGGTCCACATAGCATGTAATCAGAAACCATATGAAACCTATTCCTGGTCAACACATAGAGTCATTTAGACTTAGACAAACTCTAATGACACGAATTTGTTTGGTGGACTATAGTCGGTGCATTGAACCCTGGATACACAGTGTGTACTGCCAAATACACATTATTTATTCTTGTGTTGTATGGCTAGGAACCATTGGCACCTCCAGATGAGATCCCTTGTTTTATTTCAATTGAAATTAAAAGAAAAATTGTTTCTGTTAGGTGAATGAGAAACGAAATAAGAGGAATAGATCTCAAGGTTCAGATTTAAAGAATGGTTATCATGAATTGAAATAACTATATAATCCAATGTCTAAATCATCAAAGAAAAATTTAAATAATTATAAAATTTGAGGTAACCACTATGATACAAATTGAAGGTTCTGGGCATAGCAGAAGCATGGTTGGGCCAACACCCAACGTTGATTTTTACCATGATCAATGATTATTCCGGGATCAATACGAAGATGAATGCCATTCTCCATTGAATAGAATCAATGATTTTGATAATGATGGAAGAGGCCTGAAACCTTTAGAGAGGATCATTAACATCATGTTTATAATTAATTTAATTAATTTTATAAAGAAAATAATACCCTAATCTTGGGCCTAATTTATTAAAATATTACCCTTTCTTATGTGGAGGTGACTCAAATTTCTAAAGAAATGAATTTAAAATCATAACATACACTATATGTTTTGGAGGACTCATAAAGGCGTAATAAAATTAATAAAATAAAATTAAAATCACATTATTTTAATAGGAAAACATATATGTTTCCTAATATACCCATTATAGTATTTATTACATCATTTTTGTGTCATTATTATTTCGTAAAACAGACAATATGTTTATACGGTATTTAATTTTTACATGAAAATTTGATTGTCTCTGAAAATCATGAAAAAATCACCATTGGATAATTTAAATATTATGATTCCAAAAATAATATTCATTTTATATAAATAATTTTTTAAATATTTTCATTTTCACTTTTAAAGTGGAAGAGTTATATACTTGGGATGAAATAATTGACACATTTTTTATTTTCACAGATAGTTCTACATCAATGATTTGTGGTGGTGTTTGAATAGTTTTACTAAACATATAGGATATGAAGAAATTCATAGAGGATGAAAATGTTTTAAATGTGTCTATATATATATGATTATGTATATATGTTTATATATATATATATCATGTGTGCAGGTGAGATTATAAAACCCTTAAATTAATGTTTGGTTACCAAAAAAAATAAAGGTATAAATATGTTTATACGTTTATGCATACTTACACATACATGTATATATATATCATTTCATGTGGAACAGATTTATCTAAGGCAAACTTTGTATTTTATAGTAAACCTTACTAAAATAATAATAAGAGAATACCATAAGCTCAAGAATAAAAGGAGGAAAGAAAGGAAGGACTTTGGGAAGGTCATAGATATGCTATTGTAAAAAACCAATAAATGTTAGAATAAAACATTTTCATGACTTATTAGTATTCATTAATTTTATTTTATAGAGTTAAAATAATATTATTAATTTTCAGTCAATAAGAAAAACAATATTTCTCTCCAAGCTATATTTTCATGTATTATATGAATTTATTTAAAATATTTCTTTTAAAATTATAGAATTTTAATTTGAATAAATTAACATCATATTTTCATTCAACATGGAAAATTATCTTAGGGTGAATTTTTGGGATTTTTCTGAAAGGATTTATTTTTCAATTAATAGTGAAAAATGCTAAATTATATTAAATAGGGTATTTTATTTTCAATAATTTAAAAATAAAGATTTATTATAAATATATTATAGAATAATAATTTTATAAATCATACCATATGTGATTTACTTATGACATTTTATTATCTATTAGTTAAAAATTCTATGTTAAATTCACATTTTAGGAAACAACTGCTTTGTTTTTCATGTATGTTTTGATTTGTTATTTTTCCCCTTAATATGATCATGTTAAAATAATATATATAATTTTAAAAATTATATAAATATAATATATATTCAGTATATATTTATTTATATTGATCCACAAAAGTTATATATAGAAAATTAAATGCACCATTCATGGAGATAGTAGGTCGTACGTATGCATGAATGTTGTTTCAATTTTCCTAGTGGAAATAAATAAAGAAATTTAAATAATATATTTACATTATAGAATAATTTTTATTTCATATATATCACATATTTTCATTAAAACCAACCTTATTACCTTTCATTTAAAGTGGGAATGAATCGCATAGCTTCCTAAGGTGGTAGCCCTTCATACACACGAATGATGTTGTCGTATTCCCATAGAATGGAAAATAGAAAGTCACATGTGATATAATGAAACCAAAATCATAATAGTATCATAAATAATATATATATATATATAATAAATATATCATTATATCTATCCGTGATAGGTGGTGATGGAAAGTTAATAACATTGGTTTGTGGGGCAGTAGTCTATCGTTCACACAAATGATGATTTTGTATCCCATTTGATGGAAGTGGAGATAGTTTTTTGTCATGAAATTAAAATAAAAAAATCTCAGTATATTTAATTTATTTATTTTATTATATTATCTTGGTTTAAAAATAATTTATGTTTATGGAAGAAGAAAGAAAATAAAAACGCATATTGAAGAATGTTACCTCTACTTTGGGTAACCTCCATAGGATTACACCAAAATCCATATGAGGTTGGATTTATGACAAAAATAATGATTATGGGATGAGAGGAGGGATTTAAATAATTTATTTTAGTAGTTATTGTCAAAATCAAATGGTTTTTTAAGTGTGAAGAGGAGAGGATGTGGGGAAGCCTTTTATAAGTGAGCTGAGTGACACACTTATAATTTTTGAAAAGAAATGGGTGTACCCATGTTTTTAACATACCAAAAGGATAAAAAATAGATCATTATAGAAAATAGAAGATATAAGTTCAAAATATTGTCATTCAATGGTTTTTGAAAACAATGGGTCATTTTTAAAAAAATATATTTTTATTTTAACCCCTAGGTAAACCCATTTTTAGCTTAACAATAATAAATAATATTTTTATTATTATTACTATTCACTATGATAAAAAATTAATTTGAACTTATTTAGATAATATATATTAATGTGATTACAAATATGGAATCCATTTTTACAAATTCCATTCACATAAGTGTAAAATTTTATTTTAAAATTAACCTCATAGACACGATGAGAAAGTGGGTTTTCAAAGAGAAAATGTTCAAAAGTTTAAAAAAAATTATATCAAAATAAAATATGAAAATGATTCAAATGAACTAAATTGGATTAATAGATTTATAATATAACTAATTTTAATTCAAAACAAATTTTAAAATATAATTTAACTTTGTAAATAATTTAAATTAAAAGGCAGTTTTCAATTAAAATTCAGTTTTTTTTTGAAAAGTGAAGTGTGAATTGGGAACCCAACTCACACTTCCATGGAATTTATTAAAACAAAGAATAGTGAATACATGAGGTTCAATGTATTTGCACCAACAAAAGATTAACTGAAATGAAAGACATAAAAAGAGAACATACCCAAAAAGAAATTTCAGCCTGCAAATACTCATCAATACCAGCAGAAATTTTTGTGATCATCATCTCCTCCGTGATTCTGTCCAAGATGATGTAGGCTAGCTACATCAAAAATCTGCTTCATTGATTAAGAAGGTCGTAGAAGTCAGCAGATCTGAACTGGTGGAAGAACAAAATCGAAGACCCCAAAGTGAAAGTCTTCTTCTGAAAATCTATCATCAACCATTCCATGAACACCATTGGAAGATGCAGGGTGTTGTCCAGGAGACCAGCAGGTATCGTTAGATGGAGGCATTCGGTCTCCACTTTCTCCAGTTGATCATGGAGCCAAAAATAGAGATCAAGACAACATGCAGCAGGGAAACATGCATCAAGACCAGCAAGCTTTGTTATGATCCTACTCTACAAAAGCAAAGCACTGTCATTGTCTAGACAAAAAGCATCATAAGCAGTTGCAGTGTGTTGTCCAAGAGACAAGCAGGAAGTGAACCGGATGGAGTCTTGACAAAAGAATTTGATCCAGGCGAAAGAGGGAATGTCAACACCAAAAACCAGAAGATTCTGAACTGATAGAACACTACAAAAACAAAGAAAAACCCAACAAACTGCAAAACTGGTTCAGAAGAAAAAATAAAAGCAGGGATGAAAGCCATTTCCTACGAAAAAAGATTCACAACAACTTTATTTCTGGGGTGTCTCCTTAAAATTAAAACTTGGATCATTTTTAAATTCTTCAACTACTTTGATGAACATCCTCTTTCTGATATCCAAATAGACATCCACTGATATCTCTCCATTTTTATATTGTCTATATACAATGTTTTCGTTTTCTTCCATTCATGCGTTCAGTTCATCTGAAAAATAAATATTTTCTGGAATTAAATAGGAATCCCTATACGCAGGGTCATTTTCATCATCCTCACTGGATGACCCATCCGAATCAGAAGAGTTGGAGGAACTAGAATCTGATGTGACAGACTCTTTTTTAGTAGGATTTGGTTGTGGGGGGATTGGGATTTGATCCTTCATGTTGGAAGCTAGGGAGAATGTAATAATTGTTCTTTCAACATTGGAGTTTTCATTAGGTTTTCAGGTGTGTCTAGCACTTGGAATGATGAAGCCATCTAAGTCAACCAATGCTTTCTTGCCTTTCCTAGCCCTTGATTTTAGGAATTCTTCTTCCAATTGGCAGGGTTTGTCTATCTCCACTTGCAAGGGATCTTCATGATCTGATTGCACCTCTTTATTATCTCTTTGTATAGTATTTTTTGTTTCAGGACTAGGTAAGTCACCATTTAAGAATTCCTGCTTTCCTTCTTTAGAAGTATCAAGGTTGTGTGAGGTCTCGGCAACAAAATGGGAGGGGGGATGAATCTGCGAGAGGCCATAGGGATTCTTGTTATGAGGGCTGTCAGAAACTGTCTGGGGAATAAGGGACAAATTGGGAGTTTCATTTTCAACCCAAACAAATTTACAGGAAGGTGGAGGCCAAGGGTCTTTTCTTTGAGTCTCACATTCATTCATAGAGTGACCAATCTGTGAGCATTTTCTGCAGAAAGATGGGACATTTTCAAAGATCACATCTTGAATGAAACCATAATCCCCATTTTGAATCCCGAAATGAGAAGGTAGAGGTTTAGAAATATCTACCTCAGGGAAAATACTAGCAACAGAGGGACGAGTGAGGTTTAAAGTGGCAGTGTCAATCTTAATAGGTTGCCCAAAGAGCCCAACTATAGAAAATAAGGTTCTCTATTTGAAAAAATGTAGGGGAAGGTTTGCGAAACCTAACCAGAGGGGAACAATGGGGGGCTCAGCATCTAGGAAAAAGTTTGGAGACCATTTAATAACCTTCATTCTGAAACCCCCAAAGGACCAAAATCCATGAGTCCAGAATCTATAGTATTCATCTTCCGAAGAAAAACAAAACATTACATGCAGAGAATTCAATAAACCAATTTTCAACTTAACAAATTCGATGCTTTCTAGAGTCTTTCTATGAAAAATGAGCGAGGGTCGTCGCTTGAAGAACTTACCAACTAGAGCAAACCGAAGATCTGAGGCTAAAGTTCATACCTCGTCTTTTGAGAAGGAATCGTCGAAAGACCTCAGTGGTGATAAAGTTTGGGTTCGATGTGTTCAGAGGTCTTTGAATCAGCTGAAGGGACTCGGCCCGCGACAACATCTGCGAAGGATCAAGCAGCCTGGGGAGCGAGATTAGCTTTGTCGTTAGGGTTACTTCCATGAGTGCCCGAGAGCTCCCGTGTGGAATTTATTTCATTTTTCATCAATTAAAATTTAGTATTTTCACTATTCATCAAACATAAAACTTTTCATAAAAATCCCAAAAATTCACCATAAGATAATTTTTTATGCTTATTTAAAAAATAAATTTCATTTATTAAAATAGTTTTCAAAAATTGGTAAAAAATAATTATTATTTTTTCACAAAATGTAATAAAAACATTTATTGAGAAAATAGAATTTTCAAAACATTTAAAGAATTTTATAAAAATTAATTAATTTTTATCAATATGTTTTATTTATATAAAACCATTATACTTAATATTTAAAAATTATCTATTACAATTCATACATCAATTTTTAATGGTTACTTTATAATAATCATATTTAAATAATAATATTGATAATATCTCATGGCTTGTTAAAACATAGTGTTGCGTGTAACACAAGCTATAATATGTATTTCATGTAATATAAGAAAAACTTAGTGTTGCATATAATTAAATATATCAGTTAAATTTATTTTATTATAAAAAATACTAATTCATAAAAACTCTATGTGTTACATTCTACCCCCTTAAAATGAATTTCTCCCTCAAAATTCATCATTCTGATACAAAAAATGAGGTTATTTCTACATCATCATATCCTCAAGTTCTCGCATAGAT
Organism: Viscum album; assembly: GCA_963277665.1. NCBI lineage: Eukaryota > Viridiplantae > Streptophyta > Magnoliopsida > Santalales > Viscaceae > Viscum > Viscum album. The sequence continues at coordinate 1,007,459,135 of OY728140.1, forward strand.
TCCTAAAACTGGTGGTTTCAACATAAAAGGTTGAACAGGTGAGTGGCCTTCTTTCATGAAGCTTTCTATATATGATCTAGAATCTACATCGGTTGTTCCTCGTAAGAAAGATATTTCTCCAGGGATACGGCCTCTGATTTTAGTACATGTGAATGATCAGTTGTGTTCTTACTTGAGAGATATACACAAAACACATCATGAACTTGAGAGAGGTTTAGTATAAGTTCCAACCAATAGGTTATTGTACCAATGTAATCATGAATTTCAAAGGGACCAATATACCTAGGTCTTAATTTTCCCTTTTTTCTAAATCTAATTACCTTCTTCCATACATAAATTATTAAAAACACCTTGTCAAAAACATCAAATCTCATATCACATTGATGATTATCAATATAATTTTTCAATCAACTCTGTGCTACCCTAAAGTGTTATTGATTGGCTATAACCTTATTTTTCATTTTTTTATCTCTTTAAAGTCACAATATCTTTCTTTATCCAACTTCATTCCAGTATGTTGGAGCTATAAGATTCTTTATGTAGAGTTCTTCATAAGGAGTCATATAAATGATCGAGTAAAATATATTATTATAATAAAACTCAACTATAGGAAGGTGTCAATCCCAAACATATTTAAAATCTAGAGAATAAGATCTCAAAATACCCTCTAGGGTTCAAATTTGTTCTCTTTAACAAACCATATATTTTAGGATGATATGCAGTGCTGAAACTCAATTCAGTATCAAGAAGTTATTAAATTCTTATCCTCCACTCAAAATTTATTTCTTTATTTTCTAGAAAACTTTTAAGGGGAAGTGAGAACCCACACATCCAAACGAAGTCAACCATTAAAAGAAACAACAGAATTATTTAAGAATAGTTTAAGATGATTAGAATCATTTTCCCTAAACAATTTCTAGGAAATAGAAGTTTCATGTGTACCTAGATCATCCATTAAGAGGAATTCAAAAAGATGTTCTAAATTGTCCCAATATTTTAAATATTCCTCTTTGTTGATCTTCCTCACATTGAATCCTCTTATCAAAATATGGTATTTCTTGCTAATCCAATCCAATTTCTCTATATTAGGGTCCAAACACAGTAGTCTTCCCATTATTTCTTCAACATCCTTATCTAGGGCATTAATCATCAAAAAATCATTCACCATTTCTTCACTCGAATGCATGAGAAGATCAATATTTTTCTCCAAAGCTGTGGATTTCTCTCGTTGGGGATCATCTATAGTTTCTTTGATATGAACTTCTCATAAGTATCATTCTCTTCCGTGATAGAGGAGCCCAAGGATTTGGAAATCTCCTTACCTTTCATCAGTTTGAATGGTATTGTCTCCATAGGAAGGGGAAAATAGGAATAATATTTCTGACCCTTCCTAGTGCCTTTCCAACCCTTCCTCCTCTTTTGATTAAGAAGGTCTTCACCTTGAAAATTGTCTTTTCTATCACCCAAAAACTGTCCAGATTGGTCATCACTAGAAATATCACCAAGGACTCCATGTTCCTTATCTAGGTGATTAGGTTAGACTTCTTCAACCTCCCATTTCATCCTATCATCCAAGCCTTCAAAGAGGTTATCAAGCTTTGAGGTAGGATAATACCTTCTCAGGTATGGCCCCCTTATTGCATCTGGTTCCACTATAAGCCTATTAGGTTGAGATTTTTTTATCCTAGTAGTACCTTGTTTAAATTGAACTAAATATGCATAGGATGAAGTCGTGGGAGTCATTGTATCACCATCTTTCGCCACTTGACCCCCTTCCATGCCCATTTGAACTGAAGGAATAGAAGATATCTTGGGATCACCCAGATCCTTGTTCAGACACTTGAAGATATCTGCAACCAATGGGTCCCCCCCCTGAGGCTTCTATTGACCATCTGTAATTTTTATAGGAAACTAGCTCTACCCCAAGGGGATTATATCTTTTGGATCAGAATTCATAGGTATAGTCCACTTCGGTTTCTCTTGGATTGCATTAAATGATTTTATGAACCTAGCATCTGGGGAGTTCGGAGTATCTAATACATCCTAAGACAAAGAGGGGCTATTTAAACCTATATTCACCACTCCACCATTATCACCAGGCATCTCAATAGGGACCTTCTTCAATTGGTTCTCACTCTCCTTCTCCGCATAGGGTACCGAGTTGTTTTCAACCATAATTGAAGAAGAATTTCATAGGGGGGATAGTAATCCGGATCACACTTCACATTATAAGAATTAACATTCCCCTTAAAATCAGAAACTGAATGGAAATCACATTGAATAGGACTCATGTGATAGCAATACATACAGAAATCGAACCAGTGTTCAAAAACCAAAGGTTAAAGGAAGTGAAGCTCTTCATCAACCACCATCCATACATCTTCAACAGGGGGCTTTGAGATGTCGACTTCTACACAAATCCTAGGATCAATGGGATGGATCAAAGACCTAAATCCTTTAAAAAAACACATGAATCACCTGATGTGGTTTCCCAATATATGAATAGTAGTGGGATTCTGTACAAGAATGGGAATTCCCAAGAAGCTCACCCAAATCACCGCGATAGGGAGGTCCCGTTTCCAGTGAAAATAATAGTTCTATCTAAGTAGAAAAAATCAGAACTCTCACAGGAGTGGAGCCCTTTGGACCACACAGCAGCAAATTCCTCAGCATTGGTGAATCCAAAAAGTAAGTTCAAAGGTTTTAGGAGCTCGATGACAACAAGTTATTGTGTAGGCCAGGTGCTATTGAAGAAGCAGTCAAAACTATCAAGCGATAGGTGATGACTAATGAAGTGATCAATAAAATACAGACCATGTTGAGATGCTACCTCCAAGAACTCATGTAGATAGAGAGAGGAAGTGATGGGATCCCTCAATAAAGAGGCGGGACCTTCTGGATAAGATGAATTCAATGGAAATCAGGGAGGAGGGATGGATCGGTGAATAGGGAGAAGACCACCACATCACACCTGTGATTCTGAGGGGTGGGTGGATCAGCCATCTCCACATCCCAAAGAAGGAGAATTCACCTTCTAGGGTTCCCTGGGGAATGAGCAGAGCTGCTGCCCAAGAAAATCTCCCGGTGACTCTTGTGATCAATTCTTCTCTAGAAATTTGAGTTATACCTCAAATCTAGTTCATATACAAATGAATGTGGTACTCCATGAAACCTTACCACTTTATTAATGAATATTCTGGAAAGTTAAAACAGATATAAATCTTCTATGATACCAATAAAGAGTTATAACTTTTTAAGGCAATTAACTACAACCCATATAGCATTATGACCTTTATACATTTTAGGGAGTCCAATGACAAAATTCATGGTGATTTTTTCCCGTTTCCATTCTGGCATGGTTAATGGATGTAACATACCCTTGTCCTTTTTTCTCTTAACCATAACTTATGAATGTACCAACCACTGAGATATAAAATTTGCGATATCTCTCTTCATTTCATCCCATAAGAAATATTATTTTAAATCTATATTCATATTCATACTACTAGGATGAATATAGAATGAATAACTATGATATTCATATAACAAATATATCAAATTAGGTATGGAAAGAACACATAAATGATTCATGAACTTTATCATTCCATTATAACCAATTTTAAACTCAAGGAAATTCATTTCTTATTATCTTTTCCAGATCTATATCTTCCTTCTACTCCCTTTAATCTTCACTTGTATAGATGTTTGAACATTCAATTGAGAAAGATAATTTTCTCCCCTTTATTTAGTATTTCTATATCCATCCTTTGAAAATCCATAAATATTGGATCTTTTGTGATCCTCATCATGGATAAGCTAGTATGATCCTTTCGACTTAAAGCATTGGTCACCTTGTTCTCTTTCCCAGATTGGTAATGTATTGAGCATTCATAATCATTAATCATCTTTAACCATCTTCTCCAGAACATATTCATCTCCTTCTATATGAATATATAATTTAAACTTTTGTTATTATTATATATATCACACTTTTCTCTATAAATATAATTCCCCCATATATTTAATGAAAATTTTACCAAATCTAACTCCAAATCAAGAGTTGGGTAATTTTTATCACGAACCTTTAATTTTCATGAGTAATAAGCTATAACCATGTCATTTTACATGAGAACACATCCCAATCCCTTATTGAATGCATAACTATAGATTATAAACCCCTCTCCATTGTATGGTAATGTAATTATAGGTACACTGACTAATCTCTTCTTTTGTTCATTGAAATTTTCCGCACATTCATATATCTAGAGGAACTTGGATCCCTTCGAAGTTAACATGGTGTGTGGATTAGATAGTTGTGAAAGAAATTCCACAAACCATTGATAATATCCAGCTAAACCAAGAAAACTATAAGTCACCATGGTTGTTTTGGGCCAACATTCAACAACCCCCCTTGTTGATGGATCTACTGATATAACCTCACTTGAGATAATATTTTGCAGCCATGATTCACATTTAAAACACCTTTTAAAAATAAACAATTTTTGAAAACATTTTTATTTGAAACCCACTTTAAATTAAATAAATTTCCGAAATATTAGGAGGAAAATTTCATTAAAAATAACCTTGAAAACATATAAAATAATCTTCAAGGAAATTGTGGTCATGAAACCCACTTTAAGTTCATACATGCCGAATACTCCTTTTTCATCTTAAAAGTTTATAAAAGTGCCTTAACCAGAAAATGATAATAATATTACTTTTAAAAAAACTAAATTGATAAATCATGGGTAAAAATGTCCTTTAAACATAATTTGATAATAGTAAAACATTTTGGAAAACATTTTTAGAAAAACGGTTTTTAAAGAACATATATTTCCGACTGAAATGAGAAATAAAGTCTGATTTTCATAGAAAGTATTCTTAATTATATTAAGTAACAAAGAGTGAAAATGGTAATAATGCATAAATATATCAGGTATAACCATAATATAATAAAATTAATGAGTTTTCTTGAGATATGGATAATAATATTTCATTAATGTAAGAATAATCATAAACAACTCTGATAAACGATGAGATTGTAATAATAAACTATTACCATTTTGGTAACATTGAATCGTAATCCTTGTGAAAAAATAAAATTACATTAAGCTTAAAATATCATGAAAAGAAGTAGATTCATTATATAACATGTCAATGGGTAGTATATAAATCCTATAGAAAAATATAGGTGCATAACATGACATTTATCTAAAAGAAGGAAAATTGAGACAAAATTATTTTAAGGATTTGGTAACTTTTGAACCATAAACCCCATGAAAGAAAGATCATAAAATGGATATGTAAATATATATATAAATTTAATTATATTAATCATAGAATACATTCATGTTAAGTATATACACCACAAAAATAATTAAGTGGTTAAAATGGCATGTGTCTCAAGGAAATAAAAAGTGATATAAATTCTATTACCTTAAGTATTTACTTTATTTATACACATTCAAAACTCATGTATAATAAATATAAGTTTATTATAAATCTACCAAAGAAAAACATTACTATATCTCATACCATATATTATTTTTTATGAATTTATATTACCTTTTTATTAACAACTCCATGTTAATATTATGGTTTGGGAAATATCTTGTTTGTTTTTCATATATGTTTTGGCATGTTATTCTTCATCCTATTAATTATATCATGATTTAATTATTTTTAGAATGTAAATAATGATATAAATATCATAAATATTTATTATATATATATATATAATAATATATAAAATATATAAATATGAAATGGAATACATCGTCCATGGAGATGATAGGTCATACGTATGCCTAAACGCAGGTTCCATTTTATTATCATATTAAAGAATGTAAGTAAATGAAATATATATATATATATATATTATAATTCTAGTAGGATGATTATTTCATATATACCATATAATTTTACTAAACTCATCTTTAATACATTCCATGTAGAGTGTGAACGAATCACATCGTTTTGAGGAGGCGGTAGTCCACACTTCCCCAAACGAAATTATCATATTTAAAAACATGGAAAGTATGAAGGTATGTATTATATAATAATTAAAAAAATAATAAATAAATATTAAATATCATATATATATATATATAATATAAAAATAAAGTTTCCATCATAATTTCCAACCATGAGAAGAGGTAAAGGAAAAACGAACAATATTGTTTCGTGAGGTGGTAGTTCACCGTACCCAAGAATAGTAAGTTCATTATCCATTATATGAAAGTGTGTGTGATTTTAGGTTAAAAAATTAGAATAAAAACATATTAGTATATTAAGGATACATTTTTTAATATAATATCATGTAATAAGGATAATTCAATGAGTGGAGAAATAAATAAAACTAAGGTGATCATTGAAGAATGTTACCTCATTTTTCAGTAACTTCTTTTGGTTTTCACCAAAGGACTTCCTTCAATATATTTATTCCAAAAGTGAGGATTATAAGATGAGGTTATAGATTTTGAGATATTATTTAATCATATTTGGGTGATTAAAATGGCTTTAGAGGTGTGACTAAGTGGGAGGGGTGATTGCCTTTTTATAGTGGACGAGGAGTGGCATTCTTGTGAACTTTTGAAAAGGGAATTCCACCCATGTTTTTCCTATAAAAATTGGATCCAAAAATAAACCAAATTATATAAAATGGTGGGTAGGTTCTAAATATTTATAACCAATTTAATTTGGACAAGTTTTAAAGTCATTTTTCCCTTCACTGTAAGGTTTGTCCCTTGTTAAGCTAATTTTTCTCATAATCATTGTAATTAATTTTAATCCCTTTTACTAATATTTTTTAATAAAAAATTATTCGATATTATTATACATTATAAATTTTTATTATCAAAAATATGGAATCAATTTTTCTAAATTTCAACCACATAAGTGGTATAAATTAATTTATATTTAATCCCACGGATGGGATAATACTATGGGTTTTAAAAGTAAAAATGTTCAAAATTTTGGTAAGTTTTAATATACATTTTCAAAATGAAATTGATTACAATGAAATAAATTGGATAAATTGATGTATAATTTATCTAATTGAAATTTAAAACCAATAAAAAACATAATTTAACCTTATAAATAAATTATACGAAAAGGAAATTTTGAATTAAAATTCAATATTATTCATTATTCATCAAAAAATGAAACTTCATAGAAAAAAACCAAAAATTAACCCAAATCTAAATTTTATTTAATTATTTCAAAAATGAATTTTTTTTCAAATAAAAACTATAAAATCCTAAAAAATCATATTTAAAATGGGTTCTCCATTAAAAGGCGGTAAAATTACCATTTAGAAAAATACATAGTTTTTCATAAAATTTGATTTATTCTTATCTTATACCAACCAAATATATTGTAGGAGTATAAAAAGTAATAATTTAATTTATAATATATAAATTTTATTGAAAACATTAATCAAAAGTTGTTTGTTTAAATTATTGAGATAAAAAATATGTTTGTACGTAAAAATATTGTTTTCTTAGAAAAATAATTTTTTTATTTTCAAATACTTCTTACATTAACTTATACTAATTGATAACTAAATGATTAATTTTATATAATTTTTTAAATCATATTTTCATAATTTATTTAATCGTATTCATAACATCCATTCCAATGGCTAGTTGTTATGTATAATAATATTTTTAATAATATTATTAATAGTATCTTGTAGTCTGGTAAAACTCGACCTTGTGTGTAACACAAGCTATAAAAGGGACTCAGTATTTTTTGTAATACAATCCAAACATAGTGATGAATTTAATTCAATCTAATCTAATTTTTGTGTGTAGTGAAATCTTGAATTGGTGTTGCATGTAATGTGAGCCATACTTAGTGATTTTGTATAACAAAATCTATATTTAGTGTTTTGTAAAATAAAAAATATCTAAAGATGACATTAATTAAAAAATTATCAGGGTGTTACAAAATAAATCAATATATCAATCTGTGAGAGGTGGTAATGTAAAATTAATATCATTAGTTCATAATGTGGTAGTCTGTCATACACATGAATAATAATTTCATATCCCATTTTATAGAAGTAGAGATGGTTGTAGGTAAATAAATTAACATAAAAACATCTCAATGTATGTAATTTATTTATGTTATTATATTATCATTGTTTAAAAATAATTTAATGATGTGTAATAATAAATAAAATAAAAATTCCCATTGAAGAACGTTACCACTTCTTCGGGTAACCAATATATATTTAAACCAAAATACTTCCTAGGTTGGATTTATGACTAAAATAAGTCTTATAGGATGGGACAAGGGAACTAAGGAAGTAAATTGGGAAGGGATTTTTTAAAACAAAAGTTTTGGAAGTGTGAATAGGAGATGATATGGGGTGTCCTTCTATAAGTGGGGTGAGTGGATCACTTGTAATTTTTGAAAAGAAAAAGGTGTACCCATGTTTTTTACCTGTTAAATGGCTATGAAATGTGAAATTGCAGAAACTAGAAGATAATAGGTATAAATATGGCCATACAATGGGTTTTTTAAAAGTTTTGGTCTATTTTAACCCTTATATTTTTAGTTTAACCACCCCCTATTAAACCCATTTTTACCTTAATCACAGTAAATAATGTTTTGTTGTTTTTACTATTCATTATGGAAAAAAATTAAGTAGAAATTATTAGATAATATAAATTATGAATATTAAAAATATTGAATCCATTTTTAAAAAATTTAATCATAGAAGTTTCAAATTTTAATTTAAAATTAATTCCATAAAGGCGATGAGAAAGTGGGTTTTCAAAGAGAAAATATCCAAAAGTTTATAAAGTTTTTATATCAAAATTCAATATGAAAATGATTCCAATGAACTAAATTGGATTAATATATATATATATATATAATAATTTAACTTTAAAAACAATTTATAATATAATTTAATTTTTTAAATAATTTAAATGAAAAATCATTTTTCAATTAAAATTCATTATTTTTCACTATTCATCAAAAAAATGAAGCTTTTTAGAGAAATCCCAAAAAATTAAACTAAGATAATTTTGATCTTATAATTTTAAAATTGAAGTTAATTTTTTAAAATAATTGTGTTAAAATTGGAAAAAATACTTTTATTATTTGTTCAAAAAATATAATAAAAACATTTTTAAAATAGTATTTTTGAAACATATAAAGACTTTTCTAAACATTAAGTAATTTTTATCAATAAGTTTTATTTATATAAAACCATTAAACTTAATATTTAAAAATTAGTTATTACTATTTATACCTCTATGTCTAATGTCTTGGTTATAGTGGTCTCATTTAAATAATAATATTAATAATATATCAAGGTTCGTTAAAACTCAGTGTTGCATGTAATGCAAGCTAAACTCTATGTTGTGTGTAACACAAGCTAAACTTGGTGTTGCATGTAATGAAATATTTTGAGGAAATTTACTTTATTAAAAAATACTAGAATATAAGAACATTAATTATACTATAAATAATGAAGTAATCTTATAATATTAGAAAAAATAAATTTTTAATAGAAATATAAAAGGAAATGATGTTAGCGAAAAGATTAAACATATGTTGAGAACTTATGGTTTCTCTTTGAGGATTCCATGGAAAGGAAGAAATTATGATAATCAACTGTGAAAAAAATATTATAATAGTGAAATAATATTTTAGCAGAAGTAATGAGGGAATATTTTCATGAGTAAACCAAATTTTTAGAGTGGTATTAAAGGGGTGGTGAGAGGCCCCTTTTATAAGTGAAGAGAATGAAATTTTTGTAAATATTTAAACTTAATATAAAGGGATCACATGTTAAACATGTAATTTGGATCCAAAGTTTAAAAATAATGTATTTTTGGGTGAGAAAAGGTCAATAATATGTCAACTACTCATTTAAAAACTCGTTCCAATCCATTTACCCTATGAATTCTTACTTTTTTCATTTAAACCTTTATTATGGTAACCGGTTTTTACAAAGGGTAACTTAATATTTATGCCTAAAAATAAATTGGACCATATTATAAATTTTAAATATATTATTTATGGTTCAATTTATAAAAGTTTTAAAAATTAATTTTAATATAATAAATGTACAACGTATTAAAACAATTTTTGAGAAAAAATATTACATGAGTTCTAAAATATTAATCAAAGGTTTGTAAACTATAATAAATATTTTAAAATGAATAATATGAATTATAAAATACATATATTACAAATAAAAATATTTCATAAATTTCTTAGTTATATTTATTTACTAATAATGACATAAAATTCATAGTATTAGTAAAAACAGTATATTTCTCTATTCACATAAAAATAATGCATTTTAAAAAAATCAAAAATTTATCTTAAGTTAATATTGACATGATAAATCTGAAAATAAATTTAACTTTTAAAATTCACTTCCTAAAATTTATAATTTTTATTTTTATTTAAAATTAGAAAATATAGAGAAAATTTATTTTTATAAGAAAATTACTTTTGGTATATTAACTATTCTTTTTCCTATAAATTACAAATTAACCTAGTGTTAACTTATTATTCATACAATTAATATATATAATCATTATTATTCAATAATAATAATCTTAGTTCCTTAAAATAAAGCACCAATTTATGAAAAATGTGTTTTTTAATCATATGTGTTAGGTTTTAAAGTAAGGATACATTGGATTAAAACTCCATACATAAGGGATATATAAGAATCATCAGTTCTTACATCAGATTTATTCTAGGTGACTCGTTTCTTTGTAAGATGAATAAATTTTTTTCATGGAGTTTAGAAGAATTCATTTCAAATTAGAGAAATGAATCATGTTTTTATGTGCTATGGAAGATTAAATTAGGGAAGCTATGACAGATTAAGTGGATTTTTGGGGCTAAATTAGGTAAACCTGGTGGATCTGTGTGAGATTAACCTGAAGGAATCACAATTTTTTTCATTATAGAAGATATATCTATGCCAAAATGAATGTTATAGCTAGATAAAACCTTTAATTTCCATGTATTATTATTCCATGATTGATGTATATTGTTTCATGACCTTCCCCGCTATAGGTGGTGGGGTGGTAATGGTTTGGGGGTGAAGGGCAGGTCATAGGGTCATAACCCTCGGCTGGCAATCTAATGTAATTTTCTTCCTTAAGTTGTGTACCACTTTTTCAATTATAAACAATTTTTATATTGTGTCATGACCTAATGAATGTTGAGTAATTTATAAAACCTTGATAATAAATCCACAACTATTTTCCATTTCATGCCATAACACATATGTTATAGGAAAATAGATATAGGATCACAGTAGACTTGTTCAGGGTGTCACACTATGAAATTTAGAATATTAGGATTTAAAGGGATAAAATATAATTATTACACCCCAATTATGTATATTATGTAATGATAGATCCTAATGGGGGAATTATATAGGATTTATATGTATATTTTTTATATGTTCAAGTCATAATGCATATCATTGTGTTATGATGGGTAAAGAGTCTATAAATAGGATATATTAGTTGTATGTTTGATATATTTTTACTTTGTGTGGTTTTAGATTCTAGATTTTTTGTTTTTGATTCTCTGAGTGTTCTTAATTCAAGTAAGTACTTTATAGTTCTATTATTTCTTCCCTCACTCACTTCTTAAGATGATTATGTCATGCGTTAGTGATTTTCTCTTCATGATGAGTGGCTAGTCACTTAAAGGGTTGATTATTAATTTATTTTATATATTACATCCATTAATAGTCATTTTTACTATGAATTACATTGAGACTTAATTTTATATCATTCTTTAATACATCTAAAAATAAAATATTTATTGAGGGAGGAACTATAAGGTAATTTAACAGATTAAACTATCACTAGTAGCTTGGATTTATCTTCTATATATAACATGAGGCTTAATTCACTTATGTTAGTTTATTTCTCTAACTAAGAGATCTATATAATATTAGGTATGTTCAATGGAATTGAACTTAGGAATTTGGTAATTTTAGAATGATCATGTAACCAATTTATTTTACCCATTCATGAATAGAAGAGATAAGAATCCTTTATTAATAATTCTTAGAAATTGACCCCTTATATTCCTCATTAATGTTTTAAGGATTATTTTTTAATTGTAGTTATTTAATTTTATTCAACTTATATTTAATTCATAAATATTATGGTTAACAATTGAAGAAATCCAAGATCTTGGGGGTCATTGTTACTCTTTGTGGGTTTGACCCTAGACTAACAACTTATTATGCTTTAGTAGTTAATAGTTGGAAAGAGTCTATTTATAATTTCTAAAATTGATGTATTTTTTGAGGTAATTCTGCCAAAGATCATGTCAAATTTTTTAGCACCATTTTTTGGAACAATGATGCACTTAAGAGAAAAGAAAAAAATCCATTGGTTAATCCAATTTTTCCTTAAATTTTTTTTATTTTTTATTTTTAATTTTTATTCTTTTTATGTATCAAGGGTTGTTTTGTTTTTTTCATCAAGGAGTCTTGATTCAAGATAAACATTGGATTATAACCCATATATCTATAATTTTATCTTATCATGCTAACAATCCAATATGGAAGAGCATGAACATTATATTAATTTTAATAGATAATTAGAAATTGAAAATACACATAACATAGCACAAAAAATTCCCCAAGCTATATTCATCATGAATTACATTTTATCATCCATTTATGGGATTACCATGAGTATAGTTTTACATTCCATTAAGGTGAAATACTTTTAAATCAAACATAGATTTATTTAGATGATCCAGTACATAGGACATTTTAGTAGCTTATAAGGAGAAAATCCTAAAATGCACCAATCCAAATTTCTAGAGATCTGTGATACATTTAACTACAATAGATTATCTTTAGATAATATATATATGGGAGTTTACCATTCAAATTTTAAGATCAAGTAAATTAAAGGTTGAAAATATAACTATCTGGATCATTTATCACATATTATGAGTTTTCAAAGTGGTTATTAGGTGAAACTTTTTTGATAGGCCAATCATGGAAGTTATGAAGTGAAATTCGTAATTTTTCCCAGGTCAATGGAAAATATTTATTCAAAGCGTGGGATAGATCCAAGGAGATACAGAGGAAGTTTCAAAATCATATAATCAATGTTTAGGATAAAATTTAAATTTTATACTATATCTTATAGCCAATATCCTGTGTTGTTCTTGATTTTTTAGGTGATGGATGCCTCATGATGAAAACTATAAAAGTTTCTTGAGATATTCTAGATTAGATCACTCATAATGTTAGTTTATGGTAGAGTGAAATAGGTCTATCAAAGTGAGAAATTCAAAAAAATTATAAGAATACATGATTGGATACTCGTGTATAGACATTGATGAAGAATTTGGTAATTTTATAATTTCCTATAGTAATTACTCAATGGAAACAATAAAAAAACCTCACACCAGAACCATAATCTTTTGAAATGTGTGTAGGACCTCATACCTACCAAGAATTTCAATTTGTCTTGGAAGCAAATGAACCTATCGGTTTCAATTGTGTGAGTTATAAATAATCCACTAAACAATACCAAAATTCTTATAATTAGGAGACGTTAGTTTATCAAGTTGGTCAAAACTTTAACTGCAATCAAGGCCAAGATTCCTTTTTTACCACAGCTAAAAAACCAAAGTCTATTTGAATCCTTTCATCCCCATTAACCTTAATATAGACAGCTTCTATATCCATTTCAGAAACAAATACCCTGCCAACCCACAACATGGTATCTCAAGGATATTATTAAATTTTATATTTAAAATTTGGATCAATAGATTAAAATACAAGAAAATTCTTTGATGAATTGAAAATATTCTCTCTGAAATCTCAAGCATCAAGTGGGGAAAATCACTGAAATTTTATAGGATAAATCACTTTTACACTACTAGGTAACATTAAGAAAAATATACGGGGATATTTGAATGTTGTGACACTCAACTATGGGTGGGAGATGAAAGATAAAATACCAAAATAGTAATAAAATAAGGAAGATATAAAATCAAAGCAAGAAGAAGAAAAATGTCAGAAAAAATAATGTAGAAAAGAAGTTGGAAAAATCTGAAAAATATATATAATTAAGGAATAATGAGAATAATTTATGTTTGAAACTATATATCCTACCACCACCATTCCTATATAGGATGATATAGGGGATATTTGAAATCCAATATAAGTAATTTCTAAAAATATTCAAATAGCTTCATATTATCATCCCTTTCACAAATGGTATTTCACAAATTCTGGTATTCCATAATTTTCAAAATGATATTATATCCAAAAAATATTTGAGAATATAAGAGTTATTTTTATTAATTAAAATTTTTTAGAAGTATTTTAAAGAAAGATCCACTAAAAAATGAGAGATCTAGGTTGTTTTCTGTACCATACACAATTGGTGTGTACACATTTGGGAGGGAACATTTAAATTTGGGAGAAAGTGTAAATTTAATGCCTGTAAGATTGTTTCTAGAGTTATGATTGGATGATCATAAACCAAAAATAGTATACCTTTAACTTACAGATCATTTAGTGAAGTATCCCTAAGGAATTATGGAAGTTTTTTTCATTAAGGTGGTAAAATTCATATTTCTGAATCAATTTTTGATCCTCATGGTGTTATAGGTGAGATATTTTCATAAAATTCTTGGGAGACCCTTCCTAGATATCAGTAAAGAAATTTTAGATGATAATAAGAAATTATTATTTTCTAATTTGGTAGTAAAAAAATCACCTTTGATCTCATGAAATATATTAAGCGTGTAACCAAATCATCAAACTTCCATATTATATCCACTATTTAAAAACACCCTTATATCATGATTTTATATCAATAATAATATAATAATATGATGTAACTCATTGATGACATGGTAGACAAAAAGAAGAAAGGAAATAGATCTAAATATGAACAAGGATTTGAAGATTTGTATTTGAAAGAGAATTTATCAAGGGATTATTAAATGTAATTGGACCCTTTAATCGTCAAGACACCAATTCTAGAACTAAATTTGTATCCTAGTGCATTTAAGTACTAATTTTTTGGTGGAAAAGATGCCTTAACCATAATAATTAACTTATAAATGATGAAGGAACTATTGGAGAAATTTCTAAAAGTGTTAAAGAATATAAAACAAGCAATAGATTGGGTAATTTTCTGTTAGCATAGTATAATAAATTCTTTATTTTAATAATCATGAATCATGTTTATGTTTAATATCATCCATTATATGTTTTCTAAATACTAAAGCATTCTCACTATATTTTTTTTTAATTATGGAAATGATTGTATCTTATAAGTGATCATTCATAGTGAGTACATAACAAAGGAAATAAATGACCATAAGAAGAACCAAACAACAACACACAGTCTCAAGCATCCATTATAATAAAAAATGCATTAGAAATGATTTTCCACAATATTAACCTATAAACTGTAGAGTTAATGGTTCATCTAAACATACTATAAATCAACTGTGTGACTCAGAGACCTTTCATAATAGATTGATCATATCAACCTGTCAGAATGTGAGAAAATTATGGAATCAAATGTAAAGAGTAAATATTCGGTGAAAGAAACAAATGATCAACAAAAAGTTTATTTGATCGATTTTAAGAAAAAAAAATTAACTGTATGACCAATCAAAATATCCAACTAAGAATTTTTCTAAGTGTTGAAGAAACCATAGAATATTGACATGGAATATCTAATGTGGTTGCCACTATGGACACTAACATGGAAAATTTTAAGTCTACCATTTGTAAAGTGTAAGTATTATATTATTATATTTTTATTATTAATATATTTACTTTTTTGCGTTGAATTAAATTTCATCATAATATTTTAATGAACCATATTTTTCTAAAAAAATATGAGGATCTTCATGATGATTTCTCAATGGTTATTTTTCAGAGAATATATTTTTAAAGGAAACCAAAGAGAATAAAACTATATGCGTGAAGGTGAATAGAGAAATAAATAGAGATACACACACAAAATAAAAGTATATGTGTGAATATGAAGAGAGGGAAAAAATTATATGTGTGAATTTTAATACAATTACTCTATCTCTCTCTTTCTTACTTATCTATGATCTCACATAAAACTATATAAAAGGCTGCTTCACCTGGGTTACCTATGAGCAGTATTTTATTTTATTTCCCCCATATAGAACTGTGGAATAGGCTTTGTGCCTGTAAATCCTTGTGTGTTATTATCTATAAAACCAGATCCAAGTTGTGGATTAGTTTATTTAATAATAAACTTCTTAGTATTAGGTTGTTTTCAATTAAATGGGATTAAGTATTGACTTGAGACCGAACCCCTTGTTAAATTCTTATGTGTTATATTTGATATAACATGTTATTTATCTTTATGTAGTTTGTTTTCTTTATATTCAAATTGAATTAGTTTTTATATATTGTTTATTAAATAAAATTTTACTCTAATAGATAACTTAAAAAAGTGTTTTATATCATATGTTTGATATAATTATATTAGTTTCAAAAGTTAAAACTATTTTCCAAAGTATTTTAATTGATTTATGATCGAGTTTTATAAAACATTTTCCAAAGATCAAATTATATATTTCCACTATTTTTATTAACTAGGATATTTTATCAAACTGGTGGATTTATTTTTAAAATTATTTTTTTTAAAAACTTTATTGAAAATGAAATCCCCCCACTCTTGATTTATCCACTCCAATCAATATTTGGTATCATGGGGTTTCAAAATATCATTTTAATATGATCTAATTCTATTTAAATATCTCAAATTTATATTTTATTTAAATTTAATTATTTATAGATGACCATATACAAGAAGGAACTTCTACTATTTGGCCTCCATATTTTAATGGCACAAATTATGATAAATTAAAAATGAAAACGAAAATTCACTTAGAAATTATAGGATTTGATATATTGAATGTAATTAATGATAAATATGAAAAACCATAAGTTTATTGAGCTACTTGAAATGATTCCACTAAATCAGCATATGACTGTAATTGTAAATCTATAAATTCTTTGTACCATGCATTATGAGAAGATGAGTTTAACCAAATATATTCTTATGCCACTACTTTTGAGATTTGGGATACTCTTTCTATAAATCATTAAGGAAATAATAATTTTAGATAAATTTGATTGAATACCTATACAATTAAATATAATACTTTTAAGATAAAATTTGAGGAATCTATTTATGATATTTATCTTAGTTTTCATGATATTTTTAACATGATGAATGCACTAGGAAAACAAATTAGTGAAAATGATAAATTCATGTGACTTCTTAAATTCTTATTAGACAAATAGAGAGGAACTTCTATTTTTATAAGGGAGTCATGTGATATAAGTAAGCTACTAGTTAAGGAGATAATTTGAAATATTAAGATGTATGAAGAAGAACTACAAGTAAATAAAGAGGAATTAGATGATCTTAAAAGGAATTCATTATCCCTTAACACTCCTAAATATAAAAAAAGAAGGTTAAATATGAAAGTTCAAGTGATGAGGAATCACAATTAGATAGTGATGAAGAACTGGATCCCCTGGATAGACATTTCAAGAAATTATATAGGGATAAGAATTTTTTTTAAGAAATCCAATTATAGAGGTAAATATGATAATATAGGGAATTCGAGAAAATATTGGAGAAAGGATGATTAAGACAATGAAGTGATCTTTTATGAATATAAAAGGAAAGGAAACATAAAAGCAGTCTATCCGAAGTTGAAATATAAGAATAAATTTAAGGAAAAGATCAGGAATCATAAAAACATTATGAAGGCCACTTAGAGTGACACTGAGGATAATTTTATAACTTCAAACTCAATAATATATTATATAAATTAAAAGTCTAATATTTGTTTCCTGAAAAAAAATCTAAGGTATTAAAAGTTTTTATTGAATCTTCTGTACATGTTTCTATTCCTTATAAAACTAAAAAAATGATGACAATATGTAAAATGATGAATTATTTGAATATTTCAACATGATGGAAGACATATTTAATGAATTAAAAAGATAAATATAAAAGTTTTAAGAAGAAACATGTTATGTGTGTTTATCTTAAAATTTATCTTACAATAAAAAAGGATAATAATGGTCAATTTATTAAAGAAAATATTGAATTGAAATGATCTAATAAGAAACTAAAGAAATATTTGGGGAGATTTATAAATGGTTAAAAAAATTAACCTATATTCTTGGTAAATAGAAAACTCATATGTATACAACTGGGATTAGATACCAACCTAGAAAAAGAAAAATATATAAGAATAATTTTTTTCCAAGTTCTATTTCTGCTAACTTTTCTTATTCTACTAGACCTAATAAAGTATTTATTTCTAAAATTATAATATCAACTTTTTGGAAACCAATAAAAAAATTTATTCCAAAATATATTATTAAAAACATCCTAGAACTCAAAAAAAATATGAGTACTAAAATCATTTTTGGTTTAAATATCTTTTATAGTCAATCTACATGAAGAGTTCCAATAAGAAACTATGGTATCTAGATAGTAGATGTTCTAGATATATGATTAGGTTCTACTAAAGATTCAAGAACCAAATCAAATTGATTGTTTGACATGTTTCTTTTGGTGACAATGTGAAAGGGAATATAATAGGTCTTGGATACATCCATAACTCATGTAAAATTTTTAATTTCTAGAATTTTATTTATAGATAGATTAAAGTATATTCTACTTAGTATTTCACAATTGTGTGATGATGGTTTTCATGTTAAGAATGAAAATAATTGTTTCAAAATATTTTATTATAAACATGATTTAGTTTTTATTTCTATGAGAAATGATAATGTTTATGTTTTAGATTTAAATTCCTTGTTTTCTCAGAACATCTCATGTTTAAGAGAATTTCACAAAAAAACTTGGGTTTGGCATAGAAGACTAGGAAATTTCAATATACACTCTTATGAATATAATTATGAAATGGTTAATCAAGGATCTACCCAAGCTTGAATTACCAAAAGATAAATTTTGTGATTTCTATCAAATGTGAAAATAGCGTAGAATCTATTTCAAATTAAAGAAATAAGTGTCAAATTCTCAACCTTCAGTGTTGGTTCACATTGATTTGTTTGGAACTTAAAGAGTTTCTATTTTAGTAGAAAAACATTAAGCCTATGTTATAATGGATTATTATTCAAGATATAAAAGGGTTTTTTTCTTGCTCATAAGTGTGAATCTATTTCTTGTTTTTCTAAAAAATCTAGATCTTTAGAAAATCTTAGTGGACATAGAATTAAGATCTTAAGAAGTGATCATGGCTATGAGTTTGAAAATAAAGAGTTTGAATATTTATGATCACAACATGGATATGGTAATAAATTTTTTTATCCTAGGACCCCATAGTATAATGGTGTAGTAAAGGGAAGAAATATGACCCTTTAATAAATTTATGGGACCATACTCAATGAGTATGATTTAACTAAATTTTTTTTGGCAGAGGATGTAAATAAAACATAGTATATAATGAATAGAGTTTTAATTAATTCACTTTTAAAGAAGACCCAGTATTAATTATGAAATGGTAGTATACCAAAGGTTACTCACTTTATATTTTTTTGGTTGTAAATTATTTATACTCAATATAGAATAGAATTTATACAAATTTTCTTCCAAGAGAGATGAAAGAATTTTTCATGGATATTATATATATATTAAATCATATTGGGTGTTTAAAAAAATGACCAATATTGTGGAAGAATATGTACATGTAATATTTGATGAAATATATCCATGTGAACCTAATACCTCTTTATAAAATCTATAAGAAGGTCTTTTTAATCTTCACATTAATTCTATTAGGCCTCCTCTAAATAATTATCCCAGTTCTGATAAATATCCTGAACCTAAACTTGTAGCTGAAAATGAGGTGTCAAACACTTCTATAATTATAGTTGTTATAACTCATAGATATCACCCATTAAATGTCGTACTATGTGACTTAGATAAAATAACTTGAACTAGAGTTTCTCTAATAAATCAGGTTGAACATCTAGATTTCTTAGCAAAGCATGAACCTAAGAACATCGATATTGAAATTAATGATCAATTCTAGGTAATTGATATGCAAGAAGAGTTAAATCGGTATGAAAGAAATAAATTTTTGGAATTGGTTTAAAGATCCAAATACTACCTAACTATTTTCACTAAATAGGTGTTTAGAAATAAGTTTTATGATTCAGGTAAAATAATTAAAAACAAAGGTATATATGTTTCTCAAGGATATAGTTGATAAGAATATATTGACAATGAGGAAACCTTTTCTCTGATAACTTAACATAAAACTATTGGAATGTTTCTTTCCTATATAGGACATTTATATTTCAAACTATATCAAATGGATATTAAGAGATCATTATTAAATGGTTATATAATTAATGATTTTTTTTCTTGAAAAACCCCCTGGATTTCAAAACCCTCACTTTCCAAATAATGTTTTTAAATTAACAAAAGATTTATATGGTGTTAAAAAAGATCTTAGAGCTCGGTAAGATAGGATCAACTCTTTTTTAATTTCTGAAGGTTTCACTAAAGGAATATCTAATCCTAATTTATTTATTAATAGAATTTAAAAAGATGATTTAGTTGTGAAAATATATGTTGATAATTTAATTTTTGGATCTTACAGAAATTATTTGTGTACTGATTTTTTAAAAATGATGCAAATTGAATTTTAAATGAGTTTAATGGGAAAACTTAAGTTCTTTATTGGATTTAAAATTTCTCAAAATAGATATGGAATTATTTTAAATCAAATAAAGTACATTAAAATATTTTAAAATGTTTTTTATGGATAACACTAAAGGTAGTGATACTCCCATGAGTACAATCTAAAAATTGAATCTTGATGAAAATAGGAAACTAGTTAATCAAACCACTTATAGAGGTATGATTTGAATCTTATTATACGTAACTTATATTCAACCAAATATTATGTTTAGCATGTTCATGTAACATTCTATTACCACTTTTAGGTATTTTTATTCTCTTTTGTTGTTTCCCTCTTTATTTGGGTGCGTATTGGGACTTATAAGGAAGGATAATATTTTCTAGGTAAACTGACATAAAGTATAGGGATGTATGTTTGTTTTAATTAATAAATTCTAGGTATAAATGTGTTAAATGGTTTTTTGGGTTCTCACCATGTTTAGAGAACACTAGATTTTATTGGGGGTTTTAGTTGAAACTGTACATTTAATTTTCTTTAAAATAATTACACGTCATTTAGAGTGTTTACACATAGTGTATTAATCATTGGGAATATATCATGGGTTAAATTCAGAGTGTGAAAATCTTACACATCGTGAAAGATGTTTAAATGTTGTGTAATGTGTTTACAAACCATGTAATGGGTGTTGGGTAGATGTCATAAACCAGTACAAGGCATGAATATTTCATGCTCTGAATATATATTACATAGATTTTAATGGTAAAAATGAGTTCTTAATAAAAGTTGATTGGTTTTTTGGCATACTTCTATTTTATGGATTAAATAACATAGAAAGGGCTTTCACACCATGTAAATCTCATGATTTTGGATTTTATGGGACTTCACGTCTAATCCATTTTTTATTCAGTCTCATCCCTTTTCTATCTTCACCTAGTATCTCTCCTATGTGGTTTTAGAGACCTATGATCCTTATGAATCATTTTTTCAAGGGATTTATCATTTTTTGGTCATGGGGCATTTCTTAGGGTGAGTAATCCTTCTATTTACTCATTTCCATTGATCACAAAAGCCCTGTTGCACTATGTTTATAGATATGGTGATCTGTTATATTGATTCCTCTTGTTTAATTCTAGATCCATCATGATATATTCCTCTAGATGATAATCTTTACGTTGGTTGTGGTGTGACATGCGAGTTTCTTGAGATATGGGTTGTTTATTTTTATTCACCAATAATTGTTCTTGTAGAATTGAATCTGATAATGATAGTATTGATTATAGGGTGTCCTTTATTGTCCTTTTGTTCTTCCTTGTAAGAGGATCATGTTGTGGGCATGTGTGACCCAAGTTTGAGGTAGGTGGTTTCATCTCTAGCCTATGTTGGATGAACTACAATGCACTTTTTTTATAAAAATATTTATAAATTAAATGTCATGATTGATTGGTTTATTTTTGTGTGTGGATTTGATAAAATATTGTTTTCCCCTTATTTTGGTAAAATAAAAGGGTATTTTCAAAGCATTGATAGTTTGTAAAATTTAGAAAATTAGAAGACTTGGGTACTTAGGTTGAAGGTTTAGCTTAGGGCTACCATCCAAGTATTATTGGGAGTTCACTCATGGGGTGTTCCTATGTTTCCTAGGCATGTTGTTCTAGGTAATTGATATTGAAATTATTAGGTAATTCACTCATGGGGTGTTTCTATACTCTTTATGCCCATGTTCTGGGGACCTGATTCTGAACTAGTCATTAATTTTGGTTTAAGTTGTCTTCTATCCAGACCTATAGTGATCCTTGGTGTGATATTACCTATTATTTGGGCTTGTTATATTTTAGATTGTATTAGCATGGTTTGATATGATATGTGATACAGGATTTCTTTGGAGATGATATGAATGCTAGATTTATATGAAATTATTTGAAAATGTTTTACCTGGATTATTTTTGGAAGTGAGAAGAAAAGGAAAATTAAATGTTTTTTCATGATTTTGATATAAAAAATATTAAACTATTTGTCATTCCTTGTTTTCTTTAAAGTTGAGCATGTTTAGATTATTGTACAATGAATTGTTATGGAACACCTGGGTGGGATCTTACTGACCGTGTTTAGCTCACACCCAGTGTACCCCTTTAGTTGAGTGTAAAACTTTTTATGCATTTTGATTTAGGGAAAGGAGAGGAATTGTGGTGAGGTGGTGAGGTTTTCTGTCATCTATGTGTTGTTATCTGGTTGTGATATGGTGGGAGTTTCCCATGATATCACATGGATTAGTTGGTTTTTTGTTGAGCTGTCCTTTGATATTAGACTTATATTTTTGGTTGCTCTAAATGATTTTGATTTATATCATTTTCTCTTTTTTACTTCAATTGTAGAATATTTTTATCTCTTATATTTTTTCTCTCCATTTTATTAATCTATGTATGTATATATATATATGTGTGTGTTATATTGTTGCTTCAGGTTGGGAGAAATCATTTCCTCTAATTATTTTTTGATGCCTGGGTTATAGTCTCCAACCCATGGGGATTGGGAACTCCCTTTGTGTATGTGGAAATTTAATTCGGGTACCAGTTAAAGAGGGTATCTGGGTTGGGATCTATACAGGTTGGTATTATAGTTGGTCTGTACTCAAATTTCCTTATCTTGGGACATATGGTATACTAGAGATAAGATTTTTATGACTTTATATGTAGTTTTTGGTAAGTACCTAGCTAGAACTTAATGTGACAAGACTCAAGTTACCATGGGATATTGGGATGTGTGTCTCCGGTTTTGAGTTCTCAAACTTTATCTTAGTTTTTCCGTATAGTTTTCTAGTTTGAACTAAGATTAATTTTTTCTATGATTATTTATTCTATTTTGGTGTGCAATGGTATGAATCTGAGATGTCTTCCATGGGTTCCTTTGGAGGGTGTATAAGATGATCCTTATGGTAATCTGCTTATAGATCATAATCTTATTGAGGTTATCATGAGGTAAGTTCATTCTCTATACCATAATGTATCAAAATTCCACAATGTAGTTGTTGAGGTATAGAAAATAGTTGAATGATAAAGGTATTGATCACAGGAGTTATTTTGCGAGAAGCCACCATCCTTTAAGGGTACAAATGAACCTCAAGAAATATAGGACTGGTTGGACATAATCGATAGGATATTAGACTTCCTAGAGACACATAAGGGTATCAAGGTTGAAATGTGAGGATTTCCTACTTGAGGGTCCCAACAAGTGATGATGGGATTCCATGGTACAAGAAGATAAGTATGTAGGATTTAATGTAAGGGTTCCAAGTCCCTCTTCTTTCAAAAGTTTTATCCAGAGTTTCTGTTGATGACTAAGCCCCTAGAGTTCTTATCCTTGCAGTAAGGAGAGTGTTTGGAGTTATCTTACACCAATCAATTTTCTAGGATGGTTCGTTTTTTCCTATAGCTAGTAAATAATGAATAGTTGAAGGCTTAGAAGTGCCTTTAGGGTTTTTGATAGGATATCAGATCATAGGTATTTATGTCTTAACTTTTTACCTATGAGAATATGGTAGATAGGTCAATGATGGAAGACATGAACATGGAAGACAAGGTTAGTTAACCTACCCCTTCTCTTCCACTTAGTGGTAGCTTCAGTAGTGTGTAAGGGAAAAACAGGAAGTGGAAAGATCATCGTAGGAGTGTTGGATGTGGATCTCAGTGGATGAACTCCTCTACACCTTTATTTACATCTATAATTGTGCCTCTAAATTACTATCAGTGTGGAAAGGTTTGATACACCTGATATTCTAGTCCTTCCCCTGTAAAGATGTGAAATAGTTGGGGATGTTATGTTCATCTGCAGAATTTCTATTAAGAAATGTCTACACCTCATTATGGTTAAGGATCATTGGCTCCAAATGATAATGGGACATAGTCAGATGCTTCAAAGACTACAAGGATATAGGAATAGGCCCCAATAATGAAGAACTTTCACACAATAGATGAGTTTTCAGAGGAAGTAGATGTGGGTCCAACAACAGTGAGAGGTGACATCTATATTCTATCTTCATTAGAGATTACTTTATTTGATACTAGTCCTTCTTGATCATTTATATCTAGAATTTTTTTTGATATTATTAAATTCTAATAGAACTCATAATCTTTTTTATGGAGTTAAAGACACCTTGTGAGAAGATGAAAGAGTAGGGAATTCAGTCTTCTTATTCATTATTGATAGCTAATGTAGAGTTAGTCTAGGATTTCCTCATTCTTGATCTGGATATGTTTGACATCATGATCAAGATGCATGTTGAGATTTATTATTATCATTGGTGTGTCTCATTTCATATAGTCAATGAGAGACCATGGGTCATTTAGGGAGAGTGGTATCTGAGTTTTGGTTATTAAAGACCCTCCACCCAGAGCTCTAGAGTTTTTTTTCTACTATAGTAGTTTATTTTGATGACATTTACTCTATAGTTGACCTTTCCACTATTTTTAATGACTTTCCTGATGTTTTCCTAGACAATTTATCTATTCTACCTCCAAAAAGGGATGTAGAGTTTATGATTTACCTGGTTCCAGGTACACATCTTATTTTGATACCTTCTTATCACATGGAACCATAAGAGCTGAAATATCTCAAGATTCAGTTGGATGATTTGATAACAAAATGTTTTGTTCACCCTAGTGATTCTCATTGGGTAACCCCAGTAATATTTTCCAAGAAGGAATATGGTTCACTCTGATTCTGTGTGTAATATCAAAATTTGAATCAGGTGATGGTTAATAATTGGTATCCTTTGCATCATGTGGATGATATGTTTGATATGTTAAAGGGGGAAAAGTGGTTTCTGAAGATTTATCTTTGGTTGGGTTATCATCAGTTAAGAGTTTGGGATTATGATATACTGAAGAAAGATTTTTGGAGAATTTATATCCATTATAAATATCTTATTATTTTGTTTGGTCTAAATAATGATCCTTTAGTTTTTATGGAATTTATGAATCAGATATTTCATGAGTATCTTAACACTTTTATGGTAGTGTTTGTGGATAACATATTAGTTTATTCGAGATCTAATCATGATCATGAGTACCAATTGGGTTTGGTTATAAAAATCCAAAAGAGTCATCATTTGTATGGAAAGCTTTAAAAATATAATTTCTAGATCTAGGAAGTGAGTTCATTGGGGAATTTGATTTCTGAGCACAGTTTATCAGTTCATCTTGAGAATTTAAAGGTTTTATTATCTTGGGAAGATCAACAAAATTTCTTTGAGATTCAAAGATTCCTTGATCTTGCTGAATACTATCAACTATTTTTCAAGGATTTCTCAAAGTTGGCATCACATTTGAATGCTCTTTCCAAGAAATGGGTGAAATTTACTTAGAATGTGAAGTGTCAGTCTTCTTTTAACAGGATGAAATGACTTCTGACATCAACTCCTATTCTAATATTACTTGATCCCTATAAGGGGTATATGTTTTCTATGATGCTTTTGGTGCTAGTTTGCATTGTGTGATTATGTGAGATGATCATGTGGTGGCTTATGAATCTCATCATCTTTGACCACATGAGAATAATTACTTTACTCATGATTTAGATATTTCTAGAGTTATGCATGTTCTTAAATGTTGGAAACACTATATTTTTTTAGAGAGGTTCACATTCTTTTCTGACCATTAGAGTCTGAGCTTCTTATTTACTTCAAATGAATGAATATTGGATAGATGTGGGGGGAATACCTTCAAACATTTTAATTTTAAATATCATACACATATAGGAAGGGGAATTTTGTTGCAGATGCTATTAGTATGAAAGTACCATTGCAGGATGTTCTAAAATCAAAGGAGTGAAACCTTATGGTACTCTTTGAGAAATTTCACCCGGATACTTAAGAAGATGTTTCAGATATGGTTATAACTAGTTTTCAGCTATCATCATCCCTTTTTAATTATTTTCTTTAGAGTCATCAATAGGATGATGTGTTTAAAAGAATTCAATAAACCCTTTATGGTGGGGATAACATTTATAGTTGGTCTCTCTCTTCGGATGGTATTATCCTTTTGGGGGATTGATTTTTACTCCCAACACCTTTAAGGAGATTAGTTTTATTTTATTTTCATACTTATTCATGGGATATTCATTTGGGAAATATGAAAATTTATTATAACTTAAGACAGTAATTCTGGTAGATAGGTATGAAGCGTGACATTACAAATTGTGGGTTACACTATTACACCTACCAATAGATAAAGTCATAACATCTGAAGCCTTCTATTTTTATCTAGACTCTTCCCATGTCGGTTTGGAAATGGGAAGAGGTTTCCAAATAATTTTTTATTATATCACCATATAATCCATGAGGGAGGAATTCTATTTGGGTAGTTATTGATCATTTGAAAAAGTCATATCACTTTATTCTAATCAAGTATACCATTAGAGTTGAAGATATGGGTATGCTGTATGTGTAGGAGATTGTGAGGTTAAGAGGGGTTCCTTCTACCATTGTTTCATATAGATATCCTAGTTTTACTTTGAGGTTCTATAGGATCCTCCAAGAGGTAAATGGGACTTAGGTCAAGATGAGTATAACTTACCATCCACAAAAAGATGGCCAAACAGGGCATGTTATTCAAATCCTAGAGGATATGATCTATGCATGTCTGTTAGATTTTTATAGATTATGGGATAGACATAAGATATTGGTTTCATTTTCTAATAACAATATTAATCATTTGTCAATCAGAATATCTTCTTTTGAGGCCTTGTATGGTCACCCTACAGGTCGCCTCTTTTTTTGGTAGAGGTGGGTGAGCCCTATTTGGTGGGACCAAGTCTCATTAAATAGGAATCAACAAGGATTCTAGATATCCATCGATGTATGGTTACAACACAGATTTGATAGAAATTTTTTGATGATCGTTAGGGGAGTCCTTTAGATTTTTCTATAGGTGACAAGGTTTTCTTTAAATTTTCTCCATTCTTGGATCACTATCAGCTTGGAAATTAGGGAAAATTATCTCTGAGATATGTTGGACCATTTGAGGTCACTTAGAGGCTTTTAAAGGTTGATTATAAATGGGAATTTATGATTCAGTTGATTGGTATTCATGATTTTTTCCACATATCACATCTTAGGTAATACCATCTTGATCCCTCTAATGTTCTAAGTTGGTAATAGATTGAGTTGGATCTAGATTTTTCTGTTGTGAATAATCTAGTGGAGATAATTTAATCTCATATGAAATTCTTGAATGGGAATTTGATTCCGTTAGTCAGATTGTTATGGTGGAACAAATTAGATTCTCATGAGACTTGGGAGCATGGGTAGTTGATAAGGGATCAGTAGCCTCACCTATTTTCCTAATATCATTCTTCCACATAAATTATTGGGGATATAAAGTCTTATGGTGGGGATTTTGTAACATCATGTTACCTATTTCTGGTATTTCTCTTATCTTGTGTCATTTCCCTCTTTATTTGGGTGTGTGTTGGGACTCCCCAGGATAGAGAGCATTTTATAGGTAAAATGACCTAAATTTTAGGGGTGTATGTCTATTTGAATTAATTGGGTCCATGTATAGAAATGTTAAATGATTTTTTGGGTTCTCCTCGAGTTCATATAATTACCAAGTTGGTTTGGGTTTTTTAGGAGAAACTGGGATTTTCACTATTTGTAGTAGAAATACATGTCATATATTAGTCTTTAGAAAAATGTTATGAGTTCAGTTCAGAGTGGGAAAATATTACACACCACTAAAAAAATTTACACATTGTGTAATGTGTTTATACTCCATGTAATGGGTTCCAAATAGATGTTGTGAACCAGTACAAGACATGAATATTTAATGTTGTGAATATATATTACATTTCATGTAATGGTAAAAATAGTGTTTTAATAAATGGGGATGAGTTTTTCAGCATAATTAGATTTTTTTGGATTACACAATATTAAAAAGGGGTATCATGACATATAAGTCTCACAAGTTTTTATTTTAGGGAACTCCATGGATTATCACTTTTTCAATCATCTTTATCCTTTTCCCTCTTATCCTAGGAGATATCATAGGTGATTTTGGAGACCTTTGATCCTTTTGAATCATTTCATTTAGTGATTAATCAATGTTGTGGTTGTAGTTAATTTATAAAGGTGAGTAATCCTTATTTTTATTCATTTACATTGATTGTGGTAGAACCATTACATTGTGTTTATAGGCCTGATGAGTTTTCATATTGATTCTTCTTGTTTTCTACTTGATCCATGAGGAGAAATTTCTCTAGAGGCTAATCCTTGCATTGTTTGTGGTGTGGCATGTTAGTTTCTTGAGGTATGGGTTTTTTCTTATTCATTGTTGACAATTATTATAATAGAATTGGTTCTGATGATGAGAGGATTTATTCTACGTACTCTGTTTTCATCTTTGTGTTCTTCTTTGTTAGTGGATCCTATTGTGGGTGTGTGCGACCCGAGTTTAAGGTAGGTGATTTTTTATCAATCCTATGTTGGATTAACTGCATTACTATAGTTTTAATAAATTATTTTATAAATGAAATAGAATGATTGATTGGTTGATTTTTGTGTGAGGATTTTATAAAAGATGGGTTTCTCTTATTTTTGGTAAAAGAAATTGGTATTTTCAAAGCCTTGTTAAATGTGTTTCTGAAATGCTTTTCAAATCATGGTTTGATGAAATGCTTTGGAAAATAGATAACATGGGAATCCTTGTGTACTTAGGTGTAAGGTATATCTTATATCCATAATCCATGCATTATCAGGGGGTTCACTCATTAGGTGTTCATCTATTTCCTAGGCCCATTATTTTAGGTAATTGATATTCACATTTTTGGGGGATCCACTCATGGGGTGTTTCTATGATCCTTAGGCCTATATTATAAGGACTTGATTGTAAAATTATCATTTATTTTGGTATGAGTAGTCTTTTAGCCTGACCTATAGTGATCATTGGTGTAATGATACATGTTATTTGGTCTTGTGTTGTTTTAGATTGTACTATTGTGGTTTGATATGATTTGTGATACATGTTTTGTTTTGAGATGATATGAATGCTTGATTTATATGAAATTATTTGAGACTATTTTACCTGGATTATTTTAAAAAAATTAAAAATGTGGAAAATTAAATTTTTTTTTTGATGCTTTTGAAATAAAAAATGTTAAAAATTTTATCATTCCTTTTTTCTTTAAAGTTTATCACGTTTATATTATTTTATAGAGACTTATTATAGAACACCTAGGTGGGATCCTTCTAATCCTGTTTTACTCACACCTTGTGAACCCCTTTGGTGATATATATAAATTTTTATATCTTTTGATGTAGGGAAAGGAAGGGTGTTTTAGTGTGACAGTGAGGTTTTCTGTCAACCATGTCTACATAGCTGGTGGTGTGATGGTGGGAGTTTCTCACACTAACACATGAACTATTCTGTTTCTGGATTAGTTTTACATTGATTTTAGACTTGTACTTTGGGATGTTCTAAATTCTTTTGATTTGTACCATTTCCTCTATTTTCTTTCATTTTTGGAATATGTTTATCTCTTCTATTGTTTCTCACTGTTGTATATATATTTCTTGTTGTTGGTGTAGTTTGGTTGAAATCATTACCTATGATTGTTTTTTGATACCTGGATGCTAGTCTCCAGCCTTCGGGGATCAGGAACACCCTTTGGGTATATGGAAATTTAGGTCAAGTACCATTTTGGGAGAGTATCAGGGTCAGGTTCGTCACAATGTATATGTGCACATTTTCATTCAAACATAAATAATCTCATTGATTATTGTGAAAAAAAATACCTAAAAAATACAACCAACTCAGGATTGTTTTATTCTAAAGGACATGCATTCAATTTAATAATGTATTTTGAAGCTGATTTTGGAGGTTGTAAGTTAGACATAAAAAATAAATTTGGAACACATCACTTATTAAGAAAGTTTCTAGTTTCATGGTGTAGTAAGAAATATAACTTTGTTTCATTATCTACTATTTAAGATGAATACATAGCTACATGAATTTTTTTTGTAGAGATTATGTGAAAGAAACACACTCTACTAGATTATAGATATCAGTTTCAACATGTCCCTATAAATTTTGATCACAAAAGTGAGATAAATATTTATAAGAATCATGTATCACATTCCAAAACATAATATATTGATATACGACATCACTTTTTGAGATAACATTTTAATAAAGGTGATAACACTCTATAATTCATTGGTACAAAACATCATCTTGCTAAAAAAATTATAAATCCTTTGAATAGTGATAGAATAAATTATATAAAACATGAATTAGGTATAATTGATTTTAGTTGAGTTTTTATTTGTTTATTTATTTTGTTACATTTAAAATTTTTAAGTTTTTTCATTCATTGAATATTCAATTTAGTTATTAATTTTATTATATTATATAGAAGTACATTAAATATGATTGTTATTTCTTACATACTACAGTATAAATAAATTCCTAAATGATGGAAGTGTTAAACAATATTCAAATCGTTCCCTTTACAAACCCAAACCAAACCCTCATTTCCTTCAAACCATCTTTATTTGAATCGCTGGTGATCAAGTTGAAACTCTAAACCTACCCAGTCAAGATGAAAAGATCATTTGAATACGAAGATCCCGATCATCCAAGATAATAAATTCAGGCGCAACCAAATCCAAGAATCTATAAAAACTATATCTATCAAAGAATAAAGTTATAGAAAAAAGAGAAGTAGATGTTAAATGGTTTAAAACTAGTAATTTGTTGTTTTGGTGATCCATTATTCATCAAAACTATAAAATTTGGTTTTTAAATTAATATCAACCTTTTTATCCACATTTAGTTAGATAGTTTTATCTAAATTTGATTTTTGATGTCAGATAATACAAATATGTCATTATAACATTCATCAATGGTCAATAATGTGAGTTTTCTTAAAACTTCATAGATGACTAACTAATAGTTTCTCATATCTAAGGTTATAATGATCACTGAAGGTCTTGTCCAGTAGATCATCCCCATTTTGAGTTTGGGAATGACTTTTAATAACTAAAGAATGATAGAAACTTAAGAAGAACTATTTTGAATGTTCTTATTTTAGAGAGTAGACTCTTTTTAAAGTTTATTCATCACTGCATCTACCCAAGGAAGAGAGATTTTAGTTCTATCAGATATCAAGATTTTTCTTTATGTATTTGATGGTTCATGCTATTTAGAATAGTTTGCCTCATTTTTTTAATGTGACATATAGAATATATGACCAAACATTTATCTAGATTCAAAACACTTCCTTAAACTAATTTGATCTCTATCTTATTGGAATAGAAGAGACTTGTACCTATAGGATTTTAAAAGAATGTGATTTTTAATGGTGTTTATTTGAATATGACTACCTATAAGAAGATGAAAATTAGTTGGAATCGTTAGATAAAGAGGTGGGTGGAGGATGAGGTGAAGATATAGGAAATATTTAATCATGTTTCTCATCCCACTAGGTAAAAAGGTATAATTATACATGAATTAGAACCATATCAAATAATTGAATTTAACTAATCCTCTAACGATAAATAATTTGATGTTACTTTAAATCAGGATAAAGAAGCTAGGAAATATTTTGAGGAAATTCTAGAAATTATTCCTATTAATGAAGAACCTACTAAGATAAAACCAATGAGAAAAGAATTAATATCTCTTATTATTGATGTTCCTTAGTCTTATGTTATTTTAGTTGATGTATAGAAAGATTCGGGAGTTCCTATGTTAGTTGAACATATTGAAAAAGGGTGTGTAGAAACTAAGGGGGAGAAAATACCTATATCTATATTGTTTGAAACTAACTTTATAGATTCTAAAAGTGATATGTTTGTGGATCCTAAACCATTAGAGAGTCCAATTATGTTTGAGATAAGGGGACCTCCAATTTTCAACAATTATTCTTCTAGTAAATATAGTCCTTCAAATAATTCATTCTTTAATATAGGTGTGTCCACACCATCAGTTGTTATTTATCCAACTAAAAAATAATTTGATAAGTACAATAATAAGAACAATAAATATAGTAAAGATACTTTTAATGGTAGTGAGAAAAGAAATAATGATGATGGTGATGATGAAGGTGGTGGTGATTAACAAAAGATATAAGGTTCTACTCTTTCTATAACTGAAGGAAACCCTACAGTGCTGGTGAAACCATCTACTCCTACTCCATTAGGTCTAGTTAGACCCAAATCCAGTGAGGATTTGTTTCAGCTCCTAGCTACTCCTCCCACTCCAAAGGATGATCTTGAAGTTTATTTTCAAGAAGAGTTTGTCTATGACTCTTCTCCAAGGACAAAAGTTATGAATATAAAAGATTTTGAGAATAGATTTGAGGCATCATTAAAAGAAATCAAAAGTACTCCCAAGATCTTTTCTCCCAGATAAGAACCTTGGTGATATAATCTTGATTTTAGTAATCATTTATTTGATCTGATTATTGATCCTTTTACTGTTTTTTTTTCTCAAGAAAGAACTGATCCATCTCAAACTATTAGACCCTCTTATCAGTCTTCTCTGGTACTAACCTTTAAAGATATTACTGGATTTAAGAATTTCCATTTTAAGTTATTAAATCATATTTTCTCCAATATCAGTATGGAAAGTACTGTGGACTATGAAGAATAAGTTTATTACATTGTTCAAAAGGTCATTAACCATATTCATCTAATGTTTTTTATGAAATTTTATCATTTACATTAATAATTCAATTCTTTTTTAAATGAAATGTAGAGTTTTTGAAGTAAAAGAGTAGTACTCCAAGAAGATCTACCTTACATGTTTTCTACTTTGTATAATAGATATCTAGAAGTACTTACCAATCTTACTCAAACTTCATACTCTAATTTAGAACTGCATCCTTTTTTAGTCTATGTTGATTAAAACCCAATTCAAAATATGACCTTTAAAGAGCTTCAAAATGTTCTATCATTTGTAAAGGATATGAGAAATCAAGTTTATATGAAAATTTCTACTCATGGTGAGAATAAATGTGATCTAACTCAAAATGAAGCCACTAATTCTGCCAAAGATAAAGATATATTCAAGGATATTATTCTATATTATCTCAATAATATTTATACTAAGCCTAATATTAAAACTCAATTCCTTTTTTTAGACAGAGATCTCAAAATAAAACCTCTTAATACTTAATTTTAATCTATAGTAAAGAAGTTTTTTGGTCATGAATACTCTCCTAAATTAGTTCATGTCTGAAAAGAGAAAGTTTATTCAAGTTATGGAGCATGGAAATATCTATCTGATAGCACCAGGATATTGGAACCTTACATATATGTTTCCAATTATCCTATGTTGGATCCTCATACCCTACCTTTACCTCAAACTGTTTCAGTTTATACCAATGCTTCAACCTCAGTTTTCATTCCTACCTCTACCTCATTTATCCCTCTAATCATACCTTTTGGGATTACTCTAACCCTAGATTTTGATCACATAATACTATTCACCAAATATATAACCAAGATTTCCATTCTTAACTCAGATTTTATTCCTTTCTCTACTCTTTCACTAGATCTTGGTAAAGGAAATGACCCTTTTATACATGAGGATTCAGATTATCATTAATTTATTATGAGGATTTTTTACCTTTTTAAACTATTAATGAAAATAATCTTTATATTATTTCACCCTTTCTCTATTACTTTTTATAATATCAAAGGGGAAGATATATTTGGTATTTTCAACATGTTTGTAATCCTTAACGTGTATCACTACAGCGGATTATAATCTTTATTATTTCTACTATTTTATTTATTTCATGATTTTTTATCATAAAAAAAGGAGAGATTTTTTGATTAGTCTAATAAATTAATTTTTTTAATAATCAAAAAAAATGTTTATGTTTACTTTTATCCATTCTGACTTTTGTTAAAGCTAAAGCATTCTCACTGATTTTTTTTAGTTAAGTTTGGAAATGATCATAGCTTACAATTGATCATCTATGGAGAGTATATGTAAAAGTAAATTAATTAACATAATAATAACTGAATAACCACACATTGTCTCAAGTGTTTGTCATAATAAGAAATTCAAAGGAAATGATTGACGACAAGATAAACCTATCGACCATAGAGTTAATAGTTCAACTGAATATACAAGAAAGCGATCATGTGACTCAGATATTGTGTATAATAGATTGACCCTATCAACTAGTCATAATGAAACAATGTATATAATTGACTGTAAGCATCAAATATCAGATGAAATAAAAAAATGATCGACTGGAAGTTCATTTGATCGAATATAAGATCAAATTTAAAACTAATAGGATGATCGAAATATCCGACTAGGAATTTTTACAAGTGTTGAATTCATCGTGGAATGCTAATATGGCATATATAATTCAACCTCAACCATGGATTTTAACATGTAAAACTTTAATTTGATAGTTTTTAAAAGGTAATTATAATTTAATTATAACTTTATTATTATTAATCCAACCACTTTTCTATGTAAAATTAAATTCCATTAGAATAATTTAATTAATTGTATAAGGATCTATATGATGAATTATAAATAGATATTTTTTAGATAATATATTTTTAAATGAATCCAAAGATAATAAAATTATGTGTGTGAATGTGAATCAATAAAGAAATAGAGATATACACATGAACATATTAACGCTAAAAATATTCCTAAACAAAAATGAAGAAAATATTATATTTTCAAGAATCTGTGACATCTTGTTCACATCATATCTTTGATGACACAACAATAAAATATCTAAAAATCTTTTTTCATCCATTTGAAATCAGAAGATGACTAGAAGACGAGAAGAACTACCTATAGAACAACATAAAAACATAATCCAATGCATAATTTTCTTAATTCTTCCACTTACTTTGTTTTATTTATTTTTGATATTTCTATGTGCATTGTTTTTATAAATCATAAAAACTAGATCATGAGGTGAACTAGTGAGTTAAATACTCTATATCCCCCCTTATTACTTATTTTTGATCCCATATAAAATTTTAGAATAGGATGCTTCAACTAGAATACCTATGAGCAGTTGTTTTATTTCATTTCTCCCATATAGAATTGTAGAAGAGGTTTTGTACCTAGATAGCCTTATCTGTTGTTGTCTATAAACCATGATCTAGGTCTTGGATCAATTTATTTAAAAATAAAATACTTGGAAGCAGTTTATTTCCAAGTGGAGTGGATTTACTCTCATCTTGAGGTCGGAACCCTTATTAAATTCAGTTGTTCATTATTTTTTTGTAACATTTTTTACTACTATTTATCTATTTTTTATTACTAATAATCAAATTGAATTTGTTTCTATATATATTTTATTAAAAAAATTATACTCTCACCGTTAACTTAAACAATTGTTTTATATACTATGTTTTATATGAGTGTATTAGTTTCAAAAGTTAAAAGTATTTTCCAAAGTATTTTAATAGATCTATGATCAATATTTTCATAACCTTTTACAAAGATAAAATTATATATTTCTACTATTTTTATTAACTGGGAACTTTTATCAAATTTGGGGTTTTATTGTGTTTTTAACAAAAAAATTATTGGAAACTCAATTCACCCCCCCCCCCTCTTGATTTGTACACTCTAACCAACATTATCAATATTAAAGGATCCAAAACATAATTTTAACACAAAAAAGTACTTCTAGAGGAAGGAAGAAAGTCAATCCTTGAATTAAAAGGAGTCATACACCACCAATGAAGGAGGTGTTCAAAAAATATGTTTTTATACTCTTATATGTGGGAGTTAAATTTTCAATCTCATACATTAAATGGGTTAGTCCATTGAAATTAATTCTAATTAAGGGAGTCATTTCCTTGATCAATAACTAATACAAATATATCATCTCTATAAGGATAGTCATAGGATGGATAGAGTGTGTAGATTAATTAAATCAAAATGAAGCAATAATAAAGACCACTTTACACTTTCATTTATGGATTATATGCTTTAGAGGTTGTTTATACATGAGTATTATTTCTTTCTAGATGGATATTATGGTTATAATTAAATACCAGTGTATCTTTATAACCAAGAAAAAACAAAATTTACTTGCCTATATGGAACCATTTTCTATCATCCCCTATATTTTGGTATGTGTAATTCACTAAAAATTTTCCAAAGGTTCCTGAAACATATATTTTAGGAAATGAAATATTATTTCCTCAAAATATTCATGGATGAATTTTCAGTTTATGAATCAACCTTTGAGGAATTCTTGCATAACCTTGATTTGGTACTCAAAATTTATAACTAAAGTTTTAGAATTTTTAAATCATAAAAGTTAAAATTCATGGTTCAATAATGGATTTTCCTTTGACAAAGAATATTTAAATTGGGTATTAAAGTTTACCTAGTAAAGATAATTGTTATAAAATATTTACCCAAGATTACTACGGTGAAGTTGATTTGATACTTTCTTGTACATATGGGATTTTATCCCCAATTTGTTAATAATTTCTCTAAGATATCTATGTTAATGATCCATTTATTATTAAAGGAAGTTCCATTAAATTTTGATACATCATGGAAGGAAGCCTTTATGACTAAAAACATGAATTTGGTGGCTAAAAAAATCTTGATATCCTCAAACTAGGAAGATACATTTTATTTTATATGCAACGTGGGTGATTTCACTATAGGATCTCCTCTAGGACAGTTGTTTGACCAGGTATTTCACTGAATCTATTATACTATCTACACACACTAAAAATTCCAAATCAATTATACTACCTCAGAGAAGGAACCTCTAGAAATGGTATTTTCCTTTTAAAATTTTAAACCCTATTTGATACTCTCCAAGGTAATTTTCCACAATGATCATGTTGTTTTAATGTATTTATTGAATAAAAGGGATGTCAATACATGGATAATTCAATGTATCTTATTACTCTAAGAAAAGGATATAATAATAAAATATATAAAGTTTTTTTATAATGGTTTGGTTGATCATATATCAATACTATAATTTAAGAATGTAAAATAGGAGGATAAATTTGATATTGATGATGATTTTCCATATGAGAAATTATATTATAGTGATTTATAAGCTTTTAAATTATATGTTGATATCACTAACTATTTTGAAAACATGAAAATTTATAATCACTTTACATGTTGAAAAAAGGATATATTTTTTATCTAACATGTCACTTTATTTCAGGTACATTCTAAAAGGGATAGTCGTAGGTGTTTTCAAATGATATTCAGTTTTAGGTTACTTAGGTGCAGCAGCGTGGCTGACCAAGGTCATCTCTCAAAGGAGGAAGTGAATTTAACAAATTTTAGGGGTACTCAAAAAATAAAATAAAATAGAATAAAAAACTACTTGAAATAATTGTGGTTGGTTATAGTTTATAAATCTAGAATAAGTTTTCTGGAAGAAGATTGTATTTTTTTAGTTTTAAAATGAATTTCGATTAAAATGACACAACAGGAAAATGTTTCTTTTAGACAATATTTAAAAGATGTAATCGATCTAACTATACCTCTTCAATCAATTATTTATAATTATAATTTAAATTAATATCCACTTAATTATGATCCCTTAACTTGTTAACCCCCGAACCCTACGAGAATTAACCATACCACAAAGATGAAGTGAATTAAACCCTAGGTTATCTTCGGAACATGTAATCGCAGCACCCTACTTTGATTGATGTTATAAGGATAGATTATGGTTAGTGGTAAATTAAGACACATATCCATTCTGGAAATGAGGAATAATTGATTTTAGGGATTATATTTGAACTCTACAAATTAATCTCGTGTGGTTTTGAATTACCAGTTAAGGTTGCGCTCTCACAGTTAACACAATTCCAGACCTTGCATGTTTTGTGTTAACTATTCAATTGCTTGATTATTTTCATTTAAATTAAAACTCAATTAATAGATCATAATATTTTAATTAAATTATCTCATTTATTCAAAATAAATTAATGAAGAAGGATAGAGGTCGATCAATTACTAAAAAGAACTACTCTTCCATGGGCGGTGTAGTCATCGTAGAAATTTTTTGCATTTGCAACGGTTTAGAAATGGTATAACCCAATCTCATTTCCAATCTTGATTTCCAAAACAAATAGAAAGATTAAGAGAATATGAAAATTGAAAATAACAGAATAAATGGAAGACAAACTAAGAGTTTATTGAAAGAAGAAAAGCATTACAACATGAAGAAGAAGGAGAAGAGGAAGGCATGATGAGGAGATCCTTGCTTCAAGAGATACCCCTCTTAAAATGGTTTTATAATTGGAGTGAAACTTATTCTCTTCTGCCTTAAACTTCCCAATGCACGTATCAACCCCAAAAAATGATAAAAACACCAATTTATAGAGTGGTGGGGAGGCTAGGTTCAAAGTAGTTTCAAGTGTGAATGGGGAATCTCGGCCAAATATTTTATGCCAACTTTCACCACCCATTTGACCACCAAAATGCATGAATAAACTATCCTTCTAGCAGGATGATCTGCGAAAAAATGATTCATGTATCTCCTCTCAAAATTTGGTCCTGATCCAAGCATGGATGAAGAATTTATGGCCCAAATACAGAACCCATTTCCATTCTGATGAGTCCAGACCACTATTGATTTAATGTCCAATTTACTCCATCCAAATGCACTCTTTAGCTTTAGTGTCCTGAATAAAAGTTGTAGAAAATTAAGTTAGGAACACTGTTACAAAATAGTGAGTTCAAATAACAAATATTAAAATATTTATCTTCAAAATACTACAATATATTTTAAAAGGGTAAAACTGTAATTTTCATCAAATTTTCAAATGAATGATCTAATCCAAAATATTTCATAAATGAATATATTTATCACAATGTGAGGAAATTATATCATTTATTATCAATAAAATATTTAAAAAAAATAGTGTTTTATCAACTGCCCCACACTTACCCTTTTGCACTCTTGGGCAAAACCTCATATCAAGTAAACATCAATATCAAATCAAAACCAATTTTAAAACACATATCCTTGAGATTCAAAAATTCCACACTAAGAAACAAAATATATCATGCCTCATAAAAAACAATTATTTGAAGTTCTTCATTTATATCATTCAATATATTTCCACTTTATTTATCCTCCCATTCAAAAAACACTTACCTCACTTGAATTTTATCTTATCACACAAATGTTATTTTTTTTTTGCAATGTCTTTCTCATCCAAACTCATACAAGGGTCGCCATAGGCTTGATAAATTCCTAAATCACTACCTGATGTGATTCAAGTATATATGTTTATCATGAGAACTTTTCAGGGTTGTTATGTGGCTTTCAGTTGGTAGGATTTAGATGTGAAAAATTCTAAGGCTGAATGAGGAGGGCTTGACTCTTTTTGAAGCAAAATTGCATTAATCTAACTTTCACTTAAATATGGTCTCCTTCTCAATCGACATAGAATTGATTCATTTTCATCATCATAAAAAATAAAGGAATGTGCACATCATTCCACATTTCAGCAGTAAAAATGTCAATCTTCTCGAACTTGATTTTCTTAAAATCTCCAGATAGGCACAACTTCCTCCCTCAATTAGAAGCTCTAGAAAGGAACAAATTCTTTTATCATGAAAGCTCCAGAAAGGAACAACTTTCAATATAATGTTTTTCTTCAGCAGCAAATGCATCTCTTTAGAATTTAATTTTTCACCCGAGGTATCACAAAATGTGGTAGCACAACACAAGATAGCTTCCCCCACACTTAAACTCAACTAGATTATGCAATTGCACATCAAGAGTTGGTTGGATAGGGAAAATTGCCTTGTAATGTGGACAACCAAATAGGCTATGCATGTATTTTAAGGGATAAAAGGATTAAATGTTCAAGGAAGGCCATTATAAAAAAGGATTCTTTGAAATTGGGTCTTTAATACCAAACAAATGCCTCAATCATTTAAACATAAGTACCTCAAACCCTCAAGTTTTGACAGGAATAAATCAAATTCCGGTTAAATAAAGCATGGTTTGGTTCTCTAAAGAAGTGAGGTGAATGTAAATAATATGAAAATAATGGTTCAGAAGCCTCACAGGAAAGTGATTTCAAATATAAAGATGGTGAGATGTGGCTTGGGATTCAAAATTCAGTGTACTTTTCATGAAATTACTAAATATTTGAACCTGAAACAAAGTCATTTAAGCATTCATTTAAGCTTAGTTTCGAGGTATAAATTGTTTCACTTATTGATATGGATTTCAAAATGGTTGTTGAGAATCATTTCGGCTCAAAAGTTTCAAAAACACATAGAAAATTGAAAAATAAACACAAATAATTTGAAAAACACACAATTTTTTTTAACAGGAAAAAAATTGAAATTACTAAACTAAAAGGTTCCCTCCCCCACACTTAAAATATTGAATTGTCCTCAATGTGAACCCATGAGATGATATATGCACATGAAATGTATAATTTTAAATAGGATAAAGAATAAAAAAGTTAAAGGTTTAGGAACAGCCTGATGTGCTCAAGTGATGATGGGGTTATGCAGTGTGATAGAATCCACTGCATCAGTAGGAAGTCCCTCAATGTATCTCTTCAAACGTTGCCCATTGACTGTAAATCTTCTTCTTGTGTCCTCTTGTATAATATCCACTACACCATAAGGTAAAACATTAGTCAAAACATAAGGACCTAACCATCTGGAACGCAACTTACCAGACATCAGCTTCAGTCGTGAACTATAGAGAAGGACTTTCTCTCCAACATGAAACTCCTTTTGTTGGATCATTCTATCATGAGATACTTTTTATTTTTCCATATAGATCCTTGAGTTCTCATATGAAGACAATCGAATCTCCTCAAGCTCTTGAATTTGCAGCTTCCTTTGGATTCCAGCTTGGGCCAAATCCATGTTGCATTTCTTTATAGCCCAATATGCCCGATACTTGACTTCCACTGGGAGATGACATGCTTTCCCAAAAACAATCTGAAATGGGTACATACCAATGGGGGTCTTCTATGCTATCCTATAAGCCCATAACACATCATCCAAGAACTTGCTCCAATCCTTCCTATTTGGCTGCACGGTTTTCTCCAAGATTTGTTTCAACTCATAATTTGAAACCTCATCCTGGCCATTTGTTTGAGGGTGGTATGGTGTTGATGTTTTGTGTGTCACCCCATAATTTCGAAGGAGGGAAGAAAAATTTCTATTGCAAAAGTGTGTTCCTTGGTCACTGATGATGTCCTTTGGTACTCCAGACCTGCATAAAATTTGATCCTTGAAAAAATCCACTACAGCATGAGAATCGTCAGTCCTGGTGGCCTTGGCCTCCACCCATTTACTTACATAATCGACAGTAACAAGGATATACAAGAAACCAAATGAACTGGGAAAATGGCCCATAAAATCAATTCCCCAAACGTCAAAAATCTCACAGAATAACATGGGTTGTTGGGGCATCTCGTGTCTCTTTGAAATGTTTTCAGTGTGTTGGCAATGAGAGCATGACTTACAAAACACATGGGAATCATGGAATAAGCTAGGCCAATATAATCCAGAGTCTAAGACTTTTATAGCAGTACGTTGGGGCCCAAAGTGTCCACCACAAGCAAGTGTGTGACAGAAATGAAAAACAGACTCAAAATCATGATCAGGAACACACCTCCTAATGACTTGGTCATTACACATGCGCCAGAGGTAAGGATCATCCCACATATAAAACCTAGACTCACTTTTTAATTTTTGGACTTGATGCTTCTTCAAATTTACTGGGATTTTAGAGGCAACAATGTAATTAACTAAATCATCATACCAAGGATGCGTACCTGATATGGTATAGAGATGATCATCGGGGATAGTGTCCCGAAGTGGTACCTGGTCCAAGGTGTCACCCTCTGGTGTGTGAGTAAGCCTACTCATGTGGTCTACCACCAAATTCTCTGAACCCTTATTTTCCTTTATCTCGATGTCAAACTCTTGAAGAAGGAGCATCCAACGGATAAGTCATGGCTTTGCATCTAGCTTCTTTAGGAGGTACCTCAATGCTACATGGTCAGAAAAAACAACTACTTTGATCCCAATAAATATGAACTAAATTTATCTAAAGAAAATATAACAGCAAGAAACTTCTTTTCTGTTGTGGTGTAGTTTGATTGGGTAGCATCCAAGGTCCTTTATGCATACAAAATCGCATGTGAACATCCCTCGACCCCCTGAGATAAGACAGCTCCAACAGCGAAGTTGGATGCATCACACATAAGCTCAAATGGAAGGTCCCATCGTGGGGGTTGTATGATCGGTGGAGTGTTCAGACACTTCTTTAGCTCATCAAATGATACCCTTCATGAATCATCAAAATTGAAGTCAATATCTTTTTAAAGCAATCGGGATAAGGGTAGAGAGATCTTACTAAAATCTCTGATGAAGCGTCGATAAAATCCATCATGTCCAAGGAATGATTGAACATCACGCACACATGTAGGATATGGAAGGGATGAAAGAATTTCTACCTTAGATTTATCAACTTCAATGCCATGTTGTGAGATTATATGAACTAAGAAAAATCCCTTTTCGACCATGAAATGGCATTTTTCAAAATTCAAGACCATATTTTTCTCAATACAATGATGCAACACATCACCCAAACTAGAGATACATCATCAAATGAGGATCCAAAAACTGTAAAATCATCCATAAATACCTCCATGTAGGTCTCAATTAAATCTGAGAAAATACTCACCATGCATCTCTGGAAGGTACCTGGGGCATTGCAAAGTCCAAATGGCATCCTTCGGTAAGCAGAGGTACTGAATGGGCAGGTGAATGTCATCTTCTCTTAGTCCTCTACTTCAATGGGAACCTAAAAATAGTTATAGAAATCATCCAAGAAGCAATAATGTGTCCTACCTGCAAGTCTCTCAAGCATCTGGTCAATAAATGGAAGTGGGAAATGGTCCTTACGAGTGGATTGATTTAGTTTCCTATAATCAATACACACTTGCCAACTGTTTTGTACTCTCACAAGAACTAACTCATCATTTTCATTTTTTATAACAGTGAAACCAGTTTTCTTTGGTACAACCTAGACAGGGCTAACCCATTGTGAGTCAGAAATAGGGTAAATGATACCCACCTCATGTAATTTTTCAACTTCTTTCTTAACAACTTCCAAAAGTGTTGGATTAATCTCCTTTGTGGATGCCTAATCGGTTTAGCCCCATCCTCCAAGAGAATCCTATGCATGAAAATTGTAACGCCCTGACCCTAGTTACCCAGAGTCGATGCATTACTTCGTAACATTGGCATGATCACAAAGATCAAGTCTCGAAAGACCGATTAGGTTAGTAGCCTTGAAACACTAGATACATTCATAATTTTTACATTGCATCATAAAGTAATAAAAAACTACAACAACATCTTGTCTTCATATCCCCT
Organism: Viscum album; assembly: GCA_963277665.1. Taxonomy (NCBI): domain Eukaryota; kingdom Viridiplantae; phylum Streptophyta; class Magnoliopsida; order Santalales; family Viscaceae; genus Viscum; species Viscum album. Next base: position 1,007,503,273 of record OY728140.1, read on the forward strand.
CATATTATCCCTTCAGGTCATTCATAAAATACTTCTTCACATCCTAGAAAAATTAAAACATTGAAAGGGGTGAGCTCAGATGCTCAGTAAGGATAACAATATAGCGGAAGCTTTCATAAATAAACATAAACATTTAAGCCAATGTATAACTAAAACAAAAGCCTTTTAAACTTGAACTTCAACATAATATGGAAAAAGTAAAATGAAATAATTCCATTTACTTATTCACATGGATATTCTACTGGTTGAATAATCACATGCAATATCAATAACCGCTTTCATAATGATGGAATGCATAATGCCAGAATAGCATAACCACGTAGCCAAGGCCTCGTGCCAAGACCACAAATAAGATTTTGTCAAGGCCTCGTGCCAAGACACTAGTTTGTCTCATGAGACCTACCGATGCAATTTTATTAGAAGATACTTACGTTTAAAATTGCTTAAATATACTCCAGTGTTTTTCTGAAAACATTATGCAAGCTTCTAAAAACAAAATAACTAATTCTGAGACTGCTCAACTAATTACAGGCCATGATGGGTCCATGCCCAATCCCTTCCTGTCTACCACACTCAAGAGTCAGGTTTTCTGAAAATATTTTTAAGCTTTATGGTGTAGTTTTATTGGGCAGAATCCATTGTCCTTGATGCATACGAAATCGCATGTGAACGTCCCTCGACCCTCTGAGATAAGACATCTCCAACAGCGAAGTTGGACGCATCACACATAAGCTCAAATGGAAGGTCCCATCACGGGGGCTGTATGATCGGTGGAGTGGTCAGACTCTTCTTTAGCTCATCAAATGATACCCTACATGAATCGTCAAAATTGAAGTCAATATCTTTTTGAAGCAATCGAGATAAGGGTAGAGAGATCTTACTAAAATCTCTGATGAAGCGTCGATAAAATCTATCATGTCCAAGGAATGATCGAACATCACGCACACATGTAGGATATGGAAGGGATGAAATAATTTCTACCTTAGATTTATCAACTTCAATGCCATTTTGTGAGACTATATGACCTAAGACAAATCCCTTTTTGATAATGAAATGGCATTTTTCAAAATTCAAGACCATATTTTTCTCAATACAACGATGAAACACATCACCCAAACTAGAGATACATTCATCAAATGAGGATCCAAAAACTATAAAATCATCCATAAATACCTCCATGCCGGTCTCAATGAAATCTGAGAAAATACTCACCATGCATCTCTGGAAGGTACCTGGGGCATTGCAAAGTCCAAATGGAATCCTTCAGTAAGCAAAGGTATCGAATGGGTAGGTGAATGTCGTCTTCTCTTAGTCCTCTACTTCAATGGGAACCAGAAAATAGTTAGAGAAATCATCCAAGAAGCAATAATGTGTCCTACCTGCAAGTCTCTCAAGCATCTGGTCAATAAATGGAAGTGGTAAATAGTCCTTATGTGTGGATTGATTTAGTTTCCTATAATCAATACACACTCGCCAACTGTTTTGTACTCTCACAAGAACTAACTCATCATTCTCATTTTTTATAACAGTGAAACCAGTTTTCTTTGGTACAACCTGGACAGGGCTAACCCATTGTGAGTCAGAAATAGGGTAAATGATACCCGCCTCAAGTAATTTTTCAACTTCTTTCTTAACAACTTCCAAAATTGTTGGATTAATCTCCTTTGTGGATGCCTAATCGGTTTAGCCCCATCCTCCAAGAGAATCCTATGCATGCAAATTGTAACGCCCCGACCCCAGTTACCCAGAGTCGGTGCATTACTTCTTAACATTGGCATGATCACAAAGATCAAGTCTCGAAAGACTGATTAGTTTAGTAGCCTTGAAACACTAGATACATTCATAATTTTTACATTGCATCATAAAGTAATAAAAAACTACAACAACATCTTGTCTTCATATCCCCTCATATTATCCCTTCATGTCATTCATAAAATACTTCTTCACATCCTGGAAAAATTAAAACATTGAAAGGGATGCGCTCAGATGCTCAGTAAGGATAACAATATAGCGGAAGCTTTCATAAATAAACATAAACATTTAAGGCAATATATAACTAAAACAAAAGCCTTTTAAACTTGAACTTCAACATAATATGGAAAAAGTAAAATGAAATAATGCCATTTACTTATTCACAAGGATATTATACTGGTCGAATAATCACATGCAATATCAATAACCGCTTTCATAATGATGGAATGCATAATGCCATACTATCATAACCATGTATCCAAGGCCTCGTGTCAAGACCACAAATAAGATTTTGTCAAGGCCTCGTTCCAAGACACTAGCTTGTCTCATGAGACCTACCAATGCAATTTTTTTAGAAGATACTTAAGTTTAAAATTTCTTAAATATACTCCAGTGTTTTTATGAAAATATTATGCAAGCTTCTGAAAACAAAATAACTAATTCTGAGACTGATCGACTAATTACAGGTCATGATGGGTCCACACCCAATCCCTTCCTATCTACCACACTCGAGAGTCAGGTTTTCTGAAAACATTTTTAAGCTTACGTTAAATACGTATACATTATCACTGGATTTTCATATATTTGAGAGAAATATCTATTTTTTGAAATCATTTAAAAATAACATAATTATAAAATAAAACCTTTTGAATAAACGTAAAAGTCAAAGGGGTTTATACACCGTATAAAATAAAGTTGTGTATAAAACAAAATATGCCTCAATGAAAGGAGATTGAGACGAAGTCCTTAAAAAGATCATTTTTTAAATAAAAATATATCTATTATGTGTATTCACAATAATTACACATAAAGAAATTAAAAATACAATATATGACATAATAATATCATGACATAATTTGAAAGTAGGATATTAACCCAAAGAACGGAAATTGGGTTAAGAAGTTCTCTTACCTCGTGTCCGACTTGACTCGACCGCTCTTTAACCTCATGAATAATAAACTAGAGTTAATTTATAATTTCTTAAGAACCTTTTTCAAGTTCATTATTCATTTTATATCACTTATTACCAAGTTATGAACATTATGTATTTTTTTAAGTTAATAACGGTCATTTTGTCGATCTTTGGTACTTGAGTTAAAAATAAACTTCTTATCATTACAAGTTGTTTATGTGGTAGAATATACATTATCTCCAAAATAATATTCATGATTTAGATATCATATATATCCTATATATCCAGTATATACATGCATTTATAATATTACATAACATTTAGAGGTAAGAAATGAAATGCACCATTCATGCAAACGGTAAGACGTACGTACGCATGAACGCTACTTTCATTTCAATTTTGTATTTAATGGAATGAAGTTATAATTATATAAAGGTATAATATAATTCCAGTATAATATAATGTATAATACCATTTACTCCATCCTTTATACATCCCACATATGGCATTAACGATTCAAATCACTTTGAGGGGGCGGTAGTCCGCACTTCCTAAAATGAAATTATCGCGTTTACCCATAATGGAAATAATAAAGGTATTCCATAAATGAAAAATACAAAATCATAAGGAAAAAAATATAATATATATCATATAAAAATAGTGTCATCATAATGTCCACCATGAGAGGTGTTAAAAGAAGATTGAACAAGCATCGTTTCGTGAGGCAGAAATTCGCCAACCACAGAAACAGTATGTTCTTTAACCATTAGACGAAGGTGTGTGTAAGTGTAAATTAAATACTTCTCATAAAAAAATCCTATTATATTGAAGATACTGGTGTTTTTACAAAATAAAGGAATAAAAAGAGTTTAATGGGTTGAAGAAACAAAATAAAACAAAATAACATAAGAGAAGACATTACCTTATAATCGGGTAACTATTTTTGATTTTAGCCAAAGGCTTCCTTGGGAAGACTTCTACCCAATGTGAGGCTTCTAAGAGTAATATAGGGAAGTTGGGATAGTATTTGGGCAGAGTTTGGCCGATCCAAATGGCTTGAATGTCTGAATAAGGTGGTAGAGGTGGGGGCCTTTTATAAGAGGAGAGGAGGGGCACTCTTGGAAAGATTGAAATGTTACATTATTATGAAATTATTTTCGGATTCTAAAGGTCCCACAATGATATATTTCGAGGATAAAGTGATAAGGGTTCGAAATATTATCATCCAATAGGTTTTTGACAAGTGTAAGCCTTATATTTTACATTATCTTTTAATTTTATTTAAATCGTTAATTAATGAGGTAATCACTCTATCATCATTGGGTCATAATAAATTTAATTTATTTAATGTCTAAAAATTATAAAACAAATATCATGATGTAGGAAATCTTTTTATATTTCCAATTAATATTTATAGTCAAATATATGACTTGTATAACCCCATTTAAAAATTGTTTTAGTAAAACAACTCATATTTGTGACATTTTTATTTTAACATTAAATAAAAAGTTTTTAATGTCATTTTCCTACCCAAGTGGCTCCATGGGGTCCCCAAGTTGACCCATGGATTTTAATGGTCATCCATGACTCATCCAAAAAGGGTGGGACAAGTGTAAAGGTATTTTCATATTTTTATAATATCATTTTTACCTTAAATTTCACTAATTACCTTTAATCGCGATTAATTAAACTTAAAAGTTACTATTCACCAAAAATTATTTTTATCCCATTGAACCACATTTTACTTCATAATGACAACAATGTATGTCTTATTTTTGAAAATCAAATCACAGAAGTGGTAATGTTTCATTTAAACGAAAAATTAGTTTTTTAACTATCACTTTGTGGTTTCACTATTCATCAAAAATTGATGTTTTTCAGAACAATTCCAAATTTCACCCTATGCTATAATTGATATTCCGAATTCAAAAATGATGTCTATTTTACAAAATTCCAAACATATAAGTTTCATTAATTAATTTTATAATTAATTCCTGTTGTCACAACAAATAGCGTGTTTTTAAGAAACAATATATATCAAAAGATTGACAATTGTTTATGTACAATTTCAAAGTGAAATTAATTCTAATGACCACCATTGGATTAAATGGTAAAAATATATTCTAATTATACTTTAAAACCACTAAATAGTATAATTTATCACTATAAATTATTTTGACTAAAAAAGTTATTTTTAAGTATTTTTCACTATTTATAAAAAATTGGAAGTTCTCAGAAAAATACCAAAAATTAGACATAGGCTAATTTCGATATTCTGAATCCCAAAATGAAGTCCATTTTGATATATAAAATTTATATAATTTCAAAAGGTGGGTATTATTATTCATAACTGCTACTTTTATTTGTCGCGGTGTGTTAGAACTCGAGGTTACGTACAACACACGCTACTCTATTATTCAAAGCGGAGCGTACCATGGAAGCTTGGGGTGTTACACAAATAGAGGGGATAATACCTGATATGTCTGCCAATGTCCAACCAATTTCCCTAATGTTATCTCTCAAAATATTCAAAAGTTTTTCTTCATGCTCAAAAGAGAGATTGTTAGCAATGATAACAGGTAATCTATCACCACTCAGCAAGTATGCATATTTAAGATTTGGGGGCAATGGATTGAGTTCCAATGTAGGGGGTGATGTATGGATGGAGAAATTGATTCACCAGACATATCTTCACAATGATCATCAGTATCAGAATAAAAATCATCAAAATTAGAAAATAATTCATCAAATCCATCAGCATATTCAACATCCATGTCATAATCAGAGTTTATATGATCATAATTTGAATCCACATCAAAATCAAATTCAAGAGAGGTTTTTCCATCAAAAACAGGTGTGGAAGTACTCTTATACATAAAACTATAACCAATACTCATAATCTCCCTAAGCATAGGACAATCAAAATCCATAGAGTTTTTACTTGGTGGTTCAAAATGGGAGATAAAAAATGCAGAATGGTCTTATGAGGGGTACTTCATGGAACCCATAATATTAAATATCACAACTTCATCCCCAAATTTCATGGAAATTGTACCCTCATTGAAATTTATGATAGTTTTTGCAGTTTTGAGGAATGGTCTACCTAAGATAATGGGGGCATGAGAACTTACCTTATTATCCTCCATGTTAAGCACGTAGAAATCTACTGGAAAGATCATGTCTCTTACCTAAACAAGTACATCCTCAAGGACTCCCACTGGATATGTCGTAGCTCTATTTTCCAACTACACCACTACTCTCATCAGCTTCAACTCACCAACCTATAAAGAAGATAATACAGAGTGAGGCATCACATTTATTGAAGCTCCTAAATCATAAAGAGCATCAGAGAAGTGCAACTCCCCTATGGTACATGGGATGGTGAATGTCCCGGGATCCTTGAACTTTGTTGGCATTGCTAGAGTTGGTGTAATGAGTGCTGATACATTCCTTCCAAGGTTGATCCTCTCATTTCCCTTGAGCCCTCTTCGATTGGTGTATAGTTCTTTTAAGAATTTGGAATACCTTGGGATTTGTTTGATGGCTTCAAGTAGAGGGATATTGATCTCAACACGCTTGAATGTATCCAAAAACTATTTTTGCATCGCCTCTTCAGCCATCTTCTTTGTTTTAACAACCCTATTTGGAAAGGGAAGAGGTTTAGGAGGAACATCATCAATCTTTTTCTTACCTTTATCTTTCTCCTTGGGTTTCTCATCAGTTGGTATGGAATGGGGATTCTCTGGGTTTGTGGTGAATCCTAGAGGAATGATAGGTGGAGAAACATCAGTTGTTTGATTCCCACTTCTCAATGTAATTGGCACTTATATTCCCCTATGGATTGGGAGTAGGTTGGGAAGGAATATTTCCATAATTCTTACTTACCAGTTCATGGAGGGCAGTAGCAATCTGGCTTATTTGAGTCTTCAACTCCCTCAACTCCGAACCTTGACTCTTCAGCTCATTCTGTTGATTAAGAACAATTTGTTTCAAAATATCACCAGTGTTAGAGTCTAACTTTTATTTTAGATCCCCTTGTTTCTGACTTGTTGATGTTTGAGCTTTGAATCTCCTTTGGTGTTGTTGTAAACCCTATTGGTAAGGTGGAGGCTGCTGGAAGTTTGGTTGAAAAGGGGGCCTTTGTTGTTGCCTGGAGCCATACCTCATGTCTGATTGATCCTTCCACCCTTGGTTGAATGTTGGTGCAAAGGATTCATACTTCTTTTGGGGATGTGGTTGTTGTTGTTGTTGATATGGTCTCCCAGGGAATATTGCTGCACAATCTTTTGTTTCTTGTAGTTAGGGGAAACAGTCAGTTGGGTGGCCTGTCTCAGTGAAAATTCCACAAGGCCTTGAAGGAGTGGGTTGGGATGTCTTTTGAGCCAAAGAAATCTGCCTCACCATAGTGGTCAATTCTTCCAACTTGGTATCAATCAAATGACTTTCAAGAGAAGAAGGACTTACTTGATTTACTCCCCTAACATGTGGTGTACCTCTATCGCCAAATTGTTGGGAGTTTTGGGCCATCTTGTTGATCAATGCACAAGCGGCTACTGGTGTCTTGTCCACCAATTCCCCTCCTGATGCGGCATCTACCATGCTCCTCTCCATATATGTGATTCCTTTATAGAAGTATTGGATGAGGAGTTGCTCACTGATTTGGTGAGGTGGACAGCTTGCACACAACTTCTTGAATCGCTCCCAGTACTCATACATTGACTCCCCTTATGCTTTCTTGATCCCTAAGATCTCCTTACAAATGGAATTGGTCCTCGATGCTGGAAAAAAATATTTGCAAGAAAAGACGTTTCAAATCGTTCCAACATGTTACATCTTCAGGTTGTAAATAGTACATTCAATCCTTTGTAGCTCCATCAAGTGAAAATGGGAATGATCTTAATTTGATTTGATCTTCAGAGACATTTCTAGGTTTTAGGGTTAAAAAAACCACATTAAATTCTTTCAAATATTTATTGGGATCCTTACTAGAGAGGCCATGAAACTTTGAAAGTAAGTGAATTAACCTAGATTTTAGTTCAAATTTCGATTCGAGATTTGGGTATACAATACAATTTGGTTGATAATTAATATCAGGTGCAGCCAATTCTTGAAGGGTCATATTTAGCTCGTTGTTATTATTTCCATCCATTGGTTCTTTTTTATGTCTAAATTTGAATTGCTTCCAATTTCAATGTTTCTAGAAGAGAGGAATTCACCAACTGGTTGAATATTGAAACTTCTCGTAGACTGAGACTGTCTGATTCGATATCGAAGGCTACGTTCAATATTAGGGTCAAGATCTTAGAGATCCTCGGGATTAGTTTGTGTCATAAATCAAAAAATGAAAGTAGGAAAAGTGGACCATAAGAAAAATGAGAAGTTTGATTTGATGGTCCAAAAAGAAAAGAAGAGGATGAAGAAAAAAATGAAAACTTGAGAAAGAGGAAAGATGAAAGATAGAGGTAAAGAAAATAATAAAAGAAATACCTATAAATGGTTGAATAAATTACTTGTCTCCCCAGAAATGGCTCTAATTTGAAAGGCGTAGTCATGGGTGCTTTCAAATGATATTCAGTTTTAGGTTACTTAGGGGCGGCAGAGTGGTTGACCAAGGTCGTCTCTCAAAAAAGGAAGTGAATTTAACAACTTTATTAGGCATATTCTAAAAATAAAATAAAATAGAATAAAAACACTACTTTAAAGGATGGGGGTTGGTTATAGTTTATAAAACTAGAATAAGTTTTCTGGAAGAAGATTGTATTTTTTTTTTGTTTTTTGTTTTAAAATAAATTTTGATTAAAATGACACAACAAGAAAATGTTTTTTTAGATAATATTTAAAAGATGTAATCGATCTAAATTTACCTATTAAATAAATTATTTATCATTATCATTTAAATTAACATCCACTTAATTATTATCTCTTAACTTTTTAACCCCCGAATCCTACGAGAATTAACCTTACTACAAAGATGAAGTGAATTAAACCCTAGGTTATCTTCAGAACATGTAATCGCAGCACCCTGCTTTGATTGATGTTCTAAGGATAGATTATGGTCAGTGGTAAATTAAGTCACATATACATTCTGAAAATGAAGACTAATTTAGTTTAGGTATTATATTTTAACTCTACAAATTAATCCCATGTGGTTTTGAATTACCGGTTTTGGTTGCGCTCTCACAGTTCACACAATTCCCGACCTCATGTGTTTTGTGTTAACTGTTCAATTGATTGCTTAGTTTTATTTAAATTAAAAACTAAATTAATAGATAATAATATGTGAATTACATTATCTCATTGATTCAAAATAAATTAATGAAGAATGATAGAGGTCGATCGATTACTAAAAATAACTACTCTTCTATGGGCGGTGTAGTCATCGAAGAAATGTTTTTCATTTGCAATGGTTTAGAAAAGGTATAACCCAATATCATTTTCACTCTTGATTTATAAACCAAATAGTAAGATTAAGATAAGAATAAAATTTAAAATAACATAATAAATGGAAGACAAACTAAGAGTTTATTGAAAGATGAAAAGCATTACAACATGAAGAAGAAGAAGGAGAAGAGGAAGGCTTGATGAGGGGATCCTTGCTTCAAGAGCTACCCCTCTTACCATGGTTGTATAATTGGAGTGAAACCTCTTCTCTTCTTCCTTAAACTTCCCAATTCACGTCCCAACCCCAAAAAATGAGAAAAATACCAATTTATAGAGTGGTAGGGAGGCTAGGTTCAAAGTGGTTTCAAATGTGAATGGGGAATCTCAGCCAAATATTTTATGCCAGATTTCACCACCCATTTGACCACCAAAATGCATAAATAATCTGTCCTTATAGAATTATAATCTCTGCGCAAATGTGTCATTTATCTCCTCTCAAAAGTTGGGCCTTATATAAGAATGGATGAAGAAGTTATGACTCAAATACAGAACTCATGTCCATTCTGCCGAGTCCAGCCCACTATTAATTTAATGACCCATTCACTTCATCCAAATTCACTCTTTAGATCCAATGTCCTGAATAAAAGTTGTAGAAAATTAAGTTAATAACACTTTTACAAAAATATTAAGTTCAAATAATAAATATTAAAATATTTATCTTCAAAATACTACAGTACATTTTAAAAGGGTAAAACTGGAATTTTCATCAAATTTTCAAATGAATGATCTAATCCCAAATATTTCATAAATGAATATATTTAGCACAATGTGAGGAAATTATATCATTTATTATCAATAAAATATTGAACAAAATAGTGTTTTATCACATTCCAGTTTTATTTAAATAATTTGTGTATGGACTTATTTAGTTATGTGTTCCCGAATCCATGGTGAAAATAATTCTAGAAATTTGTTATTATTCACCAATAAAAGGACACCATGGAATCGATCAAATTGTGTATAAGATCATATACAGTGGATTATTTTGTCCCAATATCCACAAATATGCAAGGAAATTTATAAGAAGATGCAAATTATGTCAAATGATTATTTTGTCCCAATATCCACTAACGGGTTGAGCCGTGATTCATTAGTTTTGCAGGAGGTTGTTATGGGGTATCATTGTGGGGTCTTTTTGTTGTTTAATACAATGAATTTTTAAACCCATTTTATCCTCCCTTTGATAATGAGCTAATGCAGAGGGTGTGGGCCTAAAAAACCCGGCCTGAACCCTCCACAAATTTGTTACCGTTGCACCTTTCATGGAAGACCGCCGGAGTGGTGGCACCAACCGGCTATGAAGGAGGCGACGTGCCAATGCACACCGCTAGAGGAGTCCACGACACAAATTTATGGCGGAAATCAGAGTAGCTGGCACCGGCCGAATGAGGAGGAGGTGCGGCACGCCGTCGTGCACCGCCTATGTGAAAAGGGGTCGTGGCTCATCAGTCGGGTAGTCGGAGAAGGCGGTTGGATCATTAGTTGGGCATGGAAGAGAAGGGCAGCACACTGTCACGCACCACCAGTGAGAAGAATATTGCGACCAAATTTGTGGCAAAGGAGGCAGAACCCGCGCCTCCGGTGGGTTCCACGTCCACCGAGTGGCACACACGTGGTGTCACCACTTCAAAGGCCGAACAGCCTCAGGACATCTGGGATCTCGGGGGAGTGGTTGTCCCGAGCCGCTTGGTGCAAGCACTACATGATGCACCCTAGCGGGCCTCCTCCCAACCTGGGCGTCGCCCTAGTGAGTCGCTGCCCTAGCGGGTTACCGCCTTTGTGGGTATCCCCCTTGTAGGCGGGGTATCCCCTTTGCGGGACACCCTATATGGGTCGGGCCGCCCTTTCGGAACGCCTCTTTTTGTGGTCTGGACTGGACCTTGGCCCAGCCCAGACCAGGTCGGGCCATGTCAGTCCGACTGGGTCAGACTGGACCCGGGCCCAAAAACACTTAAAGGGACTTATCTCAAGAACCAGATTTTCTTTTGACGAACCGTATATGGCATTAGGATCCTTGGAGTGAGACGTTCTTTTTGACTTACTCCATAAAAGTTTTGGAGAAACTTAGAGTATAACCAGGTTGGATTGCACCCGAATCCAACAGGGTGCTCGTCACTGAAATGCCAATTACTCACAGACCGGGTGTCTAGTTAACACATCGTCTATTGTGTTGGAACCATTGTGACATGACAGATCATCTGGTTACTTCTTTGTGAGACTTCGTGATGGTTTAAATATGACTGATGGCTTGGGGAGAGGTTCTCCCAAGTGTGCTACGTACAGAACCCTACGACTAGCTGAGACCTGACAAGTGATGACTTTTTGACTCAGAGTGACTTGAAGGCCATATTACATGATGGGGAGGAATACCTCAACAATACATAGTGGGGGAGTAGCTCTGTGTGACCCAGTAGACCCACAGTACATGATGGGGAGGAGTATTTTAGTAGTTCATGGCTAGTGGGAAGTGCCTCTATGTGATGCGGCAGGCCCACTGTACTCGATAGAGGAGGAGTTCTCCAGTAGTCGATGTGTTCGATATTGTGACTGGGAATGTCACTTCTTTCTAGGCCTAGAGAATCCATGGATGTCTATTAGAATTCATATCGATCCTGTGTGGGTCAGCATCATATAATGTTTCACTGGGTTTTATACCTGGTTTGAGCTGAGGATCTGTTTGAACTTAGTGTTTTACCATCATGGTACTATCTTTGTGGTGTTACTTGTGTGGTATTTCTACCTTTGTGTTGTTACCTTTGTGGTATACCTCCCTCATTTATGATATGAGTATATCTTGATAACATAGGTATATGTATGGGCATATACCTAAGTAGTGTTGATGTCTTGATTTGTGGATTTTCTTTTGTGGAAATTTAGGAGACCTATGGGGTCTCAAGATCCCTACTGAGTATCATTATACTCAACCTTTCACGGGCTTCACCCACACCTTGTTATGTCTTGGGCAGATGATGTACGACATTGATCGAGGCAGAGGGAGCCAGGACAGGACGGTGCTCGGAGGTGGACCATATGGTATGACACGACACAGGGACTACTAATCGTGAGTTGTACCTACCCTTCAGGTAGGATCCAGGGTGGACCGTTTGATGTGACGCGACGCAGGGACTACTGATAGTGAGCTATACCTACCCTTCAGGTAGGATCTATGGTGGATGTTCCAGGAATTGATTTTTACCTTTTTAATTATTTTGTACTTTTCAGTTGTACTTGTACTTTTCTAATTGGGATTGTATTCAGGCCCCTTTGCTTTCAGCGCTATTTTACTACAGCAGTTTACTTCACATTTTCTTCTTATTGTTTTCTTGGACTGTGTGTTTGTATAGGTTTAAATGCATGCCTTCCCATTTTAGGGAATATGCCATTCAGTGATAGTCACCAACCCCTGGCCTATAGAAGGCGGGCTTGGGGTAGTCACGGCACGGACCCCGAGGGATGGGTTATGAAAAAGTGGTATCAGAGGAGTTTGGTTCTATTAAAGAACTAGGAATATGATCTTTTCTGTGTGGAAATAGTGTTAAGTGTTATGAGTGTGGTTTTCAGTTTGGGGAGTCCAGTGTTGGTGTGGTGGCTAAGGTATCCATATACCAGAAACCTGAATTCTGGTTTCCGACTCAGTACACTGAAATACTGATTGCGTGTATTTTTGAAGAGTTTTTCTTGTGATTTCTTTGGAGTCACCACACCAGGTATAACTTAATGATCATGGAACTCATGTTCCTTATCAGGATTTTGTCACGTAGATAGCCAGCTAGGATTCCCAAGATTGTATGTGATGATGTCTCACCGAGCGATGAGGCCTCAGTGTAGGGCCCTCTTATGGTGTTAGCACCTTTAGGTGGTGCACCAGTAGCACCACCACCCAATGGGCAGCAGATGCCACCAGCCCCACCAGCATACAGTGCATGCCGACTGAGCAAGTTGCACAATTTCCAGTGGAAGAGGCCTCCAAGGTTTTGAGGCAAGATAGATTCCCACGCAGGTGAGGATTGTCTTGAGGCTGTGGCTAGAGTTTTCCACCTAGTTGGGACACCAGTTGAGTAGATGGTGATCCTAGCTATTGGTATTTTTCAGTATGTGACCATGAGGATGGTTCACAGGGTAATGAGGCTTCGGTACTTGGACCATTGCCTAAGATAGTACCTTCGGGTAGTGTGTCAGGTATATCATTGCTCGTTGGTCAACAATTACAACTGGCGGTACCGGTAGAGGACACATGTGGGCTTAGTTCCTTACACATGTTTCAACATTAGATACCCCTTAGGTTCTGAGGCGAGCCTGACTCACAGTCGGCTAAGGACTAGATTGAGGAGGTAGCTGAGTTTCCATCTAGCCATGGCAATATTAGATCAGACGGCAGTCTTGGTAGAGAGCCTTCTATGTGGCTTAGCAGGATGACGACAGGGTTTAGGTTACCCTAATCTTATAAAGAGGTTACTTTTCTATGGAAGATCTTGAGAACCTTCCTCAGAGAATGGGGTCCCTTTACATAAAGAGATAAGGGATGAGACTTCCCTAGAGCTTCTATAACTTCGGCAGGATGACATGTCGGTAGCTGAGTATTCATCGAGGCATACCGACCATCCCAAGTACTCATTGAATACAGTACGATCAGTGATTTAGGGCTCAGATCTCCGAGCGAGGTGTGTTTAGGGACATCCTAGTCAGCACTATTCTTCTATGAATTCTTACTTATGTTAGGGTGATAGAGATAACCTTTTTGGTTAAATGTTCTTTGGTTGAGTGAATGCAGCCAATGAATGTTAATAGTGGGAAAGAAGAAAACTGAAGGCAGTCTTAGAGACCTGGGCATGTAAAAATTTTCAAGAATAGGATGTGATAGGGACAGACAAATCTGCAGGGCTAAAGATGTGTAAGAAGAGCTAGGAGAGTAGCATGAGGTGGTTTACATTTCAACATATTACAACCCACCCCCCCCCCTATGTGGTCCCCACCAGGCTCAGGGAGCTAGAGGAAAGGGGAATGGAGTAACTTCATGTGGTCAAGGAGTGAGACCTAACATCTCTAGGAATGATTTGAGGTATGGTATGTGTCTACTACTAGCTATTATACATAGGTACCAATCATTCCTTCCTTCTACGAATCTTTTCCAAGACCTAGAGTTTCCAGTTAAACCACTGACTTGACCCTCACATTTGGAGAAACCTTTGGGAGGATACTCGATAATCACACTTACACTGATGGTGTGATATAACCCTTGAGGTGAGAGTTTTGGTTGGAACCTCTTGGTGGTAGCATTGAGGCCTTACAAAGTTAGTTTAGGTATGGACTATAAATCCATAGTTCATACTCATATTGACTATATTAGGAAAAAAAGGTTGTTTTTTATCTACAATGTTGGAATGGGGTTTTCCTTGGTCTGCAAAAAAGGTAACCCATGATAAACATGATAAACTCATGCATAAGAGGCTTCAGCCGATCACTCTCGAGTCGGCCAGACTTACCCTTGTGGTAGCAGGAGTTTTGATTTTTCAGTTCCCGATAGGAGTGGAAGAGTGTGGGGACATCTTTTATAAATATGTTTCCAGGATTACCTCCCCGAAGGGAGATGGACTTCTGCTTAGGATGGGTACTATATGAGATTCGTGCCTAACTTTTCCAGAGTTTTGGAACCCTTTTCAGCACTAACGAAGAAGGGATAACCCTTCATGTGGAAAGAGAGATTCTAATAGAGCTTTCAGGTACTGGGGTAGAGACTAACAAGTGCCCTCATCTTAAGGCTACTAGAATAGGGCATTGGGTATGTAGTCTACTATGACACATTAGGGAATATACATGGGTGTGTCCTGATGTAGGAGCGAGCAGTGATCGCCTATAGCTCACGGAAGTTGAGACAACATAAGAAGAACTATGATACCCATGACCTGGAGTTAGCATCAGTGGTCTTCGCCTTGAAGGTGTGGCAACATTACTTTATGGGTGAATGTATTACTATTTACTATGATCAAAAGAGTCACAGGTGTGTCTTCACATTGAAGGAACTGAACCTGAGACATCGACGATGGCTAGAGTTCATCCAAAATTATAACCTTGAGATCGTCTATACTCCTGGGAAGGGGAACATGGTAACAAACTCACTCAGCAGGAGGTCTGGTCTAAAACTACTGAGTGAGGACTCAAAGCAGCTAGACGCATTGTGGATATCCTTCATGGATATAGATGGAGCATCTTACCTCCAGTCAATGATCGTCACTCCCCTAATTCGTCAGCAAATTCAGGGGGGCACAGCTTGAGACGTTGACTGTGAGGCATGATGTGATCATATATCTTCAGGATAGTCTCCTAAAGGATTTTCTAAAGGTGGGGAGCATGTCATACACTTCAGAGGATGCACCATGGTACCAGTGATGCTTCGGGAGGATGTGTTGAGGGAGATGCATATATACCCATTAACGATACATCCTGGAGTGGTGAAGACGTATCAGGACCTCTGGAATCAGTATTAATGGCCAGGGATGAAGGAAGTAGTGGAAGAGTTTGTATCACGATGCCTCACTTGTTAGCAAGTGAGGACTGTATCAATCTAGAATAATTCTTATGCCAACAAGAGGAGGGAGACCATGTCTTCCTACACATCTCAACTCAATGAGGTTTATGGATATTTGGCTGGGGTGGAAAGTTATATTCGTAGTTCATCGGACCTTTCTAGATTCTCATCAAAGTGGGTGAGGTGGTGTAATGTCTATCTCTTTCCCCACAGATGAACTGAGTGCATAATGTTTTCCATGTGTCGCAGCTGAGGAGATGTGTGCTTGATCCATCACACGTTATCAACTAGGGAGAGTTTAACTTTGATGATGGGGTGACTTTTACGAAGTTACCAGTGGAGTTTAAGGGTTGACAGGAGCGGGTTTTTCATGGGTGTTCGATACCTCTGGCGCGCATTCTCTAGCAGCATAGGAACCCCTATGAAAGCACATAGGAGCATGAGGCTCAGATTCATGCTCAGTACCCTCATTTGTTTGTTTTGTCTTTGTTTTGGCTTTTGGGGATGTAAATCCCTAAGGTGGAGATAATGTAATGTCCTAGAATTTTTGTATAATTATTTTTAATTATATGGAATTATTTTGAGACAGTAAAATCTAACGGCGCGTGATTATGAGGCCCGGAGTGCCCAGAATGATCCAACGAAGTTTTTTTAAACATTAAATAGCATTCGTAAGCAGTTTTATTGAAAAATTGTAACAACTATTAAACATTTTCCCTGATCAGAAATATGAAGGCACCGTTGTGCTCAGGATGGCGGGTTTACCCTATGTGTGACTTAAGTTTAGTCGGCACGGGCCTCCTGTGAGAAAACCCGAAAATGGAATAACCATAAATAAAATAATTAAATAAAGTAATTTTATTTTTCAAATGCTTATAAATCACGAACAATAACTTGGATTGAAAACCCAAGACTACCATTGAACTCGTGATGGTATGCTTTCCTTAGGCTGATAGTAACATTGGATGGCACGGTCCACCAGTGAAAGTTAGTTTTCTCCCGTAAATAAAATAATTAAGTGGAAATTATTTTATTTTAAAATTCATAACTTTTCAATGGTAACTTGGATTAAAAATATGAGAGTACCATTGGTTTCTTTGGGGTGTGTTATCCTTAGGCAGAGCCAAACCTCGACTGGCGCAGGCCAAGGGTAAACGCTAATAATTTATTGAACTTTTTTTCAAGTACGTTCAGTAAACGCCCGAGCAGCATTTTATAACTTCTAAACCATTGCTCGGATTAAAAATATGAGGGCACTGTTGAATCCACAGCATTGGGATTTGCTTAAGGGATGCTTTACTTTTACCTGAGTAGGTCCAGAGAAAAGGTTAAGTTTTGTGACTTTGTAAAATAAATTAAATAAAATAATTTTATTATTTTATTTCATATCCTCCAACAAACAAGTAAAGGGCTGGGGCCAGTGACGTGTCAAGACAATAAATGGATTGACCTACCAACCCTAAGAAATGGCAGTGTTGGGAAATTAGGAAAATTCTAAATTTATGAGCCCCATTAAACTCCAACGTTGTTACTTACCCTCCCCCTCTCCTATATATATGGAGCTTAGGGAGGGGTATCGGCATATCTTTTCCAAGAAACGAAGTGCTAAAGGAGTTCTGTGAAGTCTAAACCTTAGAGGATGGACCTGATCCTAGCAGAAGGTAATGGGCGACACCGAACCAAAAACCGAAGGAGGACGTGTGAGTGTCGTCATTCGGAACTGGTTGCGGAAACGAAGAGCACGATCCGCCTTTAAGACGTGGACGCTCTCCAATGGGTTACGAGGTAGGGGTTATTTTTTTTGTGAATTTTTTATTCCCTCTTCCCCATTTTGAAATTATATTAAGGACGCTGCTCAAATGACTAACGGGTTGATCCATGATTCATTCGTTTTGTGGGAGGTTGTTATGGGGTATCCTTGTGGGGTTAGCTTGTTATTTAACACAAGGAATTGTTAAACCCATTTTTTCCCTCTCTTTGATCATGAGCTAATGTGGAGAGCACGGTCATAATGATCCCGGTCCTAACCCTCCGCAACTTTGTAACCCTTGCGCCATCCATGTAAGACCGCCAGAGCGACAGAACCAAACGGCTATGAAGGAGGTGACGCGCCAATGCATGCTGATAGAGGAGACCGTAGTACGAAGCCGCGGTGGACATCAGAGCGGTCGGCATCGACCAGCCATGAAGGAGGTGTGGATGGCCTTTGGGTGTCGCCAATGTGAAGAGGGGTCACAATTCATCAGTCGCGGCAGTCGGAGAAGGCGGCTGGCTCGTCGGCCGGCCGTGCAAGGGAAGGGCGGTGCGTCGTCGTATGTCGCTGGTGAGTAGGAGACCGTCGCCGAAGCTGTGGTGGAGGAGGAGGAACCTGCACCTTCTGTAGGTTCGGTGGTGACCGGGTGGCGCCCATGTGGCACCGCCTAGCAGAAGCACCATGGGCCACACCCTAGTAGCCCGCCGCCCAACCGGGCCCCACCCAACCAGGCCATCACCGCCCAACCTGGCCACCAACCAAGCGGGCCGCCACCCTAGTAGGCCGACACCTTTGTGGGACGCCCCCTTGCGGTTCAGGATGCCCCTTTACGGTCCCCCCTATATGGGATGGGCCACCCATGCGGGCCGCCGCTTTTTGTGGGTTGGGCCGGACCTCGGCCTAGCTCAGACCGGGTCGAGCCGGGTTAGTCCGACCGGGTTAGATCAGACCCGGGCCCAGAAACGCTTAAAGGGCCTTATCTCGAGAACCAGACATCTGTTTGAAGAACCATCTACTGCGTTGGGATACTTGGAGAGAGACATTCCTTTTGACTTACTCCATGAGAGTTATGGAGAAACTTAGAGTATGGTAGGGTTGGATCTCACCAGAATCCAATCGGGCCCTCGGCACTGAAATGCCAATAACGCACAGAATGGGCGTCCGATTGACGCGCCATCTATTGCGTTGGAACCATTGTGACACAACAGATCATCGGGTTACTTATTTTTTAGACTTTTTGTTGGTTTAAATATGACTGATGGCTTGGGGAGCAGTTCTCCCAAGCACGCTACGTACGGAACCTTGCGACTGGCTGAGACCTGACGACTGCTGACTTTTTGACTCGGAGTGACTTGACGACCATGGTACTAGATGGGGAAGAGTACATCAGCAGGCCACAATGGGGGAGCGGCTCTGTGTGACCCTGAAGACCCACGGTACTCATGGGGAGGAGTACCTCAGCAGTTCAAGGTTAGTGGGAAGCCCCTTAGTGTGACACGGAAGGCCCACTATACTCGATAGTGGATGATTTCTATAGCATCCAAGGTATTCGACGTTGTGACTAAGAATGTTACTTGTTCCTAGGCCTAGAGAATCTGTGGGTGGATATCATTATTCATATAAATCCTTTGTGGATCAGCATCATAATCCTCTTTCTCTGAGTTGTATACCTGGTTTGAGCTGAGGATCTGTTTGAACTAAGTCTTTTACCTTCGTGGTACTATATTCGTGGTGTTAATTGTGTGGTACTTCTACCTTAATGGTGTTACCTTTGTGGTATACCTCCATCATGTATGAGATGAGTATATCTTGATAACTTAGTTATATGTATGGGCATATACCTAAGTAGAGTTGATGTATTTCTTTGTGGATTTTCCTTTTTGGAAATTTAGGATACATACGGGGTCTCAGGGTCCCACTGAGTATCGTTATACTCACCCATGAATGGGATACACCCACACCCTATTATAGTGTGTGCAGAAGACATACTACATTGATCGATGTTGAGGGATCCAGGACTGGACAGTGCTCAGAGGTGGACCATTTAGTGTGATGCGACATAGGGACTACAGACCGTGAGCTATACCTACCATTCAGGTAGGATCTGGGGTGGACCGTTTGATGTGACATGATGCAGGGTCTACTGATTGTGAGATGTACCTACCATTCAGGTAGGATTTGTGATGGATGATCTAGGTGTTTCTTTTTACCTTTTCAGTTGTTTTTTACTTTTCAGTTGTACTTGTACTTTTCCAGTTGGGCTGGTATTCCGGCCCTTTGCTTTCAGCACTCTTTTACTGCAACAGTTTACTTTACAGTTACTTCTTGTTATGTTCTAGGACAGTGTGTTTGTATAGGTTTAAAGGAAATGCCTTCCCGTTTTAAGGAATATGCCTTTTGGTGCTAGTCTCCAGACCCTGGCCTATGGAAGGCGGTCTTGGGGTAGTCACAGCACGAGCCTTGGGGGATGGGTTGTGACATCCCTACTCCCAACTTCATTTTTGAGGTTATAGGTCACTGATCTCCCATTACTGGATAGATGGGCCTCTTTAAGAAATAAGGGTATATATATGAGTGGGAATATGTTTTTATGTATATTATTGAGGAAGAGGATATTGATGACCACTTCTAGGCTACCTCTACTCCTATTTTAGTAATTGAACCAATGAGAGGATGATTTATCGTTGCACATAAAGTGGTATCACTGCCTTCCATTCCTCAGGAGTGGATTAGTTGTTTTGAAACTACCTTACAGCATGATATTTGGGTTTAAAATACCTTATATTAGCTTCTAGGGATTCCATTATCTACACCATTGGTTCCATCTTATATCCAGACACTGCCTACATCTCATGTACAACAACCATCTTGATAGACACCTTCTAGGTTTTTCCCCACCACTTATAGAGATCCCATGAAATAATCTACTTCTTTTGTTCACATAAACCCACCCCCACTTGAGTATACTTATAGAAGGTAGCCTAATACCTTTGGTTTTACACCCCATGAAATTTTGATCCTTCTAATATATCTAGAGGCCCAATGGGTATTTGATCTTGTTTCCTGTAGGAAGGGAATGGTCCTATCCACTAAGATTAAGGTGGAGGTCCCATTCATATATCTGGACAATTGATAGGTGAAATCCCTCCAGATCAAGGAGATATATGGTGAACATGATACTGACCATGCCTTATCTTTCATTTTTTCCACATAGAGAACTACATAAATTACTACCAATGCACTAGTCATTGATTCAAACATTTAGAATATTAGGGAAGAGTCTAAAATCTCTATTACTATTGATGAATAGGTATTAGTGATTACCATATTTCTATTATAGATCTAGGAATTACCCTCTTCAGAGATGACACTTCCAAGAACAGCACTCACTAATATCACCCAAAAAAAGAATTGCGAGTAGAAACCAGTTCATTCCTTGCCTACTATCACTACATCATTGGTCAATATAGAGGTAGTAGATGCCCCCACTAGAGCCACCCCATGAGTAGATGAGTCCAGTAGGGAGCATAGGTATTCTACCACAAAGTCATTGGATCACCCCTCCCTGTACTTATTTTTTGTATCACAAAACTCTCTTTTTATCATATTTTTTCCCCTTAATGTATTCTTATTTATTATGATCTTTATGTATATATTTTTTATACTCCTTTGAAGAATACATGGAAACTTACTTTACACCAGACTTCCCTATGACACTTTCTAGTTATATTATTTAGAATTAAATTATTTTCATGTGTATATGAACAAAATATAAGGAACCTACTCTAAACAACCAAAAATTTACACAAAATTCAGAGTATTCAACCACAGATAGGAATCAAGGAAGGAATATTATTTTACTTATGGGAGTTCTATATTTCTCTCTTCCATTTTAAGCCTTTCCTTTTTTGCATTTCATTGGACTTATTTCTTTGTATCTATCTTACCTTGAATTCAAATAGTAAGGAAACTATTTTTTATTAAGTGTGGGGGAGGGAATCTTGAAAAAACTTGAATTTTATTTTGAAATAAATTGTCTAGGAAACATTTTTTATTGAAAAATTTATTTTGATTTAATAAATTTAGAACAACCATGGAAATAAAAGTGAAATTCTTAGGTTTAATTCATTGGAAATAAAATATTTGGTTATTTTTATATTGCAATATGAAATTATTAACAGATTGAATCCTACCTCTGGTTTCAATTTTTTAAAGTTATTTTTGACTAAATGATTACCTACCATTCATATCATTAGGTATTTACCAATATTTAAAATCCCATTCCTATGATGCATTTTGATCCATTTTTTCATATTATTTCAAATACCTTTTTTTCTTGAGGGAACTCAAGACATGTATCACAACTAGAAATCTCACTTTTATCTCATCAAATCACAAAGTTTTTTTAAAACACATTGATATAATTGAGGACTTTTTTAATTATTTTTTCTTATGTACCTACCCTATATAATATATTTATTTTTAAGCTCAAAAAACAATGAAATACCTTGATAGGAATCCAAATTATAAGACAATATATCCTTCCTTCCCTTATTCTTTGGTATGATTACATGATTTTTCTATTTTGTTTCATTAAAGATATTAGTGATAAATAGAATTATTGGATGAAAATACCATGAAAGGGAAGATTTATAGTTTGTATTGGAGGTTGGGAATTTGATTCAGAATAATTTACATTATACTTATGTCATTTCTATATTATCTTGAAATAAAAATTAAAATAATGGTTTGTATCCTAGGAATCTTTATGACCACTCATACTCAACCTATGATCTTGTTAATAATATTACAATTAGGGTCATGTGGTGATAAAATAATCATAGTTTAGTCGGTGTGAGATTTATTCAATATGTAGTTTCTTCTGAAAAATGAAGAATCCAAGAGAAATATGAAGCAAAATTACATCATTATTCTTGAATTCTAATGATGAGAATCTCTAAGAAAAGAAAATATGTATGGGGGCCAATGGATTTTTAAGGAGATAAAGTGGTCTGTTTTTCACTAAGGTTAAATGTAATATCATTCATTATGCTTAAATAATTGACTCCCTTTTCCAGTGTTAATTTTTTAATGATTAAATAATGAACAAACCACCTTCAACCTTATAATTATTAAAAACCTCTTTGACAAAGTCATCTTGGTAAATGTGGTTTAATTTTTATATAGTATATATTGAGATATTGTATAATATTATGGATAGCTACACTTGAGATTGATAATAACCCGAATTTTATATTATTCTTGATTGTTAAATCTAAATTTTCTAAAAATTTAGATCACAATATAGGAATGGATATATAAGTAAAGGTTGGGAATTAATAATGGAAGTGAATATGAATTACAGTGTGAATTAAATAATGAAGTAGGATTTAATATCTAGGAAGAATTAGTATGTTTGAGTTTAATGATTTTTGGTTAATACTTTATTTAATTGATATTATTGGTGTTTTTTTCTTTGGTTAAAGGTCTGTTTTTCCTTTGGAATATTTTTTGGGATTTTTGTTTGAGGATACTTAATTGTTCAAGTATGGTAAAATTTGATACCTTTTAATTAGGAATACATTTTTATCATGGTTTTAATTGGTTAATTGACTTAATACTTCCTAATTATATATATTTTTAATAATTTTTAGAAGATTAGATATTGGAAAAATAGTTAGAGAATTTATAAAAATTTCCATAATAATTGCATACATTTTACATCATAATAGGTGTTTTCATGAAATGATCAGTTTTAAGATATAATAAATGTTTCAAGATTCAAGAAAGAATCAATGATCAAGTAGAATATATGTACCATGATTGAGCTACAAATGAATAAATATAAATAGAGTTGGTAGAAACCTTATTGTAATCCAAATGCTTCATGTTGTAGTTCCTTGCATGTGAATAACATGGGTAGATGGAAGGAAATAGTTATGTCCTAATTGATTCCATTGTTCCACATTGTAGATATGTGACGTTTTATACCAAGCATGTGTAGTATTAAAACTCTAAACCTAATGGATATTTAATAATCATCTGCACCAACACCATATTAACTCATGAAACTTGTTTCTACACAGTATAAATAATTTTTTTCATGGATTTGAAGAGAATATATGGAACTATGGATAGATGAATCATGTCATGGTAGGCCATATAAGATGAAATTAGGGAATATATTTCATATTAAGTGGATTAGTGAGACTATATCAGGTTAAAACAATGGATCTATCTGAGATTAACCTAAATAAATCATTGATTTTTTTCATCATGGAATATATTTTTACATCATAATGAATTTTTAAATTAGTGAAAACCACCAAGATTTTCATGGTATCACATCATGGTTGATTCATGTTATTCTACAAGCCTATAAAGGGTGAGATATAGGTAAAACCTCAAGAATCATGTTGTATTCGAAGTTTATTTCATGTTGTGATGCATTGGAGAAGATAATATCTTAGTTGACCTGTTCAGGGTTCCACATCGTGAGATTAAAAAAAATTGGGTTTTAAAAGAGAAGATATATGTATTTTATTGTAATGATGTATATTGAAACATGATGGATCTAATCTAGGAGATAAAATTGAATTTGTGTTTTTAATTTTTATCTATTCATGTCATAATTAATATCATTTCGCTATAATGGGTAAAGAGTCTATAAATAAGATTCTTTATTCAAATTCTAGGGATATTTTTACTTTTATAGGTTTTAAAATCCAAATCCCTAGTTCTAGATTCTCTTAGTGTTCTTAATTCAAGTAATTCCTTTTTAATTTTATTTTGTGTTCCCCCACTAACTTCTTAAGATGATGGATTCAGGCATGTATGAGTTTATCTTAAAGGGGTTATTAATTTCTTATATCAATTTCATTCATTAATATTCATTTTGATTAGGAATTTTCTTAATTATTTATTTTATCTCACTCTTTAATACATCTTCAATCGAAAGATTTATTGATGGAGTAAATCTAAGGTAATTGAGAAAAGTACACTACCATCAGTAATTTTGATATGTCACATGTGTATAAGATCCATTTTAATGCACTTATGTTGGTTTATTTATATTAACAGGAGATATATAATGGATTAGTTATAATAAATTTAATTGACCATAGGAAGTTGGTAACTTTTGAAAGATCTTCTAACTGGTTTATTCAAACCATTTATAAATAAGACATATAGATATCCTTTAATAATCATCCTTTGAAATTGATCCCTTTCTTCTATTTCTCAATGACTGTTTTAAGTTTCATTTTTAATTCTAGTTTTTGAATTATGTTAAACATATATTTAATTCAAAAACATTTGGGTTAACAATTTAAGTAATCCATGTTCTTAAGGATCATCTATAATCTTTATAGGTTTGACCATAGTGAGGTGATTCAAGATAAACATGTCTTTATTATACATCATTTTTATAATTAAAACATTACATTACATAATAATACAAACATTTTAATAATTGATAAGTTTATTTTATTTGGAGACTAACTAAATAAAAAACTTATTTTATAATTATTGTGAATATTTCCCCATAATTTCATCATACTAGATCATCTCCTAGACATTTCACAACTTAAACTCATCCTCATTACCTATAAAATAGAAACATAAGAAAGGTATGACCTCAAATTATTAGTAATGGAATAATAAAAATATAAATTTGTTATCCATGATGAGATCATAGGCATATTAGAAAACATAAGAATGAGAGAAATATCTAATTAAAAGAAATGGAAGCATCAAAAAATTTCATATTTCATAATATAGAATAAGTAATTTCAGATGATCAAATATATAACATGAAATAAGGACAATGAAAACATGAGAAATAAATCATGATATATAGGAACAATATAGTCACATATCAAAATAGTGTAGCATAAACATAAGCATATAAACTCAATGTTGTGTATTAGGAATCACAACCCATTTCCTATAGTGGATCAAGCATCAAAACATGTTTCCCATAGTAGATCATACATCACAACATGTTACCTATTTTGGATCAAGCATCACTACCCATCTCACCATTATCTCATAAGATGTAAATATTTACCCAAATAATTTGGGGGTTATATATGGCTCACCCATAACTTAAAGATTAACCATACTTGCATGCCACAAGAAAACATCTAATCATCACATCATTTAAAACCTATCAATTAGAATGGGTTTCAAATGAAATTTTAAAAGTTGTCAAATAAATAACCTCATAAAATAGATCAATCAATACCAAATTCAATCACCAAAAAGAGTAAATTCATAAAATATTTTATATGGTGGTTCATAAAGTGTAAATTCATTATAAATAGTTCCATTGAAATAATGTTTAAAATGGAATCTAAATTTAAAATATTTTTATTTTGAAAGGAAAATCATCTTCGATATTTTGAAATATTTTTGTTGAAATAACACATCTAAAAAAGGATAATAAAACATATCATTTAAAAGTGGAAAAGAAAATTATGAATATCACATAAATTGATACATATTTTGATTTCAATATATAAAATGATAACATTGGAGGTAATTGAAAACATGGACTTTAAAGAAATATCCAATTAAGAGATGGAGGTTCATTCTTGATAACATTATACTTTTAGGTGAGGAAAATAAAGTGGGAATATTTTAATCAAAAGATAAATTTTCCCTAGAAATATAGAAGACAATATTATATAAAATGGTAAATAAATTAATAAATATAATATTTAAGGTTGAAGTTAAAAATAAATCATTCAACTTGAAGAAATATAATTGAGTTACCAAAGTCCCTTATAGACAACATAATTAATGAAGTTAGAAACTTTTGAAAAGGGGATTATGTGGTAAAAATGTAAATCCAAAAAATTTAATATAAAATACCACATGATAAAATAATAGGGTATATTTACCCAACATATATGAAATATATTTAAGAATAATAATTATAACTCAAAAACAATAATTGAGTTAAAACCCCTTACAACTTTAGGAGAATTTAAATCAAACCCTCCTAAAATAAATATCTTCAAATTGACATGAATAAAATTTATTTCATGATATAATAACTAAATTAGGTGTCATATACACCACATAAAATAAATTAGGTGCATAATATAAAACATGTCTCAAAGAGAGGAATTTGAGATGAAAACCCTTACCTTTGTCTTGATTCGTTATGCACTTGCACCAAACATCCTAAATAATTAAATTAAATATATTAATTAAATTACCAATAACCTTAGTCATAACTATAAAAATTTATAATTCTCATTGGTAATTATTACACACACATATATATTAGTTTGTTTTTACCCATTTTCCCATATCATGAGTTTATATATTTAATGGTTTATATTAGTTTTGTAGGAGAAATGTCAGTATTTGTTCCTATTACAATGTTTATATTTAAAAAATAATTAATGTTACTATAATGTATAATTTATTTTTATTTTTTATTTTTCAATTTTTTTCATTGGTGTTTTACCCATTATCCTTGAAGATGAGATCAACAGAAGTCACATTTCGGTGATTCTTAACAATCAAAGGTTTTTTTTAATTAATGAATTATTGATATAACCATTATAGAAAAAAACTCATTATTTAGATATTTATATCATATCATATCAATGATTAATTTTTCATAACCATCAATGATAAATATTTTATAGCATTGTTCAAGTTTGTGGTTAAACCGATCAAATGTGAACATACCATAATTAATGGATGATTATGAGAAGGATTAGTTTAAATATCAATATACTAGTAGTATAATTATATTATTTATAATTTATAAGTGTGATATATCATAATTTTAAATAATTATAAGGAAAATATAATTTATATAAATCCATCACTTATAATGAAGAGATATTTTTCATCTTAGTTCGATTGTTTAATATAATTAATTTTATAATGAATGTTTACCATTCATATCAATAATGGATTATGAAATTTGTGTTAAAAAAACTTATTCATATCATTAAATAATATTTATCCTTAAAAACATTCTTATAATCATTCATGAAAGGTGGTATTGAAAATGAACTCATTTATTCGTGGAGGTGGTAGTTTGCACATACATGCATCTCAGATTTTTATTTTTTTAAATAAAAAGGAAAATGTGGTTAATTATTATAACATCATTATAATAATATATCCTAATACTTAGGATACTTATGTTATCATTTTAATATGGTTTAATGAAATTTTAATAAGGAGTGAAAAAAATATAAATGACAATGAGAGGTTAGGAACTTATACCTCACTTCTTGAATTTTCAACTTTATGAAGGGAGTTAAGCCTTTAAGGGATAGTATTTTGAGAAGAAAAAAACCTCTAAAAGGTGTATAATAATGTTTAGGATAGTATAAGGTATATATTTTTCTAAAATTATGGGGTTTTGTTTTGAAGGGATGTAAGGAGAGGATAAACCCATTTATAAGTCAAACAGGATGACATTTTTGTAAATACACAAAAATTTTAAAAAATGTGGTGTCACTCTCAAGGAAAGTGTCTCAAAAATTTGAAACATAATGGGATGGGTAATATATAAGGTCAATAAATACTAAAATATTTTTTTCACATACCTTCTTAAACATGTTTCAATCCCTTTACCCCTTGACTTATTACATTTACCATTTTATCTTATACTGTTGTAACTAGTTTTGACATAAGGTAACTTAATATTTATTCCTTAAAATAAAGTGGTAATTATTAGATAATTTGGACCTAATGATTCTAAATTTGAAATATATTTTTTATGATTTAATTGATAAAATGTTAAAAATTAATTTTTATATAATAAATGTATAATATATTAAAACAATTTTCAGAAAAAATATTACTTGAGTACTAAAATATAAAATAATAGTTTTAAAACTATAATAAATATTTTAAAATGTATATTATAAATTATTAAATACATATATTCTCAAGAAAAATATTTCATAAATTTCAAATTCAAGATTATATACAAATAATTCCATAAAATTCATTGCATTAGTAAAAATTGTATTTTTCAATATTCACCTAAAAAAATAGAAAATTTTAAAAAAATAATATTAGGATAACATTTTTTGCGAAATAAAAAATTAATTATTTTTTTCAAAATCAAATCCAAAAATATATAAATTTTATTTTTAATTTAAAATAAAAAATATAGATAAAACTGTTTTTATAGGAAAACAGATTCTGTTATATTAATTATCCCGTTTTTTGTAAATTATTAATTAATATAGTGTTACCTTGTTTTTTATACTATCAGTATATCTTGTTATTATTGAATCATAATAAACTTATTTCCTTAAAATAAACACCAATTTATGGAAAATGCATTTTTTAAACATAAAGTGAATTGGGTAAAAATGACCTTTTGAAAAGTATAAAAATTAATGATATATATATACATATAAATATTTTAGTATATGTTGATATAATTATAATTTATAATTAAATAAAGCCTTATTATCTCTTTATAAGAGCTAATCATTATATAGCATTTGGTTTCAGTTTTGGGTGGTGATTCAGCTAATATGGATCTTGTGTCAATCTCCACGAGCTTTAGCTTCTCCCGTATATTATTTCTATCAAACTATAATTGCTCGAGTTAAACTTGAGATTGGTCTAGGAAAACCCCTTATAAAGATACCTCGTTTTTTATCTCATAAAAATGAGTTTTATAAGGAATACTTCAACTTTTGAATGCTATTTCTTCTTACTTTTTTAATGGTTTTAAAACATGGTTATTTCAATTTCTACCTGTTAATTTCATGGATAAGTTTTAAAGGTCATATTAATATTAAAAATATATCAATTTTTTTCATTTTATTTTGGTATATTGTGTGAAACACACTATTTAATATATTATTTATTTAAGGAGAATATATTGTGAAATCTTGGGTCGTTGCATTACCCCCCCCCCCCCTTAATTAAAATGCATCCTCGCAATTTTAATTATTACTTACTAACAAAGTTAACTGAGGGTATATATTACATGACTCGATATTTAATTTTGTAATGAATTATTAATCACATCTATTCACTTATAATAATGATAATCCCAATATTATTTTTCTTCATAAAAATTTGAGTTAAATACCTCTCATAGTTTGGTGTT
Source organism: Viscum album (assembly GCA_963277665.1). NCBI lineage: Eukaryota > Viridiplantae > Streptophyta > Magnoliopsida > Santalales > Viscaceae > Viscum > Viscum album. Next base: position 1,007,532,986 of record OY728140.1, read on the forward strand.
AAGACCTATTTTATTTTTCCTTAAGTTCATAGTTAAACTTGAAGTTATATAATATCATAAATTGGTTTGAGGTATAAAATGTGATTCCCTAATTTCATAATAGATACACCACACACACCTATCTCTCATCCCCCATGGTTCTTTAATATGGTGGTGTAGGGAAAACTTTGAAGAATAATGATGAAGTTGATGAATAATGTTACTTATCTTCATGAGGCTCATTGAGATCCATATTCATACCCCTCATGACCCTTTCTATAGTAACCACCTCCATCACACTAGCATGTTCCCTCTCCAGCTTATCCCTCATTTGCATCACCAACTTCAACAGATAACCACCCATCTCCTCACATGCTTGTTTCATTGTTCCTTATACTTCTTCTCCATGAAGCCCTCCCGGATAAAGGTTAGTGTGGGATGGTTTCCCCACCACGTCCAATTAGATTCACTCTTCATGTTCCCAAACATGGTCTTCTAAGACCAGAACTATTTTAGGTACATATTGTATGGTCTTTCATGCACTGTGGAATCAAACCTAATTATAAAACTACTCTCATCCCCAAGGTCACTAGGTTCCCTCCCTTTTCATATAACCATCATGTCTCATTACACTAGAGGTGGAAGAGGGGGGCTTGTACTCTATATACACTTTAGGAAAGGTACTTTCAACCAATCCAGAAACATCAGGTCCTACACATGATAGTGATCCATTGATGGATGATGATAAATATGATTTGTTGTTTTCTTCTACTATTGCAATGATGTTAAGATCTCTCAATGGTGGCTTCTTGTTGTTGTCTCCACCTCCATCCATCTTTTTGAGTAATGAAGAATTTTTTGGGAAAATAACCATGATTATTGAATATAGAATCCATGTTGAAATAGTTAATCCAGTACTAAAAATAACATTAAATACATTTGAAGGACCAATACTAAGATTTATATTCCTATAAACTTAAATTTTTAAATGAACCCTTTATACAGGTAGATATTTTTTTATAATCAAAACATCAGGGTTTTACACTTAGAAAACAATATAGTAGACTTATAGTATCTAGAATAAGGATCCCATATTCATATTTCTGAATTATAGGATTTATTTATCATGATCTAAATCATCATATGTCATTGAATATGATCCACATTGTTCCCTTGGTAATTGTGGTTATTCATTCTTATCATTCTTATTATCCCTTGGATTATGACACTGACTAAGATAATGTTCATCTTTTATACACTTAAGGCATTGGATAATTAGTGGTGCTTTTGGGTACATGTTTTCCACTCCCATCATGCTAACCAAATTATTTATTTTAATAGGGTATTTTAATGCTCGATAACCCCCTCTTACATAATTAAATCACATTTTAGTCCCCTTGAGGAAATTCCCTTGGTTTTTATTCCCACGTTTTTGACATATGTGTGGTTGAATATTACCTCTTTAATTATCTTCATTGCTTAAATTTTCATAAGTCTCCATCGTTATCTTATTTGGTGAACTCAATATTTTAACCATGGTTATATTGTTAATCATATTTTGCAATATTTTATTTGGAATAATCACCATATTTATCAGTTCATCACTCATTATAATGTGTTGATCATTGATATAGTCATTGCATTTTCCCTTGAACCCATTGTTAACTCAGTTCTTTCTAGTTCCAACCATCATTAAAACCAAAAAGGTTTAACATGAGTGATTAATATTTAGCATAAAATGAGATTATCATAACCATTAACATAATGGGGATTTTAACTTAAAACTTTTTTCCATTTTACATCATCATGTTAGCATGTAATTAATTTAGTTACTTTAATTTGGGTTATATTATACTTATCAACCTAATCCATAAAAGTAACTAGAAAATAAATCCTGTATATAATTTCATAAATATAATATAATCAACCAAATCATATCATTTGGGAGTCTTTATCCATGTCTATTTTCTTAGGCCCACTAATCATGCATCATAATTATGACTGGTTTAATGCTCAACCACCCCTTCTCAGGGTGATTACCCCTAGGTGCATATGTACCATAATTGAATTCACTTTCTAGTATCCAGGAATGTATTTTTTTCTAGTAAAAATACTTACTCAAGACTTTACCAATATTTCAAGATATGATCCTATACTTAAACTCATATCTAGGGTTTTCACTAAGGTTCTCTAACCCTAATACCAAATGTAACTAGAATAATCTCAAAAAATAATGAAACTTTTCTCTGATACCAACTGAGGAGACCCAAGCTAAATAACCATTTATTTGACATCATTTCTATAATTAAAACATTAAATTACATAATAATCACTACATCTTGAGAATTGAGTAGTTTAGTGTCTTTAGAGACTAGAAACAAAATAAAAATATTTTAAAATACTTATGAACATTCCTATATAATTTCATCATACTAGATATTCTATTATATTTATCATAAGTTAAAATCATTGTAATGAATTGGGAAATGGAAACATAATAAATGGGTGAGATTGAATGCTCAATAAGGGAATAAAAAACATATCAACATGTTACCTCGGAAGAGATCATAATCATATTAAAAAAATATAAATAGGAGTGAAATATTTGATTAAAATAACATGGAAACTTTAAAAAATCATATTTTATAATAGGATAATGAGTAATACCATATAATCAAATGCATAACATGGTATAAAAACTATGAAAACATGAGACATAAATCATGAGGAAAGGGAATAACATAGTAACATATAAAAATAGTGTGGCACTGACATAATCATAGAAAATTAACATTATGGATCAAGCATCACCACCTATTTCTTATAGTGGATTAGGAATCACAACCTATTTTCCATAGTGGATCATGAAACAAAACCCATTTCCCATTTTAAATTTAGCATCACTACCCATTTCACCATTAACTCATGAGATGTAAAGATTTACCCAATGAATTGGGGGATATATTGGGTTCACTCATCAATTCATGATTAACCATACTTGTGTTCCAAAAGAAAACATATAATCATTACATCATTTAAAACCTAAGAATAAGAATGAATTTCAGGTTACATTGTAAAATGTATCACATAAATAACCACAAAACCCAGATCAATCGATACCAAATTCAATCACCCAAAAGAGGAACTTCATAAAATATTTTATAAGGTGGTTTATAAATAATAAATTCATGTAAAATAGATCCCTTTAGATAAGAAGTAAAATTTAATACAAAATTAAAACATTTTTTTTATAGGAAAGTCTTTTTGATATTTTGAAATACCTTTGTTGAAACCCCCACATAGAAAAAAAAAGAACTATAAAACTTATCTTTTAAAAGTGTAAGAGTAAAGTATGAAGATCAAATAAATTTATACATACTTGTATTTCAATATATACAAGGGTAATATTATTGTTAAGTAAATAATTTGGACTTGAAATAAATATCCAATTAAGAGATCGAGGTTTTTTTGATAATTTTATACTTTTAGGTGAGAGAACAATAAAGTAATAAGCTTCGGATAAAGAGAGAAATTTTCTCTAGAAATATAAAATATAACATCATATAAAATGGTAAATAAATTAATAAATATAATATTGAAGGTCTAAGTTCAAAAGAAACTATATATCTCAAAGAAAGATATTTGAGTTACCAAAGTTCCATATAGACAACATAATTTATGAAGTAAGAAATATGAGAAATTAAGATTATATGGTAAAAATGTAAATCCCCATAAGTTAATAGAAAATAACATATAATACAATCATAGTGAATAATTTACCCAACTTATATGAAATATGTTCAAGAAGGACAATTATAACTCAATTAATGAGAATTTAATTAATAAAAACTCTTATAACTTGAGGGGAATTTAAATCAAAACCCCTTGAAAGAGAGAGATTTAAATTGAACTTAAATTACCAAGAATAAAAGGTATTTCATTATATACTAAATAAATTAATTATAATATACACCACATAAAATAAATTAGTTTCATAATATAAAACATGCCTCAAAGAGAAGAATTTGAGATGAAAACCCTTTCCCTGGTCCTGATTCGTTTCTTACCTGCACCAAATATCTTAAATAATTAAATCTTAATTACATATCCAAAAACCTTATTCATAACTATTACCATTTACACTCCTCATTGATAATCATTTCATATATATATATATATATATATATATATATATATTTGTTAGTTTTTACATATTTCCCCACATCGAGTGTTTATAATTTTAATGGTTTCTACTAGTTTCATAAGAGTAGTGTCAATATTTGTTCTTATTATAAAATTTATATTTCCAAAATAATTAAAGTTACTATAAGGGGTGATTTATAGTGATTTATATAGTTTCATTTTCCTTTAATGGGAATTTCATCCTTTATCCTTTATGATGAGATTAACACCAAGCATGTTTCTACGATTCTTAACCATAAAATGATGTTTTCTAAATTAATAAATTAAATATTGATATAACCCTTATAGAAAAAAAAACTAATTATTTAAATATTTATATTATATCATGATAATAATTAACTTTTCATAATCATCTATGATAAAGATATTATATCATTGTTCGATTAGGTGGTTAAACCAACCAAACATGAATATACCATAATTAATGGATGATTATGATATGGTGTGGCTAAAGTATCATTATACCAATAGAATAATGATATTATTTAGTTTTTATTATTATGATATATCATAATTAAAAATAATAATGAGGATAGGATAATTTATATAAATCCATTATATAGAATGAACAAATTTTTTTTCTCTTGTTTCAGTCGTTTAATATGGTAAATTTTCTAATGAATGCTTATCATTCATATAAATAAGAGTTTATTCAATTTTTATTAATAGGACATTATTAATATCATAAAAATATTATTGTTATTTTAAAACCATTCTTAATGGGTTAATATATTGAGGGATGGTCTTTTGAGAAGACTAAAACCTCTTCAAGGTGGATAATAATGTTTAATAGAGGGTTGGACAGAGCTTGAGCTAAACTTAGGGGTTGTGGTGTGAGGGGTGGTGAGGAGAGGATAAAGTGAAAAATGGATTATTTTGGTACTCCGAGAGGGGTTTCGAATTAGTGTACACAAGTTTTTACCAATTTTATTATCTTTTCTCTTACCCCTTTTTAATTTCAACCTCTGTATGTGTTAGAGTGAATAGATACTCCCTGTTTATAAACACAATTATACCACATGAAAGATAGAAAGTAAATGAATCACAACACATATTATTTTAAAAGGTCTTCCCCCAATGAGGGTGACTATATCCTTATTGTGTTCGGTAAGATCCGAGACATGTATTCTTCACTATAAATCAATCAAAAATTATAATTGGGTTGGTCATGTATCACCTTGAAACCTTGGTGAATAAGTATAAAGATCTTCTCAAATTATAATGGAATCCCCCTAGTTTTCTTTATACTATAATCCAACTAGTGTTTCATAATTACTACACATAACATAATGAGAAAGATCATAAGAAATTATGGCTGCTACTACAACAGAAAAACAAATCTTCCTTTTCGAGTCACTAAAAATAAACTATTTTGACACTTGCTCACTAAAACTAAAACAATTTTACAATCACTAAATCTAATAAACAACACTATATTATATTTGGTTGAGTATATTATCCTAAATTTTAGAAGATAATAATTCTAGTCAACTCACTACAATATCAGAAAAAAAAACTAAAGATTCTATAATACTCTGCAAGTTGATTTTTAATATAATGATCTTTCTTAAATCTCAAAAATATCAATTCACACTTATCATGAAATGTATATTTAATGTGCCTCATGTAGGTAAAAGTTAAATTCATGGTTGAATTTATTTTTTTATGAATTATTTCATGTTCATGAGAATACACACAATTCAGATACTTCTCTTTATTGTAATGTATCTGTTCACAAGCACAAAAACAATTGTTTTACAAATTAGAACACCTCAGAAATAATTCACTATAAATGAACATCATATTTTCTCACTTTACTGCCTTTATGAACATATATCACATAATTCTTCTTCACTTTTTCTTCATGTATTTTAACACTATTAAAATTATTAATTGTGAACACACTAAACTGGATGAATTAACCCTATTATATGGCCTTCAATATATAATATTCTCACTACCCTCAATATTGTATCTCTACTATTGTATGATTCATGAACACACTGAACACTTTCACAAAATCACATACACATTGTGTACACACACTCACTTTCCACACTTTATTCTTTCCGCATATGAAATTAGCACACTGCCTCTTATACACACATATGCAAAAACATATGCACATGCATTGTGATTTACTTCTACCTTGTGCACGCTAGACCTTAATACACAGTATACACACACGCAGTTTCATATGCATAAGCCTTCATGAAAGACACTATCTCAAATATGATTACAATGTATTCTCAAAACAAATCATGTAAACTAGGTATGTTTTTTAATCTCTTCATGTAACAGTGTGATATGATGTCTTTATGAGAGAAAGTAAATGCATGGGTTCACTGTATTCATCGCAAAAGATAGGGAGACTCAATGAATAACTATCCCAATTTCTTCACAGAAATAAGTAATTCACAAAGAAAAATGAGTGCGCAAACTATAGATCAAGTGCTCACAATTTTCTCCCTTTCTTTACGCAAGCAGAGTATGCATGAAATTCCTCTCCATGAATCAGAGAAATTCACGGTGCCACTTTTATATGGAAATGAGATATTAACAAAAAATCAACAACAACACATATAAATACTACCTCTAGTATTTATAGTCAATGATCTCACTAACCTAGCCTGAGTACACTGCCTCTCTTCAGCGAAACAGTATCTCTTTCACGACCATGGAAAAACACCATCACTAAAAATTCATTTTTTCGCTTCACGCTATTTATCATCAGTTAGATCTTAATTTTTTCATGAAGACTTAGTTTCATGATATTAAGATCAGTTTTGAATCTTAAAAATACATAGAAGATAATTACAGGTATCAGATCGAGCTTATACTGACATCATTCATGGAGCTTTGATGAAAAGATCGCTCAGGTGTAGCCGAGGTTGAAGACAATGCTGCTAAAGATCAAATGTCATGGAAAAGATGATATTACTACTTAGAAAAATATATCAAATGGATAGAAAATAACTAGATGATAATATCCTTATGAAAATATCTCATCTAAATTCATTCTAGAGAATATGATATGAATAACCACTCAAATAAGCTTAGTGGAGCAGACAACGGGAATCACTGATCGGACGGATCTTAAAATTGGATGAGCAGATCGGACAGAGATAGTTCTCTTATAGAAATAGTAACCCATTAAAACATATTTCTACATCTAAATGGGTACTATTTTTCCTCTCCTTTATATAATAATCTACAGAAATCTCATCCCAAAAATGGGTTACTGGTCCACACATGTTACTCTATAAGCACCCCATTCTATAGCCATGTCTCCTAGAATGGTGCGTTGCTGATACCTTCAGTTTTCCTTTGGGATGCTCTGAATTATTATTCCCTTGAATTAAATCTCTTTGATGAGTGTTTTTAGTGAGGCTATATACAAATATTATCACATAAAATAGAACCAAATCTGTCACGACCCATCCTTCGGGGCCCGTATCATGACTACCCCAAGCCCGACTTCCATAGGCCAGGGGCTGGCGACTAGCACCAAAGGTGTAAATCCCTAAACTGGAAGGAATTGTCTTTATAAACTGAAACACAAAAAAAAGAGTATGCAACTGGAAGTAAAACACTAAGTAAATATGTATACAAAAGAGAGTGTTGTAAAGTAAAAGGGGCTGGAAATACAAGCCCAAAAATAAATTACATGTACAATTTAAAGCAAGTACAACTGAAGAAAAGTAAAATAGCTACTGGGTCATCCTTCGGGGTTCCTACCTGAAGGGTAGGTATAGATGGACTCCTCAGCACTCCATGTCTGTCTGTCCGCTCTATGTACTTTCATGTCGAGTGGTTCACCTTCGGGTACCGTCCAATCCTGCTACCCTCTGCCTCGATCAGCGTTGTCTGTCATCTGCAACCAACACAATGACGTGAGGGCATAGCCCGTGTAGGGGTGAATATAACGATACTCAGTAGGGACCCCAATACCCTCAAGGTCTCACTAAATCCAACAGGTATAAACCACAAAGTATAAAATCAATGGATATCCATTACTTAGGTATATGCCCATACATATACCTAAGTTATCTAGTAACCCATCTCAATCATGAGAAAAACTCAAAGGTCATTGACTCAACTCAAAACCAAGATTTTATTCTAGGGTGGTAACATGTAACACTCCCAGTCAAACTATAGAAACCTCGGCTACTGGTGTACTCTTTCTATATAGAGTATTTTGGGTCTATCACGTCACACAGAGGCGCTTCCCACTATCCTGGACTGTTGTGGTACTCCTCCTGTCGAGTATCGTGGGTCTTCTGTGTCACACAAAGGCACTCCCCGCTGTGGGTCCGCCACATCACACAGAGGCGCTCCCCCTCATAGCCTGCTGAGGTACTCCTCCTGTCGAGTAATGTGGGTCTTCCGTGTCACACAGAGGTGCTCCCCACTATGGGTGTGCCGCATCACACAAAGGCGCTTCCCACTGGGCTAGTCAAAACACTCTGAGTCGAAAGGTCAGTAGTCGTCAGGTCTCAGCCAGCTACTAGGTCTCTGTACTCCGCTCGCTCATCTCCAGGAGGATCTGCTCCATGAGCTAAAGGTCGATACTCAAACTATCACAAAGTCCCATGTAGAAGTATCTCAAAGGTCTACCTCATGATAGGGGTCTCAATGCAACAGACGGTGCGTCAATCGGACACCTGGACTATGAGTTATTGGCATTTCTGTTCTAGGGTCCCGGTTGGTTTTTAGGTTCAAACCAACCTGACCATATCCCAACTATCTCCAAACCTCAAGTGGTGTATTCAAAAAGAACCATCTCACTCTAAGCTTTTTTTCGCCGTAGACGGTTCGTTGATCGGACACTAGTAGCCCAAGATATGGGTGAAAAGGTGAAAACAGGCCAAAGCGGGTCTGGGTCCGGTCCGACCCAGTCGGACTGACCCGTCCTGACCTGGGTCTAGACCAGAGTCTGACCCGGTCAAAGGGGGTGGCCCGAACTGAGGGCGTGAACCAGCCCGAGGGGGCGGCCCGGCCCGAGTGCGGCCCAGCCCGACGGGTTGGCGGCCCGCGTAGCCCGGCTGGCCATGCCGTGGGGGGGGGGGGGGGTTCGTGCCCCCTGCCTTCCGATCATAACCGAGGCTAGGTGCCTGTTCAGTAAACCGTAGGACCCAAGGGGTCCCGCCTCGTCCGGTTGGCTGAGCGTCCAGACGGTTCCACACCACCGGCGTGGCGCGACGGCGTCGCACCTCCATCGCGGCCTGCCCTGGCCGAGGATCTCTTTCTCCATGTGGCATGACGGCGTCGCGCTGCTCCATCCGACCGTCGCGGCCCACCTGGGAACGACCCTTCCATCCACGCGGCGTGACGGTGTCGCGCCCCTCTGGCGACCCGGCGGCCTTTGCGCTACCGATTTCCTTCGCGGTCGGCCAGTCGCTGGCCGTCGTTGCTCCACTGCGGTCCTCTATTCCAGCGGCACCGTTGCACTGCCATTGTCGTCAACATTGAGATAGAACAAATGGGGGGGTTGGGCCGTGTTTGTGTGGTCTGATCCCTCCTCGTTATGTTGATATCAATCGGAAGTTCACAATCCATAAATTGAATGACGATGAACGGATAGTAAAACTCATACATAGAACAACCCCTACCTCGCTTGTCGATCATTGACGGTGGAAGGAGAGGAATGGCAGACGTCAATTTGTTGACGTTGGGAAACGTCTAGGGTAAAAGACCAAGGAAGAAGCATCGTCATCATTCTTCACGGTCGGCTCCTTCTCTTTTGGCTTGGTCGAAGATCGAAGAAATAATTCATCATTCTTCGGTGGACGATGAAGAGGCGTTCTTTGTGTTCTACGTTGAGAGATAATTCTCCAAGGGTTTTCAAAGTCCTCTCTCAAAGCTCCACCAAAAGAATTGCCAGCCAAAAATAATGGGTTATGTTAACCCATTATTTAATTTTTTGTCCAAAGAATTCAAAAGAATTCAAATGGGTTTTAAATTAATTAACTGAATAAATTGAATTAATTAATTGAGAGGGTTGGAAAATTTAATTAGTGGGGTAGGTGGAGAGTTTTATCCCATATAAATGGGGTTTAAAGGGGGTTTAAAGACCATGTGGGCCCCACCAAGGATATCCTCCCAAGGGAGATTATGTGCGGGTGGGCCCCACCACCATAACCTCTCATGGGAGGTTATGGTGTGGTGGCCTCCACCTCTAACCTCCTCTTGGAGGTTTTAACCACCACAAAATAAAAATATGTTATCACCTTATTTTTATTTAATTTATTTAAAAACCCCAAAAACTAACTCTTATTCCCAACCAACTGTCATCGAGGTGAAAGTCTCCTTAAGTGAATATCGGTGCTGCGAGGTCAATGGTGCCCTCAGATTTCAATTCTGAGCACCAGTTCAAAATTTATAAAATCCCACTTGCACGTTTACTGAACATATCTGAACAAAACTTTAGAAATTCATTCTGGGTACACCGGGCCTCAGAATCAAGCACCGTAAATTTTTGCGAAGTCGTAAAATTCCCAAGAATTTAAGAAAAAGAAAAATTTCCACAGAATTTCAAGGTATTTACATTCTCCCCACCTCAGGGATTTACGTCCCCATAAGCTACAACTCGAACTAAGGAAACAAATGGGGGTACTGAGCACGCATATGAGCCTCCCACTCCCATGTGCTCTCCTGGAGGTTCCCGTGCTGCCAGAAAACATGCACCAGAGGTATTGACCATCCACATAGGACCTACTCCTGTCAATCCTCAATCTCCACTAGAACCTCTGTGAAAGTTGTCCCATCATCGATGTCTAGATATCCATGGTCGATGATGTGGGACGGGTCATGCATGTATCTCCTCAGCTGGGATACGTGGAAGAAGTCATGCACCCAGTGCAACTCAGGTGGAAGAGCTAAGTGGTAAGCCACCTCACCTACTCTGATGAGGACCTGGAAGGGTCTGATGAACCTCATAGATAACTTTCCACCTCGGACAAATCTTTTTAGACCTCATCGAGGTGAGACCCGTAGAAAAACGTTGTCACCATCCTCAAACTCTAGAGGTCTCTGTCTCTTGTAAGCATACGACTTCTGCCTGCTCTATACAGTCTTCATCTACTCTTAGATGATCTGCACCTTCTCCGTGGTAGTTCGTACCATCTTTGGTCCCACCAGTGCTGACTCCCCATGGTCTGTCCAGCACAAAGGTGATCTGCAAGGTCGCTCGTACAACGCTTCGAAAGGTGTCATACATATGGTGGAGTGATAGCTGTTGTTGTAGGAAAACTCCACCAAAGTTAAGTGATCCTCCCAACTGCGACCAAAGTCGAGCACACATGCGTGGAGAATGTCCTCGAGGGTCTGAGTGGTCCGCTCAGTCTGACCATCCATCTGAGGATAGAAGTCGGTGCTCAAGTGAAGCTGCGTCTTGAAATCCTCCTACAACCCCTTCCATAGTCGAGAATTAAACCATGCGTCACAGTCAGAGACAATAGAATAAGGTACTCCATGTAAACGTACAATCTCCTGCACATAGAGGCATCTCAAGATCCCTACTGAGTCCTTCTCTCTAATCGATAGGAAGTGGGCTGACTTGGTGAGTCAGTCAACAATCACCCGTATCGAGTCGTGACTCTTGGATGTGTGTGGAATACCCATCATGAAGTCCATGGATATCCCATACCACCTCCAATCTAGGACCTCTAAGGGTTTTACCAAGCCCACTGGTACCTGGTGCTTCGCCTTCACTTGCTGACAAGTGAGGCATCGAGAGACAAACTCTGCTACCACCTTCTTCATACCTAGCCACCAGTGCTGTCATCAGAGGTCCTGGTACATCTTCACCACTCTTGGGTGTACCTCTAGAGGAGAAGTGTGGAACTCCCTCAACACTTCCTCTTGAAGTGACACTGGCACCATGGTATGCCCTCTGAAGAGGATGTCATGCACCCCACCTTCAGAATATCCATCAAGTGCCTGCCCTATGGATAACTGAGCACGTCGCATCTCGTAGTCAGTGTCCCCACGTTGCGCCTCCCTGACTCGCTGAAGAAGTGGAGGAGTGACTGTAAGAGATTGTAGATAGGCTTCTCTATACCTATCCACAAAGTATATCTGTAAGGTAGCCAGCTACTCTATCGCCTCTCCCAGAAGTTGTATACCAGATCTTCTACTGAGCGCATCTGCAACGACATTCCCCTTCCCAAGAGTATAGACTATCTCAAAATCATAGTCCTAGAGGAACTCAATACAACGCCACTGTCTCGGGTTTAGGTCCTTCTAGGAGAAGATATACCTGAGACTCTTGTGATCAGAGTAGTCAGTGAAACGCTCGCCCATCAGATAGTGCTGCCACATCTACAAGGCGAAGATCACTGCTAATAACTCCAATTCATGGGTAGCGTAGTTCTGCTCATGTTGTCTCAGCTGTTGAGAACCATATCCAATCATGGCTCGCTCCTACATCAGGACACACCTGAGTCTGTTCCCTGATGCATTACAGTAGACTAGATACCCTACACCCTCCTCTGGAAGCCTCAAGATGGGGGAACTAGTCATCCTCTACCTCATCTCCTGAAAGCTCTGCTAGCATCTCTTTGACCACACGAAGGGTTTCCCCTTCTTCGTCAAGGCTGATAGTGGTGATGTAACTCTGGAGAAGTCTAGAATGAATCCTCGGTAGTATCCATCCAAGCCCAAGAAACTACATACCTCTGTCACACTCCTGGGTGGCTCCCAAGCAAGTACCGCCTAAATCTTCACTAGATCCACTGCAACTCCAGCCTCCAAGATGACATGTCCCAAGAAGTGAACCTCTCGAATCCAGAACTGGCACTTCAAGATCTTACCATAAAACTGGTGCTCTCGAAGTGTGTCCAGTACTACCTGAAAATGGTAGGCATGCTCCTCCTTAGTAATCAAGTAGATCAAAATGTCATCGATGAATACTATGACAAAGCGATCAAGGTAAGGCTAGAATATCCTATTCATGAGACTCACGAACACTGCTGGAGCGTTGTTTATGCCGAAGGGCATAACCAAGAACTCATAGTGGCTGTAACGACACCTGAAGGCCATCTTCTTCATATCATCGTCTCGAACTCTGATCTGGTGATAGGCTAATCTGAGGTCTATCTTCGAGAACCACTGATCTTCCTTCAGCTGATCAAAGAGGTCGTAAATCCTCGGGAGTGGGTACTTGTTCTTCACGGTCACCTAGTTCAGGAGACAGTAGTCGACACAGAGCCTCAAGCTACCATCCACCTTCTTGGTGAAAAGAATCGGGGCTGCCTAGGGAGAAACACTGGGCCAGATGAATCCCTTTCCCTACAAGTCCTCCAGTTGTACCCACAGCTCACAAAGCTCAGCGGGATCCATCCGATATGCTGGAGTAGATATCAATGTCGTCCCGGGGTACAAGTCAATGTAGAAGTCCACCTCTCTGTGAGGAGGTAGTCCTGGAACATCTTCAGGGAAAACATCTGCATACTAGTCCACTACTACAGGATAAGTCGGACTCTCCACATCAACTGCTCCGAGGGTAAGGTAAGACAACTGGTAAGTGATCGGTTTCACCCTTCTCTGAGTAAGTCTGTCATGTGCTGAAAAGGTTCCCTTCTCACCAGTGAAGGTGAAACTGGTCCTATCCGTGTGGACACATCACACTTTGTACCTAATACAGTCAATCTGAGCATGGATTGTAGATAACCAGTCCATACCCAAGATGACATCGTAAGGCCTCGACGCCGCTATGAGGAGATCTCAGCCAAAAATCTCACCTCCTAGAGTAAGCTCACACTGCCGACATCAATGCGTAATCATCGAGTATACTCCCTTAGAAGTCTCTAGCCGTAAGGATCGAGCCAACGACTCCGTCCGAATCTCTGAGCTCTGAACGAGGGAAGTGGCTATGAAAGAATGACTGGCACCTGTGTCTATAAGAACTGCAGCTAAGGTGGAGTAGACACAGATCGTACCTTGAATCATCTCCGGAGCGTCATGGTCATATGCCTCAGCTCCCTGAAGCTGAGCTCTCCCATGTCCACCAGCTCCCTACAGTCAGGGTGGTCCTCCTGGTGGTGGTGGTGGTAGCACCTCGTAACATCATCCACCACCAGCTGCTCGACCATATCCTCTTCCACGTTCACATGTGCCCTATGGACCACCTTGATCGAACCTCATCCTCTACCTGGGAGTTCCCTCAACTGTCTCGTGATCATCTGAACGGCGGGTCGGATAGTCACGAGCCATGTGACCCTACCCGCCGCATGAGTAACACTGCCTGCTCCTGGTAGGTAATTCACTACCCCAGGTGCCCCACACAAAAGATCCTAAGTCCTACGGTCATCCACCCATTTTTCTGGTGCTCTTGGACCTATGTTTCATCTGTCTACTACCAGTTGCATAAGACTCTGCTGCAAGTCGACTAGTAGTGGGTCTCGCATCTGGTGACTACTCAGCAAGGAAACTCTCCACTATGAGGGCTCTCTCTAACACCCCTGCCTGCTTCGAGATGCTGAGGGAGTTCATCGATGCCCTGATCTCTCGCCTGAGCCCCTGCTTGAAGGTCCAGGCCCTGAAGAATGGGTCTTGTACCATATCTATGGAGTAGTGCGAGAGGTCGGTAAACCTCACGGAGTATTATGCTACTATCATACTGCCCTGCTGCAGATGAAGTAGCTCTTGTATCCGCACCGCACAAAGGGTGGTTGGTATAAACTCTACCTGGAACAGGCTCTCGAAGTCTGTCCAGAGTAGTGTCACCTCATCGTGGACCTAGAGCATCAGGCTCCACCATCTTCCCAATGCTGCCTGAAGGAGACTCGCAGCAAGGATCACCATGAGGTCTACTGGTGTCCCTACCAGCCTAAAGACTCTCAACACAGCCTCCATCCAATCCTCAGCCGCTTGTGGGTCCATCTCTCCCTGGAACCTGGGTGGCCTCTGGCACTAGAACTCATGCAACGCGCTCAAGTGGTGTGCATCGTCTGCTGCTGGGGCTAGTGGCATCGGTGGATCAATAAGAAGTAGTACCTCTAGTGCCTCCACTGGTAAAGGGCCTTGCATCGAGGCCTCATCGCTCGGTGGGATGTCAGAGTATACAACTCTCGGGGCTCTATGGGGAGGCATCCTGAAAGAAACAGATGCAACACGGTCAAACGATTATACTTTGTGAGCTGACCTGGTTGAGCTGACTTAGAGAAAACTTTTTAAGACACGCACTCAATCAGTGATTTCGTGCACTAAGTCAGAAATCAGTAGTTAGGGTCCTGGTGTAGGGATACGTCGGCCACCCGCACCAACACTGGACTCCCTGAACTGAAAACCACACTTAATACCCTTAACACTATTGATTCACAGAAAAGAATGACCAGAGTCCTAAGTTATGGGGTATAACTGACTCCTCTGATACTAATTTGTCATGACCCATCCCCCGGGGCCCGTATCGTGACTACCCCAAGCCCGCCTTCCATAGGCCAGGGGATGGCGACTAGCACCAAAGGAGTAAATACCTATACTGGGAAGGCATTTCCTTTATAAACTGAAACACACACAATAGAGTACGCACCTGGAAGTAAAAAACTAAGTAAATCTGTATACAAAAGAGAGTTTTGTAAAGTAAAAGGGGCTGGAAATACAAGCCCAATAGTAAATTATAAGTACAACTGAAAGCAAGTAAAACTGAAGAAAAGTAAAACAGTTACTAGGTCATCCTCCGGGGTTCCTACCTGAAGGGTAGGTACAGATGGCCTCCTCAGCACTCCACGTCTGTTTGTCTGCTTCGTGTACCATCACGCCGAGTGGTCCACCTCCGGGTACCATCTATTCCTATTAATCTCTACCTCGATCCACGTTGTCTATCGTCTACAACCAACACAACGAGGTGTAGGTATAGCCCGTGCAGGGGTGAGTATAATAATACTCAGTAGGGACCCTGATACCCTCAAGGTCTCACTAAATCCAACAAGGATAAACCACAAAGTATGAAATCAATGGATATCCATTACTTAGGTATATGACCATACATATACCTAATTTATCTATTAACCCATCTCAATCATGAGGAAAACTCAAAGGTCATTGACTCAGCTCAAAACCAGGATTTTATACTAGGGTGGTAACATGTTACACTCCCAGTCAAACTGTCAAAACCTCGACTGTTGGTGTAATCCTCCTCTATAGAGTATTGTGGGCATGCCACTTCACATAGAGGAACTTCCCACTATCCTGGACTGTTGTGGTACTCCTCCTATCAAGTACCGTGGGTCTACTGCATCACACTGAGGCGCTCCCCACTGTGGGTCTGTCGTGTCACACAGAGGTTCTCCCCCTCGTATCCTGCTGAGGTACTCCTCCTGTCGAGTACCATGGGTCTACCGCATCACACAAAGGCACTCCCCACTGTGGGCATGTCACGTTGCACAGAGGTTCTTCCCACTGGGCTAGTCGAAACACTCCGATTCGAAAGGTCAGCAGTCGTCAGGTCTCAGCCAGCTACTAGGTCTCTGTACTCCGTTCTCTCATCTCTGGGAGGATCCACTCCACGAGATATTTTTCGATACTCCACCTGTCACTAAGTCCCATGTAGAAGTATCTCAAAGGTCCGCCTCATCATAGGGGTCTCAACGCAAAAGACGGTGTGTCAATCGAATGCCCGGTCTATGAGTTATTGGAATTTCCGTTCCAGGGATCCAGTTGGTTTTTAGGTTCAAACCAACCTGATGGTATCCAAACTGTGTCCAAACCTCAAGTGGGGTATTGCAAAAGAACTGTATCACTCTAATATTTCCATCACCGCATACGATTAATCAATCGGACACCCGTAGCCCAAGATATGGGTGAAATGGTGAAAATAGGCCAAAGTGGGTCCAGGTCTGATCCGACCCAGTTGGACTGACCCGGCCAACCCGAGTCCAGACCGGAGTCCGACCCAGTCCAAGGGGGAGGCCCGGCCTGAGGGCGCAGCGTGGCCCGAGTGCGGCCCGGCGGGCTGGCGGCCAGTGCGACCCGGCTGGCTGGTGGCCCGCGTGGCACGGCTCGCCACGCCGTGGGGGGGGGGGGGGGGGGGTGCCGCACCCCCTTCCTTCTGATTATAACCGGCTCTAGGTGCTGGTTAAGTAACCCGCGGGACCTGAGGGGTCTCGCCTTGTATGGCTGGCCGAGTGGCCAGCCGGTTCCACACCAACGGCTCGGCACGACGGTGCCACGCCCCTGCTCCTCCATCGTGGCCCGCCCTGGTCGCGGCTCCCTTTCTCCTCAAGGCATGATGGTGTCGCGCTGCTCTTTCTGACCGTCGTGGCCCGCCTGGCCACGCCCCTTCCACCCGTGCAGTGCGACGACGTCGCGCCCCTCCGGCGACCCGGCGGCCTTTGTGCTGCCGGTTTCTTTCACGGTCGGCCTGTCGTCGGCCGCCGTTTCTCTGCTACTGTTCTCTCTTCCAGCGGCATCATTGCACCACCGCCATCGTCAACAAGAGAGATAGAACAAAGGGGGATGGTTAGGCCATTTTCCTGCGGTCTGAGCACTCCTCGTTATGGTGATATCAATCGAAAGTTCACAATCCATAAATTAAACGACGTTGAACAGAGGGTAAAACTCATACATAGAATAACCCCTACCTCGCTTTTCGATCATTGAAGGTGGAAGGAGAGGAATGGCGAACATCGATTCGTTAACGTCGGGAAATGTCTGGGGTAGGAGACCGAGGAAGAAGCGTCGTTGATATTCTTCCTGGTCGACTCCTTCTCTTTTGTCTTGGTCGAAGATCGAAGAAATAATTTGTCGTTCTTCGGTGGATGATGAATAGGCGTTCTTCGTGTTCTATGTTGAGAGATAATTCTCCAAGGGTTCTCCAAGTTCTCTCTCAAAGCTCCACCAAAAGAATTTCCAACCAAAAATAATGGGTTATGTTAACCCATTATTTAATTTGTTGGCCAAATAATTCAAAATAATTCAAATGGGTTTTAAATTAATTAAGTGAATAAATTCAATTAATTAATTCAGAGGGTTGGAAAAATTAATTAGTGGGGTAGGTGGATTGTTTCATCCCACATAAATGGGGGGTTAAGGGGGGTTTAAAGCCCGTGGGGCCCCACAAAGGATATCCTCCCAAGGGAGATTATGTGCGGGTGGTACCCACCACCATAACCTCTCATGGGAGGTTATGGTGTGGTCGACCCCACATCTAACCTCCTCTTGGAGGTTTTAACCACAAAAAAATAAAAATATGTTATCACCATATTTTTATTTAATTTATTTAAAAACCCCAAAAACTAACTTCCATTTCTGACCAACTGTCGTCAAGGTGAAAGTCTCCTTATGCGAATATCAGCGCTGGGACCTCAACAGTGCCCTCAGATTTCAATTCCGAGCACCGGTTCAAAAGTTATAAAATCTTGCTCGCACGTTTACTGAACATACCCGAAAAAAAATTCAAAATTTGATTCCGGGCACACCGGGCCTCAAAATCAATTTCTGTAAATTTTCACAAACTAGTAAAATTCCCAAGAATTTAAGAAAAAAATATTTCCACGTAATTTCTAGGTCTTTACAAAATCCCTAAAAAAACATCAGCATATTCCTCATCCAAAAAAATAATATTTTTCATGGAACATTAAAATAAAATCATAGATTCCAACTCAACCATAATTAAACAAAATTTTGCACTATTATTCTTCTTCATATTGAATCAATATTGTAAAAAAATGTTCCAATTCACTTCAACCAATGAAATATGTATTTTATAACTTAAGATCAGTTCTGCAATCATCACGCTTAAGTTATTTCTTTATTTAAAGAAACTTCTTCAAATCAAAATAGCCTTTCCAGCATAGATATAATTATATAGAATAGTTCAACGCTAGAACACCTGAACACCAACCTTTAACTACTGACACAATTAATTTTTATCAAACAAGTGTATTGATAACAATTACAAAACAAATATTACTTTCAATAAATTTGGGTTCTTCAATATCCTCCACTAGATTTGTTGTCAATACCCAATTTACTTTCGAGATAAATATTTTCTTTTCCCTCTTACTTGATAATAAAACTAAATAAATAGGTACGGGAAGGAATTACACTCATCTAGTTTTGTAATAACTGAATGTATTCTATCCATTAATTTTCATTGAGAAATTTATATTGATATTCTTGAGAGAAGGAATAAATCACGTTTCCTAAAGCAATGAGTCTTTAATTAATTAGTTCCAACTCTACATGGGAAAACCCAATGTAGAAAATAGGAGTAATAAACTTTGAAAAAAATTCTATCAATAAATTTTTTTAGAATATGATGCCAACACTAAAACCTTATTTTAGGAGTTGTTCAAAATATATTCAACTAATCTCTTGAATTCATCTTGAAAAATAGATTAAAAGCATTTAATTGTAATAATTCACTTCCCCTTTATCAATCCATTTTAATTTTTTCATCAAATTATCATATTCTTATCTTTTGGATTAGAATTGTTATTCATATATAGATAGTAAAACATACCTCTTTAATGACAATATTAAATTTCTAGAATTTGAAATCATCATATAAATATCTTAACAAAACTTAAAATATTCAATGAAATAATTAGAGATATTAAACTCCAGTATTTGTTCAGATTTTCTCCCCCTAAAGCGATGAGCTTCATCCATAGTCTTCATCATGACTGACTTTCTGCAAGAATGATCTTAAATATCAATTTTAACAGTAATTTAAATAAATAACTCCATGATGAATAACATATTGGATGTTGTGAAATATTTTCATAGCACTCATATCTTCAGGACTCCTCCTTAATATATGCATCGCCTTCAATTCTCCACATAAAATAAAAAACAAAAAATATACATGGGAATTTGGTGGTTCTTCAATGATTTTCATTTAGAGTGGTAGGGATTAGATTTATGTCTCAACCCAGAAACTCTTTTCATTTCATCTCTAGATTCATTAAAACTTGTCATTTTTTCTCCTTCTTTAACTTTAGAATGTTCATCATTTAAGGGCAGAATGGGCTTCTTGATTTCTTCATCTTTAGGATTTTTCACATTAGAAAGTAGTTCACTTTCATTCTAATATTCCTTCTCTAATTTTTATCCAATTCCAGTTACTATAGCCATATGACTAAACATTATTTTGGTATTTACTCATACTTCTTCTTGTGTGTAGACTACTTCATAGTAGTATTTTTAGCATAAGAAGGCACTACTACTCTTTTTTTATTATTCAATAGTTCTATTAGTTCAAGAAAACATGTCATACATTTTTCAACAATATTTCTTGACATTTTTCACCTTCTACACAAATATCTAGCAATCATAGGGTTATCCCTTTTAGATAACCTCTCTCGAAATAACAATTTTTCTTCTTGATTATTATGCACCAAATCAACCATGTTATTTGTTTCTGGGATTAATTTACTTTTCTACTTTATATTTCTTCCACTAACATTGATATTTATAACCTATTTTAAATGATCCATGATATGACCTTTTCATCCATGGTAGAATAATCTTATCACAGATGTGACATTCATAACTAAATTCTTCATGGGTGTAGCTTTCATCATAGTTTTATTAACTCTCTTATCTTGATCACATCCCAATGAATACTTTTCTACTTTTTTTATTTGCGTCTGCATTTGTTGTGGTCATGTATTCATATCAGTATATACATAGTGAATAGTTGGAGCATACCATCACTCATCATAATTGTGACCACTTCTGTTGAAATAATCACATAATTCTGCAAGATAATAAAATCTATTATTGATAGACATATTATTCTTTATCTATGAATTATGCTTCAAATTGGAAGAAATTATTTTTACATCATATCCGATCCACCCTAATGATGGACTCTTGTAATTATCATGCATAGAACAATTATGCCAATAGTCAATAGCTCGATCACCAAATTTCTAATAACACCAACAAAAACCAATAAATCTTGGTTTCTTATTTTGTGTTATAAAATGTCTAGTTTTGAATTCTTATAGATTTTGGATATTATGATTATTCAACTAAGCTCTTTGTGAGGAATAAGACTTCACATTCTTCTTCATATCCACATTTGATGATATGGTGGATTTTTTATCAGTCTTCTTCACCCATGTTTGATCAGAATTCCTTTTGAAACTTGTACTTGTAGATGAAACAATATTAGTAGAAACAAAAACTTTTGGATGAAGGGTTACCTATTTCAATGATATTGTAAAATATTTGTCTTTATATAATCTCAAGATCTTCTTTACACTTGAATGAAACTTTTCACGAGTAAGACACTTTTCAAAATTATTCTTGACAGCTTCTTTGATCTCATAATTTTGTAAAGATTCATCTTGAGAGTTCTCTATATTTCTGAACTTGACCTCCAACTCAAGATATTTCATATATAGAGAGTTTTTCTAGTATTAAAGTGATTTCACCATATCTTCACATTCTTTATCGAAAGTATTTAATCGTGTTTCCTTTATATTTTTCAAATTTACTTCCATTTTTAGACACTTCATGTTGAGGAAATTTTTCTCATCTTCAACATCTTTCAGTTTTTCTTCACATCAACTCTTTAAATTTTGAACTTCATCATCATAAATTTGACTTACTTATAGTAGATAATTATTCGGATCTTTAATTATTTTTCTCTTAGCCTCCAGCTGGGCTTCTTTAACATTCATAGAGGTTTGGTTTAGTTTCTCCAATGCAAGGATAAATTTTGTATAAACAATCTCATCCACATTTTTCTCACAAACAATCCTTTGTAATTCATCTTCAATCAAAGTAATATTTTCATTATAATGAAATATAAACTATTCTTTGAATTTTTTAGCTTGGATGAATATCTCATACTTTTTTTTGATTTCCAATTGTGAGTCCTTAATATTCATTATAGATTCATGATATTCTTCAAGTGTGAGAATCATCTCAGAAAGAACCTTCTCAGTAACTTATTTCTCAAAAATATTTCTTTTTATTTTTCTTCAATAGAGGATAAATGTTCATTTTGAAGTGATATAGTTTCTTTTTGGCATCAATAATTTTTTAGAGAAGTTTAAATCTTTTAAACTTCTTCCCAAAGCTTGCTCATTATCATCAACTTTCTTTTCAAGTTGTGACTTTTCATTATATAGTCCCTTAATAAAAGAAAATATCTCAGTGAAAACTTCAATTGGAAAATTATTCAAATATTTTTTGATTTATGAAAAAAAATCATTGATTGACTCAATAAATTCTTCTTCATCACTACTTGAACTATACTCATAAAATGGATCTTTATCAACTGATTTAACAGATACTATTGATAGACTACTATTATGACTAAATCAAGTTTTTGATGTATCCTCTTTCTTCTTCAAATTCATTCTCAACCTTCTTGCCTTTTTATTATATCTTCTCTTCAAGGTTTTTTCAGAAACCTCTTTGTTGACATTGATATAGATAGGAATTGAACTTTCCATCTGACTCATCTCTCTTACTTCTTCAAAATCAAATTTTCCCTTTATATAATTTTGATACAAACAACTAGGACAATAAGATATATCCAATCAGAGTTTTAACCTATTCTATGATACTAATTAAAGTGCTTAGTGGATCATGTAGGTACACTGAGAGGGGGTGAATCGGTGTACACAAGTTTTTATGAATTTTCTTTTCTTTTCTATTACTCCTTTTTAATTTTAACCTCTTCACTTGTTAGAGTGAATATATATTCCCTATTTACAAACAAAATTATACCACATGCAATATAGAAAGTAAATGAAACACATCACATAATATTTTTTTAAGGTCTGCCCCCAGTGTGGGTGACTATGTCTTTACTGTGTTCAGAAAGATCTGAGACATAGATTATCCACTATGAATCAATCACCAATTATAAGTGGGTTAGTCAGGTACACCCTGAAACCTTATTAGATAGGTATAAACCATTTCTCAAATTATACTAGCATCCCACCATTGTTCTTTATACTGGAATCCCACTAGTGTTTCACAATTACTACACATAACATAATGATAAAGATCACAAGAAATTTAGGTTTCCATTGCAATAAAAAAACTGATATTCCACTTCGAGCCACTGATAATAATCTATTTCGACACTTTCTCACTGAAACTAAAACAATTTTACTACCACTAAATCTGATCAACAACACTATATCCTAGTTGGTTGAGTATACTCTCTTTAATTATATAAGATAATACTTCCAGTTCAACTCACTGTAATATCATAATGAATAACTAAATATTCTCTAATACTCTCCAAGTTAAATTTTAATATAATGCTATTACTTAAATCTCAAAAACTCAATTCACACTTATCATGTAATTTATAATACATGTTCCTTATGTAGGTAAAATTTTAATTCATGGTAAACTTTATTTTTTTATGAATTACTTCATGTTCATGAGAATACACACAATGTAGATACTTCTCTTCAATGTAATGTTTTTGATCACATGCACAAACACAATATTTTAAAAATTAGAACACCTCATGATTATTCACTACAAATTCACGTCATATTTTTTCACTACACTTCCTTCATGCACGTATATCACATACTTCTTCTTCACTATTCTTTCGTGTGTTTTAACTCTATTGAAATTATTAATAGTGAACACACTCAACTGGATGAATTCACACTGTTTTACTACCTTAAAAACATGAGATGCTCACTGCCCTCAATACCGGATCTCTACTATTGTGTGATTCATGAACACACTAAACACTTTATAAACATCACTTACACTTTCTATGCACACACTCACTTTACACACTCTATTCTTTCCATATATGAAATTATCACACTACCTCTTATATATACATATGAAAAAACATATGTGCATACATTGTAATTTACTTCTACCTTGTACGCGGTATACCTTCATAAATAGTATGCACACACACGATATTATATTATCAATACTTAATGCAATACACTGTATTAAATATGATTACATAGCCTTCTCCAAACAAATCATGCAAACCATGTTTTTAAGCTCTTCGTGTAACAGTGTGATATGTTGTCTTTATGTGATAAAGTAAATGAATGGGTTCACTATGTTCATCACAAAATACAGGGAGACGCTATGAAGAACTATCCCAAATGCTTCGAAGAAACAAGTTCTTCGCAAAGAAAAATGAGTGGGCAAATCACTAATCAGGTTCTCACAATTATCTTCCTTTATTCACATAACAGAGTATGTGCAGAATTCTAGTCCGTTAATAAGAGAAATTCACGGTGCCATTTTTTTCTAGAAAAGATATCTTATCAAAAACTCAACAACTGAACATATGAATACTAACTTCTTTATTTATAGGCTAAAATCCCACCAACATAGCCTGAGTGCACTGCCTCTTTTCAATGAAATGGTATCTCTTTCACAATCATGGAAAAACACCATCACTACAAATTCATTTTTTCACTTCACACTATTTATTGTCGGTTAGATATTAATTTTTTCATGAAGACATAGATTCATGATATTATGATCAGTTTTTAATCTTTTTAATAATCGGATGATTATTAGAGATATTAGATCGATCTTATGTTGACGTCATTCATGGAGATTTGATGAATAGATCACTCAGGAATAGTCGAGGTTGAAGACAATAATGCTAAAGATAAAATGTCGTGGAAAAGATGATATGACTGCTTAGAAAAATATATCAAATATATCAAAAATAACAGCATGATAATATCCCAATGGACATATCTCATATGAAGTCATTCTAGAGAAGACAATGTGTCGAACCACTTGAACAAGCTCAGTGGAGAAGAGAATGGGAATCGCTAATCGGACGGCTCTTAAAATTGGATGAGTATATCAGACAGTGATAGTTACCTTAGATAAATAATAACCCGCTAAAACATGTTCCTATATAAAAATGGGTACTATTTTTCCTCTCCTTTATATAATAAGTCACAATAATCTCATCCCAGAAATAGTTTACTGGTCCATACATGTTACTCTGGAACCACCCCATGCCATAGCCATGTCTCCCCCACACGGTGGCTTGCTGACACCTCCAATTTGCCTATGGCGTGATTCAAATTATTCTTCCCTTGAATTATCTCTCTTGGATGAGTGTTTTTAGTGACTCTACATACAAATATTCTCACATAAAAGAGAACCAAATACCAAAAAAAACATCAGCATACTCCTCATCCAAAACGAATAATATTTTTCATGGAACTTTAAAATAAAATCATAGATTCCAACTCAACCATACTTAAACATTTTTCACTATTCTTCTTCTTCATCTTGAAAAAATGTTTTAAAATAATTTTCCAATTCACTTCAACCATTGAAATGTGTCTTTTAGAACTTAATATTAGTTCTTCCAATGTCACACTTAAATTTTTTCCTTATTTAAAGCAACTTATTAAAATCCAAAAAATCATTTTTAGCATATGTATAATTCTCCAGAACAATTCAATGCCAGAACACCAAAACACCAACCTTCAATTACTAACACATTGAATTTTTATCATACAAGTTTATTGATAACAATTACAACACAAATATTACTTCTAATAAATTTGGGTTCTTCAATTTCCCCTTTTGGATTTGTTGTCAATACCCAATTTACTTTCAAAGTCAATATTTTCTTCCCCCTCTTACTTGAAAATAAAACAAAATAAATAAGTATGATATGTAATTCCACTCATCTAGTTCTATAATAACTTAACTTCTTTTATCCTTTAATTATCATTGAGAAATTTATATTGATATGATTGAGAGAAGGAATGAATCACCTTTCTTAAAGCAATGAGTCTTTAATTAATCAGTTCCAAGTCGGTATGGGCTAACCTAGTGTAGAAAATATGAGTGATCAACTTAGATAGAAATTATATCAATATATGTTTTTATAATATGATTCCAACACTAAAACCTTCTTTTTGGAGTTGTTCAAAATATATTCAACTAACCTCCTGAATTAATCTTAACAAATAGATTAAAATCATTTAATTATAATAATTCACTTCCCCTTTATCAATCCATTTTAATTTTTTCATCAAATTATCATATTATCCTCTTATGTCTCGGAATTGTTATTCATATAGAGAAAGGAGAACATACCTATTTAATGAAAAGCTTCAATTTCTAGAATTTAAAATCATCATATAAATCTCTTACTAGAACTTCAAATATTCAATGAAACCAGTAGAGATATTCAACTCTCCTAGTTGTTCAGATTTTATCCCCCTAGAGGGATGAGCTTCATCCATGGTATTCATCATGACTAAATTTCTTCAAGAATGATATTCAAGACAAATTTTAAAAATAATTTAAACAAAGAACTCTATGATGAATAACCTCTTGGATGCTGTGTGATATTTTCATAGCACTCATATCTTTAGGACTCCCTATGAATATATGCATTTCCTTTAATTACCTGCATAAAAGAAACAAACACAAAATATACATGGGAATAAGGTGGTTCTTCAATGAATTTAATTTAGAGAAGTATGGATGAGATTTATATCACAACCCATAAACTATTTTCATTGCAACTCCATATTCATGAAAAGTCATCATGTTTGATCCTTCTTTGACTTTCCAATGTTAGGGCAACATGTACTTATTGATTTATTCGTCTTTAGGATTTTTCACATTAACAAGTAGTGTGACTTTATTATTCTGTTCATTCTCCAAATTTTTATCCAATTCTAGCTACTTTGATCATATGACTAAACATTCTTTTGGTATATGCTCAGACTTCTTCTTATGTGTAGACTCCTTTTTCACTATATCATTTTTAGCATAAGAAGCCACCGATACTCTTTCTTTGTTCTTAACAAGTTCTATTTCTTTAGGAAACCATGCCATACATTTTCAGAAATATGTCCAAACATTTTTCACCATCTACACAAATCTCCAAAAATCATAGGGTTATCCCTTTTAGATAACCTCTCTTGAAATGAAAATTTTTCATCTTAATTTTCATGCACCAAATCAATCTTGTTATTTGTTTCTAAGATTGATTTACTTTTTTAATTTAGCTTTCTTCCACTAACATTGATATTTATAACCTATTTGAAATGATCCATTATATGACCTTTTCTTCCACAGAAGAAGCATCTTATCACGGGTGTGATATTCATAACTTCATTCTTCATGGGTGTAGCTTTCATCATAGTTTTCTCAACTCTCTTCTCCTACTCACATCCTAAGGAATACTTTTCTTATTATTTTTATTTTCCGCTACATTTTGTGTGGTCTTGTATTCATATTGGTATATGCATAGTGAATAGTTGTAATATACCATAACTCATCAAAATTACAGCCACTTCTGTTTCAATAATCACGGAAGTCTTCAAGATAATCAAATTTTTTCTTGATAGACATATTCTTATTTATCTATGAATAATGCTTCAAGTTGGGAGAATTGATTTTTACATCATACTTTCTCCACCTTAATGATGGTCTATTGTAATTACCATACATAGAAAAAATATGCCAACAGTCAATAGTTCGATGCCCAAATTTCCAATAGCACTAACAATAGCCAAAAAAATATTGGTTTCTTCTTCTCTATTATAACATTTCTAGTTTTGAATTCTTATTGATTTTTGGATAATATGATCATTCAACTAAGCTATTTGTGGGGAATAAGACTTCACATTCTTCTTCATGTCCACATTTGATGATATATTGGATTTTTCATCAGTTTTTTTCACCCATGTTTGACTAAAATTCCTTTTGGAACCTGTACTAATAGATGAAAAAATATTAGTACAAACAAAAACTTCTAGATCAAGGGTTACCTATTTAAATGTGCTAGTAAGATATTTTTCTTTAGATAATCTCAAGATCTTCTTGCTACTTGAATGAGTCTTGTAATGAGTAAGACTCTTTTCAAAATTATTATTGATATCTTCTTTGATCTCCGCATTTTGTAAAGATTCAGTTTGATTGTTCTCTATATTTTTGAACTTGACCTACAACTCAAGATATTTCAAGTATAGAGAGTTCTTATAGTCTTAAAGTGATTTCACCATATCATTATATTATTTCTAGAAAGTATTTAATTTTTTCCTTTATATTTTTCAAATTGACTTCCATTTCAAGACACTTCATGTTGACAAAATTTTTCTCATCTTTAGCATATTTTAGTTTTTCTTCACATTGACTATTCATTTTCTGAACTTTGTCATCATACATTTGACATACTTATAGTATATAATTATTCAGATCTTTATTTTTTTTATTAACCTATATTTGGTCTTCTTTAACATTCATAGAGGTTCATTATAGTTTCTCTAATGCACGGATAACTTTTGTATAAGAAATCTCAACCATATTTTTTTCATAAACAGTCCTTTGTAATTCATCTTCAATCAAAGTAAGACTTTCATTGTAATTCAATATAGACTGTTCTTTTGATTTTTCATCTTGGATGAATATCTTATACTTGTTTTTTATTTCCAACTGAGAGTCCTTAATATTCATTATAGATTTATGAGATTCTTCATGTGTGAGAATCATCTCAGTAAGGACCTTCTCATTAACTTCTTTCTCAAAAATATTTCTTTTTTATTGCTCTTCAACATAGGATAAATGTTTATTGCAAAGTGATATAGTTTCTTCTTTGGCATCAATAATTTTTTATCGAAGATTAAATATTTTAAACTTATTTTCTAAAGCTTTCTCCATATCTTCAGCTTCCTTTCCAAGTTGTGACTTTTCATCAAATAGTCCCTTAATAAAAGAAAATATGTAAGTGGAAACTTCAGTAGGAACATTATTCCAATATTTTTTTATTTCTGAATAAAAAACATTGAGTGATTCAATAAATTCTTCTTCATCATTGCTTGAACCGTACTCATAAAAAGTATCTTTATAAACAGATTTAACATATACTATTGATATACTACCATTCTAACTACATCTAGTTTGTGATGTATCCTCTTTTTTCTTCAAATTATTTCTCATCCTTCTTGCCTCTTTCCTATGTACACTCTTCAAGGTTATTGAATAAACCTCTTTATTGACACTGATATAGATAGGAACTAAACTTTCCATCTGAATCATCTCTTTTACTTCTTCAAAATAAAATATTACTTTCATATAATTTTAATTCAAATAACTAGGATAATAAGATAGATCTAATAATAGGTTTAACATATTATATGATACTAATTAAAGTTCCCAGTGGATCATTGAGGTACATTGAGAGGTTTTGAATTAGTGTACACAAGTTTTTACCAATTTTCTTTTATCTTACCCCTTTTTAATTTGAACCTTTGTACTTGTTAGAGTGAATAGATATTCCATGTTTACAAACACAATTATACCATATGCAATACAAAAGGTAAATGAACCACAACACATAGTATTTTTACATGGTTCACCCCCAATGTGGGCGAATATATCCTTCTTGTGTTTAGGAGGATCCCAAACACAGATTCTCCACTATGAATCGATCAACAATTACTAGTGGGTTGGTTTGGTATCACCTTGAAACCTTGGTGGATAGGTATGAACATTTTCTCAAATTATACTGGAATCCCACAAGTGTTCTTTATAATGGAATCCCATCATTTTATCACAATTACTACAATTAACATAATGTGAAATATCACAAGAACTTTAGGCTGCCACTGCAACATAAAAACTGATCTTCCTCTTTGAGCCACTAAGAATAAATTGTTTCTTCACTTTCTCACTTCAACTCAAAAAATTGGACTACCACAGAATCTGATCAACAACACTATATGATAGTAAATTTATAATACTCTCTTAAATTTTAGAAGATAATTCTTCCAATTCAACTCACTTCAATATCATAATGAACAAATAAATATTATCCAATAATTTCAAAGTTGACTTCTAATATAATTCTCTATCTTAAATCTCAAAAATCCAATTCACAATTATCATGAAATGTATATTTCATTTTCCTCATGTAGCTAAAAGTTCAATATATGGTAATATTTATTTTCTTTATAAATTATTTCATCTGCACGAGAATACACATATTGCATATACTTCTATTGATTGTAATGTTTCTATTCACATGCACAAACATAGTTCTTTTACAAATTAGAACACTTCATGATTTTTTTACTATAAATGAAGATAATATTTTTGCATTGCATGAATTTATGCACATATATCACATACTGCTTATTCATTGTTCCTTCATGTATTTTATGTAATGCTCAAACCCCAGTTACCCAGATTCAGTGTATTATTATATAACATTGGCAAGATACAAGGAATCATGTCCTGAAAGACCGATCAATTTAGTAGCCTTGGAAGTACTAGATACATTCATAAGTTTTACATTACATCATGAAATAAAAACATCAACAACATTTTTTCCCCATTTACCACACTTATATCCTTAGCCTATCCCTACAGGTCAACCATAAAATATTTTTTCACATCCTGGGAAAAATAAAACATAGAAAGGGGTGAGCTCAGATGCTCAGTAAATATAAAAATACTGTGGAAACTTTCATAAATAAGCATAAACATTTAAGGAAATGTATAAGACTAAAAAAAATCCTTTTAAACTTAAACTTCAGTATAATATAGAAAAGATAAAATCAAATAATTCCATTTAATTATTCACATGTATATTCTACCAGTCTAATAATCACATGCTATATCAATAGCCACTTTCATAATGATGGAATGCATAATGCCGGATTTCATTACCACATAGTCAAGGCGTTATACCAAGACTAAAAATAAGATTTTGTCAAGGCCTTATTCCAAGACACTGGTTTGTCTCATGAGACTTACCGATGCATCGAGGAGCTATATCGGGCTCCACCCATTACTTACTAAGTCTAATGCATTCCTCATATGAAAAGTTTTAGACATAACATAAACATTCATATTAAAACTATCATACGAAATGTCAATAATTTATCCATAAATCATGAATGGTGTTAAAATAACACATCTACAGTCAAACATATCACAAAACCTTCAATACAATATGGAAGATTTGTATCAAAATAAATCAACTTCAAATAAGTTTAAAATCCATTAAAGGATATTGACATAGATGAAATGAAAACTATTTGAAATAAATACCTCTTTCTATTTTGAAATCATTTAAAAGTAACATAATTATAAAAGAAAACATTTATTTTGAAAATATTCTTATAATATTTTATGGGAAAATTCTATGATGATATAATGGCAGAAAATAGCCACACATGCCATATAAGTTAATAAAATACATTCTTACCTTAATTTTGTCGAAAAGGTCATAAAGTACCTTGTTTGGAAAACGACAAAAATATTACTTTCAAACCATTTTATAAAAAGTAAAACAAGGGTATAAATTAATTTAACCCATAGTCTAGTAAATAGTAAAAATGTTTTGAAATACATTTTTGAGAAACATGGATGTTGATGATAAAGAGGTATCGGTAGATACTTATGTAAAAACAACCTTGGATAATAAAGAGATTGTGAAATTAGCCCTTACCTTGTACTTTTACTTAGTTGATGGTATTTTAACCTCATGTATAATAGTTAAAACATTGTTATTAAATTATACAAGAATAATATATATAAATATGATATCATATATGATCTTATAATATTTCTTTGTTAATAATATTACAGTAGTATCATCGTTTCGGGTGTTAACTGATTCGTTTTCCTTTATATGCTTGGTTACATAAGTCATGTTTATTATGGATAGGATTTATTTGATTCATATACATAATGATATTTTCTTCATAAACATTATTTTTAATCATAAAATGAAAATTATTCTTGAATGATTATGATGGGGAATGAATCTCATCACGTTCGTGGAGACGGTAATCCATACGTACGCACGAGCAACAATATCATTATATTGATGGTGAAATAGTATGTAATTGGATGGTATATCATATATAAATAATCATTAACATGTTATATTTATTATTTACATCAGTTATTCTCATTATTATACCCATCCAAATAATGAAGTGTTTGAATAATAAACTACACCACAACGTGGTGACGGTAAGCCGTACGTACGCACGTATGGTGACTTTGTCATTCATATGATGGATAGAATATTGAATATGATTGTAAAATTTTTATAATAACATCATATTATATATAAGATACTCGATTTATTATTTTAGAATGGAAACAACAAAGAAAGAGGAAGTGTAAGAAGACAAGAACTTGAAAGAGGTGATGAAATATTTACCTCTTCTTCAGTTTATTCTTTTTTATTTGATCAAAAGGGCTCCTTAGGTTGGATTTATGACTAAAGTAAGGCCTCTAGGATTAAGTGAGGAAAGTTTTTAGGATATTTGGGTAGGGTTTGGAAGATCCAAATGGATTTTGAGATGTGAAATTAAGAGAAGGGGAAGTACCCTTTTATAAGAGAGGTGAGGGTCACTTTAGAAAAATCTTCAAATATTATTTTATAATAAAATCATTTTCTGTTTCTAATGGATCCAAAATAATTTATTTATAGGCTAAGGTGTAGATGGGTCGAAAACCTCTCAACCAATAGGTTTTATAAAGGTTTATTTCACCATATTAACCTTATCTTTTATATTTAACTCTTAGTTAAATAGTTTGACATTTACCATGTCTCTTTGTATTTTTATATTATATGGTTAATAAACTTACTATAACAAGCCAAGAGAACCTCATGTGGTTCATTATTAATATATATAACCTTATATAAGTCCTTTTGGTGAAACTTAGATTTTTATAAATATTATATCAATTAATAATATAGTATTTGTTTTAAAAACTCAATTATGTCAACTTTGCCACTATTTAGTATTTTTTTTGAAAGCCATAAAATCTTTATAAATTGAAATAAAATTTATTTAATCAACACTAACATGTCATATTAACCTATAAAATTAGTGTAATTCATCAAAACTCTCAATTTACATTTATTTGGATATTTATAATATCAATTATTTTAATATTTCATTATTAAGGTAATTACAGAATCATCATTTTGTCATAAATAAATTAAATTATTTAATGTATAAAAATTATAAATAAATTATAATTATGTAGGAAATATTTTTATATTTATAATGAATATTTATAGTCGAATTTATATAGTGTGCAACCATATATTAAAAATGGTTTAGTTATTAAACTTTGAATTTAACTCTTTTAACTCTTCATTAAATAAAATAATAATAAATGTACTAATCTAATCCAAGTGGACCAAAAGGATCATATTTTATTCCTAAGATTTATTTTTTCGAATTAAACTTATCCAGTAGAATTAGTACATGTGTTAGGGTAATTATAATATCATTTTTACCCTTAATTGCCCGATTTACTTTTAACCGTGGTAAATAAATGTCAAAAGTTACAATTCACCAAAAAATATTTTCATCTTATTGAACAAAATTATTCTTATTGATGTTAACCGTGTCTCTTAGATTTTTGAAATTAAACTCACAGAAGCGGTAAAATTAATTTTTATGCAAATTTTCAAATGCACCTAGAAGGTGGGTAAAAGACAGTAAAAAGTTCAATAAAATTTTATATATCTAAACTTATTATAAAATGACTCCAATGAATTAAATTGAACATATATAGATATTATGTATCTATTTTGACCTAAAATATATTAAAATAATATATCTAATTATTTAAATAAAAATTCGGTTTTAAACAATAAAGAAGTGTTTTTCACTATTCGTCAAAAATTGAAAGTTTTTAGAAAAATACCAAAAAATCACCCTAAGCTAATTTCGATATTCCAAATTCAAAAATGAAGTCCATTTTGAAAAATAAAATTTATAAAATTTCAAAAAGTAGGTATTACTATTCATAACGGCTAGTTTGATTGGTCGTGGTGTGTTAAAACTCCAAGTTGCGTACAATGCAAGCTACTGTATTATTCAAAGGGAAACATACCATGGAAGCTTGGTGTGTTACATTATCCCCTCCTTAAAATAATTTTGTCCACAAAATTTCTATAATATCACTGCATAAAAAAATTTAGGCGGTTCTTCATCATAAGATCCTCAGGTTCCCACATTGCCTCTTCCATCTTATCGTTTCTCCATAGAACTTTTACCAGATGAGTCATCCGATTTCTCAGCACTTGTTCTCTAGTATCAAGAATCTTGACAGGCTCTTCACAATAAGACTGATCATGTTCCAGTTTAATTTCTTCATAGGTGATTACATGCGTCGGGTCAAGCATGTATTTTATCAACAGTGATACGTGGAACACATCATGAACTTTGGAGTGACTTGGCGGCATTTCCAAACGGTAAGCTACAGTCCCAATTCGTTCTAAAATTTTGAAAGGTCCGATATACCTGGGACTCAATTCACCCTTATTACCAAATCGTATAACTCCCTTATATGGAGATACCTTGAAGAAAACATGGTCTCCTACTTGAAATTCCAAATCCTTCCTCCGATTATCGGCATAGCTCTTTTTCCTACTTTGAGATGCTTTGATGTGGGTTTGGATAACCTTCAACTTTTCCATTATTTCCTCAACAAGTTATGGGCCTACGAGTTTTCTTTCACCAACATCATCCCAACAAGTTGGTGTGCGACATCTCTTTCCATATAATGCTTCATATGGTGCCATCCAAATACTTGAATGGAAGCTATTTTTATAGGAAAATTCTACCATAGGTAAATAATGATCCCACATACCTTGAAAGTCAAGTGAGCAAGATATCAAAATGTATTCTAAGGTTTGAATAGTCCATTATGATTGACCATCAGTTTGAGGGTGGTAGGCAGTGCTCAAACAAAGTTCAGTATCCAAGGCCTTCTGAATAATTCTCTAAAATCTTGATATAAAACAGGGATCGCAATTGGAAACAATTGATAGGGGTACACCATGGAGTCTTAAAACATCATTAATATATCGTCTTTCTAGACATTCAAGTGGTAAATCTTCTTTTAGATCAAGAAAATGTGTTGATTTGGTAAGACGATCAACAATGACCCATATTGAATAATTCCTTCTAGGAGTCTTTGGTATCCCCATGACAAAGTCCATCATAATATTATCCCATTTCCACTCAGGTATTGGAAGAGGTTTCATGAATCCTCCAGGTTGTTGCCTTCCATATTTCACTTGTTGACAAACCATACATCTTGACACAAAATCATCAATCTCCCTCTTCATGTTGTCTCATCAAAAATTTTCCTTCAAATCTCTATACATCTTGGTGCTCCCAGGGTGTATGATAAATTGGAGCTATGAGCATCATCCAAAAATTCCCTTTTTAGATCAGGTATGTTAGGAAGACAAAGTCTCTTACCAAATTTCAAAATTCCAGCTGCATATATGAAGTCATTCAATCTCCCATCATTCACAGCTTTAATATTATTTTTAAACTCCTCATCATCAGTATGAGAACTCTTTATCATTTCTAGTAAATATGGTTTGGCAACCATCTGAAAAAAATTTGATGTTTCATGTAACACCCCAAGATTTCATAGTGTGTTATTTCTTCAAAATAATTCAATAACTTGCACTACACGCAACACCGAGTTCAATTGCACCATGACTTACCAAAAAAAAGCCATTAAAAGAGGTCATGAATAGAATTAACTACATTTTTAACTTTATATAATCCTTATAATTTTAGAATCCATATTATGAGTTTCTTAGTCATAATGCAAGAACAGATTCATTTTCAGTATTGCACTTTTATCAACTTTTGATAGTGAAACCTTTTTAAATACAATATTTTAAGCTTTTTGACTAAATGGAGACATCAAAAAAATTTATAATGAAACATCCCAAGCTTCCACGGTACGCTTTCCTTTGAATAAAACAGTAGCGTGTGTTGTACGCAACGTCGAGTTTTAACACACACCACAACCGATCAAACTAGCCGTTATGAATAGTAATACCTAAATTTTGAAATTATATATATATTATATTTTGAAATGGACTTCATTTTTGGATTCGGAATATCGAATTTAGCCTAAGGTGAAATTTTGGTACTTTTCGGATAACTTTCATATTTTGATGAATAGTGAAAATTACTAAATTTTAATTAAAAACAACTTTTTTAATCAAAATAATTAATAGTGATAAATTGTGAATTTGAGTGGTTTTAAAGTATATTTAGAATATATTTTTACCATTTAATATAATGTTGGTCATTGGACATAATTTTACAATTAAACCGAACATAAACAAGTGTCAATCTTTTGATAGTTATTATCTCTTAAAAACACGCTTTTTGTTTTGACAGTGGGAATTAATTTTAAATTAATTTCTGCCACTTCTGTGTTTTGAATTTAGGAAAATGGATTCCATATTTGGAATCAGGATGTCCAAATTATGTAAATAGGTAACTTTTATTTTTACACATTTTGAATAATTACTGCGGTAAATATTTTATTTACCATGGTTAAAGGGTAAATCCGGTAAATAAGGGTTAAAAAATAATATTATAATAATACTAAATTACCCTAAAACGTGTCTTAACCCTATTGGTTGATAAATGGTCGACCATGGGCATCTTTGGGTCAGTTTTGGGACCCCATCGATCCACTTGTAAGTGATAATGACACATTATATTAATAAAGTTAAAATAAAAATAAAAATGGCATAAGCTTACATCTTTTAGAAGAACAATTTTTACATAGGGTTATACATGTTGGATTTTCGATTATAAATATTCATTAGAAATATAAAAAGATTTCCTACATAATGATATTTTATTTATAATTTTTAGACATCAAATAATTTAAATTATTAATGACACAATAATGATGCAATGTTTACCTCATTAATAAATCATTTAAATAAATAAGATTATAATGATTAAAATATTATCTAAAACCTGTCCAATTCTTATTGGTTGATGTTATTTAGAATATGAGTTATCTTATCTTCGACCTCAATGATTTTTGGACCATTATAAACTGAATACAAATATATTATAAAGTAATACTTTCACACTTTCCTAAAGAGCCCCTCCTCTCCCTTATAAAAGGAGACCACTTCTACTCATTCCTCACACCTCTCAAGCCACTTGGCTCGTCCAAACTCTGCCCAACTAAGCTCCCCACATCCCTCTCTTCCTATTTGAAGCTTACCCTTAGGCAGAAAGCATTTCAAGAAGTCCTTTGGTTCCAACCAAAGTGAGTTACCTAAATTAAAAGAGGTTAACCTACCCCAACCAAGGAAAAGTACAAGGTAAGGGTTTATTTCCCAATCTCTTCATTATCCGAGGTTGTTTATACGTAATAATCTACTGGGATATCTTTATCATCCACATCCATGTTTCTTAAAAATGTATTTCAAAACATTTTTACTATTTACAAGAATATGGGTTAAAGTCATTTATACCCTTGTTTGACTTTTTATAAGAGGTTTATAAAGGAATCTTTCTGTCGTTTTCAAAATAAGGTCCTTTTTAACCTTTTCGAAGGAATTGAGGTAAGAATGTTTTTTTAACTTATACGGCGGGTGCGGTTATTTTACGCCGTTATAAAATCTTCAAAGCTTTACTTAGAAGCTTATAAGAATATTTTCAAAGAAAATGTTTTATTTTATATGGATCTTAAATGATTTCAAAATAAAAGGGGATATTTCTTTAAAAAGAATTTTGATTTCATCTATGTCAACATCCTTTGACGGATTTTAAGATTATTTGAAGTTGATTTATTATGATACAAAACTTCTATATTGTATTGAAGGTTTTGTGATATTTTTGACTATGGATGTGCTATTTTTATACCATTCATAGTTTATGGTGAAATTATTGACATTTCGTATGCTAGTTTTAATAAGAATGTTTATTTTATGTTTAAACCTTTTCATATGGGAATGCACTGGACTTAATAAGTGACGGGTGGAGCCCGCTATAGCTCCTCGATGCATCGGTAGGTCTCATGAGACAAACTAGTGTCTTGGCACAAGGCCTTGACAAAATCTTATTTGTAGTCTTGGCACGAGGCATTGGCTATGTGGTTATGATAGTCTGGCATTATGCATCCCAACATTATGAAAGTGGTTATTGATTTTGCATGTGATTATTCGATTATTAGAATATCCATGTGAATAAGTAAATGGCATTATTTCATTTTACTTTTGCCATACTATGTTGAAGTTCATGTTTAAAAGGCTTTTGTTTTAGTAATTCATTGCCTTAAATGTTTATGCTTATTTTTAATGTTCCGCTATATTGTTATCCTTACTGGGAATTTGAGCTCACCCCTTTTCTATGTTTTATTTTTCCCAGGAAGTGAAGAAGTAAATTATGATTGACTTGCAGGGATATTATGAGGGGTTAATAGTGTGGATATGAAGACTTTGTTGTTGTAGTAGTTTTTCACTTTGAAATGTAATGTAAAACTTTATGAATATATCTAGTGTTTCCAAGGCTGCTAAACCAATCGGTCTTTCGAGATTTGATCTTTCTTGTGATCATGCCAATGTTACGAAGTAATGCACCGACTCTGGGTAGCTGGGGTCGGGGCGTTACAGTTGGTATCAGAGGAAGTTTAGTACAAACCTTGGAAGCTAGATTTAGATAAACTCTGATTAGAGCACGTAGACCTAAGATGAACTTTGAGGATTAGTATAGAAGAACTTCCTAGAATTTTGGTATTGTAGAGATTTTGTGAGTTTTCCAAGCAATACATCCCTGTCTGGATACGAGCAGGTAGAGGCGGCTCTGGCACAGATGTACCTAGGGGTAAAACCCGAAAACACCACTTTGAGCTAGACTCGAACGGGAACTGGTGCACGACAACGGGCCTTGCTGCACTCTTGGTTACGACACTCCCGGGGGATATGCTTAGGATAACTCTCATTTTCTTTACAAATCATTTTGAAGGTATTATGAGTATATACTTCCTCAAAGAAAACATTCTTATGATTATGGATTATATCCATAAATAGTTCAATTTATGTTAAGTGTTTTATAAGTATGGGATTATGTGTTTTGATTCATAAACTGATCTAGTTTATGCCATGGTATAGAAATGGCGCCCAGTAGAAGGAATGAGAACTCCAGAAATACACATGATTCAAAGAGAAGGAAAGATCATATCTTTCATGGTCTTAAGCTAGAATTTATAAGAGAAATAGTCTCCCATGTATTATCATCATATGAATAAATAATATCATGTGTTGATAAGATAAGTAAAGATTTTACTGAGTCCTATGGCTTTGAAGGGAAGCAAGAGAAGAAAAGGATGGAAGAGAGAAAGATGGATAAAGGGAAGAGGGAAAAGAAGAATTTTCCCATATGTGGTAACTGTGGAAAGAAACACCCTGGAACTTGCCTGAAAGGAATGGGAGTTTGTTATAAGTGTGGAGGAAAAGGGCACAAAGTACGTGACTGCAAGGGTAAGAAAATGGTTTCAAATGTACAATGCTTCATTTGCAAGGAGTTTGGACACTACGCGAACCTATGTCCCAGTCAACAGACTATGCCGCAAATGATGTTATTGGATAATAATCATGTTATGATACTACCACAGATGAAGAGGAATGATTAGAGTTCTTATGTTGATTATGTCAATTGAGTGTTGTATCAACAATGTACTTGTTACAATAATCATGGAGTATATAAGGATTGTACTGCAGTACTATTTCATTAAGGACTTGAGATTGTGTGGAACAAAGAAAAGTGACTCAATAGAAGGTTAAATTTTTGGAAAATATATGGTTGAGAGAATGATAAATCATAATATAGTTCTGATACTGAGGTAGTGATTTTGGAATAATATGTGATTATTTTGGATAAATTATATTGGATATTCTTGACTACCTTGGAACTGATTAATGATTTGTATATTCTATCATTGTTGGGGTTTAAAACATTTTTGGATTAATGAAGTATATCCAGCATTCTATATGGAATAAGGGAGCATGAATGTAATCAATAAGGAATATGGTAATACATGATGAAGGTATTCATATGCTATTACAGGGTAAAAAGGATCTATATTATGTTTTCCTCCCTTATGAATGTTGGACTGTGAGTTTGGACAGAAGTATTTTGGATAGTTCTAGTTTGGATTATTTTGGATTTCCATAAAAGGACAACCCGGAGGTCGGGCGGCAACTCGTCGCGTCCGGCAAGGCTGCGAGACTTGAACCCACAACCGAAGGGCGACAAGGGTGTATCACCTACCACTGGCCCATGAGATGTCCTGGATTAAATAATTTAGTTTTTATTAAAGGATCATGTAGATGAATTATAAATTCATTTATTTTGGAACCCTGTACGAATAGTATAAATAGAATTTTTTTTACGAGTGAATGATGAGTTTGTGGTAGAAATTTATTAATGGATAAAACTCTAATTATAAAGTAAGTATATCTCCTTATGATCTTAGCCAATCTCATAAATAAATTCCTCAATATTAAGAAAAGCAACTTAGAACAAAAATGTTTTCCTAGATGGTACCTTAAATCATCACTAATTTATGGCTTTTGGATTGTTGGCCTTTTCATAGCCATGTTCTCTACCACTCTCCATCAGATAATTGATGGTTAGATTTTTCTTCCATATCCATATTTTCTTACATGGAACCCTAGTATGTGTTATTTTCGGTAATCTTCATACTTTCGACTCTTTATTTTAAATAGAGGCCTCGTTAATTCATTTTTCGATGTGGGATTTCAACTAAGATATTTTGAAACGTCAAAAATGTGTTATCCCAATACCCTATATTTTGTTGAACCGATGGTACTTCAAATCATCATAGATTGATGAGTTTAAGGACCTCAATTATACACTTGTTTGTGATTGATGACCTCAATCACTACCTATAAATATTTACGTTTTTCCTCCGATTATATGTCTCTAATTTCCACCAATGTTCTCCTAATCAAGATCATAATTTGGTGGTGACCCTTTCATTTCTCTTTTCCTCATATTAAGACTAAATTTTAGTAACCCAATTTCCGATGTGGGTTTTCCCACAAATATATTATCTATTTTCAACATTTTATTTTCGAAGAACAATTTCAAATTGCGAGGACGCAATTTATTGAAGGAGGGGAGAATGTAACACCCCAAGATTTCATAGTGTGTTATTTCTTCAAAATAATTCAATAACTTGCACTACACGCAACACCGAGTTCAATTGCACCATGACTTACCAAAAAAAAATCCATTAAAAGAGGTCATGAATAGAATTAACTACATTTTTAACTTTATATAATCCTTATAATTTTAGAATCCATATTATGAGTTTCTTAGTCATAATGCAAGAACAGATTCATTTTCAGTATTGCACTTTTATCAACTTTTGATAGTGAAACCTTTTTAAATACAATATTTTAAGCTTTTTGACTAAATGGAGACATCAAAAAAAATTATAATAAAACATCCCAAGCTTCCACGGTACGCTTTCTTTTGAATAAAACAGTAGCGTGTGTTGTACGCAACGTCGAGTTTTAACACACACCACAACCGATCAAACTAGCCGTTATGAATAGTAATACCTAAATTTTGAAATTATATATATATTATATTTTGAAATGGACTTCATTTTTGGATTCGGAATATCGAATTTAGCCTAAGGTTAAATTTTGGTACTTTTCGGATAACATTCATATTTTGATGAATAGTGAAAATTACTAAATTTTAATTAAAAACAACTTTTTTAATCAAAATAATTAATAGTGATAAATTGTGAATTTGAGTGGTTTTAAAGTATATTTAGAATATATTTTTACCATTTAATATAATGTTGTTCATTGTACATAATTTTACAATTAAACCGAACATAAACAAGTGTCAATATTTTGATAGTTATTATCTCTTAAAAACACGCTTTTTGTTTTGACAGCGGGAATTAATTTTAAATTAATTTCTGCCACTTCTGTGTTTTGAATTTAGGAAAATGGATTCCATATTTGGAATCAGGATGTCCAAATTATGTAAATAGGTAACTTTTATTTTTACACATTTTGAATAATTACTGCGGTAAATATTTTATTTACCATGGTTAAAGGGTAAATCCGGTAAATAAGGGTTAAAAAATAATATTATAATAATACTAAATTACCCTAAAACGTGTCTTAACCCTATTGGTTGATAAATGGTCGACCATGGGCATCTTTGGGTCTGTTTTGGGACCCCATGGATCCACTTGTAAGTGATAATGACACATTATATTAATAAAGTTAAAATAAAAATAAA
Organism: Viscum album; assembly: GCA_963277665.1. Classification (NCBI taxonomy): domain Eukaryota; kingdom Viridiplantae; phylum Streptophyta; class Magnoliopsida; order Santalales; family Viscaceae; genus Viscum; species Viscum album. Next base: position 1,007,575,237 of record OY728140.1, read on the forward strand.
AATGGCATAAGCTTACATCTTTTAGAAGAACAATTTTTACATAGGGTTATACATGTTGGATTTTCGATTATAAATATTCATTAGAAATATAAAAAGATTTCCTACATAATGATATTTTATTTATAATTTTTAGACATCAAATAATTTAAATTATTAATGACACAATAATGATGCAATGTTTACCTCATTAATAAATCATTTAAATAAATAAGATTATAATGATTAAAATATTATCTAAAACCTGTCCAATTCTTATTGGTTGATGTTATTTAGAATATGAGTCATCTTATCTTCGACCTCAATGATTTTTGGACCATTATAAACCGAATACAAATATATTATAAAGTAATACTTTCACACTTTCCTAAAGAGCCCCTCCTCTCCCTTATAAAAGGAGACCACTTCTACTCATTCCTCACACCTCTCAAGCCACTTGGCTCGTCCAAACTCTGCCCAACTAAGTTCCCCACATCCCTCTCCTCCTCCTTGAAGCTTACCTTTAGGCAGAAAGCATTTCAAGAAGTCCTTTGGTTCCAACCAAAGTGAGTTACCTAAATTAAAGGAGGTTAACCTACCCCAACCAAGGAAAAGTACAAGGTAAGGGTTTATTTCCCAATCTCTTCATTATCCGAGGTTGTTTATACGTAATAATCTACTGGGATATCTTTATCATCCACATCCATGTTTCTTAAAAATGTATTTCAAAACATTTTTACTATTTACAAGAATATGGGTTAAAGTCATTTATACCCTTGTTTGACTTTTTATAAGAGGTTTATAAAGGAATCTTTCCGTCGTTTTCAAAACAAGGTCCTTTTTAACCTTTTCGACAGAATTGAGGTAAGAATGTTTTTTTTAACTTATACGGCGGGTGCGGTTATTTTACGCCGTTATAAAATCTTCAAAGCTTTACTTAGAAGCTTATAAGAATATTTTCAAAGAAAATGTTTTATTTTATATGGATCTTAAATGATTTCAAAATAAAAGGGGATATTTCTTTAAAAAGAATTTTGATTTCATCTATGTCAACATCCTTTGACGGATTTTAAGATTATTTGAAGTTGATTTATTATGATACAAAACTTCTATATTGTATTGAAGGTTTTGTGATATGTTTGACTATGGATGTGCTATTTTTATACCATTCATAGTTTATGGTGAAATTATTGACATTTCGTATGCTAGTTTTAATACGAATGTTTATGTTATGTTTAAACCTTTTCATATGGGAATGCATTGGACTTAATAAGTGACGGGTGGAGCCCGCTATAGCTCCTCGATGCATCGGTAGGTCTCATGAGACAAACTAGTGTCTTGGCACAAGGCCTTGACAAAATCTTATTTGTAGTCTTGGCACGAGGCCTTGGCTATGTGGTTATGATAGTCTGGCATTATGCATCCCAACATTATGAAAGTGGTTATTGATTTTGCATGTGATTATTCGATTAGTAGAATATCCATGTGAATAAGTAAATGGCATTATTTCATTTTACTTTTGCCATACTATGTTGAAGTTCATGTTTAAAAGGCTTTTGTTTTAGTAATTCATTACCTTAAATGTTTATGCTTATTTTGAATGTTCCGCTATATTGTTATCCTTACTGGGCATTTGAGCTCACCCCTTTTCTATGTTTTATTTTTCCCAGGAAGTGAAGAAGTAAATTATGATTGACTTGCAGGGATATTATGAGGGGTTAATAGTGTGGATATGAAGACTTTGTTGTTGTAGTAGTTTTTCACTTTGAAATGTAATGTAAAACTTTATGAATATATCTAGTGTTTCCAAGGCTACTAAACCAATCGGTCTTTCGAGATTTGATCTTTCTTGTGATCATGCCAATGTTACGAAGTAATGCACCGACTCTGGGTAGCTGGGGTCGGGGCGTTACATTTCACCTTCCATTGTTATTCCTATATCAATATTTACTAGATCCATGAAAATAGAATCCCTTTTAACTCTCATCTTATTCAAAACTCCATGATACTTTCTACTCAAAGCATCTTCCACCTTATTTTCCTTCCCCAGGTGGTAGTGTATAATGAAATCACAATCCTTGAGTAGTTCAAGACATCTCTTTTGCCTCATGTTGAGTTCATTCTACGAGAAAATATGCTTCAAAATCTTGTTTTCAGTATAAATATCACATTTTTCACCATAGAGATAATGTTCCATATCTTCATAGCAAATATTACAGCTACTAACTCAAGATCATGAGTGGGATAGTTTTTCTCATGAATTTTTAGTTGTCATGAGGCATAGGTAATAAATCTAACATTCTGCATAAGGAAACAACCAAGTCCTTTCATTGAAGCATCATTATAAATAACAAACCCATATTTCCTTGATGGTAGAGTCAAGATAGGAGAATTGACTAATCTTCTCTTCAGTTCTTCAAAATATTCTTCACACTCTTTTTTCTAAAAAAATGTAACCACTTTACATGTGAGCATGGTTAATGGGTTAGCCAACCAGGCAAAATTCTGGATGAAATGTCAATAATAACCTGCTAAACCAATAAAAATGCGTACATCAGTTATACTCGTAGGTTCTGGCCATTCTTGGATCGTATTGGTCTTTGAAGGATCAATAGAGATTCTATCCTTAGTGATAATATAGCCAAGAAAATAAATCTCTTGAAGCCAGAATTCACACTTGCTAAACTTCCCATATAATTCATTTCTTCTGTGTGTTTTTAGAATAGTGTGTAAGTGATTTTCATGATCTTTGTAGATTTTTTAGTTTACCAAGATATCATCAATAAATACCACTACAATGTCATCAAGATATTCCTTGAAAACTCTCTTCATTAGATCCATGAAGATAGAGGGTGCATTAGTCAATCCAAAAGGCATTACTGTAAACTCGTAATGCATGTACCTGGTTCAAAATGTTGTTTTTAGAATGTATTCCTTCTTCACACACAACTGATGATATCCATATCAAAGGTCAATATTTGAAAAATATTGAGCTTCATGAAGTTGGTAGAATAAATCATCAATGTGAGGTAGGGGATACTTGTTCTTTATTGTTATAACATTGATCTCCCTATAGTCAATGCAAAACCTCATAGATCCGTCTTTCTTCTTAACAAAAAGGACAGGGGCTCCCCATGGAGAAAACTAGGGTGAATAAATCCCTTATTACTCAATTCCTCTAGTTGTTTCTTTCATTACACTAATTCCATAGTTTCTATTCTATAAGGGGTCTTCGATATGGGCCTTGAACCAGGAATTAAATCAATGGAAAACTCAATTTCTCATTTTGGAGGATTCCAGGTAAATCCTCTGGAAACACATCAACATATTCTTGCACAATAGGTAAGTCCTCTATTCGAACATTCTTTTCCTCACCCATAATTATTTCATTCTCTTCCTCCCCAATAATTGAATTTAGTAGAGATACTGGGGGTGGATCTAGATAAGAATCAGGTGGTGACGTATCTGCTCTAAAGATAAAGTACTCCTTATCATCATTGAAAATTGTAACCTAATTATTCTTACAATAAATTTTCACATCATGGTATGAAAACCAAACTATTTTGAGGATTATATCAAATTCAATCATGGGTATGACGATGAGATCAGCAAATAAAGAACATTTATATGCCCTAATGGGAACTGATTCACAAAACTTTGTTGTGATGATACTTCCCTTAGGAGTTTTGACTAAAAACTCCCTTGTTAAGTCAAATTGAAAATATCTCATTTTCCTAGAAAACTGAGAAGATATGAAACAATGTGATGATCCATAATCAAATAAAGCATTGGATAAACTTGAGGAAACCATTAAATTGCCTGCCATCACGTCTTTTGGAGCATCAACCTAAGCAGTAGTGATCTCATAAGCATGTCCTTGATCCCTTGGATTTTTCTAAGATAAGTTACCTTTTCACTTAGGACATTCATTTTCATAATGTCCCTTTTCTCTAAAATTGCAGCATTCAACATTGATAGCCTCTTTCTTTCCCTTGCAATCATGAGCTTGGTGGCCTTTTTCACAACACTTGTAACATACTCTCATTCCCTTCAGGAAAGTATCGGGGTACTTTTTCCCACATTTATCGTATGATGTATATTTAACTTTTCTCTTCTTCCACATATTTCTATTTCTAGAGTGATCAGCTGATCTCTTCTTATCTTGCTTTGATTTGAAGTCATAAGACTTAGAGAATTACTTTTTTGTCTTGATAGCACATGAGACAATATCTTCGTACGATGAGAAGGATTGTGAGACTAATTCTCGACGGAGAAATGGTTTTAACCCATCAAATAATTGATCAATATTACTCCTTGGTTTTCATATATAATCTATTTCAAACCTTGATAACCTTGTAAATTTAGCCTCATACTTTGCGACATTCTCATCCTCCTTTTCCCTCAGACTCAGAAATTGTCTTTCCATATCCACTCGATGGTCACGAAGAAAGTATTTTTCTTATAAAATATCTTTAAACTCTCTCTATTACATGTTCAATACTCCTTCATCTTCCTTTGTGTTTTGGATTAATGAACACCATTGATCTGCATCTCCCGTGAGGTGATAAACTACCATGACAACTTTTCCCCTTTCGTTGCTCCCCAAAGCATGAAATATTTTCTCTAAGGAATTTATCCATTGTTCAACTACTAATGGATTTTTACTCCCATTGAATGTTGGTGGTTGTTACCTCATGAAGTGGTCTAACATTGATCCTCCACATTGTAGATCAAGGTGCTCTATACGGTTAAGGTTATTATTCATAACCTGAGTGAGTTTTCTCAGTATGGTGATAAGCTGATCAGCACCAGTCACATCACCATCTCCACTATAATTATCTTCAGTAGGAGTAAAATCTCTACATGGATTACAAGCATTTATACAGTTTCCATTCCTTCCACTAGGTTCCATTTCTAAACAATGGAATACACTAGATTAGTTTATGAATCACAATACATAATTCCAAACTTGTAAAACACGTAACATAAATTGAACAATTTATGGATATAATTCATAATCATAAAAAAATTCTTTGAGTAGGTATATACTCATAAATCCTTCATAATGGTTTTTAAAGAAAATGTGAATTATCCTAAGCATATCCCCCGGGATTGTCGTAACCAAGAGTGCATCTAGGCTCATAGTCGTGTACCAGGATACCCCGGGTCAAGCCCAAAACTCCTTGTTGGAGTTTTCACTTTTAGGTACATCTGTTCCAGAGCCACCTCTACCTAATTATATCTATAAAAGGATTTATTTATTGTAAAATACACAAAATCTCTACATTACCAAGATTTTAGGAAGTTCTTCTATACCAATCCTCAAAGTCTATCTTAGGTTAATGATCTCTAATCAGATTTTATCAAAATCTAGTTTCCAAGGTTTGTACTAAACATCCTCTAATACCAACTGTAACTCCCCAACCCCAGTTACCTAGATTCGGTGCATTATTACATAACATTGGCATGATATAAAGAATCATGTCCTGAAAGACTGACTAGTTTAGTAGCCTTGGAAGTACCAGATACATTCATAAGTTTTACATTACATCATGAAATAAAAAAATCAACAACATTTTGTCCCTATTGACCACACTTATATCCTTAGCCTATCCCTGTAGGTCAACCATAAAATATTTCTTCACATCTTGGGAAAAATAAAACATAGAAATGGGTGATCTCAGATGCTCAGTAAGGATAAAAATATATCATAAACTTTCATAAATAAGCATAAACATTTAAGAAAATGTATAAGACTAAAACAAAATCCATTTAAACTTAAACATCAACATAAAATGGAAAAGATAAAATCAAATAATTCAATTTACTTATTCACATGGATATTCTACTCGTCGAATAATAACATGCAATATCAATAGCCACTTTCATAATGATGGAATGCATAATGCCAGACTTCATAACCACATAGTCAAGGCCTTATGACAAGACTAAAAATAAGATTTTATCATGGCCTTATTCTAAGACACTGGTTTATCTCATGAGACCTATCGATGTATCGAGGAGCTATAGCGGGATCCACCATTCACTTACTAAATCTAATGCATTCCTCATATGAAAAGGTGTAAATATAACATAAATATTCGTTTTAAAACTAGCATACGAAATGTCAATACTTTATCCATAAAACATGAAAAGTGTTAAAATAACACATCCATAGTCAAAAATTTCACAAAACCTTCAATACAATATGGAATATTTTTATCATAATAAATTAACTAAAAACAAGTTTAAAATTCATCAAAGGATTTTGACATAGATGAAATGAAAAATATTTGAAATAAATACCTCTTTCTATTTTGAAATCATTTAAAAGTCACGTAATTATAAAAGAAAACATTTATTTTTTAAATATTATTATAAGCTTTTATGGGAAGCTTCGACAATGATATAACAATAGAAAATATCCACACCCGCCATATAAGTTAAAAAAATACATTCTTACCTTAATTTTGTCGAAAAGGTCATAAAGTACCTTGTTTGGAAAATGATATAAAGATTCATTTCAAACCATTTTATAAAAATTAAAACAAGGGTATAAATGACTTTAACCCATATTATAGTAAATAGAAAAAAAAATTTGAAATAAATCATTAAGAAACATGGATGTGGATGATAAAGAGGTCTCAGTAGATACTTACATACAAAAACCTTTGATAATAAAGAGATTGTGAAATTGACCCTTACCTTGTAATTTTCCTTAGTCGATGGTATGTTAACCTAATATATAATAGTTAAAACATTTTTATTAAATTATAAAATAATTATATATATAAATATGATATCATATATGATCTTATAATATTGCTTTGTTAATAATATTTTAGTAGTATCATCTTTTCGGGTGTTAACTGATTCGTTTTCCTTTATATGCTTGGTTACATAAGTCATGTTTATTATGGATAAGATGTATTTTATTCATATACTGAATGATATTTCATTTATAAACATTATTTTTAATCATAAAATGAAAATTATTCTTGAATTATTATGATGGGGAATGAATCTCATCACGTTCATGGAGATGATAATTCGTACGTACGCACGAGAAACAATATCATTGTATTGATGATGAAATCATATGTAATTGGATGGTATATAATATATACAGAATAATTAACATGTTATATTTATTATTTACATGAGTTATACTCATTATTATACCCATCCAAATAATGAAGTTTATGAATAACAAACTACACCACAATGTGGAGACGGTAAGTCGTACGCACGCATGTATGGTGACTTTGTCATTCATATGATGGATAGAATAATTAATATGGTTGTAAAATTTTTATAATAACATAATATTATATATAAGATACTGGATTTATTATTTTATAATGGAAACAACAAAGAAAGAGGAAGTGTAAGAAGAAAATAACTTGAAAGAGGTGATGAAATATTTACCTCTTCTTCGGGTTCTTCCTTTTGATTTGATCAAAAGGGATCCATAGGTTGGATTTTTGACCAAAGGAAGACCTCTAGGATGAAGGTAGGAAAGTTGGGAGGATATTTGGGCAGGGTTTGGCCGAGCCAAATGGCTTTGTAGTTGTGTAATTAAGAGAAGGGTAAGTACCCTTTTATAAGAGAGGTGAGGGTCACTTTAGGAAAAGTTTGAAATATTATTTTATAATAAAATAATGTTTGGTTTATAATGGATAAAAAATGATTTATTTAGAGGATAAGGTGGGTATGGGGCGAAAACATCTCAACCAATAGGTTTTGTACAGGTTTAGGTCACCATATTAACCGTGTCTTTTAGATTAAACTCTTAGTTAAATAGTTTGACATTTACCATGTCTCTTTATATTTTTATATTATATGGTTAATAAACTTACTATAACAAGTCAAGATAACCCCATGTGGTTAATTATTAATATATATAACCTTATATAAGTCCTTTGGACAAAACTTATATTTTTAGGAATATTATATCAATTAATAATATAGTATTTGTTTTAAAAACTCAATTATGTCAACTTTGACACTATTTAGTATTTTTTTTTTGAAAGCCATAAAAACTTTATAACTTCGAATAAAATTTATTTCATCAAACCTAACATGTCATATTAACCTAGAAAATTAGTTTAATTCATCAGAAGTCTCAATTTAAATTTATTTGGATATTTATATTATCAATTATTTTAATATTTCATTATTAATGTAATTACTGCATCACAATTGTGTCATAAATAAATTAAATTATTTAATGTATAAAAATTATAAATAAAATATCATTATGTAGGAAATATTTTTATATTTATAATTAATATTTATAGTCAAATTTATATTTTTTTAGCCTTATATTAAAAATAGTTTAGTTATTAAACTTTGAATTTAACTCTTTTAACTCTTCTTTAAATAAAATAATAATAAATGTCCTAATATAATACAAGTGGACCAAAAGGATCATATTTTATTCCTAAGGTTTTTTTTGGTCGAATTACACTTACCCAATAGAATTAGGACATGTTTTAGGGTAATTATAATATCATTTTTACCCTTAATTACACAATTTACTTTTAACCGTGGTAAATAAAAGTCAAAAGTTGCTATTCACCAAAAATTATTTCCATCTTATTGAACCAAATTTTACTTACTTATGTCAACCATTTCTCTTGAATTTTTGAAATTCAACTCACAGAAGTTGTAAAATTATGTTTTATGCAAATTTGCAAATGATCCTAGAAGGTGGGTAAAAGACGGTAAAAAGTTCAATAAAATTTTATATATCTAAACTTATTATAAAATGACTCAAATGAATTAAATTGAACATAAATAGGTATTATGTACCTATTTTGACCTAAAATAAATTAAAATAATATAACTAATTATTTTAAAAAAAATCTGTTTTAAACAATAACGCAGTGTTTTCACTATTCATCAAAAATTGAAAATTTTCAGAAAAATATCAAAAATTCACTCTAAGATAATTTCAATATTCTAAATTCAAAAATGAAGTCCATTTTGAAAAATAAAATTCATAAAATTTCAAAAGGTGGGTATTTCTATTCATAACGGCTAGTTTGATTGGTCGTGGTGTGTTAAAACTCCAAGTTGCGTACAATGCAAGCTACTGCATTATTCAAAGGGAAACGTACTGTGGAAGATTTGGGTGTCACATTTTAATACAATTGAAATTATTAATAGTTTATGCACTCAACTAGATGAATTCACACTATTCTTCTTCCTTCAATACACTAGATTCTTACTATCCTCAATACTAGCTCTCTACTATTGTATGATGCATGCACACACTAAACACTCTCAAAATAACATACACTTTTTATGTACACACTCACTGTCCACACTATATTATTAATGCATGTGAAATTAGAAAACACACACATATGAAAGAACATATGCACATGTATTGTGCTTTACTTCTTCCATGTGCGCACTACACCTTCATACACAGTATGCACACAAATAGTTTCAAATGCGTAATCCTTCATGCAAGACGTTGTCTCAAAGATGATTACACAGTCTTCTCAAAAAAATCATGCAAACTAGGTATGTTTTTTAAGATCTTCATACAATAGTATGATATACTTTCTTTATGATGGAAAGGAAATCCATGGGTTCATTGTTTTCATTGCAAAATAAATGGAGACACTATAAAGCGCTATCGAAAATTCTTTGTGGAAACAAGTTCTTCATGAAGAAAAATGAGTGTTCAAAGCACAAATCAAGTACTCATAATTATCTCCCTTTCTTCATGCAAGTATAGTATGCACGGAACTCCTTTCCATGAATTAGATAAATTCACAGTTCTACTTTTCTCTGGAAATGAGATCTTCTAAAAACCTCAAGAAAAAACATATGAATATTTCCTCCAATATTTATAGGCAATGATCATACCGACCTATCTCGATTTCACCGCCTCTCTTCAGTGAAACAGTCTCTATTTTGCGACCATGGAAAAACACCATCACTACAAATTAATTTTCTCACTTCACACTATTTATCATCGGTTAGATCTTTGTAATTTCATGAAGATGTAGTTTCATGATATTATGATCAGTTTTAGATATTTATAATACTCAAAATGTGATCAGAGGTATCATATCATGATTATGTTGACATCATTCATGGAACTTTGATGAACAGATCACTCGGGCGTAGCCGAGATTGAATACAATGCTTATTAAGATCAAATTTCATGGAAAAGATTATCTAATGGATTATAAAAATATATTAAATGGTTTATATAGTCTTACATGATAATATCCTGATGAACATATCTCCTTCGAGGTCATGCTGGAGAATATGACGTGCAAAACCACTCAGACAATCTCAGTGGAGAAGAAAATGCAAATCATTGATCAGACGGCTCTTAAATTTAGATGATAAGATAGGAAGGTGGTAGTTCTATTAGAGAAAAATTAACCTATTAAAACTTGTTCCCACATAGAAATGGGTAATTTTTTCTGCTCCTTTATATAACAAGTTGCAGAAATCTCATCCCAGAAATCGGTTACTCATCTACACATGTTACTTCGGCACCGCTTTGTGCCATAGCCATGTCGTCCCTGCACAGTGGCTTATTGATGCCTCTAGTTTTCCTCTCATGTGCTCCAAATTAGTCTTCTCTAAAATTATATCTAATGGATGAGTGATTTTAGTGAGGATACAAAAAAATATTTTTTCATAAAATAGAACCAAATCCACAAAAAAACATCACCATACTCTTCATCCAAAACAAATAATATTTTTCTTGGCACTTTAAAATAAAATCATAGATTCCAAGTCAACCATACTTAAACAAAAAAAATCACTATTATTCTTCTTCATATTGAATAAATGTTGTAAAAAACTATTCTAATTCAGTTAAACCAATGAAACATGTCTTTTATAACATAAGATGTGTTTTGAAATCATCACGCTTTAATTGTTTCCATATTTTAGCAACTTCTTCAAATCAAAAGAGCCTTTCAAGCATATGTATAATTCTCCAGAACAATTCAATGGTAAAACACCAGAACACCAACCTTAAATTACTAACACATTAAATTTTTATCAAACAAGTGTATTGACAATAATGACAAAATAAATATTACTTCCAATAAATTTGGGTTCTTAGGAGGAGATCCCCATTTATAAGGGAAAAGGGGTGAATTTTTTGTAAATATCCAAAAGTTTTAAATAATACGAAGTCACTCTCAAGGAAATTAGCACCAAAATTTTAGAAATAATGTGGTGGTACACTATTTTTTTAATTTCAATGGACTTATTTCCTTTTATATCTCCCACCTTGATTTCAAATAGTGACGTTGTTGTTTTTATTAAGTATAGGGGAGGGATTCTTGAAAGCACTTGAATTTTTTTGAAAACGATTGTCTATGTGACATCTTTTATTGGAAAATTTGTTTTGATTTAAGAAATTTAGAATAACCATGTAAATAAAAGTGAAATTTTTTGTTGGAATTAATTAAAAATCAATAATTTATTTTTTATATAAAAATATGAAATGACTATTGGGTTACATTTTTTATCTGATTTTGGTTTCCTTAAGTTTTTGTTGATTTAATGATTACATAGCATTCATTTCATCAGATATTTTCTAATATTTTAAATATCATTCATATGAGGTGTTTTTATCCATTTTGTTATATTATTTCTAATACCATCTTTCTTAAGAGAACTAAAGGCATGAATCACTACTATAATTTTTACTTTTATCTCATCAAAGCATGATGAATTTTCAAAACAATTTGAAATAATTGAGGTTGTTTGTTTTTAAAACTTTTTACCTTTGTACCTACCCTACATTAGAGATTTATTTTTATCCTCATAGAATCCATGAAAGACCTTTATAGAAAGCCACATTGCAATCCAATTTGTCCTCCCTACCCATAATCTTTGGTATAATTGCTTGAATTTTCTATTGAGTTTCATAATGGAGATTGGTGATACATGGAACTATTGGGTGAGAATTATGTGTAAGTAAACATGTGAAGTTTCCATTGGAGACTAGGGATTTTATTCAATATTATTTGTATTATACTAACGTTATTAATATATTATTTTGAAAGAAAAATTAAATTAATGGTTTTTACCCAAGGTATTTTGATTATCACTCATACTAAACCTATGATATTATTACAACTATTACAGTTGGTGTCATGATGAGATCAAATAAGAATAATTTTGTGGGTGTGAGATTTATTCCATGTGTAATTTCCATTTAAAAATAAATAATAAAATAAAAATAGGAAGAAAAATTATGTCACTATCCTTGTATGCTAGAGTTGATAATCACTAAGAAAAGAGGAGATATATGGGATCCAATGCCTTTTTAAAGATAGAAGGAGGTCTATTTTTTACTAAATTTAAATGGAATATTTTACATTGTGCCTAGATAACCAAACCCTCTTTTCCAGACTCAACTTTTCAATAAGTACATCATGAACTACCCATCTTCAGCCATAGAATCATTAAAATGCTCTTTGAAAAACTCCTCCTGATTAGTGCGGTTTAATTTTTATAAAGTATAAATTGATATATTTTATAAGATTTTGGATAGATTTCATGCACATGATATTTATTATAACTATATTTTTATATTATTCTTAAGTTTTTAGTGTAAAATTTTGAGAAAGGTTGATCAAAACATGGTCATGGATGTCTAAGGAAAGGTTGATAAGTAATAATGGAAGTGAAGAGGAATTAGAGTGTGAATATAATAATGAATTGGGCTTCAATATCTAGGGTGAATGAGTATGTTTAAGTTTAAATATTTTTAGTCAATCTGTTATTTTATTAAAATTCTTGGTATTGTTTTTCTATTATTGAAGTTATGTTTTTCCTTTGGAATATTTGTTGATATTTTTTTCTTTAGGATAAGTAATTGTTTAGGTCTAGGATAATTTGATACCTTTTAATTAGGCGTACATTTTTATAATGGTTTTCAATAGTTAATGGAATTAATACTACCTAATTCTGTGTAATTTTAATTATTTTTATAATATTATAGATTGGAAGAAAAGTTACAAAAAATATGGAATAATTCAAAATATTTATATACATTTCACGTCAAAATAGTTGTTTTCATGACATGACTAGTTTGAAGATATAGAAAAAATTTAAAGAGATTGGAAGGAATTAAGGAGTTAGTAGAAGCTACATGCCATGATAGAGATGAGTTGAATAAATATAACGAGTGTTAGGATCAACCATGTTGAAATCCACATGATTTATGTCATAGTTCCTTGTACGTGAATAACTTGGGTAGATAGAAGTAGAAGATTGCATCGTGATTGGGTCCATTGTACCACAATGTAGCAACATGAGGTTTTAATCCAAGGCTACATAGGATTAAAACATTAAAACTATAGTCTATGTAAGAATAATCCATGCCTATGTCAGATTAACTCTGGGAGACATGTTTATATATAAGATGAATCAATATTATCATGAAATTAAAGAGAATACAATGCATTATGGACAGATTAATCATGTTGTGATAGGATATAAAAGATTAAATTAGGGAAGCTGTGTCAGATTAAGTGGATTAGTGAGGTTATTCCTAGTTAACCTGGGGGAGCTATATGATATTAACCTGAATGATTCATAGATTTGTTTCACTATGGAAGATATGACAGTATCATAATGAATTTTCCATCTAGATCACTCCTTGAAGAGTCACTGGAAATCACATTACGGTTGATGCATAATTAACCTCAAGATGATGAAGACTGAAATACATGTAAAACCTCAATAATAATTCCACAATAGATGTTTATTTCATGTCATGATGCATTGAATATAGTAAAATAAATATAGGATCTCAGTCAACTTGTTTGGGGTGTCACACCATGATATTCAAGAGATTTGGGTTTCAAAGGAGAAGATATATGTATTGTGCTACAGTGATGTCTATTGTTCCATGATGGATCCAGTCAAGAAGATTATATAATATTTATATTTTTAATTTTTTTATATTCATTTATTGATTCATGTCATTACATCATGATAGTTAAAGAGTTTATAAATAGGTTTATGTTAGTTGAATTTTAGGGTGATTTTGACTTTTAGAGGTTTAAGATTCTAAAGCCCGAGTTTTAGATCTCTCAATGTTCTTAATTCAAGTAAGACCTTTCTAGTTTTATTATTTCTTCCCCCATTAACTTCTTAAGATTAAAAAATCAAGCATGGGTGAGTTTCTTTCCACCATCAGTGTCTTGTCACCTAAGGGATGAGGGGTCAAGAGTTGGGGGATGAGTTCTTAATTTCTTATATCAATTTCATTCATGAATATTCATTTTAATTAGGAATTACCTAGAGTCTTAATTTTATCTCACTCTTTAATATGACTTTGATCAAAATATTTATTAAGGGAAAAACTCCAAGGTAATTGATTGAATTACACTACCACCAGTAATTTTGATCTGTCTCTTACGTATAAGACCTATCTTAATGTACTTATGTTAGTTTATTTCTCCAATTAAGAGATCTAGAATGAATTTGGTAGAATCAATTGAATTGACCATAGGAATTTGGTAAATTTAGAATAATATTCCAACTTATTGATTCGACCCATTCATGAATGAAATAAATAGGCATCCTTTATTAATCGTACTTTGAAATTGATCCCTTTCTACTATTTCTCAATGATTGTTTTAATTTTCATTTTTAATTCTAGTTTTTGAATTCTATTCAACTTATATTTAATTAAAAAAATTGGGTTAAAAATTGATGTAATCTAAGTTATTGAGGATCATCAGTACTCTTTATGGGTCCAACCATGGATTGACCACTTGTTATGCTTTAGTATCTAGTAGTTGTAAAGTGTCTATTTGTAATTTCTAAACTTGAAAACCCATTGGATGTAACAATATTGGTGGGGAATCATTAAATATATATATTTTATATCTATTTAATAAAACTATAAACACAATCCAAATTTAATAATTATAATTTTCAAAATACTATATTTGAATTCACACATAACATATGTTCTGTGTAAAATTGAAATCATTTTAAAACATAATAAAAAAATTAAGAAGAATTTTTTATAATTTTAAAATAAATTATCATAATTATAAACATGTAATATATATTCAATTATCTCTAAGAAAAAAAAACTATTATTTAATTCAGATAAATTTTATAGAATAAATTTTATGTGGTGAAAAAGTTACATTTCTCAATTTAAAATAAAAAATATTTATAAGTAATAAAATACCTGATAAAAATATTATGTGTAAGTTTAAACTCATCTCAAAATATAAAAAAAAAATTCACAAAGAAAATATTTTATTCTTCAAAAGTACAATTTCAAATTCATAACATACAATATAAACTCACATAAATATACACACTTGCATACACACACATATAATTGATTCTGACTCAATCATTAATATTACTTTATTATATTATCTCACTATGTGTAAATAACATTATCACTTTATCACCTTTTATGGCATTCACGTGGCTAGTGTTAGGCATTCATCATTATGTTAGACCATCCATTATAAGTTATACAAAAATAATAATAGAGACTCGTAATTTTATAAAATTCATACATAAAATATTATCTATGAAATGTTGTACATTGACATGTAGGTTTTGTTAATTCCTAAAAAACTAGGTGATCTTCATGAACTTTATATCACAATCATAGTCTTTTTCAATTTGTATTATGTTTTACCTAAAATCTGCTATATGATAGGGATACAATCATATTTAGGCATTTATATGTCCAAAAGGATCAATGTGATATTTCTAGATTCTTCATTTATAGAACTTGATTTTTTATAGTTC
Organism: Viscum album; assembly: GCA_963277665.1. Lineage (NCBI taxonomy): Eukaryota > Viridiplantae > Streptophyta > Magnoliopsida > Santalales > Viscaceae > Viscum > Viscum album. Next base: position 1,007,591,002 of record OY728140.1, read on the forward strand.
AAGATCTTAAACACCATCTGTGTTATTCATCATCACCTTAAATTAAGTCATAATAAGCTCATAAAGTTGCCTTTATAATTCATGTAAGTATTTTCATATAGATAATTCATTTTTTGCGATATATATCACCTTTGATTGGATTTTTTATTAAAATAATACTTCTTTTCTTAAAGAACAAATACCTTTATCATTCAATCAACATTACCCAGGTCACCAAAAACTCCAACCAAAAGAACTTACTTAATGAAAAGAGATCCAATGATCTCCACTTTACAATTTTTTCTAATGGAATCCATAAATATTATATTCAACAAAATTAACATAATATATCCCCATGGTGGTAGTATTCTACCACACTAAACTATATTCCTTTTATAAAAAAATCAAATATCTTATGTCATTATTTCCAAAAAAATATATATATTATTGTATGAGAAAGACATATATACACACACAAAAAATAAAAACAAATTAAACACGAACAAATTTATATGTGTGTGTGCACGTTCATAAATATATAAATTGATATGTTTTTATACACACACACATAGGTATATATACATATATAGAGTAGGGAGAGAGAAACAAGTTCCAACAATGATAAACGGCAGGGTCAAAGATCAATGTATACACAAAGAACAATCCAAAAAAATCACCTAAAAGGCATCATGGTTGGAGGAGATGTCATTAAAACATAAGTTTTAAATTACATACCTTTGATTTAGAAGGTGGAATCATCCATAAAATGATGTGGTGGATGGAAAAGTACAGCTTCAATGATATATTGAGTGGAAACATTAATGGTCGATGCAATTAGGGATGTTTTAAAAAGATGATGATGGATTTATCAATGCTTATTAAAAAAATGACAAAAGAGACTTTTATTAGCACTAAAATGGTAAGCACTAATAATTTCATATTTTAGTTAAGTGACTTCTAGCATTGATAATTCCTAGATTAATCTTACATGGTGTTAGTTTTAATCTTACACAAATATCCTTTATCATCACTAATTTTAGCACTGATCTATGTAGATTTATCGGTTCTAAAATTAGCAGGGATAAATCCAAAAAAACAATACAATAATGATTAAAATATGTATGTATTGTTAATTATGTAAAAGACATAAATATTTAACAATTATATTTCAATGTGACTAATTTTATAGAAGAATTATTATGTATTATACAAATATATAAATGTTTTTTACCCTATAATAGTAATTATATAAATGTATAAAAAATATTAAAAATATTAAAAATTTCAATAAATTAATAATTATGTAAATGTATATAATATTATATATATATATATATATATAATATTAATAATAATTATATTTAAATATTTTTAACATTATTAAAAATCACTTATTAATTATATAAATGAATAAATATTTGATATTAGATAAATTTATACTAATATTTAAAAATATTAATAATTATAATTCAATTTATAAATAATTATTTTCAATATTTTTCTAATTAATTTTAAATTTACTATCAATTGTATTTAACATAATACTAAATTATTATTATTTTAAGAATGTATATAAATTAAATATGTAATAATTTATTATTATTTTTAACAACTATAAGAAAAATATAAATGTTTAAATGTTTTTCGCAATATATTATTAATTATAAAAATATAAAATTAAAAGTGAAAATTTTAATAATTATATTTAAATAGATTTATAATTTCTAATATATATATATATATATTATTCCTAATTATATATATATATATATATATTATTAATTGTATATAAAAAATATAATTAATTTTTAATTACAATTAAAAATTATTAATTATAATAAAAAATATTAATATTTATATAAATGAATAAACATTTTTTAAAATATATCATTAATTATATAAATCTATAATTACATTTAAAATAATTATATATACACAAACAAAAATATAAATCCCAAATATAAAAATTAATACAAAAAAAATTAAAATATGTTGTCAAATGTATTCCATGCATACATTTTAGAGTGTTTTAATAAATTAATTTATGTATTTAAATGATTATTCTTTTCCAAATGTTGTACATTTTGACTTGTTTTATGTTTTATGGTAGGATATAATGGATCCTTAAAAAATGAAAGAAAATAGATGGATTTGGGAGCTAAAAGACAGTTCACGCCGCTTCATTTCACTCGTGGTGTGACACTAGATTTTTGAAGCTCAATCGTGACCAAAGAAACTAGAAAAAGACAATTACATGTCATGTATTTCATTACATGATGGTAGATTCAAGAGGATTTATCGCCTCTCAGGACAAGTCATGAAAGATTATGCCATGTGAAAAGTAATTAAACATCGTTTACACTATAGGCAACATGAATGTTCAAGATAGAAACAGATATGAAAAATTATCTGCTAACGTGGATTACACATCATGTAAAATTTATAGGTTGTGATAGTTTTGGGAATTTGAAAAATAAGATATGTGTTTATGAGGGTTTTGACATTGCGTCTTATAAAACAGACCCTCGTTTTCTCCTTTAGGGGCATTCTAGATGGATCCTCGATGAGGAGCTACCACCAAACAAAACACACCATTACGGATCCATACTTCGCCACTTTTCTATATGATTTTCTTTATTCTTTTATACACCCTCTAATAACTAGCATGAGGGGTTGATTTCTTTATGTCGCATTGTTTGTGATGAATAAAGATTGATTGTATGAGGTATTTTATTTTTTATTGCAATTTACATTGGGATTTTATATTGGTTCTTCAATTATATATCTTTATTGATCCTATTTTCAAGACCATTGTGGCTGGGGTTAGGAAAACGGTTTAATTACCTTATTTATTTTAGCATGACTATTAACTGAGTTGATTGAATTCATTTGTTTAATGTGCGGTCTAAGGTTTATACTTCCACCATGATCATTGGATTTGTTTCTTCCCTATGTTTAAATAAGGTTTCGGGTTACCCATTCTTTGTAATCCAAATTACTTGACCATGAAAAAAGGATAACATAGGATATAGAGAATTTACCATGACCATTGGACTCACTAGGACCTAATTATGAATACTATATGATTGTTAATTGATTTTTTCATACCTTTTCATCCCATAAACCTAGATTCATTTTTTCCCAGCACCCTTTTTATATTTTCTTCTCCCACTTTCTCCACCAATCAAAATCCTCAGCATCTTAGATTTAAATTCTAAAAATTGTAATTAGTGTAGGTATTTATTATTTGAATTAATAATTTCTCCTGCCCTATCTCTGTGGGTTCAAACTCAGACTTTCAAATCTTGTATTACCCTATAGTTTAGTATTTTATTTGATTTGTGTTATAAATTTCTAAATTTGGTATCCCTATGGGAATTAATGATGTCCCACAAGCTATTATATGTATATATTATTATTTATATAAAAAACATAACAGTTAACAATTATATTTCAATGTGAAAGATTTTATTTAAGAAGTATTATTAATTATATAAATGTTTAAATATTTTTTACTATATATTATTAATTACATAAATTTATAAATAAATATAATAATTAAAAAACACATTTAAATATAAATAATTTACAATAAATTACTAATTATATAAATTTTTATAATATTAATTATATATATAATATTAATAATAATTTAATTTAAATTTTTTTAATTATATTAAAAAACTATTAATTTTTAGATAAATAAAAACTAATATTATAAAAAATATAATTATATTTAAAAATATTAATAACTGTATTTTAATTTATATATGATTATTTTCAAAATAATACTAATTAATATTAAATATATAATCAACCATATTTAAAATAATACTAAATTAAAAAATATATAAATTACATATATAATAATATAATATTTTTTATCAACTATATAAAAAATATAAATGTAAAAATGTTTTCTTCGATATATTGATAATTCTAAAACAATAAAATTAAATGTTTTTAATGATTTTATTTAAATATATTTACAATTTCTAATGTTGGTTAGTCTACCAAATCCTTATTTTAACAATCACAAATCAATTTTCCTATAATACTAATGAATTATGTGTTTTATGATAGAAGTCTTTTTTTCAAAATATGTTATGTCTAGATCGATCGTGCATTGCACTAGATCAATTTTCTGATTATACAATCAACCATATGTATAAGTGGAGTGACCATGTGAATGACTGAAGATATGTTTCTAATTTTCAAGTGATCTAAAGTTAAATCCAAAGCTATCATGTGTTAAATGATTAACCATGAGGAATACAGTAAAAAATCTACAGGTTGTACTTACCACGCGGAGAAAATTGATAGATTGTATGATGAATTCATCAATCATAAAAAGGAATTCAAGTGACCATGCTAGACTCATTTAAGATTTTTCTAAGTGCTAAAGCTACCGCTTAAGGAAACCCACTGACCACATGAAGGAATTCAATCAATCATGGTAGATAGTCAGAATTTTTTTAACTGTTGGGTCAACTGTACAAAGGACTTCAAGTTATAGTGCTCATCCAATCAATTATACGATAAATTTGATCTACCAAAACCTTATTTATATAAGGATTAATCTACTACATGATGAGTTTTCATTGACCATTTGTATTCAGAACTACCATTCTTAAAGTATATATCTTTAATGACTAGTTTTGGCATTTAATGAGATCTTTCAGATCAGTTAATTCTTGTCAATATGATAATAATTATCCTGTAATGTATACTTTGAGGAGGAAATCTAAAATTAATTGTAAACCCCACTCATTCATGGAACCTGATGCTTTTTATGATTTCAATATTACACTCTCTCACACTATGACACATTGTTTTTTGGGATAAATTTTAAAAACTAAGAAGAAGCTTGAATTGAAAACAACACTCTCTCTTTATATCTTACTCAATAATAACACAAGGAGAAGAACCTTTCTAATTAACTGAATTCAATTAGATATTGAGCTACATCAAACTTCACATGATTTATTCACCCTCTTTGTTTATTTTACACATTGAGTTATGCTTGATTTTTCTATCCATTTTCTTATAACTTCCTATATAATATAGAGAGGAGTACTATAATACTCCTTCCTTAATTTATTTAACTCCATAATCTCATGTTGAACTATGGGAGAGGCTAGGTATATTTTTTACTACCATATATTTAGTTGACCATATAAAACCTGATTTGGGTTGGAGATTTTTTATTAAGTTTTAATAAATTTTATTGGCAGTGACTTAATTTCAAGTGGATAGGACTAAACTATATATTGGAGCTGACCTCTTGTTTTAATTTCAATGCATGTTTTAATTTTGTTTTCACTATTTATTTTAATCTCACAAGAAAATTGTTTTCTTATTTTCATTAAGTGAATTTCAAACTATTTTTGAAAATTTTACTCTATTAGTTTACATTAAGAAGTTATATATCTATATATATAATGTGATTGGTGTGAGCAATATTGTTTCAACAGTTAAATTAATTTAAATTTTTTTAACTAGGTTTTGATCGTTCCCTTGAGAAACTATTCTAACATACCAAATTATAAATACATACTATAATTGTGAACTGGGATATGTTTTTAATTGGTGAATTTTAATTTTATGATTTCTTAAAATGGAAAGTTTCTATATTGGAAGATTAATTCACCCCCCCCCTCTTGAGCATTCATCTGGGGCCAACATTTGGTATCAGAGTAGTTTTTATATCTTTTTTATTTGTTCCCTTGACCTTGATAAAGTTCCAAGAATAATATATTCACTTTATATTTATTTACTTTGTAATTATAGATGTTAGACCTGAATTTCATGCTTCCAATCGACCTATATTATTTAATGGAAAAAATTATTATCAATGGAAAAAAATAAAAAACTATCTGGAAAATGTGGAATTTGATATTTGGGGGTAATATTGAACATAAATATAAAAAACCTAAATATCCTAGAAAATATTGGAGTGATGAAACAATAACTATGTATGATTGTAACTGAAAAGATATGAATTATTTATTCTATGAATTGGGTAAAGATGAATATACCAAAATTTCTACTTGTATTACTGCTTATAAAATTTGGGACACTTTATCCGTTTCTCATGAAGGAAATTAAAATGTTAAATAAATGCGATTAAATACATATACTATGAATTATTATTATTTTAATATGAAACTTGATAAATTTATTTCTAAAATTTATTTCATATTCAATGAAATCATCAGTACGATGAAGTTTTTTGAATGGTTGATGGAATAAAAGAAGTAAGTTATAAGATTAATGATATTCTTACTTGATAGATGAAGAAGTACTACTATTTTAATTAATGAATATTGTTTCATTAGGAAGTTGAAATTAAATTAACTAATTTGAAAGATGATGATGTATAAATAATAATTTAAAGTGGACAATAAAGATGTTGAACTTAAGAAGATAATTATACCCATTAAGTAATCTACTTCTAAATAAAAATAAGTGATCAAAGATTATTCAAGTGGGAATGAATCTAATTTTGATAGTGGTGAGAAGATGGATCATCTATCTAAAAGATTCAAAAATTTATATAGAAATAATAAGTTTTTTTTGAAATCTAAATTACAAAGGAAAGTATGATAGGAGAGGAAACTAGAAGAATGACTAGAAAAAAGGATAAATCCATTGATGAAATTACATGATATGAATATTATAGTAAAGGATGTATCAAGTCTGATTATCCTAATATAAAATATAAAAATAAGTATGAAGATAGTGAGAAGAAACTAAATAAATAAGTGAAATAAACCTGAAGTGCATCTGAGGATAACTCTAGTGATTCTGACTCTAATAGATAGGATGCTAGTGAAAAATCCAATTTGAGATTTATGGATAGTTCACCTGAGGTACAGAATACTACTGTTACTTCCATTTTTTCACTAATGATGTTCTAGAAGAATCCAAAATGTATAGTGAGGAACTATTTCAATATTGTTCTATGCTGGAAAACACTATAAATGAGCTTAATGATAAATATAATAATCTGAAAAAAGTTTCATGCTTTATCTTCTCATGATAAAATTGTTCTTATAATTGAAAAATAAAAGAATGTAAATTTATTAAAGGAAAAAAATGAGGTAAATTTTTCAAATGGGAAACTTAAGAAGGATCTGGAACAATTTACTAATAGAAAAGATACCATAAATATGATATTGGGAAGTGAGAAACATCCGAAACTTAGTACTGGTATTAGATATACATCTATACAACAAATGAATTTTTATAATAATTACTTTGATCCTTGATTTAAAAATAAGACTTTACTCTATAATAATAAAGGAACTTCTAGTTATGGAAGTGACTCACATCTTTATGGACCTAAGAAAACCTTTTTATCAAAATCTATTAATACTTTTATAAATAAATATATGAAATATATTTGGATTCCTAAAGCCTTGTTTTCTAACTTCTCAAGACTTAATAAATTATCAATATCAAAAGACAAAGTGTGCAATCCCTATCAAAAGTGAAAGAAACAAAAAATATATTTAAACCCAAAGAAAGAGGTACCAACCTATTAACTACATTAATTAGTTCACATAGATTTGTTTTGACCTTATAGAGTTTATAATATAAGTGGAAAAAATGATGTTTATGTTGTTATTGATGACTATTTGAGATTCACATGGGTATTTTTCCTATATCACAAAAGTGAAGCTCCTTCCGATTATCCTAAATATGAAAATTTTATAGAGAAACTTTGTGGTATTACCATAAAAACATTGAGAAGTGTTCATGGACATGAATTTTAGAATCAATACTTTGAATCCTTATGTTCAAAACATGTCTATAGACACAATTTATCTATATCTCAAACACCGCAACAAAATGGGGTTGTTGAGAGGCAGACCAAAAATATTCAAGAAATTACATAGATTATGCTTAGTGAATATAACTTACCTATAATTTTCTGGGATGAAGATATGAAAAAAGGTGGTTATGAAATTATTTGTGTGCTGATAATGAATTTATTAAATGAGACTCTCTATGAATTGTGTAATGGTAGAAAACCAAAAGTATATTACTTTATATTTTTTAGATGTAAAGTATTTATTCTAAACACAAAAGAGAATCTGAAATAATATGCACCCAAGAGTTATAAAGGATTTTTTATAGGCTATTAAACCTCTGGTAAATCATATAGAGTCTTTAATAAACAATATAAAGTTTTGAAATAATTTGTTCATGTCACTTTTGATGAGACAAATCCACATGAACCTAAACCTATTGTAGAAAACCTTAATGATAATATATTAAATCTGAATATCAATAACACATCTAAAACTTTGGACCTTTATAATAATTCACCTAAAAATAACCTATAAAGAAACAACAAAATAGAGGGATTTTACAAGGCTTTACACAAAGACCTACTCTTTCCTACAACTTTTTATCCCCCCCCCCTTGGGTTACAGATTCTTCACTATATGTGGGTGGTTACAACTATGGAAATTCTCATTCCTATTAACACTTAGTCCCACAGTGTTCCCTCTCTAGATTCCAAATAGATATTAAAAGTTCCCTATTACAAAATAAACTCTTTATTCCAACTTTTGGATCTTTATAATACACCCCACAGTGTTACTATCATCCCATCGTCCTGCTCGATAGTCCCACTGGAGACTTATTCTGCTTCAGAGTCCTACTGAAGACTTCCACTTCTCTTAAAGATATGATCCAATTATAGAAAGTTCTTTTTTGAATTTAGACCAATTCTGCACTATATCAAGATGAAATATTTCTCCAAAAAAATGTATCACCTGATCTACTCATGTACAATCTTTAAGAACTTCAGCAACTGATAAAGAATCACTTTGTCCTACTCATTGTCCAATGATCTTAAAATTATCTGATCTTATCTTAGTACACTAACTACTCAGGTATATGTATTTTAAATTACTACACAAATTCATTCTCAAATCAATTCACACTGTATAGGAAAATCATATTCCATGTTCTTCTATCAATCTTCATGCATGTAAAATAAAATTCATGGTAATCTTCATCTTATGCATACATTATTTCATGTGCATGAAAACTAACTCGTACATGCATATTATTTTATTCATGTTGTTTCTAATGTATCATGAAAAACTCATTAAAATAAATAGACCTTCATGCATGGATGTCATTGTCTTTCCTGATTATCAAGCTCTTCAGGTAATAGAATATATTTTTATATACATTGTGTCTTCGCATAAGAGATTCATGTAAGATCTTCATGTAATTGGATCATGAAAACCTACTATATTCTTCACATAACCAAGAGTAAACACGATATATTCCTAAAATCCATATTCTTCATGTAATAGTAAACATGAAACCATCCCCTATTTTTCTTCATGAAACACAGTGAGGTTACATACACTATTTCATGGAAATCAAAACATCATCATGTGAACGCGAAGGTTTAGAAAGACTCAACAGGAATGCATGGAAACCATATGTGAATACAGAGCATTATTTTTTGCTCTATTTTTCTCTTGGATCTATCAAATTATATCTTATATATGTGTTTTTCTCATACTAAAAATGATATATTCATGGTATTTATAGAGAACTCCACTGAATCAATGCTTTTAAATTCACAAACAGTAATTTGTTGCACCAACTTACTCCACCGCATGTGTATACCAACTCGATTCTCTTGGTACTTGATGGCTGAACAACTCAGGGATCACATGATCACATGATATATTAACTTGATAATGATATTCAAACTTTATCATAGCTCTAATAACAATTTTAGGAACACAATATCTTCAATTGATGACACACAACATTGTCATGCGTTCTTCTCAAGCATTGAATTTTGAGGCATGATAAAATCATATTGCACACATAACCTTCTAGAAAAAGGGACAATATGATGCTTAAAACTTGATAAAATGATATGGATAAAATAGATAAAATTATTGATTTTATATATATATATATATTTAAGATGGATTAATAATGACACGCAAGGACTTGAACCACATCAGAAAAGCATCCATCTTTACAATTATTAATAATTCTTGGTGTGTCATCCCCTATTTGATCCGAAATAGGGTTTCAGAACCCACAACACTCACACACTCACCTCACTGGCTCCACCTCACCTATGTTATACCACCAGAACACTCGCCCCATCTACATGAATTCTCACCAATGTGTTCCAATGGGCCTATACACCGACCCACTCTTAACTTCCATGCAGCCTAGCCTAGATTATTCTCATGCATGGTTAAGGCCTCCTCCCACAAAATCATGGTTAAGTTGGCTGCCTAGTTGGCTCATGTTTTTAGCCCTAATTTTTTTATAATCCCTCTTATAAAATACGTGGAATAATTATTATAATATAATATAATTTCAATCCTTCATTATATTTCTTCTTAAAAATATCTTCATGAAAAATGTAATTTCTTTTTGTATGGACTTCTTATTCTTCCAAAAAAAATGTTGTAAAAAATGTGCCACTTTTGAAAAAAGTCCTTTATCTTCAAGATTTTTCTAACAATAATAAAATTTAATTTGAGGATGTTTCCATAAAAATATTCATCATAACTTCATCACTCATATATTGACATCATCTTCATATCAAGTCAATCATTCTTATTGACATTAAATGAAATTCAACCCAAAGGTCACTTCAATATCCCCCTTTGGATTTGTTGTCAATACCACAAAATACCATCAATGTTAATATGTTTTTTTACTTTATCCCCATTATTGAAAATAAATATAAAGAAAATTTAGAGGAAAAAACTTCTCATAAATAATATTCTTTTCCTTTTAAGATGATACCGTATATTTTTTTTTTTTTTGCAAAGAGCCTTTATACAAACAACACTAAGTCAACATGAAAAAACTAGTGTATAAAAAAGATTTTGTAACCAAGTGATAAATGTTGTCCATGATCAAAAATGAATTTGATTCCAATTTCAGATAACTCCCACTCCATACCTTGAAGCTACTCAAAAAACCAATTCATGAAAAATATTTATCCTACACTCATCTGAACAAACACATTAGAAATTTAAAGTGAAAAAACATATATATCCCCATTTTTATCTCAATATAAACTCTCTTTTGATAACAATTTTTCAAGAATATTCATATTATGAATTTGATAGTGATTATCAGATTCACAAGATTTGTGAATATTTAACATATTAAAATATTCTATGCTCCCACTCAAGGGTTGAATCTATCTCCTTAAATTAACTAAATGTTAGTATAAAATTATATATATATATATATATAATGTAATAATAAGGGAACTATGTGTTCCTAAAAAATAACACTTAGGATAAGATTTTCCTCTCAACCATACCTTATACTGCTTCCTTTTGATATCATATTTGGAAGAGTTCACCTTCTAATTCATATTATTCACATTTTTCATACTCACATTCTTCCCATGAACTTTCTCTTCATGTGGGACATAATTCTCCACCTTTGTAAGTAAAGAAACTTTGTTTTATTCTAAATTAATAGAGTTATTCATTTCATATCCAACTTATTCACATTGATTTTTTTTATTTTATTAGTCATCACTAGTAGATTACCCTTTTTTATTTTTAGAATATTTTTTCTGAAATAATTTTCATACTCTCATCAATATAATCAATTAGATATTTCTCTATTTTTTTCATTTTAAATTGACATAGAAAAATTATCAAACATTACTTATTTTTATGTTCAGCCTCTTGGGGTTTCTCACACTAATTATTAAATGTACATGTTTTTATATCATTTTCCTTATTGTTTTTATTACTTTTCAAATCATAGGAAACCTCTCCAGGTAATTTACTCATGTATACCTCAGTGTTATGACCTTATAATCTACATATTCCACACACTTATTTTAATCATTCATACCTATTTTGTATTAGATCATTGTATTAATTTCTAATCACTTATTTACTTATTTGATAATTTTTTCTCATAAATTCATCATAGCTCCCCCCTTGGTTCATGCCTATTTCCTTGAAGTAACATTTTGAACCAGTAAGAGTAGTATTCTTCCAATACTTTTCACAACACCTACAAAATCCTTTGAACTATGATCTTCTATTTTTTTATAAACATATCTAGAAAATTCATGATTTTGTCTTATTATAAACCATGATTTATTTTTCATAGGGGTAAATGGTCTTCCTATAATTTTCCTTTCATCATTTTATGTGATAAAATACCACTCTTTTCAATTTTTATTCTACATAGATTCACTTTCATTATTAGTGATATCATGTATGTTTTGGAATATTTTAGGGGCATATGTACCTTGTATGTTAGAAACAGTCATCTCACCATCTTGGGATGACTCTTATTTTATCTCAATGGACTAATTTAAGTCCTCTCTATTCTTCTTCAACTCATGTTGGACTTTTAGATACATTGATTGGGTCTTATACAATTATTCTACCTTGTGAGTCAATTTTTCTTAAATACCACTCATCATATTCTCTAGATAGACACAGTTTGATATGTACTTCCTATTTTCATCAATAAGTGTCATTTCTCTTCTATCATACTCTTCATTTTTAGCATCTAATTTCTTTTCTTTCTCCATATTCCTTTTCTATTTTTTGTGATGAGTTATTTTCTCAAGATAATCTCCCAACTCTTCTTTTATCCTTCATTCTAGATCTGTTCTAACATCACCATCATTATCACTAACTAAAGAATCAAAACCTTTCTCAACATGAGAAAATAAATTGAGTTCATCTTCTTAATAACAACTAGATAGTGAATTTTATTGTTTATAATTGGTCATAAAATTCCTATTTATATTTATGGAATTCTTATTATTCTTCTTATCCTTTTTCTATTTTTTGAGGTTACTCACTTTCTTCATCAGATTTTGATCCATCTTTTTTCTTCGTAAAATTTATAGAATAGTGTCTAATACCACTACATTTGTATCACTTGAGCGGTTTCCTTACTTTTATTTTCCATTTTTCCTTTATAAACCCTATAGAAATAAGTGAAAAAATTTCATTGAGGTATTCATCAACTTTATCATCACCATAATCACTTGATTCCTCAACTTCCACTTCTTTGAACATATTTTTTTCTTATAGCCTCAAAGGTTATCTCATCTTTTATCTTATTTTTGAAATTCATACCCATTATCATTTCATAATATATTAGTGTGTTATGAAACTCATCTAATGAAATGTCTTCCATATATTCCAAGGATAAAACCTTGGGATCAAATATGTTAGGAAAGTTTCTCTTAAGATTCATTACAATTCTTGTGTCTTTCATATTCTCACTAAATCAACAAATATTACTTATTATCTCATTAAATCTATTTAAATAGTCATCAATGCTTTCATTAAATTCCTTTTTAATATCCTAAAACTTGCTACTCAATATTTTTATCTTATCTTCCTTGACTTTAAGATTTCCTCTGTAACTACTTCTAATTTTATCACAGATTGCCTTGGTGTTTTAGAGACCCATCACTTAAGTTTATACCTTTTTCAATAAATCTATCAAGATAGAATTCTGATCATTTCCATCAAATTCCAAATTTCTATCATTATCCCAGTTTATAGAAATATCTACACTAATAGGTGTGAATCTCATTGTTGTTTCATCGCTCACTTCCATTCCAAGAGATAGAAGGAAATGAATCATTGTATTCTTCCAAATGTAGTAGTTCTTTCCATAAAATGTAGGTATCCATTATCTATAAACTGAATTATGATTATCCATTTCTTATGATTTCCTTTTATCTTTAGAGGGGACCTTTCTATGATACTAATTGAAGTACCCAAGGATTCATTAGGTACCACTGGGGGTGAATCAGTGGTATACTGTTTTGAAAAATTATTTATTTTTAATTCAACCTTTGTGATTTATTAAAGTCTTGATTCCTTATCTTTAGTTCCCATACTCTCCATGTAATAAACAATAAAAACAAATCACAACACACTAGGATTTTATATGTTTTGGTATAAAGACATGATCCTTATTGCAACTGGTTTTCCCCCTAGTTATAGATTCGTCACTATATACAGGTGGTTATAACCAAGGAAAGTACCATTCCCATCAGCACTGAGTCCCATAGTATTACCTCTATAGAGTCCCACTACATATTATAAGTTCCAAACTATACAAGAAACTTTTAAGTCCAATAGGAGGATATTTATATTATACCCCACATTATTACCAGTATCCCACTAACATGCTACAGAGTCTAACTAGAGACTTATTATGCTTAATAGTACCACTAAACACTTCCAATTATCTTAAATATATGATTCTTTGATAGAAATATCTCTATCAACTTAAAAATACTTCTTCACTGCCTCAAGATGAAATCTTCCTCCACAAACAAGCTGAATCACCTAATCTTCTCATGTACAATTTTCAATAACTTCAGTAACTGATAAAAAACTACCTAGAATTGGTCATTATCCACTAATATTTAAATGATCTGAACTTATCTTAGTAATATGACTACTTGGGTATATTTCTTTTTAATTATTTATCGGATTCAGTCTCAAATCACTACACACTGTACATAAAAGTCATATTTCATGTTCTACTCTCAATCCTAATGTGTATAAAATACAATGAATGGTCTACTTCATTTTATGCATACATTATTTCATGTGCATGAAAACCTCCTTATACATGCATATTATTTTATGAATTTTATTTCTCATGTTTCATGAAAAACTCATTCACACAAATCTATCTTCATGAATGGATATCATTTTCATGCATGATTATCAAGATCCTTAGGTGATATAATGTATTTTTTATATTCATTGTGTCTTCACATAAGAGCTTCGCGTAATGGATTTTTATAATTGGATCATGTGACCCTTCTATATTCTTTATGCGACCAATATTATAGAGGATATCTACCTCAAATCCTTCTTATGAAATTATTTTTCCATCATGCAAACAAAACTGACAAAATTCTTTCATGTATCTTCTTCACATAAAAATATACACAACACTATCCCATGATTCTCTTCATAAAACACGATGATGTGACATACACTAGTTCACAAAACTCAGAATATCCTCATGTGAATTCAAACATCAAGAAATACTTAAAATGAGTGCATAAAAACCTTGCAGAAATATAGATAATTCTTATTTTATCTATTTCTATCTTAGCACTCTCAGATAATCATTATTCTCATACTACAAATGAACTTGTTGAGGTATTTATAGAGAACTCCATAGACTCAATGCCATGAAATTCACAGATATCCATCTGTTTCACTAAATTACACCACTGCATGTGCATACCATCACAATTATCCAAGTATGTGATGCCTAGACTACTCGGTGATCACACAATCACATGATCTAGTCTATTGGTCATGTGGTTCAACGTTTATCAAGGATAAGACAGTAGTTTTAGGCATACCGTTTCTTTGATTGATGAAACACAGAACTTCCATGTGTTCTTCTTGAACATTGGATGTTTCATCATGATAAAATCTCGTTGCATTCAGAACCCTCTAGCTGAAGGAAGAAGGTGATGCTCTAGGCTTGATCGAATGGTGTGGATCAAATAGATTTAAAAACTTATGTTATATCCTTATATTATTAAGATGAATTAATAGTGTCATGCTCATCCTTTTTCCACATTGAAAACATGTTCAACTTTTCAACATTTAATAATACTTGGTGTTCCATCCCTCATTTGATCCAATATTGGGGTTTGGCATCCGCAACACGATCATCCATACAATGAAAAAAATGGTTTCATTCCAATACATGATTAATAGATATTATTATTTTTAAAATTAACCATGATTAAGTGATTCACCTATGACCCTCCAAAATCCAAGACACGTGTCTATAATATATCTTCAATATCTGGATGGTTTGTTCTATCTTCCCATCTTTATGTGGATAAAAAGTAGTGTTAAGGTGAAACTAGGAGAAAAAGGCATTATAAAATCCTCTACAAACTCATGAGATAAAAAATAGGATCCTAATTAGAAAATAAATCCCTCATCACCCTATAAAACTTCAAAATTTATTCCAATACAACCTCACAAGAGCATCTATAGTAATAGACTCCCTGATTTCTAGAAAATAAGTCGACTTCATTAGTTAGTTTGTGATCACCTAAACAAAATCAAATCCTCCATAGGCCTAGGGTAACCTAGTGAATAAATACATCAATATTTCATCCCACTTTTTCTTGGGGACATCTAAGGTCTTCAACAAACCTTTAGGAACACAGTTCTTAGCTTTAACCTGCTAAAAAAACAAACACCATGCCATGAACTCTTCCACTAACCACTTCATCCCAAGACACCAAAGATTCCTCCTCAATCCATGATACACATTAGATACAATCATATATACCATTAAGGGTGATCTATGAGACACATGGAGGACTTTATCACACATATTTAATGGGAAGAACAGCCTCCCCTGAAGTAACATCTGATTCTGACTATCCTCTGACCACCCCTCTGAAGCATCACCATAGCTAACTCAATCTCACATCACATCTACCTTTGATTCTTCCCAATGAGGATTTGTAATGACCTAGAATTTTATAAATTAAATTATATCAACCCAGGATAAAAAACTTAAATAATACATTAATCTTGATTAAAATTTAATCATGGTAATTATTTTATTACCAAAAATATAAGATAAACCTTGTTACCAATTTGGAAATGATAAATCTAAATTTGGAATCTATTTAACTTAAATCAATTTCTAAATAGGATAAATTTAAATTTTAAATTAAAAATATAATTTTTTGAAAAACTATTTATTTAGAAAAAATCCATTTTAATCATTAAGTTTTCATAATTTTATTTAACATTTATTACCAATTAAATGATTGTTATTTCATTTGTATATATGATTAAACATAATATTAGGGTATTAATTTAAAATATATTCATTTAATTTTAAAAAATAAATAATATTTAAAAAAATATTATTCTTTGAAAAAAACTACTTTATAATGGTAACTAATATTAAATTTAGAAATATAATTCTATTCCTAAAAATAAATTAACCAAATTAATTAATTTTATCATGCTAATAAAAAATATGTGATTAATTTTATATGATTCAATTTCTAAAAATTTTAAAAATTAATTTCAATATAAGTGCACATAAAAACAATTTTAAGAAACAAAAACTTTCTAATCATAAAATGACCTTTGTTTTATTGTAAACAATTATATAGTTTTTATAATGTGGTTACTTATAGTGATACCCGCTAACTTAACATCTATAATATAATGGTATAATACTTTATTATGGTAGCATGGTTTTTCTATTTAGTTCAGTGTTTCTGTCACATCTGTTTTTTTAATTAATTTTTATTTTATTAATTCTGAGTTTCGAGTTCTCATGCCAAGGTCTAGGCTGGGTCTCGATGTAAAAATTTTTGACGCTTAAAGATTTTACTAGTTTTTGGACCCATGCGTGGTCACCACGCGGTTGGCAGTAGCTGCCCAACCAGCCCTTTTCGCATCCTGATTCTCTCCACACTCCCCTCACTCCCTCGCGCCTCCGGCCTTCCAGCCAAGCCCCAGCCCCTTGATCCCTTCTCCCTCTCCTACTCCAATAAGTCACTATGATTTCCCTCACCGACGTGCTCCAGTAGGCCACCCAACACAATTTATCACCTCCGTAGGACCCTGCCTCTGTCTTCCCTCCCCGTTCCCAGCATCCACCTTCCCTCCAAGTCCCTGCCTCCAGCTTCTCTCACACTCTGGACCTATGCTACCCTTACTTACCCACACCTAGACTCCTCCTTATGCTGACTCACCCAGAAGCCTCTCCCTCACTCCTCCCTTCCCAGTTTTACTTTCTGACGGCCCAAATTCCCCCTGTGCATGAAGTTTCTGGTGACCTGACCCCCATTCTCTCCTTTCTCCGACCAGCAGCACGCTGAACCCCTCCTCGCTCTGGTTGTTTTTATTATTATTATTATTACTACTATTCCATATTTAATTTTATTTGTTTTGGATAAATTCTAATACCATGAGTTGGGTTCCGCATGCTTTTATCATTATTTTAGGGGTTTGGTTAATCTACGGGGCATTGTTATTCCACCCACTGAAGTGTCGTTGCGTCCATTCTTGACTTGAGGTAGGAAAATCCATAAATCTTCTTTTCCAATGAATTTCTTTGTCACTTTGTCTTCCAATTATTGTTATTTTATTTGATTATCTGGTATTCATCATCTCAATATATGTAATTAGTCTATTATGCATTTATAAGTTTTTGGAATTTGTTAAAAAATGGATTTTGATGCAATTCTTAAGCTACGGCCTTGTATTGTTACATTTAGTATGTTTGATTTAAATTCATATATGTGTCCATGCTGAATTTTTTTATTAAGGCACCAAATCTTGTTTTGAAAAATTTTAAAATATGATTCACACCTTCATAATGCACGCAATTAGTTTGTTGTGGTGTTTTCTGGATGATTGAATTTATTAAAAGTAAGTTTTAATGATTTTCATACATATTGATTAGGATTTTGACACCTAGGTTGTTATTTTTAATTGACAGTGTTTCTTTAAAGCAATATTAGGGGTTCTTATGTAATGTGTAGCACTCACATTGTTGTGGAAATCTTCATTTGGATGTAAATTTGGTCTAGAGTGTATAGTTTTGAAATGTTGTGGTTTGTTAAATGTGTTAAAATATTTTTGGAAAAGTTTAATGATTTCTAAGGGGATGGTTTTTTGTTTCCTAAATAAGGTGGGTGTTTGGATATGGTTCTTAATAAAATGGGTATTTTTATGGAAATGTTTTAAAGGTTCTTATTGGTTGTTGGTGTATCACTAGATGTAGGTACATCCATGGGTGCGCTAGGTGCACACAGGGATGTGTCAACAAGTGAAGGTGATGACTTATGTTGGGGTTGTCTTGAAAGT
Organism: Viscum album; assembly: GCA_963277665.1. NCBI lineage: Eukaryota > Viridiplantae > Streptophyta > Magnoliopsida > Santalales > Viscaceae > Viscum > Viscum album. The sequence goes on from OY728140.1 coordinate 1,007,609,892, forward strand.
TCAGTTTTATAAATGGTTCTTATTTTTAAAAATGAGGTTGGGTATTTTTTTGGGTTCTAAAAAAATGGATTTTAAAGGTGTTCCTCAAGTTTGGCATGTTTGGCCTTAATGCATAATTTGGAATGAGTTAAAAGATTAAAGGTTTTTTGACTCTTGTAATTAGTTTTGGTGAATTTTTTCTCAAGGGAACTTTTGGTATTGAAAATATGAAAAGGGTGTTTTTTTTAATGGTTTATAAACGTTTTTGGTCTTGGAAATCGTTGTCTCATTTGGAATTTTAAACCTATCGAGTTAAAGGCTTATTTGGAACTTTTAACCAAAGGATAAAGATTGTATTAACTTTTAAAGGAGGTTGTGTCTTGGAGAAAGTGTATTCCCAATTGGAAACTTTGAATGTTTTATAAAATTGTTTTAATGATTTCATGGAATGATGGCCTGATTGGAACATTTGATGATATGGCATCCCACACTTTTATTACATAACTTTTCATTATATTTTACAAAGAGATGATCTTTAAAGTCTAGTGTCTTGGAAATCAGGAACATAAAACATGAAAATATAAAACATTATTCCAATAAACTTTTAGGGCTTCATCATAAGTTCTTCCTATGTAAAATTATTGCATCTCATAACCTAGAGACGTAGATCAAAGGAAAGGTTGAGCATAAGGCCCGGTAAGGAAAACAAGGGAATCAGTTTACTTGTGAAATCAATAAGAACTTGATAAAAAACAGCAAGACATGATAAATGCAATTAGAGACATTTCATAATGAAAATAACTTGAACAATATCATGAATATGTGGCTAAAACATTTAATTTATACATTCATGAACATATCACCAAGGTTCATCCCCAAGGTGTCATAAAAATTACCAAGTTTATTCACCAAGGTATCGTGAAACTTTTCATCTCTAGAGATTAAATTCTTTACACAATGCATTGGAGTGCTATCAGGGTTCACCCTTAATATGTCTTTATATTCATGTGATCTACATAGATAATAATCAAACATTTCATAAATAACCCATTGAGAGTAAAAGTAATTGGTTTCACTTCAAAATCGTGATGTTTTAAAAGTTCTTAAAATCTTGATCGTTATGTCATTTATATCCCATAGAAAGGTAGTGAGGGTTATATGCATGTAATTTATAGAATAAAATAGGTCAATTTTATGTATTTATGAATACCCTTTGAAATAAAAATAGATTTGGTTATTCACATAAATAATACAAGAGAATTTCTTGTGAAAAATTGGAGAGATTTTTAGATGAAAATTCTCCAGCATAACGGCTATATAACATGTTTTTGGAAAATGTTGAAAAGAGAGGGGAAAAGAGTCACCCACTCCTAAAAATTTCATAATATAGTATGGGTATAGAATAAAAATAAATAAGATCATGGTATGGATATTTGAATTAAATGCCATATGAAAATGAAACTCGAAAGAAAAGAGAATATGTGATTTCTTTTACGAAAATTCGACTGTCACGACCCATCCTCGAGGCCCATGTCGTGACTACCCCAAGCTTATCTTCCATAGGCCAGGGGCTAGCGACTAGCACCAAAGGCGTAAATCCCAACAAAAAGGGAAGGAATTGCCTTTATGAAATGAAATAACATACAAACAGAGTACAAGCATAAGCTACACTAAGTAAGCAGTAAAACAAACATGTTGAAAGTACAAGGGGCTGGAAATACAAGCCCAAAATAAAGGTACAGCTACAACTGAAAGTAAAGTACAACTCAAAGGACAATAGCTGAAATGTGACAACAAGCTCCTGGATCGTCCTCTGGGTTCCTACCTGAAGGGTAGGTACATATGTCCTCCTCAGTACTCCACGTCTGTCCGTCTCCTCTGGGTACCGACTCATTGTGAGATCCACCTCCGGGTACCGTCCAGCTCTACAAGCCTCAACCATGATCAGTGATGTCCGTCATCTGCAACCAACACAACGAGGTGTGGGAAAAGTCCATGTAGGGGTGAGTATACGATACTCAGTAGGGACCCCGAGACCCTTAAGGTCTCACTAAATCCAACAAGGATAAACACAAAGAAATTTCTCAACAGATAACCCTTACTTAGGTATAAGCCTATACTTATACCTAAGTTACCAAGTAACCCATCTCAACCATGAGGTATCACACAGATATGAATTCGATGGATAACCACTACTTAGGTATATGCCCATACATATACGTAATTTATCTAGTAACCCATCTCAATCATGAGGAAAACACAAAGGTCATTGACTCAGCTCAAACCAGGATTTTCATTAACGAAACTGTAACTGCTGAAGAGCTCCGTCTCTGACATGTACAGTGATCCTGTCACGACTCCGGGGTACTGATCACTAACCTAAGACTGTTGAGGTACTCCTCCTGTCGAGTACCACGGGTCAGCCGCCTCACAAAGTAGTGCTCCTCCGCCAAGGGTCGGCCACCTCACACAGTAGTGCTCCCCCTCATAGCCTATAGAGTTACTCCTCCTGTCGAGTACCACGGGTCTTCCACATCACAAAGTAGTGCTCCTCCGCCATGGGTCTGCCACCTCACAAAGTAGTGCTCCCCACTGGGCTATGAAAATCACTCTGAATCAAGTCGGACAAGCAGTCATCAGGTCTCATCCAGCTACACGGTCCCCGTACTCCGTACGCTCGTCTCCGGGAGGGTCTGCTCCATGAGCTACAGGTCGATACTCCAAGTATCACAAAGTCCCACGAAGAAGTATCTCAAAGGACCGCCTCATCATAGGGGTCTCAACGCAACAGATGGCACGTCAATCGGACACCCGGTCTGTGAGTTATTAGCCTTTTCGTCCCAGGGGCTCGGTTGGTTTCGTGTACGAACCAAGCCAACCATATCTCAACTATACCCCGAAATCACATAGGGTATACTCATAGGGACTGTTTATCAACGTGATCTCCAACATCGTTGACGGTTCGTCAAATGGATGTTCGGTCTGAAAGTTATCGACTTTTACGTTCGAGGGGCCCGGTTGGATTTTGGGTACAATCCAACACATTCATACTTCAACTGTGTCCAAACCTCGAGTGGAGTAATCCAAAAGGTCCGTCTCACTAAGAGGAATCCAAAAAAGTCGACGGAACGTCAATCGTACATCCGGAGCTCAAGTTATAGGCGTTTCCGCTCCAATGGCCCGGTTGGTTTCGTGTTCGAACCAACCCGGCCATACTCAAAGTTCTCCAAAACCTTAAGTGTAATATACTGAAACGACCGTCTCGATCCAAGTATCGCATCTATACTGATAGTGCGTCAATCGGAGGTCCGTAGCCCAAGTTATGGGCGTTTGAACGAAACTGCTCGAAAATAGGGGTTCGGGCTCGGTCCGACCCGGCCCGATACCCCCTAGGTCGGCCCGAACCGGGTCGACACGACCCGGGTTTGGGTCCATCCCATTAGGGAACGACCCAGCCTGGCTGGTGCGGCCCGGCCCAGCCAGCACGGCTCGGTCCGGCGCGGGGGTCCGGGCCAGTGCAGGCGGCCCGGCCCGACGCGGGCGCAGCCCGCGTGGCCAGCGCGGAGTAGGGGGTTACAACCCCCCCGGTTGAATGAAACCGGCGCAGCTTAATGTCGCGCCGCCCAATCCGGAATGGCTTCTGCCATTCCGGTTCGTCCTCTTCCACTGCGGCTCAGCCGCGGCGGGTTTCTCCGGCATGGCGCCCCCACCGCCGGTCGTCGGCGTCGCCGCGCCGGTGAGGTGCCCCGCTGTCGCCTTCGGCGGACCACCAGACGCGCTCCAGTGGTCCGTTTCGCCTGTCATCTTCACCAGTGGCCCTCCCGGGACTAGCTCTTCACTATGATGGCTTTCAAACGTCGTTGTGGTCTCATCTCACCATCGTCATCAATCTGCGCACCAACAACGAACTGCGGAGGGTTGTCGGGCCGTGTTGGTTCGGCCCGCGCCCTCCACGTTAGGTTTTATCAAATGGAAAGATTAAAATAGGATTTTTATAATGAATAAACATTCAATTTTACTTAAATAAAATTTAATCAAAACATTCCACAACCTCTTAAATGAGTTGTAGCATGCCAATGTTCCCATCCTGCAATTTTAAATAAAACATTCACGGATCAAATCAATGTTGAGTTGTTCCATGTTCTTTGTTTAGAAGGAAACAACCATGGGAAAAAGAAAATAATAACATTCTCAAATTAATTCCCTACCTCATGTCGTTCATCGTTTGTTGACGATAACGCAAGAGGGTGGACGTCGGCTCGTCGACGTCGTCCCAAGGGAGTAGATGAAGATGATGATGGTCGCTGGCGTTCGTCGCTTCCATCATCGTCGGTGTGCACCCGAGCAAGTGACGTCTCCTCTCTTGTTGTGAAGGAAGATGGGGATGGAGAACCGTTATTCGTCGAGGGAGGAAGTCGTTTCTTCGTGGATGAAGGAAGCTCCCCTCAAATTCTCCCGAAATATTTTCCAAAACAAATATTTCATTAAGCCTCCTTCCTTTAAAATATCTCCAAGCAATTCAAAAAGTCAAAAGGTGTGACAAGGATAAATTAATAAGGTTATTAATTATCCTAGTCGGCCTCATTAATCTTAGAAGGTGGAGAGGCTCCACCACAATAAATGTGTGGAGTTTCCATGCATTTAAACAAGGGGGGTGAGTTATGGGGAGGTCAAGGGGGTTATGGGGGAGGTGAGGAGTTAGGGTCTCGTGTGGGCCCTACCACACTAAACTCTCCCATGGGAGGTTAGGTGGGTGTGGGCCCCACATCTAACTCCCCCTTTGTTGAAAATAACCACTTTCCATGAATAAAATTTATGCACGACAAATTTTATTTAATTCAAATAAACCCCAAAAAAATTAACCACCTCAACCCGCTCAAAACGCAACTACGCTTAAGATCCCCTTAAGCAATTACCGGTGCTGTGAGTTCATCAGTGCCCTCGGATTTTGATTTCGAGCACCGGTTCAAAAGTTAGAAAAACCTGCTCGTTCGTTCACTGAACGTACCCGAGCTAAACTTCAGAAATTGATTTCGGGCACACTGGTCCTCGGAATCAGGTGCTGTCAGAAACTGCGAACTTGTAAAATTCCAAATAAATTAAGAAAAAAAACTTCCCTAAAATTTCCGGGTCTTTACATTACTCCCACCTCAGGGCTTTACGTCCCCGTAAAGCTATAACACAAACTAGGGAAATAAAATTGGTACTGAGCACGCATCTGAACCTTCTGCTCCCATGTGCTCTCCTAGAGGTTCCCGTGCTACCAGTGAAAGCGCACCTGAGGAATCGACCGTTCACGTAGGACCTGCTCCTGTCAATCCTCGATCTCCACTGAAACCTCCATGCATGTCGCCCTGTCATCGACGTCCAACTCCCTGAGGTCGATGATGTGTGAAGGATCATGCACGTATCTCCTTAGACGAGGTACGTGGATGATATCATGCACTCAGTGCAACTGAGGTGGAAAGGTCAAGTGGTAAACCACTTAGGATACCTTACCGAGGACCTAGAAAGGTCTGTTGAACCTCGGAGATAACTTTTCGCCTTGGCCACATCTCTGTAAACATCGTCGAGGTGATACCCGTATGAGGATGTGATCGTCATCCTTGAACTCTAGAGGCCTCCATTTCCTGATTAGAACTAAAACTCAAAACTTCCGCTGCAATAAGGGTAATGTTGACCGACTCAAGAGTGACCGACCGCACCCTCCTGTGCATGAGTTTATCCTGTGTTGCCTAGGGTTTCCTTTTCGCCGACCTAGGAAAACTCATCCCAATGTTGTAGATAAACCACAACCTTTTTTCCTAATACAGTCAATCTGAGCATGAACTGTGAATCCAATTCTTACTGATACCAACATCGTAAGGCCTCGATGCTGCCACCAAGATATTCCAACCGAAAATCTCACCTCGAGGGTCAGACCACACTGTCAGCGTAAGTGTGATTATCGAGTCTCCTCCCAAGGTATCTCCAGACGTTGGGGTCAAGTCTACGGCTTACCGGAAACTCTAGTTCTGAGACAAGATTCGTGGAAGGAAGGAATGATTCGCATAAATGTCTATTGTTACGGCAGCTAGTAGTGGACACAGACTATCCCTCTAATCATTCTTAGAGCCATTGGGTCACACTCCTTGACCGCATGCAGCTACTCTTTTTCCCTGCCCTCCATCTCCCTGAACCTGGCGGGGATAACAAAGGCGGGTGGTTGTAACATGTTGAAATGTACACTACATCATGTTGTTCTCCTAGCTCTGCCTCCACATCTGCTACTCCGCATACTCATTTGTCCTTAACACTTCTTCTTCTTGAAACATTTTACATGCCTGAGTCTCTGAGACTAGCACCGGTTTCTTGTTTCTCACTGTACTGTGCAGTCTTCATCCACTCCTGGATGATCTACACCTTCTCTACCTATGATCTGTAAGAGATTCTAAGATTTATCCTTTTCCGAAAATAGAAAACTCATAATCCCCTGGATGAACCATTCCCATTTCCTAATACAGTCAATCTTGACATGAATGATGAATTCATGCCATGGACGATGTCGTAAGGCCTCAATGTTACTACCAAGAGATCCAACTGTCACCCTAGCCTCCAAGGGTCGAGTCACACTGTCGGCATCAGTGTGAGGTCACTAGGTCTCCTCCAGTAGAAATATTGAAAGTGAGGGTCAAGCCAATAGTTTTTAACTGGGACCTCTCAGTATCAACCAAACAGATGGACAGGAAAGCAAACATCACAAAGATAAGTGTCTTTTATTACTGCAGCTCGAAGTACAAAGACACAAATATAATAGCAACATGGAACTAGAAGTACAAGGGACAAAAAGGAATACACTAGTTCTGCTCCTGTCCACCTACTTCCAGAGCTCTACTTCCTGGTCCATTGCTCGGCTGTTTCTCAAGAACCCGCCGCTGCTTCTATCTTGGTGGCTCCTCCAATGCCTGCGGATCAACTATGCGGGGGGTCGGACAGTCATGTGCCAGGTGACCCTTACTGCCGCATTCATAACACTTCCTACTCCTCGTATGGATGGATCTGTTTCGTGTGCCTCTCACAACCAAACCTATATCCCAAGGTTTCCCACCTGCTGGTCTGGTCCTCTTGGACCCCTACATCATCTGTCTACTGCCTACAGATTACTCGGCTACTGATCGAAAATCCTACGGAAAAGGAAGCAGCTCCTGAACACGCTCGGGGTGTAGAGTCACTGGTATGAACTCCACCCTGAAGAAGGTCTTGAAGTCTCCCCAAGTGAAGGTCATATCATCGCAAAACTGGAGCATCCGGCTCCACCACCTGCCTGTTGCTGCCTGAAGGAGGATGGCAGCAAAGATCACCATGAAGTCCGCTGGTGTACCCACTATACTGAAAACTCTGACCACAGCCTCCATCCAATCCTCAGCTGCCTGTGGGTCCGTCTCTCCCCAAAACCTGGGTGGCCTCTAGCGCTGGAACTTGTGCAGCGCGCTCAAGCAGCGTGCATCGCCTGCTGTTGGGGCTGGTGGCATCGGTGGACCAACGTATGGTAGTATCGCGGGTGCCTCCACTGGTGCCTCAACTGAAAGAGGGCCCTGTACCAAATCCTCATCGCTTATCAGGCTGTCAGTACGTACATCCCTCTAGGCTCGAGCTGGTCATCCATAGAAAGGCATCCTGAAAGAAACATAAGTGATACGGTCAAACGATTATACCTGGTGAGCTGACCTGGTTTGAGCTGTTTTAAGGGGGAAACCTTTGAAAACACACATGCAATTAGTGTTTTCATGAACTGAGTCAGAAATTAGTAGTCAGGGTCCTGGTGTATGGATACGTCGTCCGCCCGAACCAACACTGGACTCCCTGAACTAGAAACCACACTCGGTACCCTTAACAATATTGCTTCATAGAAAAGAAAAATCAGAGTTATATGTTCTACAGTAGAACCGACTCCTCTAATACCAATTTGTCACGACCCGTCCTCGGGGTCCGTGTCGTGACTACCCCAAGCCCGCCTTCCATATGCCAGGGGCTGGAGACTAGAACCAAAGGTGTAAATCCCAACAAAAAGGGAAGGCATTGCCTTTATGAAATTAAAGAACACACAAACAGAGTACAAGCAGAAGCTACACTAAGTAAGCAGTAAAACAAACGTGCTGAAAGTACAAGGGGCCGGAAATACAAGCCCAAAAGAAAGGTACAGCTACAACTGGAAGTAAAGTACAACTCAAAGGAAAACAGCTGAAAGGTGACAAGCAGCTCCTGGATCGTCCTCCGGGTTCCTACCTGAAGGGTAGGTACAGATGTCCTCCTCAATACTCCACGTCTGTTTGTCACCTTCGGGTACCGACTAGTCGTGAGATCCACCTCTGGGTACCGACTCGTCGTGAGATCCACCTCCGGGTACCGACTCGTCGTGAGATCCACCTCCGGGTACCTTCCAACTCTACAAGCCTCAACCACGATCAGTGATGTCCGTCGTCTGCAACCAACACAACGAGGTGCGGGAAAATCCCGTGAAGGGGTGAGTGTACGATACTCAGTAGGGACCCTGAGACCCTCAAGGTCTCACTAAATCCAACAAGGATAAACACAAAGAAATTTTTCAAGAGATAACCCTTAATTAGGTATAAGCCTATCCTTATGCCTAAGTTACCAAGTAACCCAACTCATCCACGAGGTATCACACAGATATGAAGTCGACGGACAACCAATACTTAGGTATATGCCCATACATATACGTAAGTTATCTAGTAACCCATCTCAATCATGAGGAAAGCACAAAGGTCATTGACTCAGCTCAAACCAGGATTTTTATTATCGAAACCACAACTGCTGAAGAGCTTCGTCTCTGACAAGTACAGTGATCCAATCACGACTCCGAGGTACTTCTCACTAACCTAAGACTGCTGAGGTACTCCTATTATAAAGTACCGCGGGTCAGCCACCCAAACACAGTAGTGCTTCCTGCCGGGGTCTGCCACCCAAACACAGTAGTGCTCCCCCTCATAGCATACAGAGGTACTCCTCCTGTCGAGTACCGCGGGTCTGCCACCTCACAAAGTAGTGCCCCTCCGCCATGGGTCTGCCACCTCACAAAGTAGTGCTCCCCACTGGGCTATGAAAGTCACTCTGAATCAAGTCAGACAAGCAGTCATCAGGTCTCAGCCAGCTCCATGGTCTCCGTACTCCATACGCTCGTCTCCGGGAGGGTCCACTCCACGAGCTACAAGTCGATACTCCAAGTATCACAAAGTCCCACAAAGAAGTATCTCAATGGACCGCCTCGTAATAGGGGTCTCAACACAATAGATGGCGCGTCAATCGAATATCCGGTCTGTGAGTTATTATCCTTTTCGTCCCAGGGGCCCGATTGGTTTTGCATACGAACCAACCCGACCGTATCTCAACTGTACCCGAAATCCAACTGGGCCCCTGGAACGGAAAAGCCGATAACTTTCAGAACGGACATCCGTTTGACGAACCGTCAGCGGCGTTGGTGATCACGTTGAGAAACGGTCCCTATGAGTATACCCTATGTGAGTTCGGGGTACAGTTGAGATATGGTCGGGTTGGTTCGTACGCGAAACCAACCGGGCCCCTGGGACGAAAAGGCTAATAACTCACAGACCGGGCGTCCGATTGACACGTTGTCTGTTGCATTGAGACCCCTATGATGAGGCGGTCTTTTGAGATACTTCTTCGTGGTACTTTGTGATACTTGGAGTATTGACCTGTAGATCGTGGACCGGACCCTCTCGTAGACGATCGTATGGAGTACGGAGACCGTGGAGCTGGCTGAGACCTGATTACTGCTTGTCCGACTTGATTCGGAGTGACTTGCATAGCCTAGTGGGGAGCACTACTTTGTGATGTGGCAGACCCATGGCGGAGGAGCACTAATTTGTGAGGTGGTAGACCCGCGGTACTCGACAGGATGAGTACCTTTGTAGGCTATGAGGGGGAGCACTACTGTGTTTGGTTGGAAGACCTTGGTGGGAAGCACTATTGTGTTTGGGTGGCTGACCCGCGGTACTCGACAGGAGGAGTACCTCAGCAGTCTTAGGTTAGTGAGCAGTACCTCGGAGTCATGACCGGATCACTGTACTCGTCAGAGACGGAGCTCTTCCGGAGTTTCGGTTTCGATAATGAAAATCTTGGTTTGAGCTAAGTCAATGACCTTTGTGTTTTCCTTATGATTGAGATGGGTTACTAGATAACTTACGTATATGTATGGGCATATACCTAAGTAGTGTTTATCCATCGAATTCATATCTGTGTGATACCTCATGGCTAAAATGGGTTACTTGGTAACTTAGGCATAAGTATAGGCGTATACCTAAGTAAGGGTTATCTGTTTAGAACTTTCTTTGTGTTTATCCTTGTTGGATTTAGTGAGACCTTGAGGGTCTCGGGGTCCATATTGAGTATCGTATACTCACCCCTGCATGGGATTTTCTCGAACCTCATTGTATTGGTTACAGACGACGGACATCACTGATCGTGGTTGAGGCTTGTAGAGCTGGACAGTACCCAGAGGTGGATCTCATGACTATTCGGTACCCGGAGGTGGATCTCATGACGAGTTGGTACCCGGAGGTGGATCTCACGACGAGTTGGTACCCAGAGGAGACGGACAGAAGTAGAGTACTGAGGAGTACATTTGTACCTACCCTTCAGTTAAGAACCCGAAGGGTGGTCCAGGAGATGCTTGTCACCTTTCAGCTGTTGTCCTTTGAGTTGTACTTTACTTTCAGTTGTAGTTGTACCTTTCTTTTGGTCTTGTATTTCTGGCCCCTTGTACTTTCAGCACGTTTGTTTTACTTCTTACTTAGTGTAACTTTTTCTTGTACTCTGTTTGTGTGTGCTTTCATTTCATAAAGGCAATGCCTTCCCTTTTTGTTGGGATTTACTCCTTTGGTGCTAGTCTCCAGCCCCTGGCCTATGGAAGGCGGGCTTGGGGTAGTCATGAAACGGGCCCTAAGGACGGGTCGTGACAAGGCGGCATGTTATCTCTGAGGTTCAACAGACCTTTCTAGGTCCTCGGTAAGGTAGGTGAGGTGGTTTATCGCTTTACCTTTCTACCTCAGTTGCACCAGGTGCATGATATCATCCACGTACCTCGTCTGAGGAGATACGTGCATGATCCTTCACACATCATTGACCTCAGGGAGTTGGACGTCAATAACGGGGCGACATGCACGGAGGTTCCAATTGAGATCAAGGATCGACAGGAGCGGGTCCTACGTGAATGGTCGATTCCTCAGGTGCGCTTTAGTTATCAATTTCTTAACTGTCGGGAAACTATCAACAACCAAACTGGATCAAGCGTTCATAAAACATATCCCTAGGTCGCCCACCTGCTGGTCTAGTCCTCTTGGAACCCTGCATCATTTGTCTACTGTCTACATATGACTCGACTACTGATCGAAAACCCTACGGAAAAGGCAGTGGCTCCTGAGCATGCTCAGAGGGTAGATTCATAGGTATAAACTCCAATCTGAAGAAGGTCTCAAAGTCTCCCCAGGTGAAGTTCATCCCGTCGCAAAACTAGAACAAGTGGCTCCACCACCTCTCAGCTGCTGCCTGAAGGAGGATGGTAGCAAAAATCACCCTGAAGTCTGTTGGTGTAACCACTATCCTGAAAACTCTCACCACAGCCTCCAGCCAATCCTTAGCTGCCTGTGGGTCTGTCTCTCCCCGAAACCTGGGCGGCCTCTAGTGCTGGAACTCGTGCAGCACGATCAAGCAGCGTGAATCGCCTGCTGCTGGGGCTGGTGGCATCGGTGGCCCAACGTATGGTAGTATCGCTGGTGCCTCAACTGAAAGAGGGACCTATAACGAAGCCTCGTCGCTCGATAGGCTGTCAGTACGTACATCCCTCTAGTCTCTAGCTGGTCGTCCGTGGAAAGACATCCTGAAAGAAACATACGTGATACGGTCAAACGATTATACCTGGTGATCTGAGTCAATGACCTTTGTGTTTTCTTCATGATTGAGATGGGTTACTAGATAAATTACGTATATTTATGGGCATATACCTAAGTAGTGGTTATCCGTCGACTTCATATATGTTTGATACCTCATGGCTGAGATGGGTTACTTGGTAACTTAGGTATAAGTATAGGCTTATACCTAAGTAAGGGTTATCTATTGAGAACTTTCTTTGTGTTTATCCTTGTTGGATTTAGTGAGACCTTGAGGGTCTCGGGGTCCCTACTGAGTATCGTATACTCACCCCTGCACGAGCTTTGCCCGCACCTCGTTGTGTTGGTTGTAGACGATGGACATCACTGATTGTGGTTAAGGCTTGTAGAGCTGGACGGTACCCAGAGGTGGATCTCACGACGAGTCGGTACCCGGAGGTGTATCTCACGACGAGTCAGTACCCGGAGGTGGATCTCACGACGAGTCAGTACTCGGAGGAGACGGACAGACGTGGAGTACTGAGGAGGACATCTATACCTACCCTTTAGTTAGGAACCCGGAGGATGATCCAAGAGCTTCTTTTCACCTTTCAGTTATTGTCCTTTGAGTTTTACTTTACTTTCAGTTGTAGTTGTACCTTTCTTTTGGGCTTGTATTTATGGCCCCTTGTACTTTCAGCATGTTTGTTTACTACTTACTTAGTGTAGCTTCTTCTTGTACTCTGTTTGTGTGTGCTTTCATTTCATAAAGGCAATGCCTTCCCTTTTTGTTGGGATTTATGCCTTTAGTGCTAGTCACCAGCCCCAAGCCTATGGAAGGCGGGCTTGCGGTAGTCACGGCATGGGCCCCGAGGACGGGTCGTGACAAATTGGTATCAGACAGCCTAACGGCATCACTTAAAATTTCAGAAAATCAATTGATGAGAGAAGAAAGGGTCTCTCATCATTTGGAAATGAAATGTACAGTAATAATAATATATAAGAACATACCCCCACATAAGAAGATTGAAACTGGAAGACATAACTTAAAGGAAATCATGACTAAAAAAGGAAGGTGGAAGGTTCCCTTACCTTGAAGAGTAACTTCGAAAGCTTGAAGGTTGGGACCTTTGGGTCTTGAGGGAACCTTAGGAGGACTCCTTGAAAGGTAAAAATACTAAAACTTAGTTGATGAGGATTTTTGAATGAAATGAATGAGGTAATGACTTGGTATTTATAGGAAAAGTGATGGAATATTTAATTAATTTCCAAGGGACACCTCATTGGTGGTATTTGAAAATCCATGGGATTTCCCACGGTATTTTCCCACGGTATTGTCCACTTGGGACACCTCATAGCATATCTTACTATTAAAAATTATACCAGAATGATTTCATCATTATTACATCATTATTACATCATTATTACATCATTATTACATCATTAATGATGTCATTAAACACCCAAAACTCAAAACTGTATTTTCACTATTTACCGAAAGACAAAAAAATTATAAAAAACTCATAAATTCACCCTACCCTAATATTGATGCTCTGAATTAAAAAATGAACCCCATTTTAGGAAAATAACTTTCCAAATAATTTTAATTTAGTTTTTAAATAAAATCATTATTTATTCAAAAAAACTACTCTAAAACTATAACTTATTTTGTAACACCTTGAAAAAGTAATCAAGGTCCCATAAAATTATCGTATAACCATAAGACAATAAAGTAACAATTTATGATTACATTTTATGAAAATACATTTTTATTTTAAATTATTAAATTAATTATAAAATTGTAATTAAAATATTTATGACATACAAAAATACCAATACTTATATTATGACCATTTTTTCACTTTTAAGATGTATAAATTATATTTATACATTCATGGGTGAAGTTTCTGTTTTTTTGGCCGATTTACTATTCATTACTATTCATAAGGGTATATTACTATTCATACTTTACTATTCACCAAAAATTAAGCTGATCTTATTAGACTCTAAATTTCTTACTGGTCACAATGGTAGAAGAACATTTTCTAAAAATCATTTCACATTATTAATTATTTAAAGTTTAAATAAATATTTTAAAATACCCTTTTCCAAAATCATCAATAATATTTATCCCATATTTACCCAGAAATTTGAAAATCACAAATTTTACCATAATAATAAATAATAATTTTATTTATACCAAGGGATTACAAAATGTATCTAAGGCCTCGTTGAATAGCCCCTTATAACACATGCATAGGACATAAGTTTAAGGTGTGCTATAGTAATAAAATCTTGGGAGGCTTAGACAAGATTACCTGAGTGGTGGTTTCTATCAGCTTGAACTTCTCTCTTAGGCGATTTCTTTCAAAATTCACATATTGAAGCTCAGCTTGGGCTTGGTCCAGAGTAAAGCTGAGAGATGCTGCCTTCTTCCCAAGCTCTAACAGATGGGCTTCGTACGGCCCGAGTCTGCTGGATGAGGCCATCGACTCTTCTTTATGTATTAACCAAGATCACTTGTACTTATAAACAATAATTGTAACTTAAAGAGTTTAGTTTCCAATGGTCATATTGACCAATGGTCATATAACAGTCGAAACCCAAAGGTATCATTTAATTATAATCACTTCATTAATTAAAGGATATAGTTTTGTGGAGTATAAAATGAAATAAAAAAAAAATTTAGGAAACAAATATTATTCAAAAGTTTGGGTCATTACATTCTTCTCCCCTTAAGAAATGTCATCCCTGAAATTTTAACTTGTACCCTAAGAAGAGAAAAGGTGTGGGTAATTTTTCCTCATAGACTCCTCTGGTCCCCACGTGGCTTCTTCTCATTTTTGGTTCCTCCACAACGCGTTAACAAGGTGGGTAGTCTTGTTTCATAGAACCTTGTATCTATGATCCAAGATCTCCACCGGATTCTCCTCATAAGAGAGGTCATGTTCTAGTTGTACCACCTCTAGATTTAGTATATGTGAAGGGTCAGGTATGTACTTCCTTGAGAGGGATACGTGGAAGACATTATGAACTTGTGCTAGATTTGGAGGAAGTGCAAGCCGATAGTCCACTGCTCGCACGCGATCAATGATTTCATAGGGGAAAATATACCTAGGGCTGAGATTACCTTTCTTCCCAAACCTCATGACTCTCTTCCAAGGTGAAATTCGAAGAAAGACTTTTTCACCAGCATCAAACTCCAAGTCCCATCGACGGTTGTCAGCATAGCTCTTTTGCCGACTCTGAGAAGCATTGATGTGTTTTTGGATTGCATGGACCATTTGTATCATCTCTTGCACAATATCAGGCCCAAGAATCTTTCACTCACCAGCTTCATGCCAACAGGTAGGAGTTTTACATCTCTTACCATATAGAGGTTCATAGGGTTCCATTTGAATCCTCGAGTGGAAGCTATTATTGTAAGAGAACTCAACTAAAGGGATATGTTGATCCTATCTACCTTTAAATTCAATTGATCATGTTCTCAGCATATCCTTGAGTGTTTGAATAGTCCTTTCAGATTGTCCAACAATTTGGGGCTGATAGGTTGTACTGAAATTCAATTCAGTGCTCAGATCATGTTGAAGACTTCTCCAGAATTTTGATGTGAACCTTGGATCATGATCAGATACGATAGAAAGTGTAACTCCATGCATCCTTACCACTTCCTTCACATAAATCTTGGAAATTTGATCAATAGATAAATCTTACCTAATGGAGATAAAATGGGCAGTCTTGGTGACATGGTCCACAATAACCCATATCGTATTGTTTCCTTTGGAAGTTCTCAGGAGACCAGTGATGAATTCCATAGTGATATTGTCCCACTTCCATGCCGGTATGGGTAGTGGTTGCAATACCCCTTTAGGAAGTTTTCACTCTGCCTTCACTTGCTGACATACCAGGCACCTTGAAGTGTAGTCAGCAATCTCCCTTTTCATATTATCCCACCAATAATGATCATGAAGGTCCCTATACATTTTTGTGCTTCCAGGATATATATATAAAGTAGAGTTATGAGCTTCATCCATCAGCTACTTCTTTATTTCTGGAATAAATGGAACACATAGTCTTGTATAAAATTTAAGTACACCTTCTTGATCAATATTGAACTTAGGAAACTTCCCACACTTTACAAACTCAAACTTCTTTTGTAACAAAGGGTCTTCTTTCTAAGCTTTCTTGATCTTCTTTAGTAATGACGGTTGAGAAATCATTTTTTTTAGGGCTGATGATGTCCCTTGCCTTATAATTACCATGTCCAACTTTATTAGGTCATTGATTAAAGTATATCTTTGAATCCTCATCATGTAAAGAACAACTTGGTCTTTCCTACTTCATGCATCAATGACTTTGTTTGATCTTTTGAGATTATAATGAATTAAACAATCATAGTCTTTAAGAAGTTCCAACCATATCCTTTGTCTCATGTTCAATTCATTTTGTGTGAAAATATACTTCAAACTTTGATGGTCTGTGTATATATCACATTTCTCCCCATAAAGATAGTTCCTCCATATCTTCAGAGGAAAAACGACTGCAGCCAGATCTATATCATGTGTAGGGTAGTTCTGCTCATGAGTCTTCAACTGTCGACATGCATAAGCAATGACTTTTTCATTTTTCATGAGGATGCACCCAAGCCCTTTCAAAGATGCATTGCTAAAAATAACAAATCCTTCTCCACTTAAGGGAAGAGTTAACATGGGTGTAGTAACCAATCTCTTCTTCAGCTCTTGGAAACTTTCCTCACACTCCTTTGTCCAGATGAACTTGACCCCTTTTCGAGTTAACTTGCTTAATGGATTAGAAAGTCATGAAAAGTTTTTCACAAACCTCCTATAATATCTAGGTAATCCAAGGAAACTACAAATCTCAGTTATTATTTTAGGTTGAGGCCACTCCTTTATAATATTTGTCTTTTAAGGGTCAATTGTGATTCCTTCATTGGTTACAATGTGCACTAAGAAAGCAACTTGTTACAACCAGAATTCAGATTTACTGAACTTCCCAAAAATCCTCTCCTTCTGTAGAGATTGCAAAATAACCCTTAGATTATTCTCATGCTCCTTGAGACTTTTGGAATATATCAGAATATAATCAAAAAAACTACCACAAAGTTATCAAGGTAGTCCTTAAAGACTCTATTCATCAAATCCATAAAAATAGCAGGTGCATTAGTCAGTCTTAAGGGCATAAAAACAAACTCATAATGCCCATATATTGATCTGAAGGTAGTTTTCGGAATATCTAATTTCTTCACCCTCAATTGATGATAAAAAAATTGAAGATCAATCTTAGAGAAGAATTGAGCCCCGTGAAGTTGGTAAAATAAGTCATCAATTCTTGGAAGAGGGTATTTTTTCTTCATCGTGATCTCATTCGGTTCTATATAATTAATGCATAGTCGCATCAATCCATCCTTCTTCTTCACAAAGATAACCGGTGATCCCCAAGGAGACACTCTTGGTCAGATAAAACCCCTCTCTAAAAGATCTTGGATTTTTTTTATTTAACTCCTCCAGCTCTACATTTTATATCATACATGTTTTCTTTGATATCGGATGGGATCCAGGTATAAGTTCAATGGAGAACTCTACCTCTCTTTTTGGGGGAGGTCTGGGTAATTCCTCAGGAAATATGTCAACGTATTCCTGGACGATGGGGACATTTTCTATCCTCAAACTCTCATTTCCTTATTCTTCTTCACCGATCAACTCCATAAATAAGGATATAGGAGGTTCTTATAGAAAAATATCAGGTTGAGATATCTATCCTTGGAAGATAACTATAGGTTTTCCATTCAATACTACTGAGATTTCCTTACTTCTACATTTGATCTTAGCATTATACTTTGAGATCTAGTCCATCCCTAGTATACTGTCGAATTACAGCATGGGAATAACTACTAGATATGTGATAATATTGTGCTCGATAAAGTAAATACTAGAGTTTCCAAACACTGAAGATGCTTGGATAATCCCACCAGGAGTCTTGAATGATAACTCTACCTTTAGAAAATTGGGGGTTGATTCTAAATTCTTTGCACACTTGGAGGAAATAAAGGAATGCGTAGAACCATAATCAAACAAAGTACTTTCTAGCTTTGAGATAACAATAAGAGTACCTGCCACCATAAAATTTGGCACTTCAAATTCGGTCGTAGTGATTGAAAAAGTATGACCATTTTCCCTTGGCTGTTACTGAGGCTGATGATGATTCCCCTCCACTGCCATCAGATTTGGACATTGATTGGAAAAGTGCCTAATTTGTCCAAACTTATAGAATTGGACATCAGGTAGGGCATGAACCATCTTCCCTTTGTTGTTAGTGTTGGGAAGTTGTGGATTCACCTCACTACGACAATTTTGTGCAATGTGGTCATATCTACCACACTTGTAGCACTTCCCACTCTTGAGCAGGCAGTTCCCCGAATGCTTCTTCCCACATTTACTACATGTGGGATGTTGTACTTTCTTGCCTCCTCTTCCTTGATCAAAGATCCTTCATAATCTTGGATCCATTAATATTTTCTTGTCATTGTATTTATGAGACCATTGAGACTCACCAAACTCCAGTTTGACTTTTATCTCACTTTGCATGATCTCCTCATAGATATCATAATCTCGGTTGGCTATATTCTTCTACAGATAAGGTCTCAGTCCACTGAAGAATCTATCAACCTTACCATTTGGATCCATGACAAAGCTAGAGGTGTAATGTTAAAGTCGTGTGAAGTTCATCTCATAGCTTCCCACATATTCATTCTTCTTCTGCTTCAGCTTGAGAAACTCTTTATCCATTCTTGTTCTCATCGATCAAGGGAAATACTTATTGAAGAATATCCCTCTAAACTCTTCCCACTTCATAGCTTAAACTTACACTCTTGTCCTTGTACTTTTAATCAGTTCCCACCACTGATCAACTTCTCCCTCTAAGTTATAAACAACCAAGGTAACCTTCTCTTATTTATAATAGCGGAGCATAGAAAAGATCTTCTCGATAGAGTTGATCCCCTGTTTAGCAATCAATGGGTCATTAGATCCACTGAAGGATGGTGGTCATTGACACATAAAGGATTCAACAGAAATTTTTTCCCTTCATAGTGAAATTGGTATCTCATCTTGATTCAAGTTATTTCCCATAACTTTAGTCAGTTGGTTCATCATTCGCATGAAATTTTCTATTTCGGCTTCAATCGTATGGCCATCAGCGCATAGTCCATTGCAGTCACCATTTTCATGGTTCCTCCTATTTCCTTCCATTTTCTAATAGAATAAAACTTTAGTGAGAATATTATTTCATTTATGAATCTTTAAACTATAAAGGATTTTATCACTTAAAACTTCATGCTTTAAACAATTACATTTCTCTATAAATCCTTCATAATGATTCATAAAAAGCATATGATTAACCAAACATATCCCAAGGAAGTTTCATAACCAAGAGTTTAGAAAGGCCCATTTTCATGTACCAGGATACCCCAGGTCAAGCTCAAAACTCCTTGTCAGAGTTTTCAGCTCTAGGTACATCTATGCCAGAGTTGCCTCTACCTTCTCATATCCATATAGGGATGTAGTCGCTTGATAAACCACTTACTTAATAGTCACCAAAATACCAGGAAGTATTCCTATATTTAAAATTTTCTATAGGGTTATTCCTAATATATTTATAGCCTAATTTCTATAAATAACTAAACTATCTTTTGATACCAACTATGACATCCCTCCCTTTTATTAGATAACTTTTCATTACATTTTACAAATAGAGGATCTTTAAAGTCTAGTGTATTGGAAATAAGGAACAAAAAACATGAAAACATAAAAAATTCTTCTAATAAACTTTTAGGGATTCATCATAAGTTCCTAAAAAGTACAATTATTGCATCTCATAACCTGGAGACATACATCAAAGGAAAGGGTGAGCACAAGGCCCAGTAAGGAAAACAAGGGAATCAGTTTGCTTGTGAAATCAATAATAACTTGATAAAAAACATAAAGACATGAGAAATGGAAGTAGAGGCATTTCATAATGAAAATAACTTGAACTATAACATAAATATGTGGCTAAAACATTTAATTTATACATTTATGAACATATCACTAAGGTTCATCCCCAAGGTGTCATAAAAATTACCAAGGTTATTCACCAAGGGATCGTGAAACTTGTCATCTCAATAGATTAAATTATTTACCCAACTCATTAGAGCACTATCAGGGAAAACTCTTAATATGCCTTTATATTCAAGATATACACATATATAATAATCAAACATTTCATAAATAACCCATAGATATTAAAAGTAATGGGTTTCACTTCAAAATCTTGACGTTTTAAAAGTTCTTAAAATCTTGATCGTTATGTCATTTATAACCCATAGAAAGGGTGTGAGGGTTATATGTATGTCAATTAAAAAATAAAATAGATCAATTTTATGTATTTATGAATACCCTTTTAAGTAAAAATATATTTGGGTATTCACATAAATAATAAAAGATAATTTCTTGAGAAAAAGAGAGAGATTTTTAAACGAAAATTCTGCAGCATAACGACTATATAACATGGTTTTTGAAAATGTTAAAAAGAGAGGGGACAAGAGTCACCCACTCATAAAAAACTCATAATATAGTATGGTTATAGAATAAAAATAAATAAGATCATGGTATGGATATTTGAATAAAATACCATATGAAAATGAAACTTGAAAGAAAAGAGAAGATGTGATTTCTTTTACGAAAATTCGGTAGCCTAATGGCATCACTTAAAAATTCAGAAAATAAATTGATGAGAAAATAAAGGGTATCTCATCATTTGGAAATGAAATTGACAGTAATAACAATATATAAGAACATACCCCTACATAATAATATGGAAACTGGAAGACATAACTTAAAGGAAATCATGACTAAAAAAGGAGGGTGGAAGGTTCCCTTACCCTGAAGAGTAACTTCGAAAGCTTAAAGGTTGGGACCTTTGGGGGCTTGAGAGAACCATGGGAGGACTCCTTGGGAGTTAAAAAGACTATAACTTCATTTAAGAGGATTTTTGAATGAAATTAATTAGGGAATGGCTTAATATTTATAGGAAAAGTGAGGGAATATTTAATTAATTTCCAAGGGACACCTCATCGGTGGTATTTGCAAAACCATGGGCCTTCCCATGGTATTTTCCCATGGTATTGGCCACTTGTGACACTTCATAGCATATCTTACTATTAAAAAGTCGACCATAATGATTAAATCATTATTACATCATTATTACATCATTAATGATGTCATTAAACACCCGAAACTCAAAACTGTCTTTTCACTACTCGCCGAAAAACAAAACATTTTATAAAAATCTCATAAATTTACCCAAACATAATATTGATGATATGAATTCAAAAATTAACCCCATTTTATGAAAATAATTTTCTAAATATTTTTAATTTATTTTTTAAATAAAATCATTATTTATTCAAAAAACAAATCTAAAACTATAACTTATTTTATAACACCTTGAAAAAGTAATCAAGGTCCCATAAAATTATCATATAACTATAAGATAATAAAGTAACAATTTATGATTACATTTTATGAAAATACATTTTTATTTAAAATTATTAAATTAATTATAAAATTGTAATTAATATATTTACGACATACAAATATACCAATACTCATATTATGGCCATTTTTCACTTTTAAGATGTCTAAATTATATTTATACATTCATTGGTGAAGTTTCTATTTTTTTGGATGATTTACTATTAATTACTATTCATTACTATTCATAAGGGTATATTACTATTCATACTCTAGTATTCACCAAAAATTAATTTGATCCTATTAGACTCTAAATTTCTTACTGGTCACAATTGTAGAAGACCATTTTCTGAAAATCATTTCATATTATTAATTATTTAAAGTTTACATAAATATTTTAAAATACCCTTTTCCAAAATCATCAATAATATCCATCCCATATTTATCCAGACATTTGAAAGTCACAAATTTTACCATAATAAGAAATAAAAATTTTATTTATACTAAGGGGTTACAAAAAGTATCTAAGGCCTCGTTACATAGCCCCTTATAACACCTGTATAGGACCTAAGTGTAAGGTGTGCTATGGTGATAGAATCTTGGGGCGGCTTGGAAAACATTGCCTGTGTGGTGATTTCTATCATCTTGATTTTCTCCCTTAGGAGATTTCGTTCAAGATTCAAATGTTGAAGCTTAGCTTGGGCTTGGTCTAGAGCAAATCCCAGAGATTCTACCTCCTTCCCAAGCTCTGACAGATGGGCTTCGTATGGACTGAGTCTACTAGATGAGGCCATCGAATTTTCTTTCTGTATTAACCATGATCACTTGTATTTATAAACAATAATTGTAATGTAAAGAGTTTAGTTTCCAATGGTCATATAACAGTCGAAACCCAATGGTTTCATTTAATTATAATCACTTCATTAATTAAAGGATATAGTTTTTTGAAGTATAAAATGAAATAACACACAAATTTAGGAAACAAATATTATTCAAAATTTCGGGTCGTTAGAGATGATATGATGTATATACATTTTTGGGGCACCTCTATAGGGGGATATCCCTTTATGGGTTATCATATAACATATTCGTGTTTGGGGTGGGCAAGTGTTGTGAGATGAGTCACATGTGTGAGGGCCTTCCTACTTATAGAGTATTATTATAACCACCATGGTTTCTTGGGCATCTTTTAAATGATCGAGTGATGGATGCTGATCAACCCTGATTAGACGGGTTAGTACCCCCTGGATTGGTTGTTATGCCAGGTGGGTTGTGCCACTGGATTGTTCAGTTATAGGGCAGCCAGTTGGTTATAGACTTATGATTTGTACCATACATTGACAGGTGGTTCTGAAACTGAGTACATCCAAGGGTCTTCTAGGGATGTTTAGGATCACCCATGGTTACTTGATTATTTACATTGTTTGTTTACTTTCTTTCATACTAATTATTTTCAGATTTCCTTGTTTGCTTTTATGATTTTAGCCAGCTTTACTTTCTTTTGTCTCGGGTTTTTTTATAAAATGAAAAATGGTTTTATTGAAATAGCATGTAGCTCCTACTTGATTTCTAAATGGAAAAAAATCATTTTGCTTATTTAAATTGTCAAAACCCTGTTTTTTATAATTTTATTTAAAACTTGTGTCATTGGATTGTTTTGGGAAGTGATATTCTTGGGTTTCGTGACTTACCTTGGAAACCCTACTAAGAATTTTTAATGCTCACGCCTATTTTATCATTTCATTTGCAGGTTTCCTTTGCTCAGGTTTTTCTTGGATGAGTTTCTCATTATTGGAGCAAGGTCGGCCTTGGGTTGGGTGGTGACCTAGAGGGTCACATGGAGGTATGTTGATCTTTTCTTTTTATTTCTTTTCTACTGCTAGATTTCAGTTTTATTGTTCTGTTTATTATTGTTTATTTATTTATCTTTATGTGTCAAATCATTCCCAGCGATTAAATCTTGATGCCCGGAACTAGTTTCCAGACTATGGGGATCGGGAACACCGTTCGGGCCAAGCTGTGGACCGTCTAGGGTGACTTTTTCAGGTTCGACCCAGGTTGGTTCATGACAAAATGGTATCATAGGAGGCCCTTGTTATTTGGGGTGTCCAGTAGATAGAGATAGGAATGTCAGTACTCAAGAGGTAGGTACGGGAAGGAAGTCATGAACCCTCACCCATTCCGAACCTCGAGTCCCCAGGGGTAGTCCAGGAATTTATTCCTTGTCTCTTTCTGGTTTTTTTTAGATTGAGGGATGATAGCGGAGGCAAGCCAATGTTATATTGTGATTTCACATGGATTAGTGACTCATGTGGAGTTCAAGTACACGGTTTAAGTTCCTCCTAGTTGTTGAAGCTTACTTAGGGTAAGTCCCACTACCATGTCACCAGGTTAAGCATGACTACTAGTCCCTCCCATTAGTATTTTGATGCAAGTTGAGTGTTTTCTTGGTTCTGGTTGGTGTAAGTGCGCTTTTGAAAATGAAAAAAAAAGGTTTTTTGAAATTATAATTTTTTCTTTTAAATGGATTTAAATTCATGAAATGGGTTTTAAAACCAAAAGATCTTGGTCTAAAAAACCTGTTGTTTGCTTAGAACTGGTAGAGAAATATTTTTGGTGCAAACTTTGGTACTCTTTATAAACGTTTTCACATGTGAGGGGATGCATGGGAATTGCGTGTTAGTGTGTATGGATGAAAGAAGATGAATACGTGTGCAACGGTTCATGGGATTACTGAGGTGTGTACTTGGAATTAAAGGCTTGTCCTTGTTTTTATAAAGTGATTTTAAAAAGGGAAAATGATTTTTGGAAATTGAATTTGGTTTGAAAAGTGGGTTTGGCATTTGGAAAATGGCCTTGAAAGAAGTCAATTTTGAAATCTAAAATGAAAAGGGGTTTTTCAAAAAGGAATTTTGGGTTATGTTTGTATTTATTTGGTTTTTGTGATGGTTGTTTTTTGATGAAGTTTCTTTCATTGATGTTGCTTAAGCTTGATGTTGGTTTTGGCTTGGTGTTTTATATGTTGTTTAGAAAATACCGCCCAGAAAGGCCCCTAGAGTTTCTGATAAGTCATGCCCAGTTTTTGGTCTTTTTTGTGCATTGTCTATCCTTCAATGTGATCGGGGTCAATTAAAAGTAGCATAGTGGCTTGAAGATGGAGAACGCATCTTTAGGATATTGAGAACTCATGATGCTATCAGAGTGTGTGCCATTTTGGGTATGTTTGAAGGTGCATCTTTGGACGAATGGGAGTTTTTCAACCTGCCATCACTGAAATTTGGGATGACGTGGGATTTCTTTAAATTCGTCTTCATCCGATGGTTTATAATTGAAGAAGTGAAGACAAAGAATAGGGAAGAACTCATGCATATTCAAAAAGGACAATGGATGGTGAAGGCATATGTTGACCACTTTAAGGATCTTGTGTCCTTTTCTCCGGAGGTAGCATCATAGGATTTGATGAAGACTTATCTCTTCATTGGGGGTCTTCTTCCAGAGATCAAGGAGTGGGTCCTCCCTTATAAGGACCATCATTTTGAGAAGATTTTGGATGAGGCATTCCTAGCTTAGTTGGTCTCTGAAGTGCAAACGGTAGAAAATCCAGCGTATCCAGTTTCTTGTAAAGGTTCCCTATCTCGTGAGCAGGGTGCGCTAGAGGGACCTATTTCTAAAGAGTCCTCTATAGTGGTTCTAGATCCCAGTTCATCAGAACATCCAGTGGTGTGCCATCAGTGTGGACATTTCGGGCACGTGAATCCATCATGTCACATTCCTCTGAAGATGTGATGTCGTTGCGGGTGTCTTGGTCATCTAGAGAAGTTTTTCATGATGTGTTGCCTAAAGAATACATTGTGACCAGAGTATTCTAGTGCCTGACTGTGAGGTAAGAGACGCTTCATCCATCAAAGCCCTAGCCATAGGTCTTGGGGTGAAGCTCACACGCAGTCAGGAGTTGCCGGGGGTGTGAAGCCTCAGTTCAGGTTTTGTGTTTCATGTTCACGGGGAAACATTTAAAGTCTTTCGGTTATTTTTTCATTTGTTAATGTTTTGACGTTATTGTAAGTTCATTTTTTCATCCAGAAATTATGATGGACTTTTTCTATTGTAATCCAACAGTTCTGTTTGTCTGATTATGGTTTTCTGAATCGTGTGTTTTTCTTAAAGGTGTGTTTGGCCCCTATATGGGTTGATCTTGGTTTAGCAGGTAGTTCGTTTGGAGATGCAAGTTCCTATGAAGGAGTCAATTCTTGTAGTTATGGTCGATTTTACTACTAGTATTATGTTCTTCTCAGAGTTTCTTCTCTCATTTTTGATGTTTTTTGTCTGGGTCGAGAGTTCCATGTTCTAGCAGAGGTGTTATTCACTCATTCTATAAAAGATAGTTTAGATAGGTTGGGAGTTCCCACATCCCCCCCCTTCCCAAGGGTGATATGTTTGGGTGTTAAAATTTCTGCACTAGTTGAGCTCTTGTGGGGGGGAGAACCCTCTCGTTGTCTCCCTCTCTCTTGTATTATGGTCTCTTTCAGTTTCAATCGGGCATGGGTTCTTGTTGGTCTATTGTCCGGTTATGTGACTTTATGGGTGTAGAAAGTGTCTGTGGTGGGGATAATTGTCACATCCATTTTTTTTAATTAATTTTTATTTTATTAATTTTGGGCTCTAGGTTCTCACGCCAAGGTCTGGGCTAGGTCCTGACTTAAAAATTTTCGGTTTTTAATGATTTTACTGGGTTTCGGACCCATGCGTGGTCACCGTGCGGTTGGCAGTAGCCACGCAAATGGACCTGGTGTCATGTAATTGCTCAATATTATTATTATTATTATTATTGTCATTTTTTTTATTTTTATTGGCATTATTCTATATATTATTATTTCTATTATTATTATGTTATTATTATTATTATTATTTTATTATTATTGTTGTTTATATTATTGTAATTATAATCGTTATTATTTATATTATTATTATTATTATTATTTGTATTATTATTATTATTATGTAATGGAAAAAAACTAAGCCTAACCAAGACACGACACCCCCCCCCATCCCCCCTGATTGGCTGCGTTGCAACCCCGACCCCAGACCCTGTAGCCTTCACCCTTGCAGTGACTGCACCCAGGACCTCCTCCTCCAGCCTACCGCTTGCTCCCCAACCTCTACACCTAGGCCCTCTGCCTTCACCCCTCACCCTTGCTGCATCCCGACTCTCCCCACACTCCCCTCACTCCCTCGCACCTTCAGTCTGCCAGCTAAGCCCCGGCCCCTCGCTCCATTCTCCCTCTCATACTCCAGCAAGCCACCATGCTTTCCCTCACTGGTGCACTCTAGTAGGCCACCCAACACCACTTCTCACTTCCGCAGGACCCCTCCTCCATCTTCCCTCTCTACGCCCAGCATCCCCCTCACCCTTCAGGTCCATGCCTCCGGCTTCTCCCGGGCTCCGGACCTCCGCTACCCTCACTTTCCCACACCTAGCTTCCTCCTTGAACCGACTCACCCACCAGCCTCTCCCTTGCTCCTTCCTTCCCATCCTCACTTTCTGGTGGCCCGAATACCCCTACGCATGCGGTTTCCAGCAACCCGACCCCCCTTCTCTCCTAGCTCTGGCCAGTAGTGCGCCAAACCCCTCCTCACTTCAGTTGTTTTTTTATTATTACTATTATTATTATTATTCCATATTTGGTGTTATTCATTTTGGATAAATTATAATACCATGAGTTGGGTTCCACATGTTTTTCTCATTATTTTAGGTGTGTGGTTAATCTGTGGGGCGTTGTTATTCCACCCGCTGAAGTGTCTTTGCATCCGCCCTTGACTTGAGGTAGGAAAATCCAAAAATCTTACTTTACAATTAATTTATTTGGAACTTTTTATTCCAATTATTATTATTTTATTTGATTATCTAATTTTAATCATCGCAATATATCTAATTTTTCTATTATGCATTTATAATTGTTTGGAATTTGTAAAAAAATGGCTTTTAACGCAATTCTTCAGTAATGGCCTTGTATTGTTACATTTATTATGTTTGATTTAAATGCATATATGTGTCCATGGTTAATTTTTTTATTAAGGTACCAAATATTGTTTTGAAATTTTTTAGAATATGATTCACACCTTCACAATGCACGCAATTAGTTTGTTGTGGTGTTTTCTGGATGATTGAATTTATTAAAAGTAATTATTAATGTTTTTCATACGTATTGATTAAGATTTTGACACCTAGGTTGTTCTTTCTAATTTAAAGTGTTTCTTTAAAGTGGGATTGGGGGTTCTTATGAAATTCATAGCACTCACATTGTTGTGGAAATGTTTATTTGGATATAAATTTGGTCTAGAGTGTATAGTTTTGAAATGGTGTGGTTTTTTAAATGTGTTAAAATGTTTTGGGAAAAGTTTAATGATTCCTAAGGGTATGGTTTTATGTTTCCTAAATAAGGTGTGTGGTTGGACATGGTTCTTAATGAAATTTGTGTTTTTATGGAAATGGTTTAAAGGGTCTTATTGGTTGTTGGTGTATCATTGGATGTAGGCACATCCATGGGTACGCTAGGTGCACACAGGGATATGTCAACAAGTGAAGGTGATGCCTTAAGTTGGGCTTGTATTGAATGTTTTGTTTTATAAATGGTTCTTATTTTTCTAAATGAGGTTGGGTCTTTTGTGTGGGTTCTAAAAAAATGGCTTTTAAAGGTGTTCATCGAGTTTGTCTCATTTGGCCTTAAAGCATAATTTGGTGTGAGTTAAAAGAGTAAAGGTTGTTTAGCCCTTGGTCTGAGTTTTGGTTAATGTTTGCTTAAGGGCCCATTTGGTATTGAAAATATGAAAATGGTGTTTTGTGTTGTTTTGAAAATGGTTCATAAACATATTTGGTCTTAGAAACTATTGGACCATTTGGCATTTTAAACCTATCGATTTAAAGGCTCATTTGGAACTTTTAACCAAAGGGTAAAGTTTGTAATAACTTTTAAAGGAGATTGTGTGTTGGCGAAAGTGTATGCCCAATTAGAAACTTTAAACGTTTTATAAAATGGTTTTAATGATTTCATGGCATGATGGCATGATTGGAACCTTTTATGATATAATGTATATACATTTTTGCGGCACCTATATAGGGGGATATCCCTTTATGGGTTATCATATAGAGTGTCTGTGTTTGGGGTAGGCAAGTGCAGTGAGATGAGTCACATGTGTGAGGGCCTTCCTACTTACACAATATTAATATAACCACCATGTGTTCCCGGGTGTCTTTTAGATGATCAAGTTATGGTTACTGATCAACCCCGATTAGACGGGTTGGTACCCCCTGGATTGGTTGTTAGTCCAGGCAGGCTTTGCCACTGGATTAGTCTATTATAGGGTGGCCAGTTGGTTATAGACTTAGGAGCTTCACCATACATCGGCAGGTGGTTCCGAAATCAAGTACGTCCAGGGGTCTTCTAGGGATGTTTAAGATCACCCATGGTTACTTGATTATTTACATTATTTTTTTACTTTCTGTCGTACTGATTATTTCCAGCATGCCTTGTTTACTTGTATTATTTTAGCCAGCTTTTCTTTCTTTTGTATCAGGTTTTGTTTATGAAATGAAAAATGGTTTTATTGAAATATCATATAGTGCCTACTGGATTTATAAATGGTAAAAAATCATGTCTCTTATTTTAAAATGTGAAAACCCTATTTTTTTATCATTGTATTTCAATCTTGTGTCGTTGGATTGTTTTGGGAAGTGAGATTCTTGGATTCTGTGACTTACCTTAGCAACCCTACTGAGCATTTTTAATGCTCACGCCTATTTTATTATTTCAGTTGCAGGTTTCCTTTGCTCAGGTTTTTCTTGGCTGAGTTTCTCATTATTGGAGCAAGGTCGACCTCGGGTTGGGTGGTGACCTAGAGGGTCACATTGAGGTATGTTGAGTTGTTCTGTTTATTTCTTTTCCGCTATTAGAGTTCAGTTTTATTGTTCTATTTATTCTTGTTTATTTATTTATCTTTATGGTCCAAATCATTCCTAGAGATTAAATCTTGATGCCTGGAACTAGTTTCTAGCCCGTGGGGATTGGGAATGCCCTTCGGGCCATGTCCCGGACCGACTCGGGTGACAAGTTCAGGGTTAACCTGGGTTGTTTCATGACAGTTTCATACAAGAAAAGCTACTAAAATGGTATTAAATTAAATAAAAGTAATCACGAAAATTATGTGTCATTATAAAAATTACCTTCTAAATGAATAAATTTCTTATTAAGTAATTTAGTTATATAAAACACAAGCACTATATTTCATTTGTTATTTTGGACTATTAAAAAATATACCCACATTTTTTCCGTCGAGCTTAAAAGACCATTAAGAATCATAACTGTTTTTAATAGAGTCATCCTATAGTGACTTCTAAGATTATTATATATTAAGGGTTATAATAAAATCCAATTGATATATAAGGAAGAAGTGATGACCTTAACTGGTAGGATTGTACCCTATGAAACCCATTTTTTGGAGATTTTGAAGGATTTGGCATCACTGGGATTTTCTCTTGACCAAGACCAAGATGAAATTGAATAATTAGAAATTAATCAAAACTTTCATGGGATAAGTTAAAGCTTATAGAAATCACTACCAAAACCATGTTCATTCAACCACCCTAACAAATTACTACCATCACACACCTTACACTTAGAGAATATGCTAGTTTAATGAGGGGTTATATATCTAAACCCCAATAGTAAGAATTTTAAAGTATTTTTTTAATAAATTATTGATTATATTGATCCTTTTTTTATTACTTTATATATATATATATATACATGATTATATAATGATTCTGATAGAAATTATACTTTGATATGAAAAAACCAAGATTGTATTTTTGAGAGATATATAGTTGCAATTAAAATAATATTTTTTATAAATCTAAGAGTTTTTAAATAAATTTTAATTTCTTGAAATATTATTATTAAATAAAATTTATTTAAATATAAATGGTAATATAATTTAATGAAGTCTCATATAATTTTATAAAGGTCAGAAAGTTGTTTCTATCATAAAAACTAGTATTTTTAATAAATAAGGTTTTTATTTAAAATAATAAATTCATATATTTATAAAATTATTTTTTTAAAATAAATATAATTTTTAAAATTAGAACATTGAAATAATCAAAGGGTGAATTTTTCTTAATTTTTTATGATAGATGAATTTTTGGGTAAAAGTTAAATATGGTATAAATATACGGTACGTATTATGACATCATAATAACTCAAAAGTGATGTAATAAATACTATAAAAGGCATTCAAAACAAAAACTAGTTTTTCCATTTAAAACAATTTTTTTTTGAAGTTATTTGATTAATTTTACAAACCTATAATGATTCCTCTAAAACCTATATTATATTTTATGGCTTTAAAAAATATCCTTTATGAACATGACTCACTTACATATCATGAATGGTATTATCATAATGATTTTAGTTATTTACCTAATAAAATATCATAAAACACTCTCATTTATAAAAAAACAAAGGAAGTTTTTTGGTTTTGATTATTTTATTACTTAGAGTTGAAAACATAAGTTTATAAATTAATAAATAATTTCCCTCTCTTTTGATATAAATACCCACCCAACCTAAATTTACTCTTCACTAAAAACCCATTAAGCATGAATTTATTCTCCCTATCCTTATATAAATTCCTCCCAAGGTGTTACCAATCTCTTAATTATCTTCTCTCAAGCTTTTTAATCACCCCCTCAAGGTAAAGTATTCTCTTCATATTCCTCTTTATTCAAGTACTTTATTCATATTGATCCATTTGATTTCTAATTGTTCATTTTTACATTTTTTATTACACATCCCTTCACTGTACTTATGATTCCCAAGTAATTAGAGACCATATTTCACTCTCATTAATCTCATTCATGAATCTTTATGTACACTTGTTATGCTGCTGAAATTATATTGTGATTTTCCATGCCAAAATTTTTTATTGTAAATACCCATCCTCATTTATACGCAAGGGTATTAAACTAGATGTAACTATCCTTCATTTATTTGGGACTTCCATTTATGCAAACCAAACTCCTTAATTTTTGGATTAAAAATGATGAAATATATTCTTATTTTGTATAATCTATGTTTCACACAAATACATGTACATTATATGAATGTGACGGGTGTTCCCAGAATTATATAGCTCTCCAATGAATTGGGTAATGTTTTTATCACATGAGATCGAATGTATGGTACATAGGAAGTTAGTCTAATCACACTATATAATAATATATCTCTGGTTATCCTTAACTTATGCTTATGATATCATGTTTTATGTTGTTGTCACATTCCTATGATGCCTTGATGTTATCATCCTATATCGTGCTTCGATGTTCATGATTACGATTCTCCCATGTGATATTATTTGGTTAATCATGTGCTTTTTACAAACCATTTTTAAGAGAACAAAAAAATTTATGAAATTTATTGTTATAAAATAGGTCATTAATAACATAAATTGAAACCTATAAATTCATAGGTTAAGTAATACATGTAATTTATGGTTTATCCCTTAAATTTTCATAGTTTACCTTTTATATTTTTAATATTTTGAAAATTCTCATCCCTAATTTTCCTTTATTTTAGTTAATAGCTATAAATAGGAGGAATCATGTCAATAACCAATGTGATGGGCAATATGATGACTTCCCAAATGAGATTCCCAACCTGATGGGAGAAATATTTGAGAACTTCATAACAATACATACTCAATTAACTTAGGTTTCGAATAGAAAATTGAATTAGGAGGAACACCCACACCTGATTGTGCCATAACTCACTCTTTTATTTCACCCTTATACCAATGTATTAAACTGGTTTTGTATTGAAAATTAAAAGTATAATAACATATTTGAATCCATGTTTGATTTAATTATATTTTTTTAACACATTTAAAAAGTAAATGTTACTTGTTTTGATTATTATATTGTAGGTGAAGGTGATTTGGAGGACCCATGATGAAGTCCAAGAAAAATGGGCCAATATGCACATGATCCAAGAACACCAGTGGACTAAAATGCATTATCCTACTAAAACGTGCCTTCAAATGGGCTAAAACGTTTTGGTTTGGTCCTAAATTTAATGAGATCTATTTCATATGAAGAAACTAAATCCCAATTCGTCTATTAAGAGGACCATACAAACTGATCTTTCCAATAAAGTAGATCTGCATGGGGTCAAAACTTTGCCTCTGTATGTTGGTAATATATCTTATTATATTCAATATCTAGCCTCAAATTTGACATGGAAGTAGAAAATTTGTCTTCCAAAAACTCTTTAGTTTTGTTCAAAGTGATTTAATACTATCTGACAGGACAAAACCATGGACCAAGAGGATTAGTGAAATCATGGTGCCCAAAACCACTTCCCACTTTGCCTATAAATTGGCACATTGGGCATCCCATTTTGGAGTTTGACCAGGAGGAAAGGTTCTGCCATTTTGGAGTCACAAATGTGTCTCCCCATAATTCCTAGAAGTTCTAGAGGCTATTGGAAGTTCTACTTCAACATCTTCTTCTTCCTCCCCTCCCATGGATTTCTAAACCCCTTGTGATCACCTGGGGAGAAACGTGATGTAATCCCGAGCTTCATACTTGTATTATTTTGAATGATATTTTTAATTCCAGGTTGTATGTTGTTTTTATTCATCCACTATTTTTATTTAATTGATTTATATACTGGTATTTTATACTCAAAATCAAATGATCATGTTTGGGGGTACCCTTTCATGTGATGTTTAACACACCGTTCATCCATTTTTTATCCCTCATTCAATTGTGGTGTTTGTGTGGTTCATGTTGGTCAATTGAACTCACATAAGAATTTTCAAGGCCATATAAATTTATGCCATTGTATCACAAAGAAATAACATACAAACCTGGACAGCACATTGAGTTCTTCGTGTGTTTCCTTGGTGAGTTTCGGTTATGAAGTCGAACATAAATCACCCAATCATCAGCGGTGTCCAGTGAATCATTGTGTGTTTTCGACTGAACCCTAGGAGGTATCCAGGTATGAACTCAGTAACATTATGGTAATAGATGTTACAAACTAGGTATTAAAATATCTATACCCTTTCTCTTGAATAGATTAAGGATGAGCATCACGATACTCCCCTGGGTTGATCACGTTTAATTAATCTTGTTCATTTCTACTTTGTTTTATCGCTTTAGTTTTTCTATTGTAATATTTAATCATAAAACCCCAAGTTTTATTAAATCCCATTACCCTTCTATTTTTATAATAAAAACCCTCTTTTTCAATTAATTATCTAAGGATCCATTGAGATACAACCTAGGGTTGCTGCTATACTGCAGAAATTATAGTTAAAACTAAACAACTAATTTGACACGCTCGACAACACAATCAAATTTTGGTGTCGTTTATAGGGATACAAGATCATTTTTTTTATTTATTTCCTTTTATTTATTTACTTTACTTCTTAATTATTACTCATTTCAATAACCCACTCCCATTTGATTGTTTTTGTTTTGGTTTTTTGTTTCTATTTTTGGTTTTTTTTTGTGTGTTCTTCCTCTCTCTCTCTCTCTTTCTTCTTCTTCTCCATATCTCTCTCTATAATTTTGTAGTATAAAATTATATTTTATTTCATAATTTCATTTCTTAAGTATTTTTATTTCATTCATCTTCAATAAAAAATTAATTAAAAAATCAAAAAAAACAAGAAACAATCAATCAATCAAACTTGACATCATTATTACATGACAAGATCTGGTAAAGAAACACTACTTTAATTTGACCCTGAAATTCAAAAATCACTCCATTAAAAATCAAGGAATCTAGAGAAGGTAAATCAAGTAACACCAAGGAACCCCTTGTAGAACCTCAAGTGGCCATAAACCAATCAAAAATTTAACCCAATCAAACCCAAGAAAACATGGCCACAAATAATCGAACCTTAAAAGAACTGACCACCCTGAATGTGGAGTACCAACTTGCGTACATCCAATACCCTGAGGAAGTATCCAACTTTGAGTTGATATTATGACTCATCCACCTTCTTCTTAAATTCCATGGTCTTCCCGGTGAGGGCCCTCATAAACATCTTAAAGAGTTTCACATAGTGTGCTCCACCATGAAAACCCAAAATGTGTTTGAGGACTTAATAAAGTTTAGGGCCTTCCATTTATCCCTTGATGGTGTATCCAAAGATTGGATATACTATTTGACTACTATAATTGGCGGCTGTAATGAACTGAAAAGGCTCTTTTTAGAGAATTTATTCCCTGCCTCCCGAACTGCATCAATTAGAAGAAAAAAAATGTGGCATAAGGTAATCACAAGGAGAGACCCTTCATAAATACAAGGAGAGATTCAAAAGACTTTTCCCAAGCTGATCCCACCACAAGATTAGTGAAAAACTATTAATCCAATACTTATATGAGGGACTTATCCCCATGGATTTTGAAATGATTGATATTGCATTTGGTGGTGCCCTAGTTGATAAAACTCCTTCTGCTGCTCATGACTTAATAGCCAACATGGCTCAAAATACAAAACAATTTGGTACATGGGCTATTGCACCAACCTGAGGATTTTATGAGGTAAGTCAATCATATATAGAAAAAAAAGGTAGATAATAAGCTTGATGAGATGCATAACCTTCTAAGTCAATTATCTCAAGCATAAGGTAACTCACAATCTCCTCCTATTCCATTACATTGTGGTATTTGTTCTAACAATACTCATTTTTCTGACTAGTTCCCACAACTTCAGGATTCATCTAAGTCTTTTGAATTAGTATTCCCAGGGCGTCCTTTTCAGCAAGCACCGCCCTTTAAGGAAGAACCATTTAGGACGAATCCAAACCCTGGGTGGAAAGCACAACCACAATACCAACAAGAAGAAACCCAAGCTACCACAAGAAAAATTGGTATCAACAAGGCCAAGGTATTCAATATTCTTATCCCTCAACTTCTTAGAATAATCCTCCTCATCCTCCCAAATGTGAACCAAGCCTCGAGGACATGGTGAAGTAAATGGAATCTTCAAACCTCCAGTTCCAATAAACCACACAATCATCTATTCAAGACCTGCGAACTCAAGTGTGGAAATTAGAAAAAACCATAGATGAGCTTAACATGCAAGGTTCTAGACAACTACCATCCCATCCCATTTCCAATCTGAAGGACAAAGGTAATGTATGTGCAGTTACACTTCGTAGTGGTAAGAAGTCTCTCCTTCTGCTGATTCTGCACAACAGGTATGTCCCCCCTTGAAAAAACTATTTCTCCACCCATAAAAGATTCCAATGAAGAAAAAAAATAAAAATAGTAATCAAATTATCATTGATGATTCAAATGAACAATCCATTCCTGTTATTTTCCCCCAAATACTCTCTAAATCTAATAAAAAAATTTATAATGAGATTGATACTAAAATAATTGATACATTTAAAAAATTTCAAGTTAATATTCCTTTATTAGATGTAGTCAAGAAAATTCCCTGTTAGGCCAAATTTCTTAAAGAACTTTTCACCCATAGATGAAGGCTGAAGGATAATGAGAGAGTCAACTTGGGGAGGAATGTCTCAACCTTGGTTCAAACAACAATACCAACTAAGTGCAAGGATTTGGGCACATTAAAAATACTTTGTACTATAGGGGGGACCTTATTTTTTGATTCTATGCTAGATTTAGGTGCTTCCATTAATGTAATGCCTCACTCTGTGTATACTTCTCTATAGGTTTGAGAGCTTCAACCAACATGAATTTTCGTACAACTTTCCAATCGAAGTACAACAAATCCAATCGGAGTGATTGGGGATGTCCTTGTAAGAGTGAATAATCACATCTTCCCTACTTATTTCTACATTCTTCATATGGAAGATACTCGAACCCAAGGACATGTTCCTCTCATACCTGGGAATCCATTCATAAAAACAACCAATACAATCATCAACATTCACAATGGTATGCTTTCCATGGAGTAAGGAGGAGAAAAGTTAATTTTTAACATCCTTGAGGCTATGAACACCCCATTGAAGAGTACTCCAACCTTCCTATCTATTCGATGGAAGTGATCTCAAATGATGAACGCACACACAATTATCTCCTCAACCCATACTCTGATTCATTTTCTTCTTCTTCACCCTTGGATGATTTGAGTTTTGATTCATGTTTTGAGTTTTGTGTGGGTTCTTAAAAGTGTAAAAAAAATCTTTAATTGATAAGTGTGTCCGTTCTAAGGTACCCATGACCGTCGATGATTCTGAAAATATCATTTTAATAGATTCTCTATCTTTAGAGAATAAACATGAGCAGATAGATAGTTTAATGGACCTCACTCCCCCAAAATCCCCTCCCTTAGTCCAAAAACCCCCAGTGTTGGAATTAAAACCAGTTCCATCTAATTTAAAATATGCCTATGTTGAGGGTATTGACCAATTTCTCATCATTATTTCCAATAACCTCTCTCAACAGTAGGAATCAAAATTGCTCAACCTTTTGAGAGAGTGTAAAAAGTCAATAGGATGGACATTGGCTGATATTACCAGGATTATCCCATCTATTTGTATGAACCATATAATTTTGGATGATGAGAGTAATCCCATAAGACTATCTCAACACTGGTTGAATCCCACTCTCCTTGAAGTGGTAAAATTAAAAGTCAGTAAATTACATGTTATAGGGATTATTTATCCTATATCTAATAGTAAATGGGTTATCCCAATGAAAATTGTGCCTAAAAAAATAGGAATAATAGTTGTGTCAAATGAAAGGAATGAATTTGTTGCAACACATGTGAAAAATAGTTAGTGATTTTGTATTGACTATCGTCGTCTGAATCAAGCCACATGGAAGGACCACTTCCCTTAACCTTTCATTTACCAAATGTTAGAATGATTGGCTAGTTAGTCCCATTATTTTTTCCTTGATGGCTATTCAGGTTATTTTAAAATTCATATAGCCCATGTTGATCAATAAAAGACAACATTTACCAGTCCATTTGGCACATTTGCATATAGAAGGATGTCTTTTTGTCTTTGTAATGCTCCTGGTACTTTTCAGCGTTGTATGTTTAGTATTTTTTCTGAGTATCTAGAGAATTGAATGGAAATTTTTATGGATGATTTCACAGTTTTCGGAACTTCCTTTGATTATTGTTTGTCTCACCTAGGTTCTATCCTCTATCATTGCATAGAAAAAGATCTTGTATTAAATTACGAGAAATGACATTTCATGGTTGAACAGGGGATAGTTCTTAGGAATTTTATTTCAAAAGAGGGAATTCAAGTGGATAAATAAAAAATTGAATTAATTTCAACCCTTCTATATCCAAAATGTGTTCATGAGGTGCGATATTTCTTGGGTCATGCTGGTTTTTACTGCCAATTCATTTAATACTTTAGTAAGATTGTACTTCCCTTGTCCCGGTTATTACAAAAATATTTTGAGTTTGTGTTTGATAAAAAATGTGAGGATGCATTAAATTCACTAAAAAGGAGTCTCACATCACCTCCCATCATACAACCTCCAATGTGGGATCTCCCCTTTTAACTTATGTGTGATGCCTCTAACTTTGCAGTTGGGGCATTTTTATCACAAAGAGTCGAGGCTCAAACACTTCTATGAGTATTTTACAAAGAATCTAATGAAAGAAATCCAACTGATAAATTCCACATATGACACCACTTAATAGGATGTACCTTCTCCCTACCTTTATTTACTTTTATATTTATTTAAAATACTTTCATTGAGTAAAATGTAACTCTTAATTGTGGGGGAGGGTGACATGTCATAGTTAGGATTAAACAAAACAAAAAAAACAAAAAAATTGTTTTTATTTTTGATTTCTTTTTCCTTATTTTGTGTTTTTAGATAAAAATTGATCTTAGAAAAAATATCCAAAATCATTTTTCATGCTTGAGTCGATTATGTGGAAATTTTCATTGTTTTTGGAAAAAAAATTTTTAAATTAATGTTGATATGGAATATTTTTCTAGAATTTGTATTTTCAAATAATTCTTAGGTGTTTAATGGATTTTTGAATCCCATACCTCATTAGCACTGACTAATATTTTAATCCCTTACCTGAGAGACATTTTAATCCCTTTATTTCATGTTCTTCCTTTTAATAACTTTCTTGAGAGTCTCGTGTCATGTAGAGAAAATATAACTTTCCTTGATTCTTTTTGAATCCATAAGATTCAAGTATGTTACATTCATGATAGAGGCAATCGTTCATTAAAAATCCCTTTTTAAAATTCTCTTCTATTTTCAGTCACCTTTAAATTTTATCCTTCTTAATCCTTAGAGACCATGAAATGCCAATTAGGTAGCCACATTACAAGATAATTTATCCCTACCTACCCATCTCTTGTGTATATTCTTGTTTATTTTCAGCAAGTGTGGGTGAGAGGGTGTTTCCATGGTAATTCTGGAGAGAGAATCATTATTATGGGTTGATATAGACAGTTTCTAAATTTTCCTTGGGAAATGGGTTTA
This sequence comes from Viscum album, assembly GCA_963277665.1. Lineage (NCBI taxonomy): Eukaryota > Viridiplantae > Streptophyta > Magnoliopsida > Santalales > Viscaceae > Viscum > Viscum album. Next base: position 1,007,648,795 of record OY728140.1, read on the forward strand.
TAAGCCATATTTTATCATTGTATTAAGCCATATTTTATCAGGGTCGAGGGCCATACAAACGGTGTTCGGTGAGGTCTGGGGTTCGATTCCTGGGAGCCCGCTCTTGGGGGAATTTCCACCTCTCATGTACCACTCGTCTTGCCGGGTCACCCAGTGTCTCACCGGGTGGGCAGAATGGGCGCACTTCACCTAGCTGACGGATTGCTGTGACGAACCATCGCTGATCGAGGTGTTACCCCGCGGGACGCAATGTCATCTCGGCTGGCAACGGCTCCTCCCTGGCTGGGGAATCCCCGGATGACCTCTTCGTGGGGGGGGGGGGGTTCTTGAGTGTGGAGGGTTCGAAAAGGCCACTCTCAAGAATTCCCTTTTAAAATACTATATATGTTTCCCTATTTATCTCAAAAAAAACTAAAAAAATATAATTTCGTACATCTGAAAAAAAACACATAAAAAAAGAATAAAATGGATAAAATAGGACATTTTCTCATTATTATTCATTGCTTAGTTGTGACCCACAAAGATGGAAAATGGGGAGAGTAATTTGGAAGTGATACACTTTGTGAGGTGTTGAGTGTGTACAGTCATTGTGAACACTTTCTGAATTTTGATATGTTTTGTACATAAGAGATTAAACACTCCTCTTCAACCTCATATTTTTAAACATTAAATCCTACCAACCCTTGAACCTCAGAACAACCTGTTGGAAGTCCTCTTGAGTAGCACACTAGTTTCTACTAATAGAGAACATATAATCTTGGAAATCATATAGTAAGATCACATGAACTCTAATAAAAGAGTATAAATCCACTTTCATATGTTCCTTGAGTGAAGATGGAAAATTTTTAGGTGGGGTAGGTTGTCACATGTTGCATGGGTGAACAAATTAAGTTCAACAAATTTTAATGTGAGAAATGAAAAATGATAGGAAAATTGATTCCATAAATGAGACATGATGAATTTCATTTCAAAATAATCTTGTATGTTTTCACACCTTTTATTTAGGAATGGGACATGATTAGGATATTATACTTTTCCCAGGAGTGCAAATTTTTAGGTGTGGAGGTGTGATCGTACCACGATTCATTGTTTTATTTCACCTTTATACCAATGTATTAAATTGGTTTTGTATTGAAAATTACAAGTATTATAACAATTTTGACTCCATATTTGAATCAATTATCTTGTGTTTAAAACTATTAAAAAGTTCAATGTTACTTTTTTTGATAATTATATTGTAGGTGGAGGTGATTTGAAGGACCCATGATGAAGTCCAAGAAAAATGGGACAATTTTCACATGATCCGAGAAAAATAGTGAAATAAAACCCATTATTATACTAAAACGTGCATTAAAATGGACTGAAACTTTTTGGTCTGGTCCTAAATTTAATGATCTCCATTTCATCTGAAGGAACTGAAGCCCAATTCATCCACTAAGAGGCCCATACAAACTGATATGTCCAATAAAGTGGATCTACATGGGGTCAAAACTTTTCCTCTATATTTTGGAAATATCTATTATTATATTCTATATATAGCCACCAAATTTGACATGGAGGTAGAAACAATGTCGCAAAAAAACTCTTTAGTTTTTTCCAAAGTGATTTAAGACTTTCTATCTGGCCAAAACCATGGACCAAGAAGATTTGTAAAATCAGGGTGCCCAAAACCACTTCCCACTTTGCCTATAAATTGGCACCTTGGGCACCCCATTTTGGCGTTCGACCAGGAGGAAAGGTTCTAACATTTTGGATTCCCAAAGGTGTCTCCCAATCATCCCTATAAGTTTTGGAGGCTATGGGAAGTTCTACTTCAATATGTTCTTCTTCCTCCCCTCCCATGGATTTCTAAACCCCTTGTGATCACCTGGGGAGGAACTTGATGTAATCTCGAGCTTCATACTTGTATTATTTTGAAAGGTATTTTTAATTCCAGGTTGTATGTTCTTTTTCTTCATCCTATATTTTTATTTAATTGATTTATATACTATTATGTTATACTCAAACTCAAATGATCAGGTTTGGGGGTACCCTTTCATGTGATGTTTCACAGATCGTTCATCCCTTTTTCCTCCCTCATTCAATTGTGGTGTTTGTGTGGTTCATATTGGTCAATTGAACCCACATAAGAACTGTCAATGCCATGTAAATTTATTTCATGGTATTACAAATAAATAACATACAAACCTCAATAGAACATCTAGTTCTTCATGTGTTCCCTTGGTGAGTTTCAGATATGATGTCGAACACAAATCACCCAATCATCGGCGGTGTCTGGTGAATCATTGTGTGTTTTCGACTGAACCCTAGGATGTATCCTAGTATAAACTCAGTAAAATTATGGTAATATGTGTTAAAAACCAGGTATTAAAATATCTATACCCTTTCTCTTGAAGTCATGAAGGATGAGCATCATGATACTCCCCTCGGTTGATCACGTTTAATTAATCTTGTTCATTTCTACTTTGTTTTATCGCTTTAGTTTTTATATTGTAATCTTTAATCATAAAACCCCAAGTTTTATTAAATCCCATTACCCTTATAATTTCTTAATCAAACCCCTATATTTCAATTAATGATCTAAGGCTCCATCGAGAGACGACCTAGGGTTGCTACTATACTGCAAAAATTCTAGTTGAAACTAAACAACTAATTTGATGCGCTCGACAACACGATCACACCCCCTAAAAAAGATAAAGTTCAAATTGATACCATTATGTAACAAAGGACTAAAACTTTTAGTGGATATTCTAATATTTTAATCGTATAAAAATGGATCAATTCTAATAAAAATATATTCTCTATATTTCACGCTCCATTTAGAAGAAGTTAGTGCTTTTTGTTTATTTCATGGAGAGAGAATTTGATCAATGGTGGATGTTGATCAAGATTATGAAGCCCAAGGAATAAATTGAAGTGATGGAGTGGAAAAAATTATAAATTTTTTTCAAATAAATATTTTCCTTACACTCACTGATTTAAAATTGAGAGGTATTTCCTTGGACTTAAGAAAAAGGAGGACGAATCTATCAGGGAATACGAGAAAAAATTCACAAGACTAGCATGATATGCCTTAGGCTTTGTCATTGACCCCAAAAGTAAAGTTTATTTATTCTTTAATGGGATATAGTTTAATATATGAAAATATTTGGTGATTCAAAATTTTAATAGCTACAAATAAATTTTTTATGTGCCATCAAAGTTGAAATAGATATTGGTGAATCTCAAGAGTCTTATGGGACTGGAGATTTGAAGTAAAAATAGTGTTTAATTCTTAGGGAGAGATGGAGAAATATCATGATGGTAAGAAATTCCAACTTCCCACTTATTAAAATTATGGAATGAATTGTCCTGAAAATTGAATTAAGGGGATAAGGAAATGCTTTAGGCATGGGAAGGAGGGGAACCAAGCTAGTAAATGCTAATGGGAGAAACACACCAATGTGATGGAAGAAAGGAATGATCCAATAAACCTTAGCCTCTTTTCAAATGTTTCAACTGTAAGGAACAAGGAAAATATGAAAACCAATGCACTAATCCAAGGGTTGTTGAAGATAACTGGTGAAAGAAACCTCTAAGTCCTAGAGAGAAAGGGTGAGCATATTCTATCACAACTGTTGAGGTGGGTCATAAAAAAAATTAGTGACAAGTATGCTAGTTATTCATTAAATAATAGAAAATGTATTATTTGATTCTCTTTCTATGAATTCTTTCATATCACTAAAGATTAATAGAACAATTCAAAAACTTCCTAAAAATATGGAAGTTGAGTTATATTTGAAAATGGAAAATGTGGAAATTATTACATCCTGAGAATATAATTTCTCCCCTTCCAATATTTATGGGCTAAATTTATCGATGAAACTTGTGATACTCCCTTTAGTGTAATTCAATATTATTTTGGGTATGGATTGTATTTACTTGTTAATATAATTTTTTTAGAGAAGGAAATCACCCTTTGTATCAAAAATCACCCTTTTAATCTATACAAGTGTAAATAGGAGGATGGATATCATTTAGAATCATCATATCAAGCATGGATATTACTTCCTTAGGAGAAATAATATCTATAACAAATGATTGAGAATTATTAAAATATTATCTTGTAGGACATGCCCATTATAAGGGAATATGTTGATGTATTCCCCAAAGAATTCCTTAGTCTTCCTCCTAACTGAGAGGTATATTTCTCAATAAAACTTATACTTGAAGATTTTCCAATATCCAAGACTCCAAAAAAATGGTCACTATTGAACTTTAAAACCTAAAGATGAAATTATAAGAGAATCTGGGTAAAGATTTTATACAGAAAAATGTTTCACTATGGGGTGCTCTGGTGTTTTTTATCAAGAATAATGATGATTTAATGCACCTATGTATTGATTATCATGAGATCAATAAGAACACAATAAATAAAAAGTATCATCCTTCCCATATTGATAACTTATTCAATCAACTATGTGGATCTAAATACTTCTCTAAGGGGGATATTTAGTCAGAATATTATCAAGTAAAGGCAAAAAAATGGGAATATACCCAAGACTCATTTTTTTATAAGTTGTGGTTACTATGAGTTCATAGTGATTACATTCAGAGTCACTAATTCTATATATATCTTTATAGACTTAATGAAAAGAGCCTTTAGTGATTTCATTAAAAAATGGTAGTATTTAGAGATTATATTCTTATCTAAACCAAAATTAAGGAGGAATATGAGGATCATTTTAATGTTTTATTGAATAACTTGTGAAAGGAAAAGTTATAAGTGATGTGCAATAAATGTGAATTTTTGATAGAGCAAGTGACATTCCTAGGGTATGTTATCACCATAAAAGGGATAATTTTGGATCATTTAAAGATTGATGAAATTAAAGGATGGACCATACTAACATTTATAATAGAGATTTTTAGTTTATTTAGATTAGTTGGGTATTATCATCAATTTTTGAAAAAACTTCTCATGATTGTCAAACCCACTAACCAAGCTAACACAGAAGGGATTAAAGCTTGTCTGGACTGATCAATTTAAGGAGAGATTTAAATATTTAAAGAAGAGGCTAATCACTACACCTATTCTCATATTACTCACTAGTGTTAAAGGATATGTGATCTATAGAGATGTGTCCAAAAAGTTATTTTGTTTCATGATCATGAAAAAAAAGTGATTGCTTATGCCTCCTGCTAATTAAAAATCCATGAGTTTAACTACTTGATGCATGATTTGGAATTGGTTTTAGTGATATTTATAATGAATATTTGGAAACATTTTATCTATGGGGAGAAGTGTGATATATATACAGATCATACATTCCTCAAGTATATATTTATATAAAAAGATCTCAATATTCACCAATTAAGGTAGTTAGAGGTGATCAAGTATTATGACTGTTCAATCCATTACCATTCTGGGAAGTTGAATAAAGTGGAAGATTCCCTAAGTGGAAATTATCACATAACCCTATCCGTGATGAGGATTAAAAGGGATCAAATATTCTTGTACATATAAATGATGGATATGGTAATCATAAAATGAATGTCATACAACCTTTCTCAAATAACCAATTAACCATCTATTCTTGAGAGGATCAAGGAGGCCTAAAACAACGATGAGAAGCTACAAATGAATATATTGAATATTATAGAGTTTAAATTTGTTAAATATGGAGTTATAAGGTTTGAAAACCAGATCTGTGTCTCATAAAAACTATAATTGAAGATGTAACTTTTGGATGATGCACATAGCTCATCCTTCTCTATTCATCCATGAAGCAATAAGATTTATAGAGACCTGAAGATAAAATTCTAGTGGGATTACATGAATAGGGATATTGAAAAATTTGTATCTCGATGCTTGTTATTTCAAAAATTAAAGTCTTAATGAAATAAGTATAATGATATGATGAAACCATTACACATACCAATATGTAAATAAAAAAACATAACTCTTAGGGATCCCCAGGACATCTAAAGTCTATAACACCATTTGGGTGATAGTCATCACCTTATTATGTCTACATATTTTATTGTTATCAGGGAATATTTATCTATTGAAAAACTCACTAAGATATCTATAAGAGAAATTTTAAGACTATATGAAGTACCACTCTCCGTTTTATTTGATAGAGATTGGAGTTTTACCTCAAGGTTTTGGTGAATTCTTCAGAAAACATTAGATATAGAGATAAGTTTCATCACTACTTATCACCATCATACAGATGTTTAGTTTGAGAGAACCATTAAATATCTAGAGGATATGATAACATCAAGTTCAATGGATTTCCAAGGATTTTGGGATCAAAACCTTTCCCTAGTGTAGTTTTCATATAACAACAATTTTCATTCTAGAATGAAAATGGAACCCTATGAGGATTTGTATGGGAAGTGGTGTTGGATGCCAACATGCTAGGATGAAGTTAGAGATTAGAAATAGATGGGACCTGATATTATCCAAGAGATAATATATAAGATTCAAATCATTCAAAATCATATGAAATTCATGATAATTTGATAAAAAAATCCATACAGACAGTCATCAATGAGACTTAGAGTTTGAGGTCAAAGATATGGTGTTCCTTTCTATATCACCATGGAATGAATTATTAGGTTTTGGAAGAAGGTAAATCTTATTCCTAGATATATCATCCCACTTTATATCCTTGATCACATTGTAGTTGTGTCCTATCGACTATCAAACCCACCTAACTTATCTCAAATACATGATGTGTTTAATGTATACCTCTTAAAGAAGTACATACCAAACCCCTCACATGAATTAAAATGATAGGTGGTAAATTTGGAGAAAAATATTTCATATGAGGATAATCCAGTGAACACATTAGATCAAAGATATAAAGTTATAAAAAACAATACATATTGCATGGTCAAACTACTATGGTGGAACTACAAGTTTAATAAGTCAACATGGTAACCATAATATGTGATGAAATAGTAGTACTCTCATCTGTTTTTGTTTATGAAATAAAATTTTGAGGGTGAAATATCTGAAGGGGAAAGAATGTAATGACCCAGAATTATCTAAATGAAATTTCCTTTGGAATGAATAAATTTCTTATAAAGTAATATAGTTATAGAAAACACATGTAGTGTACTTCTTTTTTATTTTTTACCATTATAAAATATAGCCACATTTTTCTATTGATCTTAAATACTATTAAGAGTCATTATCATGGATAATGTTTTCATTCTATAGTGATGCTAAAATTTTATTTATTAAGGGTTATAATAAAATATAATTTCCATTGATGGAATAATTAATGGCCTCAACCAATAGGATTGTACCCTATAAATCCCATTTTTTAAAGCTTATGAGAGAGATAACGTCACGGGGATTTTCCCTTGACCAAGAAAATCCAAGATTTAACTACTAAAACTCAAGTAAAACTATTTATAGAAAAATTTCATGATTATAGAGATCACTACCCAAACTATTTTCATCGAACCACCCCAAAAAAGTACTAACATTAAACACCTTACCCTAGGGAATACGTTGGTGTAATAAGGGGTTGTATATCTAGACCCTAGTAGTATAAATTTTTTTATCTTATTTTTAATAAAATAATGATTATATTGATCCTTTTTTCATTATTACTTTATATATATATATACACACACATTATTAGATAATGAGTTTGATAAAAATTGGATTTCGATACGAAGAAACCAAAATTTTATTTTTGAGAGATATAAAGTTTCAATTTAAACAATCCCTTTTATAAATCCAATAAATTTGAAATAAATTTTATTTTTATGAAATAAACTTATTAAATAATATTTATTTAAATATAAATGGTAATATAATTTAATTAAGTCCCGTGTAAGTTTTTATAAGAGTCAAAACATTGTATGTATAATCAAAACTAGTATTTTTAATAAATAAGGATTTTTATTTAAAATTGTAAAATTATATATTTAGAAAAAAAAATTGAAAAAATAAATATCATATTTTAAAAAAAAATATTGAATTCATCCAATGGTTAATTTTTCAATATTTTTTGAGATAGTAAAATTTTTGAGTAAAAATTAAATACAGTATAAATATATTGTATGTATTATGACATCACAATAGCCCAAAAGTGATATAATAAATACTATAAAAGGTATCCAGGATTAAAAAAAATTATTTCAAAATAATATTTTTTTAAATTTATTTGATTAGTTTTAAAAACCTATAATAAATCCTTCAAAACCAATATTATATTTTAAGATTTTAAAAACATTTTTTTATGAACATGACTCACTTCCACATCATGAATAGTATTATTTAAATGAGTTAAATTCTTAACCAAATAAAATATTGGAAACTAATCCTCTTTGTTAGAAACCATAGGTAAAAACCATGGGAAGGTTTGTGTTTTTTGATTATTTTATTACTTAGATTCCAAAATCTAAGTTTAGAAATTAATAAAGAATTCCTCTCTCTTTTGCAATAAATACCCCCCAACCTATATTTCCTATTCACTAAAAACCCATTGAGAATTAAGTTCATAACCCTCTATCAATCTATCTAAATTTCTCCCAAGGTGTTCCCAAGCTCTTAAGAAGATCCTACTAAGCTTTTAGAATCACCCCCTAAAGGTAAGGTATTCTCTTCCTCTTCCTCTTCCTCTTCATTCAAGTACTTTTTTTGTATTAAGAATTTTTATTTAAAATTATTCATGTTGATATGTGTTTTTTACACATACCTTTACTATCAATATGATTCCCAAATAATGAGAGAGCACATTTCACTCTCATTAATCTCATCCATGAACCTTTATGTACACCTATTATGCTGCTGAAATTATCCCATGGTTTTCCATTCCATATATTGTGTTGTGAATACCCATCCCCATTTACACTCAAGGGTATTTACCTAGATATAGAAACCATTAATTGATTTAAAACTTCCATGCATGCATCCCACACTCCTTAATCAGGGGATTACAAGTGATGAAAGACATTATTATGTTGTATGATCTATGTGACTCATAAATGAATGTATATGATATGAATATGATGGGTGGGACCATAATTATATATCCATACAATGCATTAGGTAATATTTTTACCTCATGAGATACCATGTATCATGCATGGGAAGTTATCCTAAATGTGTTATGTTATAAATTCTTTATGGTTATCCTTAACTTATGCTTATGATTTCATTTTTTTATTTTTGTCCCATTCCTATGATACCTTGATGTTATCATCTTATATCGTGCTTTGAGGTCCATAAATTTGATTCTCAACTTTCTATGTCACCATGTTATGTATCTTGACTTATGTGTACTATTTTACATTATGATATTCCATTATTATTCCCTTAATGGGATTTATAGTTCACCTCTATCTTATGTACATCCCCAAGATATCTCGTGCAGTATTAGAAGATCAATGGAGTTTAAGGGAATTTTGTGTAGTTTTTAAATAATTTCATTGTATACCTATTTCAAGTTATTGTGTTATGTATATAATTACCCAAAGACACTAGGCCTCTCAAACTACTCGGGTTGTATTATGTGTATTATTATATAATAAGTCATGAAATAAAGTGTATAAAAGATATGGGTTGCCATAGACTCCCCCACCTACCACATCAAAGATGATTACACAGTCATAGAATAAATACAACCTCTACCACTAATCTCATATTTGTTGAGATTCATTATCGTGAGATCTTCCATCCCTTTTCAAGCATCGTTAGACTCTTTAACGATTTCCCCCCCCCCCCATGAATTATTATCCAAAGAATCATCCACAATGTTTCCTTTCCTCAGGGTGTAGGAGATCTTGAAATCATAATCTTAGAGAAACTCCATCCATCTATACTATTTAAAATTCAAATATCACTGGGAGAAGATATATATTAGGTTCTTTTGATCCATAATGACTGTAAAGCACTGAATGATGAGGTAATGTCACTATATCTTTAGGTAAAATACTACTGCTGCTAACTCTAGGTCATGGGTAGTAGAATTATGCTCATTGGGATGCAACTTACTAGACCCATAAGAGATCATTTTTTCTTACTGAATCAAGTTTCATCTCAAAAATAAATGATAATCATCACAAAGGACCTCAAACATAACCCCTTACTTAGGAAATTTAAGCTCTATAAAATTGATCATCTTCTCCTTCAGGTAGTCAAAATCTTCCTGACACTGATCAACCCAGATGAAATCATGGTCTTTCCTGGTCAAGGTGGTTAAAGGGGATACAATCTAAGAGAAGTCAGACACAAACATACGGTAATATCCTACAAGAAAAAAGAAGTTGTGAACCTTTACCACATTCTTGGGTGATACTTAAGAAACAACTACCTTTACCTTTGAAGAGTTCATGACCACACCCTACTAGGATATCACATCCCCATTGAGATACAATTCCCATGTCCAAAACATACACTTTTATAGATTTCCATATAGTTTGTGGTGTCAATAAACCTATAGGAAACTCTAGGGTTATCGGCATGATCCCCCTCTGATCTAGAGTATATAAGGATATTGTTGATAAATATGACCATGAACTAGTTCAAGAAATCGCATAACACAAAGTTAATGAGTCCTAGGAACATTGTTGGTGTATTTATGGCACTGAATGGTATGCCCAGAAACTCAAAGTGAACATAACTAAATTTTCAGGTAGTCTTTAGGATATCCTCATACTTTACACTCATATGATGATATACATACCACAAGTTTATCTTTAAAAACCTGTTATATTTATTAAAGTAATTGAATAGATCTTTGATCCTTGGAAGAGGGTAAAAGTTCTTGATTACTACCTGATTTAACCTATGGTAGTCTATAAAAAACCGCATACTATCATTTACCTTCTTAGAAAACAACACTTAATCACCCTAATGTAACACACTGAATCAGATGAAACCCTTTTTAATTCACCCAAATATCCTGAAGGCCTTCTTTTTTCTTGATTTTTGATAACCCTCTTTCAAGGGATGAGGAGGAAAACTTACAAGTAACGTAGTCATAGAGATTACATGACCCTTAGGTCTTAGGAAATATACAGGCTATAACTACATATAACTTCTCCTCCCCATATTCTTCATCATGATGTCATCTCTCCACCTTCACATGGCTAGTTCGACTAGGCTTCTCATGCAAGCACAGGCTGGTCCTGATGGAAAATGTCATACCCTATAGTGTCATTCAATAAGGAACCATTTAAATCGAAGGCATTATCTAATGGGAATATGATGTAAATATTTATATATTTATATATAGACCATTTCTTATTATATGAAAGTTATGATTTGTATACATGTAAGGGTCTATTATTTTATACAATATGTGATTTAAGAAAAATGATAACAGTTATCATTTTATATTTCTCCTGTGTATTCTTTCATTAAATAATCCATTACATAAGATGAAATAGTTTGAGGATTTAAATTCATATATATATATATATAAGTGTGTGTGTGTGTGTGTGTGTGTGTGTGTGTAAATTGTCCAAGGGAATTAACTTATGCATTATAACACATGAATTAATTTGAAAACCACCCACAAGTGTTCTTAGGTTCTATATAAACCCAAAATTCATATGATGGAATGATGTGTATATTCATACAATGACTCCTAGGAACCCAAATTTATCTTTCATCTTCCTTATTTGAATATGAAATGATAAAAATATATAAATATAATATTAATCTCATTTGAGCATTGGATGAATCATCACAGCTTGTGGATACACTATAGAGGTGGGAAACTTTTGTTTTCCAATTTCTCATATATCTAAAACTCATTCAAAGAAGATTGATAATGATGTAGTGGATCTTCGGTGTAAGGTATGAAAAAATTATATAAGTTCTTCATTTCTATTTTATATGCAGTTTAATATTTTTTTCATGGGATATCCTCAGACGTAGGTTTTGGAAGAATGTTTTTTATATTTTTCTAACATAGTTTTTTATTTGTTGACAAATAAATTTTGTTAAATAATGTTTTTGTAAAATAGGTGAGGTTTTTAGAATTCCAGGCATATTTTTTGTAAAAATTGTTGGAGAAATAAAATTCATAAAGTTATAAAGTTATTAAATTAATAACCTTAAGTCAGATGATTCTATGTTAATCTCAAAGTTCCTTACATCATGAAAAATTTCATGATATAAGAATTTTTTTAAAAAGGAAAGTTGAAATTTTCTGGTCACGTCTTATTAGACAGAGAATCACTGGATGTAGAAGTTTTCATAAAACTATATGTATGAATTTAATGAAGCATTACAATGTTTATGATCATATGATCTATGGGAAAAACCAATGGTTGAATATTTCTCAAGTAATTCTAAGATTGTATTAAGGGACTTTTTTAAGGAATAAAACACAAATCATCATATAGATTTTGACACAGTGTTATGGTTGTAGTTTCCCAGATACAAATATTCAGACATATATTACTAGATAGAAAAACTTTGGATGGAGTTTTGTTCAAATTTTAAGTTTACATACTCATATTTGTAGACACATTTATCTAGATATAAAAACTGCAAGAAAGATGAAAGTATGAACTTGATAAATTTTTAAAAGTTTAAATCTTTCTAAATAGTCAAAACCTTCTATATAGAAAGTTATTATGAATATTTTGGTAAAAAATATGAGTTTTTTTAAGTCATAGAGTTTGTGAAAAAGATGAGAAAAAAAGATAATGGTTTTCAATAAGGATGATAAGGAAAGAGTTTTTAACTAATAAATAATGCAGTTGAGTTTTGAAAAAACAAAGGGAGAGATCATCTATAGTTTTAGAAATGATATTCTAGAAAAACTCTTCTGGAAAAATATTTATGAAGAATTTTGAAGATGCATTACTGAGAAAAATATGTTCAGGTGGATAAGTCACAAGAAGTGAGTAAATTTTATGTTTTTGATCAGAAATAATTTTTTTAACATACAATAATGGACACAATGGATCGAAAAAAGTCTCCAAAAAAAGGAAAATTTTATAGATGTTGAATTTTATATAAAATAGTCATTGAAGGAAATTAAAGTCTTTAGATTTTTCAACAATGTAGTTAATTATCTTCAATTATCTTGGAGTGATAGATATAATAAAGTATTCTTTGTTTATTTTGAGAGAATTCTTCTTCATCGATTCAAGAGAGTATGATGGAGGAAGGTTGAAGTTTTAAGTTGTGAATTTTTTTAAGATCTGGTTCAGAAATTCCATTAGATGGTCTTTTCATAAGAAAGACAATCAGATGAATATTTTATAAGAATGTATTTCAGACCACATTTGTTTATGAAGTGTGAATTGAGAATAATGGATTTTTCACAAGAACCTTTTTGGTATATTTGAGTGTGTTTCAAGTGGGTCAATAGGAAAATAAAAATGATGAGTTTTACAAATATATAAGTTTAAACAAACATCTCTAGATAGAACTTTTATAGAAATTTGTAAAGTTATGAAGATAAAAAATATTGAGAATGATGAAGATCTAGAAAATTATAGAATATTTGAAAAGACTACAGATGTGTTAATAATATTTTAGTAGTGTTCAAATGAAATTAAAATATCCTAGAAATTTGGATTTGTGAATTTGGGTGATCAGTAAAACATTTCAGGTTTCCCACCTTTTCTATTTATGGACCACCTATAAATAGAGGTAAAAATTAAAATAGTACTTGAGATGGTTCACCCTTGCATAAAAGATGAATCACTATAGATTTGGTTTCAGGATAGATATTTCAACTAATGTTGAGTTTTATGTTGAAGAATAATTCTGTGATAGAGGCTTCTATCATAAGATCATATAGTATAAAGTTAAGATTATCGGACAGATTTTTACTGAAAAGTGAACCAGAAATAGATTCAATGTAGAAGTTTTATGAGGCACTGATTTTTCTAATTAGACAGAAAAAAGGTTTTGTAAAAGAAACAATTTCAAAAAAGGTGCATTGGATGGATCTCATCAGACTTAGGCCCATTGGACATATTCACATCAGATATAGTTTCTATATAGACCTTTGGTGAAGCAGTTTGAACAAAGTAACATAATTTTGTTTGGCTCAAATTTTGTGAGAAAAAATTGTAAAATGATGGTATTTGGAATAATCATTCCTACCGAGAGATATAAGGTGTATAATAGGATTTTAAATATAATTTTTATTCACTTATTTGTTATAGTGAATTTATATAGACTCATAAGAGTGACTATGAAAAGGACGTAGGTTCTAACACTGAGGCCAAACCTTGTAAATCTTGTGTGATTGGATTAATTTATTACTTTTCATGCATGTGAGTTTACTAAAATGTGATAAGAAAATAACTCAAAAAAATTAGGGGTTATGCTTCTTAAATATGGAAATTTTTAAAAAGATAAAAACAGATTTACCCCCCCCCCCCATTGTTCTATGATCCTTAGGAACTTCAAGTGTTATTAGTGGGGGTTCCCCTATTAAATCCTTATCATGTAAAATCTTAATTCTATCATCAATATACGAATTAATAACTTTTATAGCAAAAAATATCATGAATGTAAAAACAAAATGATTCCCTATCTTTTGCCACGTGGCTTGGATGTTTTTTAATAATGCTAAAATTAGGTTTCTACTAATTGAGAAAGATATATCTATGAATTTTTCTAATAAGAGAAACATTGAATTTGATGTAAAATCTATAAATAAAATTATTATGTCCCTATCAGAAAATTTTTACATGAATGTGATGGCTCTAAAAACAATAAATATAATTTGGTACAATATCAAAAGTATTTTCAAATGAAATACTAAAGTGAAGGAAGAGAATCTACAAATATAGTATAGAAATTTTAAAGACATAAGAATGACGGGTGAAGAAACTATTTATGAGTATTTCATGAGAGTGAATGAAGTTTTATCTGACATTAGAGGTTTTAGAGATGTATTATAAGGTTTGAAAAAAAATTTAAAACTCATGAGAAACTTTTTGGATAGGTTTGATTATAAAATCTCTACTTTAGAATATACATATGATTTATCACTTGATGAATTTCATAACTTTCTTGTTGCCTTTGAAGTGAGAAAAGATCCAACCTTCAAATAGAGGATCAAATATGAAATAGATTTTTAATTTATGAGAAATATTAAAATTCAAAATGTTGAAGATGTTGATATTTATGATTATGAAGATAATGAGTATGATAATTTTAATGAAAAAATCATGTCTCTTATCTCCTAGAATTATCAAAGAGTAAGAGGAATGTATGGAGGAAAAATTCACCGTAAATTTTTTGAGTGTGGTTGAAATGGGCACTTTTCTATGAATTTCCCCATTAATAAAGTTAGTTAATTTTAAGATCATTCTTAAGAGAAGGCTTGATGGAAGAAACTAGACAAAACTTCTAAGGAAGAAAAGAAGTACACTAGTGAGAAGAAAAAGTTCACTGGAAATAGAAGAATCATGCTAAGTAAGAAAGTCAATTATGAATTAGATGATATTGATTCATCATAATTTAAAATTTTATAAGGATTATAAACTTCTCTCAAAATTTTGAGAAAAATAAATATTATTCAAATAGTGAGTAAGATTAAGGAGATAAAGAATATTATAAAGAGTATTAGCTCATATCAGAACTTGTAACATGTCATGAGAAAAACTAATATCTTAAGAAAGAAATCAGGATGATGAATAAATAAGGTGGAAAATTAGTTCAAGGAATAAAATATATACATAAGAAAGAAGAAGAGTACATCTATACAATCTTAAACTTCAAACTAAGAATTGATGAATAGGGAAATATTATTAAAGACCTTAGTAGGATGTTAGAAACTAAGGAATTTTAATTAAAAAAAATCAATCAAAAATCCTTGAGGATAAAAGTAACTTTATAATGTTGAATGAAAATTTTATCAAGGCTTTGGAAGTAAAATTTGAATCATCTAAAGTTGTATAAAAAACTCACTCCAAGAATCAGGTGAAAACTTCACCCACTAAATGTAAAATTTCATCTGATTTTTCTGACATTTTATGTGTTAAGAAAATTGTTGGGAAAACATGAGTAGATAAGTTATTTGAGAAACCTATCACATCCACAAAAAATTTAAAATTCTCTCTATATGAAAGATGGACCATGCCCATTGAAATTATGAATAGAAATAAGTTATGAACCTCAACAAAATTTCTATAGAGATAAATCATACTTCTATATAAAACCAATATTTTATAGTTTATAATTTATGGGAATAGAGTTTACAACTATTATAATAACATTTCACTACCAAGAAAGAGGCATTAATATAGGAAAAGCAATAGTGGAAGCCAAATGAGTAACTTTCCTAAGTCACATGAAGTAAGAAAACAAAAATCTCAAGATGTTAGAAAATATTCAACAAACAATCAGTTTGACTTCTTATGGAAGACGTGATTAACCAAGTCACTTTATTGAAAAATGTATGACTACACTGCCAGGTAAAATTTCAAATGATATAAAATAAAAGGAGACTGGAAACAATAAAGTTAAAGAAATATCTTTTTTTTGAGATAGATCGTAAATAAATAAAAAAGAACAAACCATGTATTATTGATAGTGTTTTTCCTCACACATGATAGGAAATATAAAAATATTAAAATATGTTAAATATCATGATGGAGGAGGAGTTGATTTTAGAAATGATAGTTCCTTTAAAATCAAAGGAATGGGAACTACTAAAATAGAACCTAAAAAACTAAAATACAAGGAGTTTTTATTTGTTAATGGGATCAAGCACAGCCTTCATAATATGATTTAGCTTTTTGATTATGTAAAAGAGGTTATATTTGGAAAATATTCTTGAATTATCATAAGTGTGGAAGATGTAAAATTTATTACAGGAGGATAAAGAATCGGTGAAAATATGTTTTAGATTGGGGAACTTATATACTCATGTTACTTGAGTGATGAAGATTATAATAAGTTGTTTCATCACATACGTGGGCATCTTGAGAGGAAAAGTATGAGAAAACATTATAAATTTAATGTTATATGAAATCTTTTAATATTGAGAAGGAAGTAATATGATGTTTGTATAACTTGTAAAAAAGTAAATGTGATTATTAAAATCCATTAGAAATTAGAAATTTAATCTACTAGACCTCTTGATATTATTCACTCTGATATTTGTAGACTGATGATACATCAATAAAAAAATTATATTTCTACTTTATAAACTTTATTTATGATTTCATTCAGATGAAAATCGTTATGTTTATGAAACATAAATAAAAGTCTGTAGAAATGTTTATATCTTTTAGAAGATATATTGAGATAGAAATGGGGGCCTATATAAAAAATTTGAGGAATGATAATAGTACATAATTCATGTGAAATGCTTTTAAATCTTATCTAAAGAAGCATGGAATCAAACATAAATATAGTGATTCATACACCCCTCAAAAAAAGGAGTAGCAAAAATTGGAAAATAGAAATTTGGTTAAAATGAAAAGAATCATTTTTTCAGAGTACAAACTTTCAAAGTTCTACTGAAGATAATCCATTAGCACTCTTGTACATGTGAAAATTATAAGTTTTTTAAGGTCTATATCAAATAATACTTCTATTAAATGTGGTATAAAAAACCTTTAGTGGAATATTTCAAGTTTTTTTGGAATTCCTTATTTACTAAAAAACAAAATTCTAAATCGTGGGAAATTTTATAAAAAATATGAGTAAGGAACTTTCATAGGATATTCACTCAACATAAGAAGTTACAAATGTTGAATAAAATATCTACAAAATTTTGTGGATTTATATGATGTAAAAGTTAATGAAAATACAAATTCCTTAACAAAGGATGTTAAAAATTTTGAGGATGGAAAAATAAATATTTCCAATGAAATTTGAAGTGAACCAAAACATATATATCAAGAATCATAGAAATTGTGTGATGAGGAAAGTGAAAATAGAAGAGAAAATTTAAAATTTCCTACCCTACATAAATTAGTTAAAACTAAAGATATACTTAGAAATAAAAAATATCCAATTCATACTAGAATAAGGTTGAGATTAGAAAATCACGCATCACTCATTTCATAGATTGAACTAGAGTTTATTTTAGAAGTAGTAAAACACAAAAAATGGGTTAATGAAATGAATAAAGAGTTGGATCAAATTGTGAAAAACAAAATTTGGTAACTTGTTCCACATCCAGTAGATAAAAATGTTATTGGAACAAAACGAGTGTAAAAAACAAGTTGAATGAATATGGAGAAGTTTCAAGAAACAAATAAATACATGTTTTTAAGGTTATGCATAAGTGGAAGGTGTGGACTTTGAAGAAAATTTTTCATTAGTTATAAGATTAAAAACCATCATAATGTTAGTATCATTTGATTCACATCGATGTTATAAATTTTATCAGATGGATGCCAATTCATCTTCCTTAAATGAAGAGATTGAGGAAAAAGTGTACATTGAGAAACCTAGTGGCATTTTACATGATAATGATGAATTAAAGGTTTAAAAATTGAACAAATCCTTGTATGGGTTAAAACAGTCTCCACATGCCTGGTACTCCAAACTTGATAGTTGTCTAAAAAAAGTTTAATTTTTCTAAAGGAAGAGTTAACAAAAATTTGTATGTGAAATAAGTGGATCAATTCACCCTGATTATAATTATTTATGTGGATAATATAATTTTTTCTGGGGATATAGAAAATGTTTTTAAATAATTTTTTGAATAAATAAAGAAGAATTTTGACATTTCAATGCTAGGATAATTAATTTTCTTCCTAGGTTTACATGTTAAACGAAAGGAAAAAATAAATCTTCTTATCTTAAAAAAAAGTATGCCAGATAATTATTGCAAAATTTTGGCATGAAAGATTCTAAAGAAGTTTATAATTCAATTTTAGTGAGCATAGAGTTGAGTAAATATGAAATTAGAAAAATTTTAAATCAGAAATATTTTATGAAGCTTATAGGAAGTTTTCCATACCATATAGCTCCAATACCTGGTATTTTTTATGTTGTGACTTTATGTTCTAGATATCATAGTGATCCAAAAGAATCTCATATGTTGGTAGAAAATATAATTCTAAACATGTTAAATTAATAACTTCATAGGGTCTAATGTATAATATAATATTTAATATGAACTTTACTGGTTATACTAATTCTAATTAGGTTGGAGACTATAATGAGAGAAAATAAACTTCAGGAGGAACATTTTTTTATGGATAATTTAGTGTGATTTGGCATAGTAAGGAATAAATTTTAGTAATTTTGAGTATAGAAAAATCAGAATATATTGTCACTACCTTGGATTGTACTCAAATTTTTTGGATGAAAGTTTAGCTAGAATATTTTAAAGTAAAATTTTCAACAACATTGAATATATTTTGTAATAATTAGAGTACAGTTGATCTTTCTAAAAATCATATTCAACACTCAATATCAAAACATATTGATATTAAGTTTCAATTCATAAAAGAGAAATTTTCTAGTAAAGATGTTTTTCTAGAATATATTTCAATGAAGTATCAAATTACTGATATCATTAATAAAGTTATTCCAAAATAGATATTTGGATAATTGAGGTTATAAATTCATGATTAGCCCCCACAAAAGACTTATTAAAACTTCTTAAGGAAGTCCCCCTCCATTATTTGGATTATTTTAACAAAGGATGAGAGAAATTAAAAACTTTGTAAGAAGTCTTTACAATTCATTCTTTAATGAATCTGAATATGTGGTTATAATAAAATGGGAGAAAGAAAAAAAGGGAGAGATTGAAAATTTTAAGTTTTAAAAAATAAAGATCAAAGTAAGGGGGGTTTATCTTAACATGGCCACAATTTTTTTTTTCAAAGAGGGATGTAATTCCTTCAAAAACATTACTTTATCTAATAGTGTGGTTTTATGACACTATATTTTAATAAAGGTTATTTTTTGGTAAAATTTTAAAAAATTGAGCTATGAAAAAGAATGAGTGATGAAAAATGATGAGTGTTAGAAGTTTTTAACGAATAAAGTCACAAAATATAAAGGGTGGATTGAAGATCCTTTGTGATGTTTTTATAAAAAAATTGTATTTTTTGATAATTAACTTTTGTTAAATAATTTTTTTGAAAAATAGGTGAAGTTTATGGAAGTCCAGACAAAATTTTGTGCAAAGTTGATAGAAAAAAAAAGTCAGAAAGTTAGAAAGTTCTTAACTTTTTAATGTTAATTCAGATGATACTATAATGATCTCAAAGTTCCTTATATCATAAAAAATATCATGATATAATATTTTTTTCAAAATGGAAGTTGAAATTTTCCATATGTATCTTATCAAACATAGAATCACCTGATACAAAAGTTTTCAGAAAACTGTAAGTTTGAATTTGTTGAATAAATGCAATGTTGTTAATCATATGATCCATCAAATGAACCATCAGTCGAATATTTTATTAGCAAGTATAAGTTTGTGTGAATTAACTTTTTAAAAAAGTAATCAGATATAGATCATTAGAGAGATCCAAATATATTGGTCCAAACATAGTTTTCTAAATAGAGATCTTTGGATGCAGATTACTAGATAGAACAACTTCAGAAAAAGTTTTGTTCAAAGTTTAAGTTTCTAGACTTAGATTTCTAGACACATTTCTCTGAATGGAAAAACTAAAATAAAACTATAAGTGTGAACTTGATTAAGCTTGATAAATTTCA
The DNA here is from genome assembly GCA_963277665.1 of Viscum album. Classification (NCBI taxonomy): domain Eukaryota; kingdom Viridiplantae; phylum Streptophyta; class Magnoliopsida; order Santalales; family Viscaceae; genus Viscum; species Viscum album. The sequence goes on from OY728140.1 coordinate 1,007,669,418, forward strand.
TCCTTACTTAATGGACATAACCTTCTATATAGAAAGTTCAGATAAATCTTTTAGTGGAAAGTTTGAGTTTTTTCAAGTCGCAAAGTTTGTAAAAAATGTGAGAAAATGAAGATATTGGTTTTCAGTGAGGCTGATAAGGTAGGTGTTTTTAACTGATAAAGAATGTAGCTAATTTTTGATAAAATAAAGGGAGAGATAATCTATGGTTCCAGATATAATGTTTTGAATAAACTCTTCTGGATAGAGATTTCTAAATAAGTTTGAAGATGTATGAACTGATGGAAGATTTTCAGGTGGGGAAGTTACAATAAGTAAGTAAATTTCAAGTTTTTAATCAGATATAGTTTTCCAAACATAAAATAGTTGAATTTTTGTAATGTAAAAGGTATCCAAACAAAGTAAAATGTTATAAATGTTTAAGTTTCTATTAGATAATCGTTGCAAGCAACTAAATTCAATAGAAGTTACAATAATGTAGTCAACCATATTTAATTGGATTATAGAAACAGAAAAAACAAAGTTTTATTTTTTATTTTGGGAGAGTAATTCTTTATTGAGTTAATATAATCTGATATAGGAAGTATGAAGTTCAAATTTTTTAAGTTTTGAATCTTTGGTTAAGAAAGTCTATTAGGTGATCTTTTTATTAGAAATTCCATCAAATGAATTTTTAGTAAGAATGCCCATCAAAAAACATTTTTTTATAAAGTGTGAGCTAAGAAGAATGGAGTTTTCATTCAAACCATTTTGGTATGTTTGAGTGTATTTAAAATGGTTCAAGAGGACTAGATAGATGCTTATTTTTTCAGATACATAATTTTTTGGACAAACATCTTTGGAAAAATCTTCTAAAAAATTTTATAAAGTTATAAAATGATAAATCTTGAGAATGATGAAGTTATAGAGAAGTATAGAAGATTTGATAAGACTTTATATTAGTTGATAATATTTTAGAATCCTTCAAATTAAATTCAAATATACTATAAATTTGGATTTATGAATTTGGGTGGGCGGGAAAACATTTCTGGATTCCCACCTTTGCTATTTCTGGACCACCTATAAATAGAGGTACAAAGTACAAAGGTACTTGAGACTGTTCACCCATTCATAAAAGATGAAATGATACAAACTTGGTGTCAGGATAGATTTTCCAACCAAATATTATTTTCACATTGAATAATAGTTTCTATAAAGAGGCTTCGATAATAAGATCGAATAGTAGAAAATTTAGATTACCAGAAATGGGTTTATCGGATAGTGAACTGGACAGAGATTATATGAAAATGTTTTATGATAAAATGAGTTTTATAGTAAAATATAATAGAGGTTTTGTAAAAGGAAAAATTTCAGAAAATTTTCATCAGACAAATTTCATCAAACTCATACCCATCGGATACAATCACATTAGATAGAGTTTTAAGATGAACCTTTAGTGGAGTGGTTTGAAAAAAGTTAGATACTTTTGTTTGGATAAAAATTATATAAGAAATCTTTTGAAATGAATACAGTTAGTATAATCATTTATATTGTGATATAGAATGTAATATCTTATATTTTTTCTGGTATGTCCCTCTTTGAGTTTTTCATTAAACGTATTTCTTTGGGTTTTCATTTGTCTTTAAACCTTGGTGGTTGAGTCTTTTTTTGATACAGGGAGAATTTTTTGGAGGAAATGACCTAAATTTTAAGAATGTATATTTTTTTGAATTAATTTATTCAATTTATAAATTTTTTAAATGATATTATAATGGTTTTCCATGAGTTTGGAAGGCTTCAGAGGTGGTTCTAGCTCTTTTTCAGAATCTAGGATGGAAATTTTCTACAGGGAATTTACATACCGTGTACTTGTTTAATGATTTGTAATTGTTCCCAGGCACAACACATGAACTATTTTTATTACATGAATTGAAAAAATTCCATAAATTCATTACAAGGCATTTAATGTTCAAGAAAGATTAAAATTAACCTGAGGTGATGGGTTTTTCGTCATAACCAATTATGAAGAAATGCACGACATGTAAATGTATTACACACCGTGTAATTATCATGAGCAGTTGTTTTAAGTATCTTTTTACACCTATTTTTTTATTTGACCATTTTTTCAGCCCCTCATCTTGATCCTTAGGTGTCTCCGAGTGATTTTGGGGTGATTTCATCACCTTCAGATGCAGCAGTTTGGTGTTTGGTCCCTAGTAGGTCCCTTTTCATTGCTCTTCTTCTCCATTACTCTTTCTTCCAATGAATCGGTGTTTTATTTTTAACTCCATGGTGGAATCATGTGGATCTTGATTTTTTTTATCTTGGTTATTCTTGAAATATTCCTCATATCCATTCTTATTGGTGATTCTGGTTCCAGGTGTTCTGGATAAAGGTAGTGAGTCTAAACCTAACCCTAGGGTCTATTTAATTATTGAGTATGTGAAATATTGTGATTACACCACCATGATGTGTTCATTGATTAATTAAATAATTAATGGTGATGAATTATGTATTGGATTATTTATTGGGTCCCTTTTGATTCAATTGATGTTTCAACCTAGCTTATAGCTACCCATTGGGTGAGCAAACCCTTGAATAATATTGAATTTGTTTAATGGATTAAAGTGTTTTTATCATGACATGATATTGAAGGATATTTCTTGATATAGAATGAATTTGGTAATATCTTAAGGTTTATTGATATGGCTATTGATAAATTTATATATAAATGAATGTGTAATTTAAATACAAATGGAAATTTTCCTAATTAACAATTGAGGCTTATGATGTGATATTGTGATATCCTTACTGCTATAAATTGTTGATTTGATGCTAAAATTCTTATATATAGGTCTTTTACTAGATGATGAAATGATTATATAAAGGTATTCTCCTAGTTATACATACTGAAATGCTTATATAGTGGGCTTGACCCAGTGATATATGTTGGAATTATTATATAGAAGGCTTGGACCGGTTGATGTTGAAATGATTGTATATAGGGATTTTCCCAAAGGATGAAATACTTATATAGAGTAATCTACCCAGTTAAGTGATTATTCAATGGTTTATGGTTATGGTTGGCATGGTTATGCTACATTCTCATAGATATTATGGCATGGTGCTAAATAGATTTGATTTATGTATTGGATTAATTGATTAATTAATACACCTTTATATAGCTTTATTTCATGCACTTATTATCATACTAGTTTTGTTTAGACATGGTGGTGTTGACCTACTAATTTTTAGTCACACCCTATTAGGGTCTCCATTTGGTGCTCGAAAAAATTACATGGATGTAGGTTTAGACAAGGGCAAGGGACCTTGTTGTTGATTTGTTGCTTGCTGGATGGGCTGAAGTTTAGATATGGGTCTAACATGGGGTTCGGGACCGAGGTATTTTTAGATTATATTGTGTCATTTGATTCTTTTATTTTTATTGTTTTTATTTTGAGATTTATATACATCTCATATTTTCAATACATGATTCATCATTATTAGTTTATTGGTTTCTCATTTACTTTCCAGTTTTATGATATATGGTTTATGTTGTTCTTCGTTACTATGATATTATTATTATTTGATCATTCTGCAATGTTGTAACTCTATACTAGTGGGTATAGTCTCCCCACTATATTCATCACACCCCCTCTATTAGTCAACATCCTCTGGTGTGCAGGAAGGTTCACTTAAGGTCTCGTAACTAACCCATTTTGGTCACATGGGAGAGTGTCGGATCAGGGGATGTCACAAAGTGGTATCAAAGGAGCATATTTTTGTTTTCTATTGATTTACTATTTTGAAAAGGCATAAAGGATACTAGAATGTGTCAGGACTTGGTAATGAGCTTGTTCATGGGAGTAGATAACCCATATATGGGGGGAAATATGAGTGCCTAGGGATGGGATTGTTGTTCACAATGTCCACTTATTATAGTTCATGTTATTTCACCCTGATTTATTCACATGTTGTGTGATGTTATTGTTTCTTGATATTTATACTCATGACCTGATATAGTGAAAGATGAGTATTAATGTATCATGGTAGGAACATAGGGATATATATTGACATGTGTTGTTCATTATAGGGAAATTTATTTATTACATGTGATATATACCTTCCTATATGAATTCTTAAATTATATATATGTTATATCTGATGGATGAAATTAAATGAGCTGGTATGTCATGATAAAACACTTGTAATCCATGTTTAAAGGGGCCAGGAGCAGTGGTTCTCTATTTTTTCACCAGTTGAGGTTGACCTTGTTATTTTATCCAATGTTCTAAGGAGTGTGTTTATCTTATAGAGTAAATGCATCCTTATCTTCTTTGAGTTGAGCATCAAGATATTGGAAATAAGCATGCTCCTTACATAGTTGAACTGGAGCTTCCTATGTATCTTGAGGATTATATGGATGTTCCACCTCATGATAGCTTCTTGATGTTCATGAGATCCATGGAAATGGATACTATTTTCATTATTCCTTCGATGTATGATCTAAAAAGAGAGTTTCATCTATAGAATTATCCTATATTCAATGGGGAGGGAGTCCCCTATACGTCTGAGTTATGGATTGAGTTAGTCTAGATGATCTTCAAGCACCTTAAGACACCCATAGATTGGAGGGTGAATCTTGCTATGTATATGCTTTGTGGAACTTCCAAGTGTTGGTGGGGCACTTTAGAGCCGGACATGTAGCAGGATGAGTTATCTTGTAAGTAAATCAAGGAAAAGTTCTTGAGCCACTTCTATCCAGATACATTGAGGGATGATAAGTCTAACAAGTTCATGAATCTGACAAAGGAGGGTATGTGAGTGATGGACTATGTTGAACGTTTCACCAACCTACAACACTTTGTGCCATCTTTAGTAGCTGATGGGATCTCTAGGGTGAGATGTTTTCAGGATGGGATTCATTATGAGATTAGTTCATAGGTGAATGTTTTTCATCTAAGTATATTTTCAAACATGATGAATCATGAACTCATTATAGAATGGAATCTGATAGAGGCCCCAAGTATTGATTAGGCTGTATTAGTAGGGTGAATTGGGATTTCATCTTTTAGTTTAAAGAAGCGCTTCAATGATATTTATCTCTAAGGAAATAGTGGTAAGATCAGTCAGGGTAGTGGTCATCCATCTTAGGACTATGTTTCTTTTTAGTGATATCAGTGTGAAAAGTTGGGCCACAAATAGCCTCAATATCCATATCCCACTTTGGATTGTTATGCTTGTGGTCGGATGGGTCATATTTAGAAGTTTTTTAGGAACTTATCACAGCATAGTAGTGGTAGGGGATCAGGATATGTACCAAATTTAGGGAAGGACTCAGTTACTCCTTAGTAAATAGGTAGCTGGAGTTCCACAGGATGTTCGAGTCGAGGTAGAAGATGTGGTACCCCAGTACATGAGTGACAGTAACAGGAAGAGATAATATCTTATGGGGTCAAACTGGAGCCTAGGGTAAAGTGTAAGGACCCATATTTTTTCAGACTGCAGTTTTGATAAAAAATTTGAATTTTTACTGTCATATGCCAGTAAATGGGTAAAATGGTATTTTTCCCCTAGAATATGATCTCAGATAATTTTTCCGACCACTCTGTTGGTCTTAGAATAGGTTTTTTTACCCTATTATAGAAGTTTGGTATGAATCCAAGCTGTTTGAATTTTGGTGGAATAATTAATATTTAATATTTAATAAATTAAATATTAAACTGTTCGCGTAGGTTCATTCGACCTTATTTTTTGAATGGATGGTCAGATTGAGATTCTATATTCTCTATTGATTCCATAATGAGGATTTTATCCTAGGTGGGGCATAATCTCAAGCAGGGTGTTGGGGTCAGGCTAACCCCTTTTTCTTTTCTTTTCTTTTCTTTTCTTTTTCTTATTTTTATTTCTTTCCTTTTCTTTTATTTATTTTCCTTCCTCATTATCATGGATGCCTCATTTTTATCCTCTACAGTCACTCAACCGAGATATAAAATATATATAGGGATAAAGAGATAGATGGGGAAGGAAAAATAGGTACTTTCTTGAATCCTTCGATGTGTTGGATCATTGTGCGACAGTCGTGGATCATGGTTTTGAGCGAATCATCGATGGTTTCTACCCAAAGGTAGTCTATTTATGTTTTCACTGTAGATACCCATATATTCTCCATTTAATAAATTTAAATCCCTATTATGATTTTATGAGGCACCTAGTGGCCAGATCTGTTGATTTGGGGATGAAAATGGGGGATTTAGGCGATCTAGGGGCTTTTTGTTCAGGAAAACACAACAACACTGCGTGTAGTCCAGGGGGACACATCATGTTATTTTCTAACTCATGGAAGATGAAGTTTAAGTATTGCCACCATGTAAAGGGGTATAAACTCCATGTACTGGTACACAGTCATGTAGCTAAGTACCCAGACCTGGCTACCCGTGTAGGGGTACATGGTCATGTGGAGTACACGGCTAGACCCAGTATGGGTAACACACCATGTAAAAGTACACAGCCTGGCCAAGTAGACAGTTAGTCTGGTTAAGTTACATAGGAATGTACCTCGTGTTGGGCACACGTCGTGTACCTGGGGCTTTTACATACCCAGTCCAGCGTGAGTAGACACCCATGTGGCGTGTTGGGTGTACACACCATGTACTGAGGGTGACACACCATATACTACCCCTTTTTAACACTTTGAGGGTTTTTTGTGTTTTCTTTCCCTAGAATAATATTTGGATCTGTGAGTAGTCCATTATGAGTGGTTTTCCGCGTAGATCGTGATAGTGAAAACTGTGGAGTGTTCTAAGGACTTCTAATGGGTGTTTTGGGGATACTATATAAATAAAGAGGTTTTTCCTTCAGCTTTTGGGTTCAATCATCTCCTGAGGGAGATACTTAACATGAATGGTCAGTTGGGTGTTTAGACCAACCTAGTTTGAGATCCTAATTTGATATGGGCTATGAGAAATATCTCTTTGTTGTTTCCTAATAGCTTTTTCTTAAGGATGTCTCTCTTGTGAGATGTTCCCTTCTGACCTGAGATGTTGTGAGAATATTTGTTATAAAGGGTCCCATCTAGGGTGCCTCTATCTTCTATCTAGTTACCAATGATCCCATAAGAGATACCTTTTCTTATATGTTGATCTAGGGAGTCCCTTGTAGGATCCCTTACCCGTGTGTAGTACTGAGGATCCCAAATAGGATGCCTCTACCTTGGTTTTCCTTTTGAGGATCCCATGTAGGATTCCTCCTTTACCTTATAATTGAGGATCCTAAGTAGGATGCCTTTACTATTGAGTTTACCATTGAGGATCCTGATTAGTATGACTCTCAATGTTTTACTTGAGGGACCTAGTAGGTGACCCGTTTTTTTACCAACCCTGAGCTTTTACGTTATTTTTGGGTAGAGATGGTAGCGGGTGTCACCTTAGAACCCATGTTGAATTAGTAAGCCCATGGGGCTATGTATGGAGTCATGGGTTGGTCATTTAGGCCACCCTCACTCGTTTTTTTATGCTTTTACATGGTTATTACTAATGCAGTGATGGTTACTAGCGGTGCTTCTTGGTTGGTGATTTTTGAACCGGATTCGAGGCATCTTTCTTTCTTTTGGGATGCCCATATGTTCTTCCTGGGATCTGTATTTCTTGTTGGGATGCCCATATGTTCTTACCTAGTATCTAGCTTCTGATCCATGTTATTTCTGATATTTACTGGTATACCCATAGGTACTACCTAGGACTTGGATATTGAACCTGGATGTGTATATATTGTGATATATATTATTGGGATGTCCCGAGGTGTTTCCTTATATCTGAATATTGATCCCTACATGTTGAATTGTATACCTTTTGTGATACTTGGATTACCTATTATAGGAAGGCCTTGGACAGACTCATAGGCTAGTAATATGTGTTGGGGTGATTATTCTCTCCTCGGCCTATGATTATTATATATGGGCATGATGTCCCTGATGATAAGTGATTAGGATGATTAATATCTCCTCAACTTGTGGTCTATAAAGGATGATTACGCTTTCCTCAACTGATAATTTATATGCCTTAAGTGATACTTGGATTCCCTATTGTAGGAATGCTTTCTATGAACTCGTAGGCTGGTTGGTTTTATAGATTTCATGGATAGCTCTCCATAGATCTTGAACGTGGTAGTGGATGCCTTAGATTGAGTATTCACCTTGGGTCTTGATTCTGTGGGATTAATTAGGCCTTTCTACCCCTTGGATCTAGCTTTCTTGGAATCACGTAGGACATGTTCTATTGGAATGATCCTAGTACTCCAACCAGTGCCTTTACCAAGTTTCAAGTGAGATGCACTTGGGACTCGATGAGGATGCCTTGGATGAGTTCCTTAGATCCATCCCTTCGTGGTCTGACACTTGATTATATGGCATGCCCGTGATGGATGTTACTCATGATAACATAGTGTAGGACGATTTGGATTCCTTGGATGTGTTCCTTGGATATATCCCTTAGGTTTTGATATGTGATTACATGGCATAAGTTGATGTGGATTCCTTGGTCATCATACCTTGGATCCATCCCTTGGGGTCTGACTCATGGTTACTCGACATAGGACAGAGTTGGTAGAAGTTATCTTTAAAGGATTGAACATTTGTATATGTTATCCTTTTTCCAAAGATTTAAGGTGAGTATGGGTGAACCCAGGTGTAGGAAGAGTATCCCCCTATGGTAACATAGCTTGCTCAGAGACTTTTCTGGCATTGCACAAAGCAATTATATGTCGATCGGGATTACAGACCCAGAGATTTACCTAATGTTATATGGATTGAGTGGAACGATGTAATATCAATGCCCATGCACAGGATGTCTAGGAAATTGGGATTACAAATCCAAGGATCGACTGCTAATGTGGTTTCATGTTGTTTTATTCACATACTCATGAATATTCATATTTATGTATATATGTGTAGGTATTGGACTATGCATGTATACATATATATATATATATATAGACATCCATGGTGGTACTTTCCCAGTTTATTGAGATTACGGACCTAGGGTTCAATTGTGGTTTCACATTGTTTTTTACTTACCTTTTTATTTGTGTTATAGAGAGGTTGAGTAGTTACTTTTTCATACACTTATAGCAGTATGTTTAATAGGTTGCTTGTCGTGGTGTCCTGTTAAGATTAGTTATCACCCCTTCACATGAAACTTGGTGTACGTGTAGACCTTATTTATGCTTTTTAGGTTGAGCACAAGTTTCATGGTAGATAGGGCTGAGTCCCATAGTTTCACGTTTGAGCAGAGCTTCTCGTGAGTTATTATAATCGAGTCAATGTAGTTCAACAATGTCAAGAGACCGAGTATATGGTCTAGCTTGGAGTTGGTAGTAGAGACCTGTACTTTTACTTTTAGTTTCTTTTATACTCTTGTATATGTATGGTTGACCTAGTTGGTGACTAGTATTGTATTATATGGAATAATTGTTCAGGATTTTACACCATTTTGTTTATTACAGCATATTTTATTTTAATTTTTTACTATTTTCGCACACTGTTTACTTTTCATTGTGTATGATACTTAGATATTTTACATTTTTTCTTAGTATAATATAAGTAAATAGTCTCCCAACTATTACACCCTAGGCCCTTGCTGTTATTTTGAATCCTCTAGCGTACAAAGAGTCATGCTTGAGGCCTTGTAACCAACAATATCAAAGCATCAGTTTAGTGTAATCCGGTTCGGGACGTTACAAAGTGGTATCAAAGGTGTTATTTTCCTAGTCTTTACTATTTGGAATATGGTAGACAGGAGTATTAGGAATGTGTTGGAAACTGTGATGGATATCATACTGGTGCATCGAGAACACTTATTCCAGTAAGAAGACTTGATTATCAGAGGCTGGGATTGTTGTTCTAATCTACAGTGTTACAGTTTTATATGATTTTTTCTTTGAGTGACACAAATGTTGTGTGGATGTTATGATTTACTATGGATCTCTAGATCTTGTCCATTACCAAGAGGCTAGGGATGGATTTTGAATCTTGGATGGCAAGGGAAAGAGGCTTCTCATCCATCATATTTGTCACATAGGATTCACATCATATAGGCTTGTTAGTGTGGGATTTTACTGATGATTTAGGCCTATTCAATTGGTCCTTCTCAAATATATATTTCATTCTTATGTTAGGTTATGTGGATCTATGTTGAGGAGTTTTTTTTGTGGGGATGATGACCCATTCCCCATGCACCAGAGGTGCAGTGACCTAATAGGTTGATAAGGCATGTGATGCCTTTCTATTGAACCCCTTATAGGGTGTTGTTTCTTAGTTCTATGGTTCTCTAGTCAAATTACTAAGTATGATGTTGATTAATACCAGTAATTTTCTTTTAAACTAGACCTCCAAGGGGTATTTCTATGTCCGGATTCCCGGTCAGTGTCATTTTAGTTTCTCTTTTGTGTTGGTATCCTGACCAATAAAGAGAAATTCCTTCTGAGGAAACTCAATGAGGATTGAACCATTATAGACCATGTTTTCATCTTTGTACCTCGTAGTTTATTGTGATCTTTACCTTCTTTTGACAGGTTTTGATCTTTTGGGCTAGGTGGTTAGACCTTATGACCCATTTTTTAGGCTTATTCTGTAGACCTAGGTGGGAGACCTAGAGGCCCTTAGTTTGACTCAAACCCTTGTAGGTTGATTTCTATTTTTTTTAGGGATACCTACATGTGAGTGGTTGGACCCTATTTTTCATATTCATTTTTGGGTAGTGAGGTTGGTTTTACACTAGTTTTGAGATCGAGGCATGGCAGATGCCCAAGTGTTGCATTATAGGCATGTTAATGCCTTTATTTTTTGACGAAGCACCTTGGGTGCTTGTTTTTTGATATTGGCTTTTACGGGAAGGATTTTTTGGGTGTCTGGCATGGTCGACCAATTTTTCCACTATTGTTGATGTAGTCAGAGTGCAGGTAGAATCTCGTGATTAGAACTATTCTGGCTGATGGGAGGTTATGGAATAAATCATGGCACAGGTAAGGTGATTGATTTTGAAGATAATTTCCAAGGGAACTTCTCAATTAATGATATTTTCATGTCATGTAGCATGGTTAGTGTAGACTTGTAATGGATGACTCTATGGAGTACAAGTTTGGTGATAAAGATAAATACCAGTTGTGCGTAGTATCGTTTGAATCTAAATTAGTGAGTGGTTAGGTTTGAGCTGAGGAGTGATGTTTCAAGACTTTTCATGGGCTTGGATCCTGGAATTTGTGTTGGAATGTCCCCTTGTGGTAGAGGTGACATCATGAAATGAATCAAATATCGTGAGATGGTTGACCCATAGCCGAATCCTGTTTAGGATTTGACTGGATAGTGAGCATGGCTCAGAGAGAGCTATACATGACCCTTGGTGGAATATTAGTTTACTCCTATTAGAGATGATAATGCTCTATCTTGATTCATTTTAAGTATTTTGAGAGAGCATCATCCCTACACTGAGCTCCTTCTTCTTTATAAATGTTCTTCCCTGGTGGAGGAAGAGACCTATTGAGGTTGCACTCAAGGAGCGGTGTAAGGTAATCCATATGGTGGGGAGTGAACCATTGTCCACTTACGGGTGGTGAACCTCATTTTCAGTTGAAATTCAATGTTTTTTGTGGGTCATTGGACTTATAGGTGTCTTTTGAGATCACTATAAGGGTATTCCTATGGTTGGTAGTACCAGATCTATCGCATTTAAATGTATTCTGTGTAGAAGGTAGTTGTTGATGCTATGAAGTTGGTCATTAGACAGACCAGATAGCTTGGTTGTGCAGATACTTGGGTTGATAGCATGGCTACTAGTCTTTTCACCAAGCTTCTTAGGTATGATAAGGTTGATAGTGGGTAGTTTGTAAGGACTCGTGTTTTTATGGATTTCAATTTTGAGCAGAAATTTGAATTTTTTCTATCAGATGCTAGTAAAGGGGTAAAATGGTCTTTTCCCACTAGAAGATGGTCTCAGATAATTTTTATGACCACTCGGTTGGTCCCATAAAAGGGTGTTAACCCTAGGATAGGAGTTTGGTAGGAATCCAATCCATTTGAATTTTGGCGGAATAATTAATATTTAATATTAATAAATTAAATATTAAATTTCCCGCACAGGTTTGTTTGACCGTATCTTTTGAAAGGATCATTCTATTGAGATAACATCTTAGCTGTTGATTCCAGAACTGGTATTTTAGACTAGGGGAGGAATAAACTTGAGCAGGGTGCCAGGGCTGTCCAGGGTCCCTTTTTCTTTTCTTTTCTTTTTCTTTTTTTTCTTTATTTCCTTTTATTTTCTTTCTTTTCCTTACTCCTTCTCATGAATTCCTCTTGTGGATCCTCCTATTACAATAAATAGAGAGAGAAAATATGGAGAGAGAGAGAGAGAGAGAAATATAGATATGGGTAAGTAAAGAGAGGTACTGTTGCGAGGCCTTCGACGCGCTATATCGTCATTCAATAACTGTGGATTGCAGTTTTGAGCGAAGCTTTAGCAGTTTCCGCCCAAATGTAGGATCATTTATGATGTCACCATATATCCCCATATATTTTCCATTTTCTAAATTGAAATCCCTATTATGATTTTATGAGGCCCCTGGTGGCGGAATCTGTTAATTTGGGGATGAAAATGGGGGATTCAGGCGATTTGAGGGTTTCCTATTCAGGAAAACCTAACAACACGATGTGTAGTCCAGGGGACACACTGTGTGTTCTTCCTATTTGGGGTAGATTAATTTTAAGGAGTATAATCTGTGTATAGGGGTATACACTCCATGTACCTGTACTCAACCATGTAGCTGAGTACCTGGTCCTTGCTACCTGTGTAGGGGTACATGATTATGTGGAGTACACAACAAACCCCTTGTGGGTAGAAAACTGTGTAAAAGTACATGGCATGGCCAAGTAGATGGCCAGGCCAATTGAGGGACACGGGCATGTACCCCATGTTGGGTACATGCCATGTTCCCATTTCACATGTCGTGTACTTGGGGCTTTTACATGCTCGGGCTGGTGAGAGTACACGCCCATATGGTGTGTTGGGAGTACATGTCGTGTACTAAGGATGACATGTCGTGTACTGTCCCTTTTCAACCCTTTGAGTGTTTTTCATGTTTTCTTACCTCGGAATTGGATTTGGACACAAGAGTAGTAAATTATGAGTTATTTTCCATATAGATCATGATGGTGAAACCTATATAGAATTCTAAGGACTCCTAGTGGGTGTTTTAGGGCTACTATCTAAATTGAGAGGTTTTTCCTCCAGCTTTTGGGTTCAGTCATCTCTTGAGGGAGATACTAGATGTGAAAGGTCTTTTGGGTGTTCCTACCAACCTAGTTTGAGATCCTAATCTAAGATGGGATATGACCTATCTCTCCTGGTTTTTTCCTAGTATCATTTCCTTGAGGATGTCTCTCTTTTGAGATGTTCCATTCTGGCCTAAGAGGCCATGAGAATAGTTTTTATTGAGGATCTCATGTAGGGTGCCCCTATCTTCTATCTAGTTACCAAGGATCCCATGAGGGATGATTTTACTTATATGTTGATCTAGGGAGTCCCTTGTAGGATCCCTTACCCATGTGTTGTACCAAGGATCCCAAGTATGATGCATTTACCTTACTTTTACATTTTAGGATCCCATGTAGGATTCATCCTTTACCTTATAGATAAGGATCCATAGTAGGATGCCTTTACTTGTGAGTTTACCTTTAAGGATCCTGAGTAGGATGCCTCTCAGTGTTTCACTTGAGGTACCCAGTGTGTGCCCTATTGTTTGACTAACCCTCGGCTATTACATTGGGTTTGGGTAGAGATGGTAGTGGGTGTCACCTTAGAACCCGATCCGAACTAGTAATCCCATGGTACTATGTCTAGAGTGTTGGGTTGGGCGTTCGGGCCACCCTCACTCATTTTTTATGCTTTTAAATGGTTATTGTTGATGCAGAAATGGTTACCAAAGGTTCTTCCTAGTTGGTGGATTTTAAGCTGAACATGAGGTGTCTTTCTTTTTTTTGGGATGCTTGGACATTCTTCCTTATATCTGTATTGCTTGTTGGGATTACCAGATGTGCTTACCTGGGATCTGTCTTCTGATCCATGTTATTTCTGATATTTACTGGTATACCTAGAGGTACTACCTAGGACTTGTCTATTGAGCCTATATGTATATATATTGTGATATATATTTTTGGGATGTCCATAGGTGTTTTCTAGTATTTAACTATTTATTATTACGTGTTGAATTATATTCCTTGAGTGATACTTGGATTCCCTATTGTAGTAATGCCTTGGACAAACTCATAGGCTAGTAATATGTGGTGGGGATGATTATACTCTCCTCAAACTATGATTATGATGTATGGTCATGATGTCCATGATGATAAGTGATGAGGATGATTACACTCTCATCAACTTTTGGTCTACAAAGGATTATTACGTTCTCCTCGACCAATGATTTATAAGTCTTGAGTGATACTTGGATTCCCTGTTGTAGGAATTCCTTGGACAGACTCATAGGCTGGTTAGTTTTATAGATTACATGGATGTCTATCAATGGATCCTAAACATGGTAGTGGATTCCTTGGATTGAGTATGATCCTTGGGTATTGATTACGTGTGATGCCTTGGGCCTTGAAACCCCTTGGATTTAGTTTTCTTGTACTCATGTAGGACATGTTCTGTTGACATGATCCTATGACACCAACCATTTCCTTTACCAAGTTTCTAGAGAGATGCTCCTAGGAATCAGTGAGGATACCTTGGAGGAGTTTCTAGGATCTAGCCCTTCGTGGTCTGACACTTGATTATACAAAGCGGTTGTGATGGATGTTACTCATGTTTACATGACATAGGCCGATGTGGATTCCTTGGATGGTTTCCTTAGATCCAGCCCTTGGGGTCTGATACATGATTACATAGTGTAGGCCAATGTGATTTCTTTGGTTGTTATACCTTATATCCATACCTTGGGTTCATACTCATTATTGCTCAGTTTAGGTCAGAGTTGGTAGCAATGATCTTTACAAGATTGACTGTCGATATACGATATCCTTGTTCCAATGATTGAAGGAAAGTATGGGTGAACCCAGGTATAGGAAGAGTATACCCCTATGGTGACATGGATTGATCAGAGACTTTTCTAGTATTGGATGGATCAGATATATGTCGATTGAGATTACGGACCCAGAGATCATCCTAATGGTACATGGATTGAGTGGCATGACATCCATCTCAATTCCCTTTCATAAGATGTCCAAGTGATTGGTATTACAGACCCAAGGATCGATTGGTGATGTGGTTTCATGTTGTTTGATTTACATACTCATGAATATTCATATTTATGTATATATGTATAGGTATGGGACTATACATGTATACGCATATAGATATGAACATCCATGGTGGAACTTTCCCAGTTGACTGTGATTACAGACCCAGGGTTCAACTGTAGTTTCATGTTGGGTTTTAATTACCTTTTTATTTGTGTCTTAGTGAGGTTGAGAAATTTATTTTGCATAAACTTATGGCAGTATGTTTTATAGGTTACTTGTCAGGATGGCCTACTGAGATTATTTCTCACCCCTGTACATGCACCTCACTTTACGTGTAGACCTTATGTCTACTTTTCATGTTGAGTATGAGTTTCATAGTGGATAGGGATGAGGCCCATAGTTTCATGTTTGAGCGGAGCTACTCATGTGTTATTATGATTGGGTTAGTGCAGTTCGACAGTGTTAGGAGACTAGGTACATGGTCTAGCTCAGAGTTGGTAGTAGAGCCCTGTACTTTTACTTTCAGTTTCTTTGGTACTCCTATATATTTATGGTCAACCCAATTGGTGAGCAGTATTTTATTATATGGTATAGTTATTTAGGATTTTAGAGTATTTCATTTATTATTACAGCATGTTCTATTTTAGTTATTTACTACTTCTGCACTCTATTTACTTTACACTATGTATGATACTTAGATATTTTCCATTGTTTCTTAATTTTATATGAGGCCATAGTCTCTCCGTTATCACACCCTAGGCCCTCATTGTTATTCAGCATCCTCTCGAATACAAGGAAGAAGGCTTGAGGCCTTGTAACCCACCATCTTAGAGCACAGGTTTAGTAGAATCTAGGTTGGGATGTTACATAGAGAGGCTAGTCAGGTGCATGTTATGCAGACTACTCTAGAAATTGAGGATATAGGACCTTATACCATTAGAGGTACTATTATTGTATCATCTACACTTTCTTACATTTTTTTTGATACAGGAGAAATGAATTCTTTTTATTTTCTATTTTTTTAAATTATTTGGTCCTAGTTGTGGAAATATTGGATGGTTCTTGGACCATTGACACATCATTGGGAGCTTGGTTAGATAATATCAAACATTGCAAGATGTGTTCTCTAGAAATCGGTGGTTACCATTTCTTGTGGGAATCATTTGTGATATAAATGATATATTTTGATTTTATTCTTATTATGGATTGGTTAGTCCTATACTAGGCTCATATTTACTATTACTAGAGTATATTTACCTTTCAATCTCCATAAGAAGGTAGTTATTCTCACTAGGGTGGGTGAGATCTTCATACAGGTCGTATCGGACCAATTCAGTGAAGATTGGATAGTATCATGGATCAGATAGCAAGTATTGTTCTGGGTGATGGAGGAGTGTAGCAGGATAATTTTTATCCAGTTATAGACTATTTTCAAGGTGTCTTTTTTGATGAGTTATATAGCTTACCACCCGAGCGGGAGATTTATTTCATGATCGAGTTAGTGTCGATAGTAGATCTAGTTTCTATCATGTCGTATATGATGGCACAGAAGAGCTTTATGAGTTGAAATTTTAGTTGGAAGATCAGTAAACTAAATGTTTTAGGTCCTACTATTTCTCTGTGGGGTTCTCCAGTTCTTTTCTATAACAAGGATTATGGGACTTTGCAATTATGTGTATATTATCAAAGATTGAACTAGATGACAGTCAAGAACCAGTATCCCCTTCCACACATTGATGATATCATTGATTAGATAAGATTTGAAAATCTATTCTCTAATATCAATTTTAGATCTAGATATCACCATTTGAGGGTGATACCATCGTACATTCCCCATACTTCTTTTAGGAGTAATTATGGCTTTTATGGGTTCTTAGTGATGCTATTTGGTTTGAAAAACACAATGGCAGTATTCATGGACTTGATGAATTGGGTCTTTCATCCTTTTTTGGACCAGTTTGTGGTGGATTTTATCAATGAAATATTAGTGTATTCTTAGTTAGTAGATGATCATTCCAAACATATTGACACCATCCTGAGTATATTGAGAGAGCATCGACTTTACACCAAGAAAACGAAATACAGTTTCTAGATTGATAAAGTGAAATTTTTGGGTCATGTCATCTCAGAGGATAGAGTGTCAGTGGACCTAAAGAAGGTTTTAGCTATGATATCTTGGGAGAATACCAAGAATATATTTTAGATTTATAGCTTTCTAGGTTCATTAGGCTATTATCAGTGCTTTATCCATGACTTCTCCCATCTGGAAGAAATGATGTTAGGGCTGACCAAGAAGGGAGTGAAGTTTGTTTGGTCAGATGCTTATGAGGGAGATTTTCAAGATCTAAAATGAATATAGACCTCAGCACATATCCTCACTTTACCTATTTCTAATAAAGCTTGTATTTTTTGTTGTGATGCATCTGGAGTTGGGCTCGGAACAATTTTGATGTAGGAGGATTGAGTGTTTTCTTATGGCTCCAGACAGTTGAGACCGCAAGAGAGGAATTATCCTACTCATGATATGGAGTTATCTATGGTGGTATATTCCCTGAGATTCTAGAGACACTATCTTATGGGTGAGAGGTTTGTGGTGTATGTATATCATAAGATCCTTAGGTACATCTTTTCTTAGTCGGACTTGAACCATTGGCTAAGGAGGTGGGTTGGGTATATATTGTCTTTAAACTTTGATTTGGATTATACACCAGGAAATGGAAACATCATTATCGATTCCTTGATATGGAAAATGTATATAGAGGTAGTGTAGGAGTCTTGCGAAGAGTGGTGGATGATGGCACTCTTTACAGACATGCATCTAGATGTTCAGGAGTCCTAGGGATGATTAGATATAACTTTGACATATGTCATATTCTTTCTTTTGTAATAGATCAAGATAGATTAGTTATCTTATTTGAAGGGCTTAGTCCTGAGAGACAACTTATATGGTAGGGAGACACCATCAGCATAGTCTCTTGGTAGCAACAATTCTCTTCTTTTTCGTAGCTGATTATGGGTTCCTCCAGGATTTCACGAGGAGCTGATGAGAGAGTTGCATGCTTCTATATGGGTGGTACATCCTAGTCTAAAAAATATGTATCGTGATCTCTATAAATAGTACAGTTGGTAAGGAATGAAGAAGGAGGTAGCGGGATTTTTTTTGAGATGTTTGACCTGTCATAATGTGAAAGCCAAGCATCATAGGCCAGCTGGGTTATTGCAACCTCTACCCATTCTAGAGTGAAAATGAGATGATGTCACTATGGATTATATGATAGGATTACCCAAGAAAACCTATAATAATGATGTATTATGGGTGAGTGTGGATCAAATAAAGAAGGTATCCCACTTATTTTCTATTAAGGATACCTTTATTATTTATGATTTGGGTAGTATCTACATGCATGAGAAAGTCCGGTTTCATGTTATTCAAAGGGTTTTAATTTCAAATAGAGATCCTAATTTCATGTTGTGGTTCTCTAAAGGTCTTCATAAGTCTCTGGGATCATATTTTCTTTTGAGAACAACATATTATCCTCATACTGATAGTCAATATGAGTGGAATATTCAGGTTTTGGAGGATATTTTATGAGCTTTTGTTTTGGATTTTGGTGGTTCAAAGAAGAAACGAGTGGAACTCATAGAGTTTTTATATAATAAAAATCTTCAAGGAATTGATCCAAATGGAACCTTTTGAGGCTTTTATGTTGGGTCATGTCGCTCACATATTTTTTGGATGGAGGTAGGTAATTCAGAACTTTTTGGAGTTAGTCTTGTACAGGATACATATGAGCAGGTTCAGTTGATTAGGAAGTGGTTGGTGACCATAAAGAGTATGGAGAAATCACTAAACATTAGAGATGACCTATGGAGTTTGATGTTGGTCATCATGTTTTCCTTTTAGTATCACATAGGTTAGGGAAACTCTGTATCATGAAATAGGGAAAGTTAGCACCCAGGTTTGTCTGATTGTTTGAGAGATTGGATAGGGTCGGTCTAGTGGTGTGTTGATTATCTCAATCATAATGATATAGTGACATGCATGATGTGTTTCATGTGTCATAGCTTCAGAGATATTAACCAAAACCTTATCATGTGGTGTATGTTAAGGATGTAGATATTTTTGTTGATGCCTCATTTGATGAGAATCCAATATGGATTGTGGACTATAGTGATAAATATATCTAGGGTAGGAATATACCTATAGTTCAAGTGCAGTGGAAACATGGGTGTTTTCAGGAGGAGACCAGGGAGAGGGAGTCTGATATGAAAGTTTAGTGACCAGACTTGTTTGATGAGACCCCATAGTGATTCCTGGAGTAACTTGGGGATGAGATTTTATATGGTGGGGAGGTTGTAAGGTCCCGTATTTTCCAAATATATCCCTCTTTGAGTTTTTCATTAATCGTATTTTACTGGGTTTTCCATTATCTTTAAACCTTGGTGGCTAAGTCTGGTTTGGAGATAGAGAGCATTTTTTGGGGGAAATGACCTAAATTTTAGGGATGTATGTTTTTTTGAATTAATGGATTCTATTTATAAACATGATAAATGGTCTTATGAGGGTTTTCCATGAGTTTTTAAGGATTTGGAGGTGGTTTGGGATCTTTTGTGGAAGCTAGGATGGAAACTTTCTACAGGAAATTTAGATGTCATGTACATGTCACATGACATGTAATTATTCCCAGGCATAATACATGAACCAAGTTCATGATGTAAAGTGAATACATTTCATGAATCTATTGCACGATGTGTAATGTTTTATCAGGGTTAAAATTAATTTGAGGTGAAATTTTTTCAACGTAATGCATTATAAAGAAATACATGACATTTAAATGGATTACACACCATGTAATTCTCATGATCAGTAGTATTAAGTATTTTCATACACCTTTTTTATCATTACATAATTTTTTATCCCCCACCACTCAAGCCCTAGGTGACTCCCAGTAATTTTGGAATGATTTCATCACCTTCAGACGTCGTGGTTTGGTGTTTTATCCCTGGTAGGTCCCTTTTCTTTGGTCTTCTTATCCATTCCTATTTCTTCTATTGAAGTGGTGTTTCCATGGTAGAGTAATTTTGATCTTTATTTGTTTTGTTCTATGTTTTTCTTGTGATCTTCCATACCTATGTTCTTGTTGGTGATTCCAATTAACAGTGTTTATTAATCTACAAATAAAGTTATGGAGAATAAACCCAACCCAATGGTCTGTTTAATTGTTAAGTATGTGAAATACTATGATTTTACTTCCATGATGTGTGAATTTATTAATTAAATAATGAATGGTGATAAATTATGGACTGGGTTATTTTTTAAATCCCTTTGGATTCAATTGATGTTGCAACCTAGCTTGTGGATACCCATTGGGTGAGTGGGCCCTTGAATAATATTGAATTGGATAATGGATTAAAGTGTGTTTAGAATGAAAAGATATTATAAGTGATTTCTTGAAACAGAATCACTTGGGTAATGGATTATGGGCTATTGATATGGTTGTTGATAAATTGATATATAAATTAAAGTGTAATTGAAATAAAAATAGTAATTTCCATAATTAATCATTGAGACTTATGATGTGGTGTTTTGATATCCTTATTGTTATGGATTGTTGTGTTGATGATGAAATACTTATATATAAGGATTTTCCTAGAGTATGAAATGATTATATAGCATACTTGGACTAGTGATACATACTGAAATGCTTATACAGTAGGCTTGGACCATTGATACATGATAAAATGATTATATAGTAGGCATGGCCCAGTTGATGTTGAAATGAGTATATATAGGGATTTTCCTTGAGGATAAAATGTTTATATAGAGGGATATTCTAGGTTAAGTGATTATTCCATGGTTTATGGTTATGGTTATAATAGTTATGTTACATGTTCATAGACATTTTGGATTGGTTCTGAAGCAGGTTGATTTATGTATTGTATTAATTGATTAATTAATATGCCTTTTATCACTTTATTTCATGCACTTATTATCAGATTGGTTTTATTTGGATATGATAGTGCCAACCTATTGATTTTTACTCACACCCTATTCATGCCTTTGTTTGGTACCTGAGTAGATTACATGGATGTAGTTTTGGACATGGGAAAGGGACATTATTGCTAATTTATTGGTTGATGGATGGGCTAGAGTTTAGATATGGGTCCAACATGGGGATCAGGACTGGGGTCTTTTGAGATTATATTGTGTCTACTGATTATTTTATTTTTATTGTTTTCATTTTGACATTTATATATGTCTCATATTTTTATTACATGATTTATCTTTATTGGTTTATTAGTTTCTCCTTTACTTTCCAATTGTATGATATATGGTTTTCGTTGTTTTAATTACTCTGATATTATTATTATTTGGTAATTATGTTGTGTTGTAACTCTATACCAAGGGGTATAGTCTCCCCACTATATCCATCACACCACTATTGTTAGTCGGTAGCCTCTAGTGTATGGGGAGGTGTGCTTGAGGTCTCGTAACCAACCTGTTTTGGTCACATGAGAGAGACTCGAATTGGGGGACATTATATAGAAGGTGTCTAATGGAAGTTGACACAAAAGTTAAATTCACTTATTTATTATAGTGAATTTCCATAGAACCATGGGAGTGGATATGGAAAATATGTTGGTTCTCACATTGAAGTTGAACCTTGTAAATCTTTTGTGATTTTCTTACTTTCCTACTTTTTCTTGCATGTATGTTTACTAAAAGGTGACAAGGAAATATCTATTACATACATTCAGGGATGGTGAAATACAAATATATAAAGAAACATAAAAAAACACATGTAGGAAACCAGGGAGACTCGAAATCAAGACCTCCTTAACACCCTATAGGGCCCTTTTCCACTAGGCTAGGCCCTGGGTCTAAAGTATGATAAGTAAATTACTCTAAAAATTTATAGGGGTTATGTTTCTTAATGTTGGAAATTTGTAAAAGGATAAAAACTGATTTACCCTCCCCCCATCCCACCCCCTCCTTATTAGTTGTTCTACGATCCTTGGGTACTTTAGTTTTAATTGCTTCTTCTTGATCTGATAATCACTGTTAGACTCTTACAAAACCCTAAAGAGGTATCATATGAGGTCATGCTTTAGATTTATGAAATATAGTGTTGAAATAAAGAAGAAACCAAAAACAAAATTGTGTTTTGAGTTTCTAAAAATTTGATTTTTTTTAATGGTTTACCCTTATGTAGCAGGGCTATGTAAAGGTAACTAGGGTATTACCTTTATGAAAATGGGTTGCGTAAACATAACCAAGACATTACCCTTATATAGTTTAATTATGTAAGGGTGACCAGGGTGATACCTATATGTAAGTGTTCATGTAAAGGTAACTCGTGACTTACCTTTACGTGAAGGGGTTCACATAAGGGTCAACATGGATTACCCTTATTCATAAATTTTTTGTGTAAGGGTCATATAGACTTACCCTTACAAGGAGTGGTCTATTTAAGAGTAATCTCCTCACTCACGTCAGGGTAACCTCCCTATTCCCTTCACTACATCAGGGTAAGCACCTCATCACGTTAGGGTAACTGGTCTCTACATAAAGGTAGCAGAGTTTTTCTCACAACCCCATAAAAGTAACTAGTCACTTACCCTTACACGAAAGGCCACCATGTAAAGGTAACTAGATAGTTACCCTTATTAAAAACATGATTGTGTAAAGGTAACCAACCAGTTACCATTACAAAAGGGATCCAAAATTGGATTAGCCTTATACAGAGTGTTTTTATAAGGGTGGAGAGATCTTACCTTTATGTAGGAATGGGTTCTGACATAAAGGTAAACATAAGAAAAAAAATTAAAAATGGTTTAACATTTAAAATGATTTATATAGTTTATAAAATGTTTATAAATCATAAAAAAATGTATTTTTGGATATTTTAATTTATAAAATGTTTATAGATTAATTTATTATAAATTTTTTATAATTAAATAAATGTTTATTGAAACATTTAGATTCATAAATATTAAATGTTAATATTTAAAATACATTTTAATGAATTATATGTAAATTCTTCTGATATATAAATAAAATTTGTTATTTATAAATCATTATAAATAATTTATAAAGAATATAAATTTTGAAATTAGGCCAAAATATAAAATGTTTATATTTAAATTATTAATTTTTCATAGTTAATTATTTTGAATTATTCAAAATAAAAGGGGGCCTTATTTGGATATTATTTAAGCCACATAAAATGTTTTTTTTATTCATATGATCAAGGTGAAGGTTTTGGGCACAGCATAAGCATCGAATAGGGCATTCCCAACTTGTATTTTTGTCATAATTGATGATTAATCTGATATTTACATGATGATAAATGTCATGATTAACAAAAATGGATCAAATAATAATTGATGATTGAATGTCAGAGCCAAGATGCAGGATCAACACAAATTATTTATAATTAATTTAACAATTAAATAATTACCTTGTGATTAATTCTTTCTTAATTGATTGATCTGACAACATCTCTACATTGTAAAGTCATTTCATTATAGTAATAAAGAGTATATTCCCTCCAACGGTGATCCTCATGTGTTTTATGAACCTCTGAACATCATTGTAGGAATCTATGGGTGATAGCATGGTAGATCCTGACGCTTGTGTCATTCACCATTGATCTCCCTAAGAATAGATTGAAGAAGGATTCTCTTTGATCTCTTTAGTATCGAGAGTGGTGGTGTAGGAGGATTACTCTCCATTCTTGAGAGTGTTCTTAAAGAGGTTTCTCTCTAGGTCTTTAAGATAATTCTCTACAGATGTCATTGTGCACAATAAAAATAAAATTGGAAACCCTTAGAGAAAACAATATAATTGGTTTTATGTTGTACAAACTTATATTGTCACAATATATCTCATTTTTTATGTGTTTTGATGATTTAAAAACCCCTATTTTTATTCTAATTAATTTATCTTAAGTGTTTTAGATTATAATTTTATCAAAGGGATTTATCTTATGGTGACTAGTGTTTATCTTACGCCGAGTCGATTATTTAATCTATGGAAAATTATTTCATCTTATGAGAATTTAAGTTTTGAAATAATATATTCTATCTACTCAGAATTAGAAAAAAAATGTGTTGGAAGATTATATTACTACATAATATATTATCTTTTTAAGAGAATAGACTAGCTATCACATGTTCAAAGTCAGTTATTTTAGACATAATATATTCATTAGAAGTTTTTTATCTTACGAAAAGGTCATTTATAAAATATTATCTTACGAGTATCAGAGAAGTTGTGAACACTAAGTATCACACTTCAATAACATATTTTTCTTACATTGAAGAATTATCTTATGAAATATTGAACTTGGGTTATCTTACACATAGTGTAATTCAAAGATATGTATTATCTTACGAAGTCCCTCTGAAATTTATCTTCCAAGAATAGTTCTATCAGTTGGATATCTTATGAATATCTATATATTATTCAGAATTATATGATTACTTTTGTAATATATTGATAAGTCATTCCATGCTTTTGGAGTGTATTAGTGAAGGTATTTTACATTTAAGGAAAGTTCAATTTGTATAAAATGTTGTTTTTTCATGAATAGAAATATCTGAAGAAGGATAAGATTTTGGACATCACTTCTACAAAAGTATTTTCCATAATTGGAAAGAATGGATGTGTGCCATTAATAGCTTATCTTTTCAACTATTCAAAGAATTATCAACTCGACCATTGTTATTATCTCATTTTTTTAAGTTCAAAATCAAAGAGGATATATAATAGGAATAGTTAGCCACTACATGAACACACATAAAATAGATACTTACAGAGATTCACACACACTTATGAATACTTTGATAACAGTAACAAAGAATGTGTGTACATAGAAAAAATCTCATACAAATGATCATGTGATATTATTAAAAGTTTATAATTTTCACTAAATATCATCTAGAGTTGTACCTTGAAGATCATCATATTCTCAAGACATATCTTTACCTACTGTCAGATGCTTCTTGAAACTGTGTGCTAGAATAGTTATTTAAAATTTTATTCTTATCTTTTTGTTTACACTTGTTATAAGTGAGTGTATTAAGGATGTGGATAGATCTTGTAAAGGGAGAGTCTATTTAAAAAAATTTGTACCTCTGTAATAATTAACATATTCTTTTACTCAGTTGGGATCCCCTCAAAAAAGGGCAGTCATAGTAAAAATCACCAAACTCATAGAGCAAAGTGTTAGTGGAGTGGACTATGGGATTTATGTTCCCAAAACCACTATAAATATCCTATTTTCAATCTCCTTCCATTAAGATTTTATATTTCTAGGGCCTATTTTTTAATGAAAAATATTTCAACTCACATACCTCAAAGAGTTTAAAGTAAATAAAATTTTAGGAACTCAATTCACCCCCCCCCCTTGAGTTTTTAGGTAGTTATACTCTAAGAAAACAATTTGTATTAGTGCTCATGACTCTTGAGTTCACATATATAAAAGGATGATGTCCAAATATCTATTTTCAAATAGATTCTATACTAGATAAACAAGAAGGTATGTTAGTAGTTAAATCTCATTACTTTAATAGAAAAAATTACAGTTGAAGGAAGGCTTGTATAACCATCTGTTTGAAGAATCTCAGCTTAAAAGTTTATCTTAAAGTAGTAAAGTCTTACGAAATTCCTAAGTTAGAACCTCAAACATGGGATGATACAATTTAAGCAGACTATGATCTTAATTCCAAGTCTACGAACACTATAATCTATATATTAGGACCAAATGAGTTCAATAGAGTTTCTTAATGTTAAACTACTCATGAAATGTGGACTAATATATCAATTTCTTATGAAGGTACAGACAATGTGAAGGTTATTAGATATGATACTACCAAACTTAAGTTTTATACATTCAAAATGGATAAAGGAGAAATAATTAATCAGTTTAATGGAAGATTCGCGAAGATTTTGAATAATTTTGCTACTCTAGGAACACCAGTTTCTGATCCTGAGAAATCATTGAAATTTCTAAGAGCCTTACCACCAAAGTGGAGTGAAATATTATCTTCCATTAGAAAATATACAGAGGTCACGAATTTTAATATAAAATATCTCATTGTAACTATTATGAAGTATGAAAATAAAATGGAAGATAAACCTAGAGAATATAAAATGGTAAAGTAAGAAAATGTATCCTTGAAGGTTTATACTTATATGGATGATAAGAATAAAAAAATCATACATATCTATAAAACATCTAAAGAATAAGATTCCTCAAGATATTTTTAGGACTGAATGATGAATTTTCATAGTTTGATCAAAATTTTAAAAAATTCTAAAACAAAAGAAGAGGTTTCAAAAAACCCTTCAACAAGTACAGGAATCATAGTGAAAAACCTAATGAAATAAGATGTTATGAGTGAAAAAATCTAAGACACATCAAGATAGAATATCCACAATTTATTAAAAATAAGAATTAATGCAAAAAAATATTCAAGAATGTTGGATATAAGAAGAAATACAAGAAGGTTGTGAAGGGTAACTAGAGTTCTTCTAGAGATTCTAATGAATGAACATCCTCAGAATCAGAAGCTAAAGCCCTTAATCAAAAGGAAAACATATTCTTTATTGTAAATTATAATGAGGTACATTCTTACTACTCTTATGAGCATGAGTGTGAATCGAAAATTAAAATTTCTCATATGAAGAATTAAATGAATACTATACCATATTAGAAACTAAGAATGAAATCTTAAAGATGAAAAACAAAGCCCTCAGGAGCTCCTATAATTAAATTATCAATGAAGAGTAGAATTTAAACAAGAAAATTTTATATTTGAAAGATCAACTAGAAAAGTATACTATCGCATATACTGAACAATTTGAGAAAATATAAAAACTGTAGAAGGAACTGAAAAAAATTTAAATATCTTTCATGTGTTTTCACCAAAGGGGAAGATTATTTAAAAAAAATATTGGTCAAAATCAACTCAAAAAATTGGAATAGGAATTCAAGGTGAAAGGCACAAACTTTACAGAAACTATTTTTTACCTAGTTTTAAAAACAAAAACCTTTCCAAAGTTACATGTTTTCATTATGGATAAATAGAAAATTATGCTAACATCTGTAATATGAAAAATCTTAAATTTTGTGGAATCAAAAATTATTTTCCTAAAAAATATTTTTCAAAATATGTTGCTAGTTTTTATAGAAAACACAAACAAATTTGGATCCCCAATTATTTTTTATCTAACATTATTGGACCTAAGATCATTATGGTACCAAAAAATAATGTTATTTTATTTATTATTACAAGGAACAAACTACATGAACAACAATGAAAAATGGTTTATGGGTAGTGGTTTTTCAATAAATATGAGATGATATTTCTCAAACTTTCAATAACTATCCAATATTTATGGAGGTTATGTCACATTTGGTGATAGTGATAAAGTAAAAATTTTTGGTATTGGATCAGTTAAAAATACAAAATCTATTCTCATCAAAAAATTTCTTTATGTGGAAGGATTTGAGTGAAACCTGATAAGTATCTCTCAACTTTGTTATGATGATTATTCAGAGTATTTTTATAACAATTCATGTTTATTTTTCAAAGATAAATCTCTCAAGTTAAAATCACCCATAACTGATAATTTTTACACATTAGATCTTAATTCATTTTTTAGAAAAAATGTAAATTTCTTGAATGATTAAATTGATAAATCATAGATTTTAAATATAATGATTAGACATTGTAATGCTCACTCCCTAAAAAAATTCTAAAAAATTATTTTTAACTTTCCTAAACTTAAATTAGATAAAAATAAAATATGTGATTCATGTCGAATGTGAAAGAAACAAAAGTCATATTTTAAACCAATTAAATAGGTTACTACATCTATGCCTCTAGATTTTATACACATGTATCTGTTTAGAACTATAATAACTACAAGTATTATTGGTAAATAATTGTTTTATCTGTTAGTTGAAAATTTTTCAAGATTTACATGAGTTTAATTTTTGAGACTTAAGAGTGAAGCATGTTGAGTTTTTATTAATTTTTTTAAGCTTGTACAAAATGAAAAATATTAAAAAATTGTGACATTGAGAAGTGATCATGGAGGTGAATTTTAGAATCATGAGTTTAATTTATATTTCTAAAAACAAGGTATTAAACATAATTTTTCTACCCCTAGGACACCTTAACAAAATGGTGTTGTTGAAATGAGGAATAGAACTTTGCAAGAAATTACTAGAAAAATGTTGTGTGAATATAACATGCCAAATCCTTATTTGGATGGATTTATTAACACAACATGTTATGTCATTAATAGAGTTTTAATAAAACCTATCTTACAGAAAATACACTATGATTTATGGAATGATATAAAACCAATGATAACATACTTCAAAGTATTTAGATACAAGGTTTATATCTTGAACACCAAAGAAAATATTGATAAGTTTGTTCCAAAATATGATGAAGGTATTTTCCTTGGTTATTCTACTACATCTAAAGATTATAGAGTTTTCAACAAAAGTTCAAGGATTGTTGAATAAAATCATGTGAAGTTTGATGAAAGTGATTATTTTGATAACAAAATGACTCAAACTAATTAACTAAGTGATTCTATAGAGTAAATGATATATAAACCCCTATTTAACAATAATAAGGATGATGGTTTGGAACTTGATTATTTTGAACCAAATCCGGTGTGTGTTGATACTAGTGAACCAGAAAGTGTGTTTCCTAGACTCCCTAGAAATCTTAAATACCATATTACAGAAAAATTTATTGGTAGTTTAGATTAAGGATTTGGAACTAGAATAAATATAAGAACCCTATTAGAATTATTTACCTTTTTATCTCAGTTAGAACCTAAATCTATAGAATAATCCTTAGATGATTAAAGTTATTTTTTATCTATACAAGAAGAGTTAAATCATTTCAAAAGGAATAATGTATAAGAATTATTTTATAGAATCTATGATTATCCTATTATTGGAACAAAATGGGTATTTAGAAACAAACAATATGATCATGGTGTAATCACTACAAATAAATCTAGATTGGTTGCAAAAGGTAAAAATCAAGTAGAAGGAATAGATTATGAAGAGACCTTTTACCCTGTAGCTGGACTAGAAGTAATAATAATCCTTCTAGATTATGCATCTTATATGAAATTTAAATTATATCAATGGATGTTAAATATGTATTCTTAAATTTATTTTTAGAAAAGGAAGTCTATATTAAACAACATCCTAGTTTTGAAGACTCTCGCTTTAAAAATTATTTTTTTAAGATTACCATAGCTCTATATTGACTTTAATAAGCACCAAGAGCATGGTATGCAATATTAATCTCTTTTATAATATCAAATTGGTTTATAGTAGGAATGTAATACCCTGAATTATTTAAGAAAACATCATCCTCAGATATTTTATTAGTAAAAATATATGTTTATGATGTTATTTTTGGGTCAAAAAATCAAAAATTATGTAATGATTTTTCAAAACTTATGAAAAAAGTATTTGAAATGAGTATGATAGGTGATTTAAACTATTTTCTAGGATTTAAAATTTACCAAAAAGATTTTGGAAATATCTTAAACCAAATAAAATACATACTTGATTAACTTAAGAAGTTTGGACTTGAAAATAGTAATATTTATTCAACTCCTATGAGATCCAATATTAAAATTGATATCGATGAGAATAGAAAACTAATTGGTAACAAGTTATATAGATGAATAATTGGAAGTTTACTATATATTACTGTAAGAAAACTAGAAATTGTGTTTTTAGTATTTCATTGTGAAATGTTTCAATCTAATCCAAAAGAATCTCATTTAAATTCTACCAAAATAATTTTAAGATATTTAAAAGAAAATGTGTCTCTTTATATAATTTTTACAAAAACCTATGAATTTAATTTAACTTTATATTCAGATGATTATTTTTTAAAATGTAAATTAGATTAAAAAATCACCTCAAGAACCTGTCATTTTCTTGGTAAATATCTTGTATCTTGGTCAAGTAAGAAACAACACTTTTTATAATTATCAACTCTTGAAGATAAATATATTATTATAGGAAGTTTTTGTGCACAAGTTTTGTGGATGAAACAAACTCTAATTGATTTTGTATTTAATTTTAATTAAGTTCTAATAAAATGTGATAACACAAGTTATATCAAAATTTCAAAAAATAAAATCAATTATTCTACAACAAAGAACATAGATTTAATACATCATTTCTTAAGAGATCACACATGAAAGAATGATATCTCTTTGGAATTTGTTTTCATAGAAATTAAATTATCATAAATCTTTACTAAACCATTGCCTACTGATAAAATTGATTTTATCAAATTCAAATTAGGTTTATTTAATTTTGATTGATTTTAATTTTAATTACGTAATAGCTTAATTTTTTTAATTATGTGAATATTTTTTTTATGTTACTTTATTCGAGATTTGGCGTCACCATTTTAAATTTTAGTAACGTCAGAATAGGAAACGTTACCTAATTTTTTTAATGATTACTTTCCACGTCACTGAATGGACCTTTGATTATCATAAAACAAAAGTAGGTGAGTCAGTTCTATATGTGAAACCTTTAAAAGACTTCAAATCCTAATCTCTTGCTACCCAAACCCTCTTTTCCCTAACCATCCAAACTTCTAAACCACTTTTGGAATGGATAAAACCAAGAGAATTGATGGAGCCTCTTCAATCAGAATCAATAATTAAAGGATTTAATGGGAAGTGTTAAGTGAATAAGAAATAGATTTTAGCTAGCTGGATAGGACAGAAATGATGATTAAGAAGTTCATCAGCTGTCAGGTCTAGGAATTTTTCTTTGATGAAAGAATAACTGAATTCGTCTTTAAGAAAAGAAATTATGAGTTCTACGATATAACTGCATTCCATTTTGGTGATAATGAATACCTTTTCACTATGAACATCAACCAGAAAATATTTTCAATAACCTCTCTAGAAATAGTTTATGCATTTAAGTTCTCTATTGATTTATATGCATACTTTACTACCTATTTATTGGTTGTAGTTGAAGTAAATCCTCCAAAAATGATGAAGTCCTTGTTCATCACAACAGATGTTAAGAAGAAGCAAGTGAAGGACCTGGAACCTAAAAGAAAATTTCTTATAAATTTTATTCAATCTTTCATAGTACAATGCCAGGGTGATTTTGAGAAATTTATTTTTTAGTATTTCACTTTACTTTATTTTTTTATTATAGAGAAACATATCAATCTGGAATGATATATTATTATATATATGAGTCATGTTTAGAAAAACTATTTGAATTTTTATCTATTTTTTAGGATGCTAACTCTAGTTTTTCGTGACATTGGTGTTTATCTGGATGAAAATACTACCACCCATTGTCAAGGTATGAAAATGTTAAGTGAAAATATCTTAAATTGAAGTGGTTTCTACTGAAATTCATCTTTAATTAAGTTGATAGCCTTAACTTTAGAAGAAGAAGTTGAATTTAATCCCACTTTGACTTAGGGGGATTCATCCCACCTTGTAGTTACTAGTGGATCTGTTGCTCAGATCCCTACTCATATACGTGTTTCAGTATAAAAATAGTTTAAGTAAGATATGTCATGGATGATGAAAATATTTTTGATAGGAAAATAAGAGTTAGTGTTTTTGTTCAACCAAGAGAGAAAACTACTCCTTGAGTTAGTTTTCTTCCTACCACTATTCCAATTACTTTTATAAGAGAAATATTGGGTTGAGATGTTACAAAGTTGGTTATCATTGGTCAAGTAAGGAATATCTCAATAGTAACACATGCCACACATCTTATTGATGTATCTCTATATCATGATTCAAATCAATTAGTTTCATGAAGAAAAATCATATCAGAATATATATAATCACCATGTGCTGAAGCGGTACCACATATTGGAGAAAATCAACAAATTGATAATGATAAAAGCATAGAATTAAAACAAAATAGATACTCTCCAATTCATGAATAGTATATAAGTTTATAGATTCCTGCCAGTGAGAAGGATACTACTGAGAGAGCTCAAGAGTGTTACTCAAAATTGATGTCTGAAATAGAATCTATGAAAGTTCATTTGATCAAGTCTAGAAACGAGATAAGAACTCTTAGTGGGAAGATGGATTCCAAAGTAATTTTTAGGTATTAAAGTTTTTTATTGAATAAATGTTTGAAAAATTATCAAGGGAACCCATTGTAGAATTCATAAATCAATATGATACTCAGATAAGGTTAGAAGAAGTGTCTCAAGCCATGGACACATTGACTACTACTATTGCTTCATTAAAATGTGAGAATATATGCAAGAAAATGTTTCAAGACATTCAAAGGGATATAATTGATGCAGTCATAAGAATTCCAATTTTTTACAAGAATCTATTGTGTCCATATATTAGTTTAGAAAAGATATTACCTCCTTGTTAAAAGAAAAAGTTTTAGAAGTTCAAGACCTTATGTATTAATTAAAAAAGGATATCAGTTTCATTATTATTAGGATACAAATAATGACAGGGTCCTTGTCTAATAATTTTTAAGCTTTAGAAAATAAATCTAAGGATCTTCATCGGTTAGTTTCAAGCACTTTAAAACTAGAATATTCTAAAAAATAATAAGATGAAGAATAGGCATGTGCATTTATTGAACCTTAAGAATGTAAAGTATCTAAAAAATGAAAATAAATTGTTTCTTTTGATCATCCAGTTGGTATGTCTGAAAACCATTTTGAAGTGTTAAGAAAGTTTTTTTTGGTTGTGCTAATAAGGGAGATGTGCAAAATTTCATTGGAAATTTTTTTCAGTGGATCTGGAATGGATTTACAACTCTCCTTGATTACTGCAAGAATGAAATTGTGATAATAATCAATGCTTTTTTTAATGACTTGTTTCAAATTTTAGGGAGATTTCTTCTAGGACATCCTATTATCGATCACTAAGCTTTTACCTCTAAAATTATTAAGGAGTTCTTTGATCATGATGATGTTTACATTAGGGAAAATCTCATGTTTTTAGAAGAAGTCTCTTTACCTATACTTGAACCATATTTTAAGTTATCATTTCTACTTGTTGATAATTTTGATATGGTAAGAACTCAGCATCTTCTCTCAACATCCAATCCACCTATATAATGATTGATTTAAGTGATCATACAAGACTTGGAGCATCTTTACTAACTTTGGGTGATATTGTTAGATAAATGGATGATGCTCATCTGCTAACATCCTCTCTATCCTCTGGCCAGCCTTTATCATTCAAAAAAACACCTCCAAAAAATCATTTCACATTTTATAGCCAATACACCTTCATAGTTTTCATTCCTAGTTTTCTAGTTGAATGGGTATTATATAAACATCTAAATTGTGAAAACATTTGAATAATTTAATTTTAATTTTTCATGTTTTTAATGCATTTCTTTCTTTCTTTCCTTTATATTATACCATTTTATTGAATTTTTTTATCTATATGGTCAATATGTATCTATTTTATTCTTAGTATTTATTCTCTATTCCTATTTTATGTTTAATTTTCTTTAACTATGTAATGATATATTCTACTTATTATTTTTAATACAACTTCATGTCAAATTATGTTCATATTTAGTACCATTAACTGTTTATACTTGTTTGTGTTTAATACTAATTGTATTATTTTTTTCACTATTATACTTCCTTTTAATATCATAAAAAAGGGGAGAAGAAAAAAGAGAATAAAAATAATTAAAGATTTAAAAATTTATTTAAATATTTAAAATTTTATTTCGAGATAATAAAAAGAAGAATACAAAAATTTAAAATCTAAATTTATTCTAAAATGGGGGAAAATAAAAAGGAAGAATAAAAAATTTAAAAAAAATATTTTAGGTGAGAAAAATAAAAAAATTAAAAATCTATTTTAAATCTCCTTTCATAAAAAAAAAATTATATTCAATTGGTTTTGTGATCATCAAAAGAGTAGAGATTTTTGGATGGACTTATGTTGTTCCAATATATCTCAATTTTTATGTGTTTTGATGATTCAAAAAGTCCCTATTTTTATTATAATGAGTTTATATTAAGTGTTTCAGAATATATTTTTATTTAATTAATTTATCTTTTGATGACTATAAGTGTTTATATTATGCCGAGAAGATTATTAAATCTACAGAAAAGTATTTTATCAAACAAGAATCAAAGTTTTGAAAGAATATATTCCATATACTCATAATCAAAAAACTAAATGTTGGAAGTTTATCTTACTGTGTAAGATATTATCTTACAAAGAGAATGAACTAGCTACCGCATGTTCAAAGTTAGTTATTTTAGATATAATATAGTCATTATAATTCTTTTATCTTATGAAAAGTTTGTTCATAAAATATTATCTTACAAGCATCGGAGAGGTTGTGAATACCAAGTATCACACTTCAATAACATTTCTATCCTCTGATGAATAATTATCCAATGAAATGTTGAACTCAATTTTATCTTATGCATATTATAAGTCAGAGATATGTTTTATCTTACAAAATCCCTGAGAAATTTATCTTCCGAGAATAGTTCTATCAGTTGGATATCTTATGAAGATCTAGATATTATTCATAATGATATGATTGCATTTTTAATCTATTTATAATTCATTTAATGCTTTTGGAGTGTATCTTAGAAGATATTGTCCATTTAAGGAAATGTCAATTTGAATAAAATGTTGTTTTTCCATGAATAGAAAGATTTGAAGAATGAGAAGATTTCTAAAATAGCTGCTATAAAAGTATTTTTCCATAATTGGAAATAATGGATGTGTGCCATTAATAGCTTGTATTGACAACTCTTAAATGGATTATCAACTCAACCATTGTGATTATCTCGTTTACTTAAGTTAAAAATCAAAGAGGAGATAAAAAAGGAATAGTTAACCACTGCATGAACACACATGAAATAGAGACTTATAGTGATGCACACACACTTACGAATACTCTGATTATAGTAACAACAAACATGTGTACATACAAAACATCTCATAAAAACAATCACATGTTGTGATTTCAAGTTTATTAGTTGCACTGAAGATCATCCAGAGTTATGCCTTGAAGATTATCATTTCTCAAGAGGTATTTTCACCAACTTTCAATTTCTTCTTGCAACTGTGTGTTGTAATAGTTCTTAAAAAGTTTGTCCGTGTCTTTTTGTTTACACTCATTGTAATTGAGTGAGTTAAGGCCATGGATAGGTCTTATAAATGGAGATCTTGGTTGAAAGATCTTGTACCTTTGTAATAAGTAACAACTTCTTGCACTTGGCTGGGAGACTTTAAAAAAATGGCATTCATAGTGAAAATCACCAAACTCATGGAGTAGAGTTTTGGTGGAGTGGAGTAGGGGATTTATATTCATTGAAACACTATAAATCACATGTGTTCAATCTCTTTCCCTTATGAATTTATATTTATTATTCTTATTTTGTTTAAGGAAAAATATTTCAACTCACATACCTCAAAGAGGGTGGTCTAAAGTAAAGAAAATTTTAGGAACTCAATCCCCCCCTCTTGAGTTTTTAGCTAACCGTACTCTAGGACAACAGTTAATATACCGCTAGGGTTAGAAAATAATAATTTCTCATGAACCCTTATTATTTTTATTAATTCTTATAGAACCCCATGTTAATAATAATAATAATAATAATATTTCTTGACATATGCTAAACTCATTAATTAAATTAAATTTTATTTATTCAAATAATATTCAATATATATTATTTCTCACTGGACCATTAATCTCAGTCTTCCATTCCTCCACAATATTTATCAAACCTTAAAAATGACTATTTATTTAATAAATAAATATCACTAAATTATTCATTAATAAATCAATAAATATTATATTCACTAAATATAAAATAATTATTTATTAGATATTCTTCTCATAAAATATTCTCAAATAACTAATGATAGAATATATATGATCAAGAAAACATGAATAATTATTAAAACACATACGGGAATAATATTTATTCAACTTGTAAAATAATAAATATTATTATTATTTAACTGAGGTTCTAAATGCACTTAGTGTGTGACCCTCTGGGCCTCTTTCCTAGTGGCATTAGGCGAAGAAACCAAAGTCTAAGGTTAGAATCTAGAAACATGCCAAGGCACCCATTGAGAGATAATTTAATGTCTTAATAACATAAAACCACATACAGATGCTTACTATGTAATATAATCCCTTTATCCCAATATCTCTAATCAAGAAGGTTGCATGTTGGTTTCACCAACCTATGTGCTCGATGTATCTTTCTTTGAATTCCTAGAAATTAAACTTTCCTACAAAACACCATGGTCATGGATTTATTTAGGCTGTATCATTTCTATAAAATGGAATAAGATATCAACTTATATTAAATAATAGAAAATAAAAATCATTTCTCACATTATTTATTAATAAAATATTATTCTTTGTGATCCCAACATATTCTACTTCGCTGTGAACATATGTCATGAAGGTTTTCATCAATGCATCAAATTACATGACTCATAACATCCATTAATAATAATATTAAATTATAAGGAAAAATATACACATCCAAAGATAGGAACATCCAATGACACCTATAAATATGGATTTCCTACTGGCGGGTCCCGTTCTCATAATTTCCTACATTGTAAATTACTAAGGGATTACACCATGATAAGGTGCCTCAAAGTCCTATAAAACACCACCCTCGATAGCCTATATCATTTGTGTCCATAAAATTATTTTATCCAGATATAGAACATATTTTTAAGAATATTGTATTATCACTTTTGGGTTCTCAACATAGTGGGAAATTATTGTGATCTTTCAGTGTGACAGCTACTCTTAGGAAATTATCAGATACTTTTTCATTCATAAGAACAATCATTATGTGATAAATATTTTATCAATATTCAAAAAAAATGAAAACATGTTATCATAAAGTACACAAAACATGGTTATAGGGAACCAACTCCAACAAAATCCCACTTACACTAGAGCCAACTGCTAACAACATTCAGTCTGTTAGCTCTCATGTGATACTCATGATTCTGCTAAGATAGACCTTTCTTCAAGGGTTCTGCCACTTTTTCTTCTATGTAAACTCTTTATACTATAACTTCTCCCCTTTGATAAAAAAATACTCAATTGGTGATACTTCTAGAGTATATTCTTTGTTATTTGGTGTGAACTTGTCTCTTTTGTAAGAACCACCACTACTGTATTATCAAAATATAATGTGATATGGTATTTAATACTAGATGCCACATAAATCTCATGTATAAAGTTTCATATCCAAATGGCTTCTTTGGATCCATCATAAGCTATTATATATTTAGACTCCATGGTAGAATTGGTGAAAATTGGATACTTTAAACTCTTCCAGCTCATAGCTCCTCTATTGAGACAGAAAAAATATCATGATTGTGACTTCAAATCATTCTGATATGTTTCAAAAAAAATAATAAGTATAACCCATGATAACTAGATCCTTGTCTCGTGTATACACCAAGATAATATCCTTGGTTCTTCTCAAATAATTAAGTATTACCTTAACAACAAACCATTTTTGTTCTCCTATATCAACTTGATATCTTCCTACCATTCTCAATGAATAAGAAACATCAAGTTTAGTATATAACATGGAATTCATGATTGATCCTATCACTAAAGAACATGAGATATTACTCATTATCTATTTCTCCTATTGTTTCTAAGGACACATTTTCTTAGAAAGATGCAAACCATGTGACACTGGAACCAATCCCCTCTTAGATTTTTTCATGCTAAATATATTTCGTATTTGGTCAATGTATATACCTTGACTTAGTCCAAGAAACATTTTGGGTCCATAATTAATGATCTTGATCCCTAGAATATAGGTTACTTCACCTAATACCTTCATGTAGAAATACTTTTTTAAACAATCATTAACAAACTATAAGATTGGTATGTCATTTCTCATAAGTAATACGTCATCAACATATGAAACTAGAATAATGACTGCATTCCCACTAAAATTATTTTAAACACATGTCTCACATTCATTCTTAATGAAACCAAAATCTTTTATAGCTTCATCAAATCAAATTTTCCATGAGCCTAATTGTTTCTTTAATTTATAAATGGATCTATAAAACTTGTATATCGTTTGGAATAACCTAGATTCAAAAACCCTTCTAGTTGTGTCATGAAGACATCTTCTTTATTATTCCCATTAAATAAATATATTTTGACATCCATCTTACAAATTTTATAGTAATGGTAAGTTTCTATTACAAGTATAATTATGATGGATTTAAATATAGAAACTAATGAAAAGGTTTCATCATAGTCAATGCCTTGACATTGTTTAAACCCTTTAGCAAGTATAATTTAATTATAGGTACATAATCTACCCCCCATGTCCATTTTTCTCTTGAATACCCATTTTCACCCAATAAGCTTTGCATCAACTAGAGGATGGACCAAAACCCAAACTTGGATCTGATACATGGAATATATTTTATAATTCATGGTATATCACCATTTTGTAGCTTTTGAGGTCTCTACTAATTATTTATAGAAGATATGTTCATTATTGTCAACCAATAATGAGTCAACATCTTCGATGAGTAGAAAACCA
The DNA here is from genome assembly GCA_963277665.1 of Viscum album. Lineage (NCBI taxonomy): Eukaryota > Viridiplantae > Streptophyta > Magnoliopsida > Santalales > Viscaceae > Viscum > Viscum album. The sequence goes on from OY728140.1 coordinate 1,007,708,314, forward strand.
TATCTCTATGGTTATCTTACCTCTCTGGTGCTTCTACATAGTACTTGTGTTTCACAAAAAAATTCTTCTATAGGAACCTATGGAATGTGTTCATGTACCAACTCTTTTGTATATTAACCATAAAATTCATCTAAATCAATCTTGATCCCACTATCCTTCTTAAATATTTTCTCCCTATCAAGAAAGATGGTGTCTTTGGAAACAATTACTTTCTTGTCTAAGGGGTTATATAGGTAGTATCCATTTATTTCCTTAGGATACCCTATAAAGATAAATTTTTCCCTAAGTTGATAGTTTATTTTCTAATGAGAACTTAACAAGCTTATTACAAACCCATATATTTGTATATGATAGAACTAGTTTCTTTCCATTCCATAACTCAAAGGAAATTTTTTTCCACTTTATTTGGTACTCGGTTTAGTGTGTATTCCAAAATTTATACTGCATATCCGCAAAAGGATAATGGAAGATTTGTATGAATCATCATCAATCTTATCATGCCTAGAAAGGTATGGTTCCTCCTTTCACTAACACAATTCCATTGTGGTGTGTAAGGTATATTGAGTTAAGATAGAATCCCAAAAACCCATATAAAGTCAATAAACTCTTGGTTAAGTTATTCACCACCTTGATTTGATCAAAGCTTCTTTATTTTCTTTCCAATTAGATTATCTACTTCATTATTGAATTATTTAAATTTAAAAAAGGACTTAAACTTATACCTCATCAAGTATAGATAGTCATATCTACTCAATTTGTCATTAAAAGTTATGAAGTAAGAATTCCCACCTCTAGCTTCTACTAGAAATGGTCCACACACATCAGTGTACACCAATCCTAGAATCTTTTTTTTCATTCCACCCTATACACCAAATGGTGGTTTGTTCATTTTTCCTTATTAAAATGTATGACATATATCAGTTTATTTTAGCTCAAAATATTCTAAATAACCATATTAACATAAATTTTTCAAATGCTTCTCATTTACATGATTAAGACATTTATGCCACATGTGGGTTTTATATGAGTAGTGTGAATGTGATTTGTTATAAATTATAAATACTTGGTATTCATAATTTAATACATAAGGACCATTATTTAATTGTATCATACCATAACATATGTCATATTTATAAAAGAAACAAATTTTATTTTCAAATTTGAAAATAAAAACATCTATATCTAGGAAGGATATAAAAATTATGTTCTTGGTAACAGTTGATACATAATAAAAATATCTTAAAACTAGTATCTTCTAGTTGGAAATGAAAGGTGTTAATCTCCAATGGCTATAGAATCCAGCCTTAATCCATTGGTATCTTGAAAATCCACCTCTCCTTTGAAAATATTTCAGAATCTACTTGGTTCCTACATTTGGATACAGATGTAAGAACCACAAGTTGTATCTAATACTAAATTTGTAGATATTAAAAGATTACACTTGAAAATGAATAAACTTTTAGATTCCCCTTGATTCTGGGTTTAGTTCCTCTTCTAGTGGCCTTGATTTCCACATGAAAATCATATCTCTTCCTTTTCCTTTACCTACCTCTACATCTTCCTCTTATTGGAAGGATGGTGCTCAGGATATTTATACTTTTTATGAGTCCTAGGGCCCTTTTCTTTATTATTCATTTTCTTATTCACCATAAGGAATATGATTTTTCCATTCCCCATTCACTTTTACACTTAAATAATTAGAATAAGAAGTTATGAAAGACTCTTCTCATTATTTCTCAAGTTATAATTGACAATAAAATTAGAGAAGGATTGGGGTGTTGAGGAAAGTACAAGATCTATGCAAAACTCATAAGTGAATTTAATCCCTAAGATGTCTAAGAGTTCATTGTAGCTAATAAGATTGACTATATGATTCCCATATGGCACAAAATCTCTAATATTGGTTGTAAATATAGCATTGGGGATCTCATATCTCTCTTGCATCGCCTTATCTTGATAGAGATCCCAAAGGTGAGACATAATGTTATATGCATCCATGTCCTCATGTTTTTTTTAGAAGCTAATTGGTCATGGATGATAACATGAAACACTAAACTTATGCGGCATCATTCAAATGTTTCTCATAGAGATTTATCTCTTATCCACTATCCTCTTTACCAGGTGCTTCTGGAATAGGTTTTTCAAGCACATACAATTTTCTTTCATGGAATAGGATATCATGTAAGTGCCTTTTCCAATCTTATAAATTTTTTCCTATGAGAAGGTTATCCTTCTCAAGTATGGATAATAGTGATATGTTTTAATTCATATTTATTTTTATTTCTACATATAATAAAAACAAAATTTTATCATTTTACTGATAAAATTAGACAAATAAATAAATACTTAGTAATCTCCCTCTATTTTATAGAAACCTAATATCCTTCACCGTTATATTTCAAATATCATATTGTTTGGACATTCTATTGGAAAGGATCCATATTCCCCTTATCATCACCCTGACTTTGGTCATTCAATAAATTTGAAGGTTGTTAGGTAGGCATTCCAAATGTTAACTGCATTAACTCACATTTCATTTATCTATTGAGTGGAATCCCTAATACTAAAATCCTTAAATTTTATTTCCTCAACCTTTGGCTCCAATTTATACCAAGTAATTCTTTGGAAGTCAACCCTTTATTTGAACTAAGTTAATTCAACCTAAAATATCAAGTTATAATTCCCTGATAATTGAAATCACCCCAACTTTGGCTAGTTAAGAACTTTGAACTATGGTTCAATTTTAACTTAAGTAGTATAAGGTTATACCAAATTAATATATATAATTAAGGGATTTTATCTTTATACATTAATTTATAATTTTATCTTTGTTGCATTATTTTTAATATTAAGTGGATTTACTTAAGTGATTCATCATGTCTTGGATAAAATTTTCACATAATTCAATTTATTTTCTTTCTATCTTGCATGATCATTAATTTATTAATTTGTGTGATCATGAAAAAAAATCCATAATAAAATAACCATGAAACTTGATATAAATAAAATAATAAAGTGGTATGATCATAAGATTTTATTAATGGTTATTTTATCTAGAAGATGATAAACTAACCCTTCACCTAGGGGGAAAACACCTTGAACCATTTTATCATTCATCTTCCAAATTTCCACCTGTCCACCCATGTACTTCTTGGATTGGTTTCTCCTTGGATCCAAACTTGAACTACATCCACTAACTTGGGAACTACATCCATTAGATAATCTTTTATTCACATACAGGTGAGGGGAACTAAAGTAAGGGTTGATGGATTTACATAAAAGAAACCATGGACTTTCAAGACCTTACATAATGAGATGAGGGATGAAACGTAGGCCATCAATTTAAGTTAATAATAAATTAAAATGAAATAAATCAATACAAAAGTGTGTTCTATGCTCATGATCATCTACATACATGTAATGAATTATGCATTTAATAAAATTATCATCCAATTATAATCATTCTTATTTAAGATAAATCATGCTCGAATTAATTAATTGTATTATTTAATTAATAAATTCATTTATATTAATTCTCATATGAATTTTTTGAGATTCTCATCCATCATAATTTTAAAAAAACTAAATAAATTTATTCAAAATTAACAGTGTACAAAAATATACCTTAGAGGTAACATGGTGAGCACTCGTCTGAACTACCCAACATGTATTATATTCATTTACTGTTTACTCATACGACATGTGAAATACACATCTTAACACATAATTTCATGGAATTTACTATCAACTTAATGAACATATAAAACACATGGCATTTACATATCATGTTATGTTTCAATGCACGTAGATCAATGACTGTATTATGACTTATACTTGATATGTTGTTTTGAACATTATAAAAAAATTGATTATAAATTTAATATATATATATATATATATATATAATCCTTTACATGGAATGTACTATAAACATAATGACCACATGGAACACATGTTGATAAGTTTTAAACAGTATAATAAATTGATTTTGATTCTATTTAATTTGATAATATACATGGCATGTACAATCCAGCTGCACGGTGTGTATTTTTCTCATGATCTATTCTGTGGAACACACCTAAGGACTTTGTGAGTAATCATACCATGGAAAATAATGGATTACATAGCATGTATAGGGGATAAATAGTGTTTGGTATCTGAATTATATGGTCACCATTCATGTAGGCCTTGTACAGAAACACACGACCCATCCTTGACTAATAGACTACACGTCATGTATGGATGTTACACAGCATGTAGTTCAGCTGACCATGTGCCAGGATGGACTAGTCAACATGTGGTGAATTTAAATACACACCACATGTAATAAATACACACAACTCAAATTAATTATGAATTAATTCTTGGTGGATTGAACACGGGTACACGGTGTGTACCAATAGGCTACATAGTGTGTACCAACGAGCTACATGGTGTGTAATTTTTTGCTATCCATACAGAATCCTAGGTACTTCCTGATGAGTTCTTTGAATTTATTTCATTCATAAAATTAATCGATTTGATTATATTTGTGATAATAAAGAAGAATAAGATTAGATTTCATGATTCGGATTAAATAATGATTAAATCAAAATTGAAAACTGATGATAAATGCGTAAATTAATCAATGATATATAGATAATTATAAATAATTATGTGACCACTCTGATACCACTTGAAGGTTTCGTGCATTGAGGAAGCACTAGATTGGGCATGCCCAACTCTGATTTTTATCATAATCGATGATTAATATGATATTTACATGATGATAAATTCCATGATCAATGATAATGAATCAAATAATAATTGCTGATTTAACACTAGAACAAAGATGCAGAATCATCACATATTATTTATAATAAATTTAAACAATTAAATAATTACCTTATGATTAATCTTTTCTTCATTGATGGATCTGACAACATTTCTACATCATGTCATTGTTACGTTGTATGAATCAAGATTAGATTCCCTCTAGTAGTGATCCACACATGTTCCATGAACCTCCAAACTTCATCGTAGGAATCTTTGGGTGCTAGTGTGGTAGATCCCAACGCTTGTGTCATTTACCTTTAATCAACCTGAGAATTGCTTAAAGAAGGATTATCTTTGATCTCTCTAGACTTGAGAGTGGTGATGGAGGAGGGTTTCTCTCCATTCTTGAGAGTGTTCTTGGAGAGAGTTCTCTCTAAGGCTTTAATAGAATTCTCTTCGGATATCGTTTTACACAATAAAAAAGAAATTGGAAACCCATAAGGAAAATAATATAATTGTGTTTATATACTACTAGGGTTAGAAAATAATAATTGATCATGTGCCCTTATTATTTTTATTAATTCATATTGAACCCCATGTCAATAATATTATTATTATTATTATTTATTGACATGATCTAAACTTGTGAATTAAATTAAATATTATTTATTCAAATAATATTCAATATATATTATTTCTCACCAAACCATTAATCTTGGTCTACCAATCCTCTACAATAATTATCAAACCTTGAACAATGAATATTTATTTAATAAATAAATATTACTTCATTATTCAACAATAAATAAATAAATAATATTATATTCACTAAATAAAAAATAATTATTTATTAAATATTTTTCTCGTAAAATATTCTTTTGAATAACTGGTGATGAAGTATATGTGATGAGGAAAACAATAATAATTATTAAACCATGTGTGGGGATAATATTTATTCAACTTGTTAAATAATAAATAATATTATTATTTAATTGAGGTTATGGATACACTTAGTGTGTGATCCTTTAGACCTCTTCATCAGTAGAAATAGGCAAAGCAGTCCAAAGTCCAAGGTTAGTGTCTATAAACACTCCAAGGAACCCATATAGAAATAAGTTAATGTTGCAACAACATAAAACCACATATGGATACTTGTTGTGTAATATAATCTCTTTATCTTGATATCTATAATCAACCAGGTTGTATGTCAGTGTCATCAACCTATGTGCTTGATGTATCTTTCTTTAAATTTCCATGAATTGAACTAACCTACAAAATATCATGGCCATGAATTTATTTATGATATATAATTTTCATAAAAATACTTGAGATATCAACTTCAATTAGAGAATAGAAGAGACAAATCTTTTCTTACATTATTCATTAATGCAATATTACTTGTGATGCACCCAACGTATCCTACTTCACCAACAACATATATTGTCACAGTTCTCATCAATACATTAAAGTATGTGACTCATGAAATCCATTAATAATAATATTAAATTATAAGGACCAATACACATGTTCGTATATAGGAAAATACAATGACACATATAAATGTATATTTTCAATTGGTGGGTCTCATTCTCACAATTTCCTACACTAGAAATTACCAAAGGCATACACCATGAGAAGGTGCCTCAAATTCATATGAGTCTTAACCCCTAATAGCCTATATCATCTGTGTCCCTTAAATGATTTCCTCCTGATATAGAACATATATTTAATAATACAGTCATGGCACTTTTGGGTTCTCATCATAGAGGGGAACTACTATGAACTTTCAGTGTGATAGCTACTCTTAAGACATTATCATATACTATGTCACACATAATAATGATCATGATATGTTAAGGAGTTTATTAATATTCAAAAAAAAATGAATACAAGTTATCATAAAGTACACAGAAGTTGGTTATAGGAAACCAACTCCAACACAAGGTTTAAATAAGGATTAATTATATGATATTTGGTTATGTAAAATATTTACATAATATAAATTAAATTATAAATTTTTATAATTCATATAATGTAATATATTTAAAAATATAAATTTCATATAATGATAAATATGAAACAATACATATTGAAATGAAAATAAAATGTTTATATTAAAAATTATGTAATGTCCATAATGTTAAATCTAAAATTTATAAAATGTTTATAATTATCCTTTATTTATGAATTTTTCATAAATTTTTATCTCATGTTTAAATATTTGAATTGGTCATTTATTTAAAAGTTATTCCCTTCTAAATTTATCTTTAATAAATGGTTTATAAATTAGAATATTGTGTATGTGTTAGTTTAATTATTAAACTTCTTCTAGATAGAGATTTTTGTTTCATGTTAGGAATGTCACTATAATGAATTTAGTTTTCATCTACCTTGACCTTAGTTTGTAACTAAAGTTATGAACATGATTTTAGTTGTTAAAAATAGTTTGTATGTATTAGGTTTTAGAGTTATTATGAATTGGATTATCTCTTGAGTAAAGAATTCCCAGGTAGAAGGACTTGGGGTTAAACTACCTACTTACCTAGAGGCCTATGTATTGTATAGGAAAGTGAATGGTATTATATATTTATTTGTATAGGCTTAATCATGTAGATATTGGTAATATCATATAACTTTATGCCTTTATATGAAGTGTTTATTTACCTTATACATATGATGCATTCATATATGTATGAATAAAATTGATTTCTAATTTTAGGTGAGTAACACAAACTTGTGGGTTGTGAAATGAGTTAAACATCAATATGATTTGAAAATATTGATTTGGTTGAGGGAATTAGAATCCAAACTAAATTACTAGAATCGTGCATACTTAAAAGGTAATAACATGATATGAGATGGTGAGATTAAAATACCCCACAAATACTAAGTGTGAGATTCCTTTTAAATTAGCACTTGTCAAGACCTTGATCATTCAACATGGGTATTTTCAATCTCAGCGTGAGTACCCATAAATTATCTTGTGTAAGACTAGAAAGTTATAAGTAACTTTGGATTATTTTTTATTTTTAAGATCAATATGAGTATCCCTAGATTTTAATTTATTGGATTATTCTTGGCATTTTCTTTAGGTTACACTTAGCTGGGAAACCCTAATAGTTAGGATACCTGAGGAATAGAGATGATTATATCCATATGATGGATTTAACAAAGAGTTGTCAACTCAACTATCCAAGAGTCATATATGATATGATTGAAAATTTTTTTCTACCAAATATAGTCATGGATTATTTACATGATACCTGGTGTAAGTCATGAGTTATAAAATATGAGTTAACTCAGACACCATCCAGGAGTGTTATTGAGTTCTATATAAATCCTATATCCATATGATGACATAGTGTTTATATTCGATCAATGACTCCTAGGAACCGAAAGCTCTCTTTCATCTTCCTTCTTTATATATGAGATGCTAACACATCATGAATGGAAAATTAATCTCATCCAAACGTTAGATGATTCAACATAGCCCATGAATACACTAAGGAGGTGGGAAGCTTTTTTCCACTTTGTGATCTCTCTTAAACTCGTCTGAAGAAGATAAAGAATGATGTAGTGGCTCTTTGGTGTAAGTTATTCCATATTTATAGAAATTATTCATTTCTGTGTTATATTAAATTTCATATTTATTGCATGGAAGATCCTAAAACAAGGGTTTTAATCTCTTCTGATTTATCTAATAATTGTTGTTAGACACTTACAAAACCTTCATGCTTGACTTCAGCTATATCCCAAACTCAACATCATGCTAAGGAGGTAGTGTCACAACCTCATCTAGAAAGACATCCAGAAACTCCTCTGTGACCTTTAGAACATTCACCACCTTATATTCCATTGATAGATCCACTAACTGGGAAAAAATAGGTTTCACTCACCAATCTAGCATTAAATAGCTCTACTCACCAATTAACACCACTCACCAACCTTCTACATGATAAATTAAAAAACTCCTCTAAAATAAATCAACAAATGCATGCATAGAATACAGTCAATCCATGACAAGGATAACATCATATGGTTTAATATACAATAAGAAAAATTCATCCCACTACTGGAGTTTAGGGCTATCCCCACATTACTATAACCACCTCCTCCACCACAACAACATATTTTATTAATAAGAGAACATCCAGAAGAAACCAGAATCCAAAACAAGGTAGGGCACAAAACATGAAAACAAGGAGATGTCAGGCTCAAGGAGGCCTATAGAAATGGATTCCAAGTGTGTCATCTTGGACAAAGCTAGCACACTCTGGAGACAAGGATCCCAGGCTATAGAAATAAACAAGATCGTCGTCATGGATGAACCTAAAATCCAGGAAGTTTGCGACCTTGTTGCCCCCACGCCATGTATGTAATAGTCTTATGCTGGTGACTATGAGTTGCCTACATCGTCGAATATGGTATGAGATAGTCCACAGAGTGGTCCCATTATCTATACCCATGGTTTATACAAATTATGGGTATATAAAAGTTATCCTAATGGTTTTTTAAAAACCATTGGGATAGGTTCCCTCATATTTCCCTTGAACTCCCCTTCACTCGAGTCCTATCTCCCACCCTCCTTCAGTCGAGCTTCTCCCCTCACCCAAGTGACGACGGGCGGCTCTCCTCCTCCAATGTTCTCCCCTAATTAAATGATTTTTTATTTCAATATTCTTTGACATCATATTAGTGAGTTTTGAATCATTCTTATATTTTACTGAATATTTTTTTTGTTTTTATCTATGTATTAAAACCTAACCAAGATATAATTAGGTCACGATTCTTCCAGATTATTTGAAATAAGGTTCTTTGTGGGTGATGTTTTATTTTGGGGATTTTTGTTTAATGATTGTAATTTGGATGATCCTTTAGTATTTTTTTGTTATATATTTGGGATCTAGTTGATGGTTATATTATGAAAAGTGATGATTCTTGGTTTTGGTTTGCCTCATTGGTTTTAATTCTGGTTTAATAATTTTAATTCTTCCTCCACTTCTGTCATTTTTTTATCTATGCATGTGATTCTACTAGATCATGGTGTCATCACTTTTATCATCATGTTTTTAAATTTATAGTCGAATAGATATCAAATATATTCTATTAAATTCCTATAATTACTATTTTAATTATAATTTATTCATTTTGAAAACTATCCTAAGTATTCTTATGAATTTAACTTAAAGGTGTCTTAAATCCATATACAATTTATTTCATATATCATAAAACATCATGATTCCATCACCTTTATTACATTTTGGATATATTTTTTTTATTTTATAAATATTAGTTTCTATGATATTAGGATTGGATGATTATTTATATTTATATCAATTATGGTAGAATTTCCATGATATTATTATACCATGTTTTTGTGGTTTTGATGTTGGGTGACGCATTATTTTTATTCTTATGTAAATTTTTTCCATCATAAAGACAAGTGTATTTAATTGGATTAATTTTATATTCAAAACATGGAAGTTTTAAAAACAATTTTTTCATAATGACATGTGTATTTAATCTGATTGTGTAATAGTTTTTCCCCATTCTATGTCTTATACTTTGTTTAGTTCATTATTTGTAGGCGCTTCTTATACCATATGTTATTTCTCTTATTCTTTGTTTTGCTAACTACTAGAATGATTTAATTAGTTTCATATTAAAATTGGTTGTAATGAATTTTCTAATCATGGTTTACATTTTTTATATGAATATAACTTTTTTTCCTATAATAGAATGGATAAAAGCTGGTTGTATCATATCGATTGGAGTTCAATTGAGTTTCAAAATAATTTGGATATTTTTTTAGATTTTTCATTGAAAAATGATTAATATGAAGGTATTATATAGTGACCATGTTATAGTTGTGTTGGAATACCATGGTTAAGTTAGGAAGAAGTTAACTACCATATAACAAAATCTGGATTTCAAACAAACTATTATGTTTTTTATCACAATAGAGAGACGATACAATATTCTACTATTAATGAATGGAAAGAAAGAAGTGGTGTAGAGAATTTGATATTTGATCAGTTTCCATTTTTTCATCATCATGAGAGGTACAGTATGACAGTGAAATAAGACAATGATATTAATACACATGAGGAACAGAATAAATATGATGATGTTGAAAGAGTGGAAAAATTAATGGATGATTTCATAACTCCTGTATATCAGGAATGTAATAAAATGAAAATGTTGGAATTTTCAATGCGGTTATATCATGAAAAAACCATGTATGTAATTTATAATACCTCCATTTATTATATTCTTACTTTTTAAGGTCTTTCTTCCTAATGGTGTAGATATTCCCTCAAATCATTATAAGACATGCAAGTTGATTAAGAATATTGGATTTTATACTAATAAAACTCATGTTTGTCCAAAATATTGCAGTTTATTTTGGGAGGAAATAGTAGACCTTGATGACTGTAAAGAATTTGGTACATCTTGATGGAAGGAAAATTCGTATGGAACACCATCTCATGTGCTGCAGAAAGTCATGTGGCACTTTCTATTGATTCCTAGGCTTCAAAATCTATTCATGTCTGCATAAATATCAACCAATATGTGATAGAATGATACTGAGATAATTAAAGATAGTGATGAATTGGTTCATCCTACATATGGATTATCATGGAGGTAATTTGATTCCCAACATCCTGATTTTGTAGCTGAGGTGTGTAATATCAAGTTAGGTTTATCTTGTGATGGTTTTAATCTGTTTGGTTAGATGATTACTACTCACAGCACATGACCAATTTTTATTCACATTTATAATCTTACTCTATGGATGTGTATGGAAAAACCTTTAAATTTCCTGAGTATATTAACATATACATATTTTGATCATGGAAATGATATAGATGTCTACTTCCAACCATTAGTAAGAGAGTTGAAGTGGCTTTGGGATATGGGTGTGCACAAATTTTATGCTTCTTCAAAAAAAATATTTTAGGTGTGTGTTGTCCTTCTATGGACTATAAATGATTTCTCGGATTGTGAAATGATGTATGGTTGGAGCATGAAGGGAAAAATATCATGTCTAATTTGTATGAAGAATACATGATCGAGAAGACATAAATATTTTCAAACTTTTAGTTTCATGGGGCATTAATGATTCTTTCCAATGGATCATCAATATAGAAAGAATCACTGAAGGTTTGATAATACTATTGACACTAAATAGCCACCTCAGTGTATGTCAGGATCTTATTTTCTTAATTAATTGAATGATTTCAGTTTTTCATTAGGGAAAGGTCGTGTGAAATCTAAAAAGAGGAAGAATTTTGACACTGAATCTACTTACAATTAGAAAAATAAAAATATATTTTTTGAGTTTCCATATTGTTCTACCAATTTATTATGTAATCTTTTAGATGTAATGCACATTGAGAAAAATATATGTGAAATATTAATTTCAATTACTCTAAATATCAATGGGAATGCCAAATATTACTTATAATCTCGCCTGGAATTATTGGATTGGGGTATTCGACCATAACTGCATCTTATGTGTGTAAGTGAAAACAAATGGAAAATTCATTATGCTTCTTATGTGATGATACCTTTAGAGAAAAAATAATTTCTAAAAGTATTAGAGAATATATAGGTTCTTGATGGATATTCTAGAAACATATCTAAATGAGTCAATGGAAGATAGATATGGATCCCCTCCATTTCTGAGTTTAGGTAGAGACATGTGTGGATGACTAAAACTAATTGATGGTGTGGATTGTATATGTAGGTTATAGTATTGTAAATAGTTTGAAAACTATTTATAATTTGATGGTTGAATGTTAAATATATAATAAGTTTACTGCATTAAATGTGTATCATGCTTTTTAATTTATTTTTAGGTTGTTGGAGAGGTGTTGGATGGTGATGCAGCTATCCAATGGGGGTAGGACTCTATACCCACGGTTTATAAAACTGTGGGAATAGATGAATTCTAGATAGTTATCTATACCCACAGTTTTAAGTGAACTATGGGTGTTAAGAAATCCTTATATCCTATACTAATGGTTTCTATAGAAATCATGGGTATAGACCTATCCCCACACATTAAGCACCTGGAGTTCTATGAATCGTCAGTATAGCCTATACCCATGGTTTTCTGGGCTATACCCATAGTTTAGAATTGTGGGTATAGGGTAAGATTTCAGTAGTGTCCACCAACTAGTAATGCCCCATCATGAGTTGACATACCTAAAACACATCAAACAAGAAAGTTTGACCACCAACTAGTATGGATAACACTAGGGGGACTAGAAGCATCTCCACCTCTAGTCCTAATGTGTGGACCAAATCAGGATCAATGAAGGAGTGCAAAGCTCCAGAATCAAACAAGGAATAAATTAAGGTAGATGAAAAATTGAATGTACCTCGAAAAACATCTAGATCCTCTAGTGTTGGAACCTCCATAACATGAATTTACCCATGCCCATCTCCACTACCTCACTACTGACATCCCCCACATCCACACTCTAGTCTAGGCCCCTGAGGATGAGGACCATTACAGATCTGACATCTACTAGCTCCATCTCTCCTCTATTAAGAATAAGACTATTAACTAGGATGTTGAACAAAATTTTAAAACCCCTACTAATTATAATACCTTGTAGGAAAATAAGTTTGCCTCTAGAAAGCGGTTTGACCTCCCAAACCAAACTGACCTCCTTGAGCATTCGGGTACTGGGCCCAATGATGACCTCAACCCACACAAACATAGCACACAAACTAGAATCCCATGAAAAAAACTTAGGAACCACTTGCCCTTAAAAATCATAAAGTTGTCTTCTGGGATTGACTTTATATTGATTGGAAGCTTGACTTCCTTAAAATCTATGATCCACTTCCCAAATCCCTACTCCATGACACACCCTATTGGCCTACTTCTCGGGGCTCTCCTCCCTAATAGTGCATCCAATCAATCACCTATTCTTTCTTTTACACCACCAATAATGTATAAATCATGAATTGGGTGACTGTATATCTAATCATTGGGTATAGTTCCTCCTCTGTACATCATTCTCTAGACTCCTCATCTGTAAAGAGGTTAGGAGTGAAATGTAAAAGGCTATTGAACATAATCTCAATCTCTTTCATGCTTTGGCTCCCCTACTGAAGGGAGAGAATCTCTTGACTTTTTTCTACCTTTATCTTCGATGATAAAAACTTCAGATGAAAATCCCTTTGGAATTCATCCCATGAAACATTTGTCTCCTATTGATCACCGAGATGCAATATCCACCACTAACATGTTACCCCTCATGTCTAACTAACCATCAACGAAACCCGAAACTCATCTCAAACTTGAATCAAACCAAATAAAATCTCAATATCCGATATCCAATGCTCATTCTCTATATTAGAGATACTCCCCTCATACCTTGCAAGGATATACCACTGAAATGAATGTAAGACCCTATATCATGCCTCATCCTCCTCTGTCAGAGAAATCCTTTGATGGTCAACTAGATTAGCCTCCACTATCTAGACTATATGAAGACAATGACCAGGATCCATTCTTGAAAACATAAGGGTATCCCTGAGTCTGGTAGCATATAATTTCAAGGTTCATTTAATTAAATTTATTCTAACTTCCCAAAACCACCATGTTTAGTCACAAACACAAATAATCATAGTGTATATACCATATCTAGGTATCTACCCTGCAATAGGTTGGTCATTAAATAAACTCAAAGTCTTTACATAAAATCATAGAGGGATAAAATCATGTGTCCAATCCAATCTTCCTAGTCTATATCATGCACCAAACTCTATTGATATTGCTTCCCTATCAAACCATGTAGTCCTCACAAGTGTCTAACACTAAGCCTCGTCCTATCTCTCAACTTAAACATTTGATACCACTTTCTCACAACCCCCTACATCCAAAGTTATCCGGGCCAACAATAAAGGTAGAAAGATAATTACCTTTGATTACCACCTCCAGTGGGCCTCGAGTTGGAAACTATCACTGAGGGTATAAATATATTCACACGTATGGAAGGAATTAACCTTAATTGAAAATAAGGATTGATAAATATGATGTTAACCCCCAAAAAACTCCATCATGTAAAAAAATAGATAGAAATCATCCCACAATGCATGAACAACATCAAAGGAATATAAATAAAAACACCAAGTAAAGTACCAAAAGAAAATCATATGGAAGAAAATCAACAACAGCTCTAACACCAAAGCTATTAGTGTCAATATCGGTCTTTGAAGTCCTCTTAGAAACTTTAAAATTATTTTTTATATATATAGGGTGTGCATAACATGTATAATCAGTAGGATCATGCCCAATTTCTTTAGTACAAATGTGAAAATAGCATATTAATGCAATTGTGAACAAATAACAGAATCCAAAAACACCTAAATAGACCAACTATTGATTCCCAACCTTTTAATGGAACTCTCACTAAATAAAAAATATAGGTATAATAACATAACATCGAAATAACATAAGAAAGGTCACCTTGCATCCACTTTCCCATTGATTTTCCTCTTTCATTTCCCCAATGTAAAACATCATGTTCTCTCATCCATTTCAATAATCACGTCACAAAATCATCCATCTGTGATGTGGTTCAGGAAGTATCCATACCTACCCCATCCTCACAAGGTCTAGAATCATGTGCTATCATCAGTCATTGTCTATACATCATAGCCTCAACACATCATATCATCCCATATTTGGGGCATTAGGGTATCATGAATGTGAAGAGCATCAACCCCATGGCCTCCTCCTACCATGCGTGTCCCCCACTATACATTACAAACTCATCATCACTGAGTGATCTCCAACACAAACACTTCATCATCACTACCACTGAAGGAAGAGAAAGGAGGAGGGAAAAAACTATCTATTTATTTCACCACCATACTAAATGTTGGGAAAAACACCTGGAACCCAAAACATTTGGGCATTGGTAAGGTTATCCAAATCATGTGGGGAACCTATATAAATAACATGAAAATAAAATATGGATAGCAATAAACCCAACCTATGGGTTTATAAGATGAGCACCAATGTGTCTCAAAACATCACCACAATATCTCACAACCTCTTCCACTATTCGTTTCCACCACTAATGCATCACACCACATGACCAACACACACAAGCCACATAAAACCACTTTCCAAATACAAGTTCCACCATTTCTAGAATTATTTAGTTTCCACTGACACTCATTTAATAAGAAATTTCATTTCACATTAACATAGATGATTCATTTATCATTCAATTCATTTAAGTCAATTACCCCGCATCAGTTTCAGATAATGCTATCCAACCCAAGATATTTTAGTTTCATCATTTCAAACTCATTCCATGGATAACCATGCAACTAATAAAGAAACAACATACTACATCTCATTCACCCCACATCAACCAACACCACATCATAACATATTTCAATCCATCACCACAACCAAACCATCTCACCGCAAGAACTACACATCACATCCACTGCACATCAATCCACATCACATATCATTCTAAACAAACATAGCTTCATTGTCCAACACATTCTTCATTTAAACCCAGTTTCCACCATCACCGATAAAATCCCTACAAGATCTTCACAAGTCACACAATACAACATAGAAAGCACATCAACACATTACAGTACATTTAATCTTCTGTATCTACCACAACTTATGTTCAAGGGATTTCATAACATCACATATTCTTTATAATGTGTATTATTAAGGGATTTATTAGCTATATATAGGTGATTATCCTTTTTCATGCATGATGATATCAATCGAACAATCATAATAAGGGTCTCATAATTCACAGCAATCACATCACAAATAAGGCTCCCAACAACCATTATTTTTAGAAATAGCAATAAAAAGTATTATAAAAATCAAATTCATGAAAACAATAAACGAATGTGATTACTCCCCATTCACATAAATTTAAATTTCATTATATTCATTAAGAGAATACTTATTATATACTCATTAGATTTCAAAAGCATGAAATCCCCACACATACACTTAAAAGGGAGATAATGAGGATCCCCATCATCAATTAGAGCTTCAAAGAGAACCACCACTCATAATGGAATAATCAAGGGATAAAATTTAACCATTATTAAAGGTTAAATCACCGAAATCTATCCACAACAAAACATTATAAATACTTGTTTGATTTATAACCCAAAACAGAGGATCTCTACCAAAACAAACTCCCATAGGAAATAAGAATAAGAATAATGGATAAGGGAGGAGAAAAAAGACTACCTTGATTTGTGACGCTTCGATCCGGATGAACCAAGGTGTTAAAACTCCCAAGAGGCATGGTTGGTAGGTAAGTAGGGGACAAGTGGTAGATTAGGGATCGATAGAAAAATTAAAACTAAATCAAGGAAGCTAAGATAACCCTTTTTATATAGGAGTTTATTAATCCTTCACCATGGTGTGGGGGTCCTCAAAACACCTGTGGTGGGTCCGTTCAAAGTAAAGATTCAGAATTCAAGCTTTGAACCCATGATTTTAAAGCATTTTAAAAACTATTGTGACTGTCACCATGGCCTCATACATGGCATGGTGTAAGTTTTGTTGGATCCTCTGATGCTCACCATAAACAGCCACTATGGTATAGCACTAAGTGTTTGGTCATTTTCTCCTTACCACGCCCACTGGCACGGTGTGGTGAGCTCCATCTCCCCGTGTTATAAAAGAGATCCCCCGAGGTTGTACATCCAACACAACGCCCATGTTGGTCCTTCCCATACTGCATGTGTCTCATAGGGTAACCATCTAACCACCACACCCAATAACATAGGTAACCAAGTTGTTTATATTATCGTGGTTCATTCCATCACCAAAATAGGCAGTACTACGCCCAACTTCCAATCACTCAAGTCCAACATTATGATGTCTCAATCCCATTTCACTCATAAATAACTAAACCTGAGGACTACATGGACTCAATCACACCTCGTCGTACAATATAGGTTGTTGAATAATAGCGAGGGTGTATGGTGGTATGGTGGGGAGACTATTCCCACTTTATCAGAGTGAAAAATAATAGTAAATAACAATTAATTAATGGAAATACTAATAGGGTAGTATAAAATAAACCATATAGATAATAACAATCGACATGAGCAGTAAACAACATCATATACAGCTGATGTCATGAGATGATATGGAAATATAAATAGGAAAATATGGTAGTAGGCATACAACAGTGACAATATATTGAAAAGGAAACAAAAAGACCAAAAAAATATATCTTCAGAGTATCATGATAATTGGATAAGTCATCTGATCTTAAGAACTCATCCTAAAAGTAAATCATGTGTCCATAATTGGTCACTTCCCTTTATCCTTACCTGCATCCATGAAATCTGTTGGGTACCAAACGATAGCCTGAACAGGGTGTGTGTAACATCTTGTTACTATTTCTAGGTACCCCTTAACCCATTATTTTATCTTGATTTGGTTAGGTTTCATTTATGTATTCTTCGAGTGAAAATTTGAAAACAATTAAGGGCTTTTAGGTTGTGCACGGTTGGTGCATGGTTTTCCCAAATTGTGCACCCTGTTAGTGAAAACCATGAAAACCTAGGTAGTGAGTGTTTGTGCAGTTGGAATAAGATTTGAAAAAATGTTCACCCACCTATTAGAAACCATACAACCCCATCAGTAGGGTTTCATGGCTAGGGTTCATGGTTTTTCTAACTGTGTGGCCTTACCCAACTAACCATGTGTACAGGATTTAATTAATCCTAAATTTATTTTTAAAATCCCAAAACTCTCGAATTAAGTTCTTAATAGGCCTATACGGCCCTAATAGGTTTTCTTCTTCATTGGATGCTCCCAATAGGTGATTTTGGCCCCTCTACACCCCTCTAGAAGAGAATCAAAGCTAGGAGAACGACATTCGATCTCTTCCTAGTAAGTTTCATTTTCATGTTATCTATCTTATGATCTATCCTCTCTCCTCCATAGGGTTTATTAGGTCTCTATATTGTTGTAGGATCTAATCCCTGCTGTTTCAAATCTTGAATCTAAGTTGATTCTTGGATCTCATTTGCTGACGTTCTATATTGGAGTTTCACGGTGCGAGCATTGTGTTTCTTGATCCTGTGATATATGGTAGGTGGTTCCGTTTATGGTTGAAAAATTTATTTAACCATAAATTTTTTGATTTAAATTAAATTTTTTGATTTAAATTTAATTTATTTCAATTGATTTAAGAAAAACCCCTAATTACATTGAATTTTAGATTTTTCATTGATTTGGCATAGAATTAGAAAAAAAATCAATTCCATGAATAAGGGATTGATTTTGAAATTGGATAGAAATTGTTTAATTTAAATTGTGTAATTTAAATGGTGAAATTTAATTGTGTCGTTGATTTAAAATTTGTATTTGAGTAAAATGGATTAAATTGTTTTGATAGAAACTCGGTAGTTTTATCTTGGAAAAGTCATGATTTGATTAAAAACCTGTTTTGGTTTTTAAATGGAAATTGGAATATTGAAATGGAAAATATGGGTTGAATTGTATTTTAAATAGTTTTAAAATAAATTTCCCATTATTTATTGTTGTTAGAGCACATGCAATCCTAGGTAGTTAGTGGGTTATTAGGGACAAACACGTTGGGATGGAAATTCCCTAGCAATGGATTAACGCTTTACAACTCTAACATAAACTGATTTGGAAAGTATTATCCCCAGTGGGATGTTGGTCAGTCCTCTTTAACCAGTTTCAAAGGGATTTGTGTGCACATTTCCATTTTAATTATTTAAGTGTGTGAGGGTCCAATATCCTGGAACTATCATACCTCTTGGAAGATAACCATGTTGCTCACTTTTGATTGTTTTGATACATATTCCATTGTTTGTAAACTGTTTTACACATGCATGGTGAATTTATATAAACTATTTTATATAAAAAAATTATTAATCCATTTATTTAAATTATTTCCATTAATTTAAATTTAAAAGGATGAATTTCTTTAAATATTATTTTGAACTACCATGCCTATTTATTATAAAATTGAAATCTTTGTTTGGTTGATTAATTTTACCCTCTTATTATAAAATCCTTGGTGAGACCCTACTGGAATTTTAGCTCACACCCTACCTGTGCATTCGGGTGTTTGTATATTATCTTCTTCTGGGTTCGAGCAAGGGAAAATCACTACTTGGAGGTGGTTCTGGTTGTTGATCCTTGGGCTTCGAGAGTTGGGTATATTGGGACTCAGGTTATCTATTCTATTTTTCTGGTGCTTTGAGATATACTTTGGGTTGTTTATACCTATTTTTAATTCTGGTACAGTTCTTCCTATTGAGTTTTTCTTGTATTCATTCTAACTTGTACCTATTGCTTCCATTTTTTTGTATAAAATTCTTTCCCACTTTCATATTGTATGATGCCAGGTGCTAGTCTCCAACATGTAGGGATCGAGAATGCCCTTCGGGCTATGTTAGTGTAGGCATGGGTATTAGCGTACCGGGGTGTTCAGGCCGGTTCATGACAGTGTGATAAAAACTCAATAGGCCATCACCAATGGTGACTAATGAAAATCCAACCTATGAATATAAAATGTAACAGTGTGCAGGCATAATAAATATAAATTAATGAATAAATATAAACCATGTCAATCTCATGCTCCTTGTAGGATACCTGGATAACCCTAACAGCTTCGGTCTAAGCCGAATGTCTTTGAGAATATGACCAATAATTGGTCAAGGACCCAAGTAACATAGCCAAGGAATCCAAGTATAATAATTGCAATGGATATACAGGAGACCCATGGGATCCATGACCTTAAAAGCTCAAGCACACTCATGGTGATCAACCGAGATGTTGGTCTAGGGGATATGGGAGTAATCCAAGGGGTGAACCCTTGGTATTCCACCCTAAAAGTTTCTAACCAAGCCTAGGGAAAATCCCATGGTAATCTTAGGATAGACTTGATTGGAACCCAAGGAGATAATCCAAGGAGGTTTGTGTTTGAGGATATCAATTCAAATCCAAGAAGATAATCCAAGGAATTATAATTTTTGTAGATGAAGGTGAATCATCAGTGTTAAGCCGATGCATTAACGATCTAAGAAAATAAAAGAGGCCAAGATTGGTGTCTCACTTGGTGGTCGCATCAATGAATCGGTCAGCATCCTATGATTTTGACTAAGGCATTCCAGGTCAGAAATCCATGCCTTACTCAAGGTAGACCACGCCTTTAGAGTGATCTAAGTCCATAACCGTAGCCAATAGTATATTTAATAATTAATCATAGGCCAAAGTATCCAAACCGTTTCACAATTAAATTCATTCCATTAGTTCATTTCATTTGTAAGTGATAAAGAGGGCCAAGGGAAGTATTCATTCCATATAACACTTTAATTTAATCATTTTTTCCATTACTTTTACAAGTGACAAGCAAAACGCACCTGAGGGGTGTTTTGTTTAAGGAGAGAATGCTTGTCGAGATAATTTAAACTAACACACCCTAAGGGTTGTTTCACATTGAGTACATCAACCTCCAATGGTGTCAAAGGGGTCACATGGAACATTAAGGTCAAATTATAGGTGATTAATTAAATGAGTTTCATATTTTAGGAGCAAATCATAGAAGGTCTATCATGCGGCACAATAGCACATGTCATAAACAACTATAATTTTTGGGGGAAAGTAATAGACCACCTACCTTATCCCCATAGAATACTCCTCATCTAGTATCATCCTCATATTTGTGTTGGTGTGAGAGAAATCAAGAAATCAAACAAAATCCCTAAAAACAAGTTATATAAGGTCACATGGAGATAACACCAAAGATAGAGAACAAAACTGAGGAAAGAATAAAACTAAGTGATAGACTTACCAAGGGTGATCCAATGTGATGAAAGGTGATTGAATCGTATTCCTGATAAGGGAGATACACTAAATCCTAAAGTAGAGGGAGATGGAGAGATCTCCTATTGGTTCTCATTATGAAAAAGAAGGGGAAGAAGAGAAATACGTTTCAAGGGCGTGGAGGGTAAAAAGTTCACTTTCTAGGATGTTTAAAGGGGTGTGTTTTGTCTCATGGCTTTCCAAACTCTACATCAACCGTGTGATACCCACTGTCCAGGAGGCCACACCTCACACGGTCTAGGAACATTATTAAACAAACCATGTGCAAGTCATGCAAGTTGGGTTGATAATAAATTATAGATTTTGCATTGTTTACAATCCCCCTTTTCATGGTTTATAAAACTATGCTCTTCATCTCCATGTCCACACGGTTGAGGTACACAGTTAGTGAAAACCATGCATTAACCGTGCACCTCAGCCTATTTCTCCAAAAACTAGAAATTTGGTCCCTGAACCTAGTCTGGACCCTCTTGAAACCTCCATGACTTCTTTACACACTTCCATTAAGAAAAAATAATAGGTTTAGATAGAAAATTAAAGAATTTTTACCTCTATGAAAAATTGAGATCTTACGAACACTGTTATCACTACACCCACTACCACGATGTGGTGACCCTTCAAATGGATATGACTCTCATTTAGACTCCAAAACACATACAAACTCCCTCCCAACACCACCAAGCCCTAAAAATTTTAAAGGGATAGTTTTTAGGAATCTGATCCCTCACAGTCAGGACCGATCCCATGAAATCTAGCAAGTACAAAAAGTTAATCATGAGAGACATTGATCACTACCTATTTATAATATTTACTAGGGATAATTTACAATCATTCTTTAGTTATTTGGATCAAGGCCTAAAGATGTCTCAAATGGACTAAACTTTTAAATAATAAGTAGATCAACTCAAGGTTATTGAACCTTTATTAAAAAAATTATAGAGGAAAAAATGTTATTATTTCATACTATAGAGCATGGTTCTCATGTTATCAGTGAGTTTTTTAGGATAATGGAACCCGATATGTATGTTTCACATACCCCTATAGTAGCTCCTTTTGTGGTTCCTCTCAGACCTCCTAGAAAATCATCTTCTTTAGTTGCTCTAGTCGCTACCTCTACAGCCCCTACATCTTATCCTTTTGACTTCACACCCATTAAGGTTGTACAACATATCACACCAATTTTTAAGAGTGTTATGATTTGAAAACCTTCTAATGATGTTCTCAAGTCAACACATGAACCTTCTAAATCCAAGGACAAACAACTTTTAGATCTCAATGCCCCTAGAGAGAATGTTTCTGATTTAGATTCATATTGGAATACCTAATAGGGCACCTATTGTATATTTTATTGAATTTATCTTGAATAAATAATATTTTTTCATATCTTGATTAAATTTTTTCTCATATTGATTAAATTATATGATATTACTTCCATTAATTCATTTAAATATATGTTCTCTTGTCTTATCTGTTTGATAATCCCAAAAGAGGGAGAAATATAGAAATAAATGGAAAATACTATTATGGAAATTAATCATTTCTGTGCGTTCTGGGTTTCAAAAGTTTGATTTGAACATAAAAGGAAATGGTCTTTAAGTTTATGTAATTCTATTTTTATTTGAAGATTTATCATGTCATGATTTGTGATCATAAAAAAGGAATATATTGTTGTCTTAGTGCATCAATTCCTTATTTTAATAATCACAAATCATGTTTCATATAATACTAATAAATTTTGTAATTTATGATAGAAGTTTGTTTTTTGGTCAAAATATTCTAAGTCTAGATCGACCGTGCATTGCACTGGATCAACCGTATGACCACTCAATCAATCGCATGCACAAGTGGAGTGACTGTGTGAATGAATGAAGAAACTTTTATAAGTATCAATTGATCGCATGTTGAAGTTAAAGCTATCGTGTGTCAGATGATCAACCATGAGGAAGACAACCAAAAATATATTTATTAAAAATATATAATAGATTTTTATTTCTTATCCCACACTGATGCATGTCAGTAGCATCCAACCCTAAATCCAAAATCTAACTCATGTTGGTTGTGTTATAGCACTTGATCCTTTTACATGGTCATCCTTAGCACATGGATAACTCATTTTTTATACTAATAGCTCAGGGATACATTGCTCATAAAAAAACTCTTTACGCCTAGGTCCCCCAACTTTGGGAGTGACCCGTTAATGTAACTAGATAAACCCCACAACCCTTTATCATCATCAAAGGTAATTTTTTATTCACATATAAAAAAGGAAACTGAAAACAATAATGACGAAAACACCCCCACCCCCGACCCTGTCCCTGACCAAGGAAGGCATCTACAAAGGCCTAAAATGGTGGAGCCCGAGAGCATCCCCTTTAATGAGGTTAATCCCTTCGGCCTTCATGCTAGCCACAGTATACAGACATACATCCATCAGAGCATCGAAATACAATGAGGCTAAATGATCTGCAATTGTGTTCCCCTCCCTCCATGTATGAAGGATGCGAGACCTACTACTAAGAATGCTTTTACACTTTTTGATAACATATTTAACCAACTAAGGAAAGACTCTATACCCGTTCAAGGAGTTTTGCACAATCAATGAGTCTGTTTCAACTTCCATGATCTCTAAACCCTTTTGCTCACATAATCTGAGCCCCATGAGCATCGCCAAAGCCTCCGCTTGTAGGGAGGATCCCTGACCCATCTTGAACGAGAATTTCAAATTGACCGACCTATTTCCATCATACAAAACCCCACCTCCTCGCATTGCCCGCGAGACACATGATCCATCTGTATTTAGTTTCAAACCATACAAAGGTGGATGCCAGCATACCCAATTACCTGCACTATTGTTGGTCTGGATAACATCGCAAGATATCACTTTAAAACGGAGTAGGGAGGGAGCATCCTTCCAGTTCCTCACAACCTTGGCCAAATCTATGAGTATATTCCTAGCCCACATGATAATAGCATGGTACAAAACTGTCATGCCTTAAAACCTTACTTTGTTCCTCGCTTTCCAGAGGCACCATCACCCCACATGCAACACCATGGAACAAGCTAAACATTATGGGCCTCCTCCCCCTAAACCTCGATACCATCTATCAATAAAAATAAGTTTCACCCCAACCATAGTAGGGACCGCAGTGAACTCTCCAAGGATCTTACACACTTCTCATGCCCAATATCTATTGAAGAACAAGTGGTTTGCACTCTCTACACTATGGGCTTTACAGCACACGCACCTTGAGACATAAGGAATACCACAATGTTGGATATTGTCGTCGGTCGGGACAGACCTGTTCCTGATCCTCCAGGTAATAAAATTGAACTTGGTAGGGATGATTCTCACCCAAATAGCCTCGTCCCTCACATTAAAATTTCCATGTTCATTGGATATGCGCTGGAAGTCCTTCGACATTAAAAAACCCTAGGAGGAAGGAGTGAAAACACATTTTTACAGCTCCAAACTCAACTCAATGGTATTAAAGAGATCCTACTGCTCCTTGTTAAGAATCTATTTAATGAAATAGGGGAAAATGATAGCTTCCCTGAAAGAAAAATCCGTGACAGGGAAGCTCGGGAAGCCCAGAGTCTCCCTGCACCAGTTTTGGTTCCAGAACAAGAGGTCACCTCTCCTGATGATCCAGTGATAGTGGGACCGAAGGATCGTGACAAGGGGACCGATCATCAGCCAAATAGACGAGGGGTGTCCCTCTATATTAACTCAGAGTCCCGAGGCATAACTATGAATGATATTCCCTCAGAGATTCGGTTGCTCAAGAACACTCCATGAAAGATTTGTGTGCATTTAGTAAATGGTATTCTCCAAACTACGCACATTAATGTCACCCTCACCCACCAGTTTCCCCATCATACTTCAGGAGACCTAGTGCCTCTTACCTTCAAACAATGAATCCAATATGAAACTGGAAAGGATCTTGTCAATGTTCTTGATGACACCCTTGGGAACCTTGATTGAAGAAATACCATGAACCGTAGAGGCCACAAGCACGCTGTTAACTAGAGTTATCCTCCCACCAAAGGATAGGAACTTATTTTTCCAGTTCAGCACTCTATCGGTGATCCTAGATAGGAGCAGGTCAAAGTCCCTAATATGAAACCTTCCAGATGAAATGGGGGCCCCTAGATAGTCCATAGGAAAATTTCCCCTCTGCATGCCTAGGTCCCTACTAATAGTATCAACTTGCTCAGGGTTGCACCTAGTAGATATATAGAAAACACTCTTTCAATTATTGATGATTTGACCACTTTAGAGACAATATTCATCCAACACTTTGTTCAGGACACAAATGGATTTACTCATTTCATTCATAAATAAGATGGTATCATCTGCGAATATGAGGTGAGAAATAACTAGCACCTTCAACCGAAGATGATACGGCAGGATGCCTCCTTGGTTAATTCTTCTATGGAGTAGACGACTCAGGACATACTGAACAAGGATAAAGAGGCTCGGTGAGATGGGGTCCCCTTACTTGAGACCCCGAGTGGACTTGAAGAATCCATATGACTTCCCAAAAAAATCATTGACAGCCACGAAGAGTTGAAACAAAGAAAAATGATATCAATGTTCCAAGAATTGAGGCTCATACCTGCCAACAGTTTGTTGATAAAACTCCATTCAACCCGATCATAGGACTTGTTCATATCTAGCTTGATAATCATGTTAGATCCGCGAGTCTTGAAGTTGATATCGCTGAGCAACTCTTGAGCCAGGGCAATGGCCTCCTGTATCAACCGTCCTTTGATAAAACTGTATTGTTCCAAGGACACCCACTGGGGAATATGAATAGCCAGCCTGGAGTTAATAATACTATCCAAGACCTTGTAAGGGACATTACACATGCTCACAGGATGAGAATGAGAGATCGAAGTGGGGTTCTTATTCTTTGGAAGGAGCATGATGGTGGTGGCACTGGAAACTCATGGAAAACTACCCCCTGAATAATTGTTGAATGGAAGCAATCATATCTTCCTTCACAATGTCCCAAAAAGACCTATAAAACAATCTAGGGAAACTATCAGGCCCTGGATCACTATTTGAATTTAGGTTCATGATTGTGTCTTTAATCTCATGTTTTCCTAGCTCGGCCCCCAGGCATTCGTTGTCTCGATTAGTAACAAAGTTAGGAATCACATCAAAAATATCTGAGTGTTCCACAGGGTACCCATTAGGCAAGCGCTTGTTGGGTCCATCCAGAAGATCCATAAAGAAAGAATTGTCCATGCGGCCTGCCACATCCCTATCCTCCGTGAAAGAGCCATCCTCCAGCATAATATTTGGCTTGATCAACCTTTTCCTCATTTTAATGCAGGCATGAAAGAACGCATAATTCCTATCTTCTTATTTTAACCATTTGATACTATCCCCCTCCCTGGAAATCCATTCCTATTTCAAGATCATGTCATCCAGAATGTCTTTCCTCTCTGTGAGTTCCTCATAGACCCGGTTATCCCACAACTCCTCCAACCGGCCCTCGAGGCGTTCAACTTCCAGCATGGTAGCCTCTAATTCCCCATTAATATGGGGAATCTCTTTAGACCATGAAAGAAGATTAATTTTAATCCAATGTAATTTTTTGTGAAGCGTGACCCATTTGTTTCCCTGGGAGGGGCCATCCTAGGTGGTTCTCACAAGGTCATGATATCCCGAAATGGCTGCCCAAAACTGGCTAAATCTGAACCTCTCCTAAGGATACTAAGAGGAAGATAGATAAATGAGAATAGGGGAGTGATTTGAAAGGCCCCTAACCATATGAGTGACCTTCGTACTGGAAAAAAATAGAGATGGCCTGCATCTTTGCTAGACATCGATCCAACCGGCACCACGAGTGGCGCTGCCCCCATTGGTTCTTGCACCAAGTGAACTTGTTGCCCAAAAATCCAATATCATATATCCCTGTGGCTGCCATAAAATTTACAAAATCGATTCTATATTTCCAAGGGAACGGACCCCTACCCTTCCTTTCCACCAGATCCTCCACAACATTAAAGTCACCCCCAACTATCCACGGTTTGGGTCCAGGGTTGAACTTGCGTAGAGCCTCCCATAACGTCTATCTTAGGAGATGATCACAGCTCCCATAAACAAAGGTCACAAAATATGAAACAAGACCTTGGGTCACCTTAACAGTGATAAATTGATCCCCATATTGGATCATGACCACATTGCAACTCCTTTGCCAAAAAATCTAGATATGTTTATTAACTGGATCCGCCAGCATGAATGATTACCACAACACCACACACAGCTTGTTCCACCAAACCATAACTCAATGGGAATAGTGGCGTAAAATGTGTACTACCTTGACATTATTTTAATGCAATAGGTGAACCCATTTCATGTGATTTACAGGCCCAATAGTACCACACATTCCCGGTATGCACTAGCCTACTCAAAACATTAAACCCAGTGGTCGCATTATATTAGATGACCATTTAACCTGGATGACAACTTCTCGAGTCGTACATCACCAAAATTAAACTTTCATGACTAACTAAATAGCTGAACATGCCCTTGGAATGTTAGTCCCATTAAACTTGAGCATCCAAGATTCTGACAAAACCCATAAGTTTCACTTTCTACACGACCACCCGCCTACCCAAGTCATCGTTCCACAACTAAAGAGTCATACCCAAGCCCAAATGGAAAACAAAAAGCACTTCACATGCCTAAAAACTCAACACACGCATCCACTGATGCTTTTTATCTCTAAGGACACTAGAAAAACTAGGTCCATCCTTCACTTAACATGAAGCATTGACTCTAAAGCTTGGGTCATGCCTAAAAGGTCACTAGGCACTCTTGCCTAACCTCTATTCCAACATAAAAAGATTTCAACTAAGACTTGTGGGAAACTCCTACATTCCCATCCAAGGCGTGTCCCAATGAAACTCTAAAACTACTCCCACACAATGGTATTTTATAACAACATATTTATAAGGTGTTATTTAAGTTATTTCATTAGTTCACATTATTATAAGAATCAAGGATGATTCTTGAGCCACAACGCCAATAGATTTTATTATATAAAAGTTTGGTACTAATCCAATTATTTAGTCATCAACTATTTATTTATATAAGCAAAGCGACATCACTCTAAACGATCCATCTCAAGTAAGTGAAGTCATAAGACCTGGATAAGTGGGATGCCACCAAGAATCTATATTTGGAAACACCATTTATATTTTTGCTTAATATTTAAAAAACCAAATCCATTTAATACATATACCCCCAAGGATTTAATTACCAAGGCATATAAAGGAAATATCAACCTACAAGGGTCAAGTCATGCCATCATGGGTTCAGTTATACGGGCTTTCATTCCCAAGTTATGTAGGTAACCACTCTATGAGTTTTGATTGGTATCCCATTTAAGTGCAAACCATTAATAACTGGTTAATTAAATTAAAGAGTATTTCAATATATTCCCTTAAGGGGTTTACTATTGTAATGACCAAGCCTTTTTAAATGATATTTTTTTCATGAGAAAATGTGTGTTATATTATATAATATTAAACACATGAGAAATATAAAGGAACCAACAAAAACTTATCTCATTAATAAATATCATTACATTAGTCAGATATGAAACAAATAAAAATGTCAAACATTACAATTGTACAAAAAATATAAAATGGAAAAACTAAAATAGGAAAATATGGATCACCCCAATCTACTAGAATCATTGCCTTCACAGCCAACACTATATAAATGAAACAAAATATTAATAAACCAATCAAAATCTTAGAAAATGAAAAATATAACCTTGAGAGGAATTGTAGTGAATATTAAGTGAAAAAATGAAGTGGTATTTATAGGGAGCAATGTGACTATTGGAATAGTAATATGACTATTGGTCAAATATGATCGTTGGTCAATATAACTATTGGTCTATTTGACCATTGGGAGTTATACCCATCTGTAATAATTTTACTATTATAATTAGTGTTAATAATTAATAATGATAAAGGATAATTGATTTAGAAAGGAGAAACGATGACCTCAACTAGTAGAGTCATGTCGTTTGAAGATCATTTGTCGAAACTTGGGAGGAAGGGAGCATCAATAGGGTTCACCCTTGACCAATCCCAATTTAAGTTTCATAAAGTGAGGCTTTAATGAAATCTCCTACATGATAAGTTCAAGTTAGTGGATATTACCACTCAGTTAATGTTAGTCAAGTCACCCCATGAAACTACCACTATCGCACACCTTACTCTTAAGATGTATGCAAATGTAATAAGGAGTTACGTGTCCAGTCCTTAGTTACTTAAAGTATAATTTTCTTTATATAAATAAAATGGTTATTCCATAAATCTCATTTTTAGAATAATTTTTTTTAATAAAATATATGTTTAAGTAAGACCAATTTGATAAATTGATTAATGGACCCAAATAAGACACAATTGTATTTTTAGAAAATATATACACTTTTATAATAAACTCAGGTATTATGAATAATATTTTTTTTAATTAAATAGTATTTTAAAACACTATTATTTAAATATAAATGATAAAATAATTTTATAATGTCCTAGAAAATTTTTATAAGTGTTAAAAATTTGACTATGTCTTAAAAACTATTATTTTTCAATAAATACAGATGTTTAAATTTAAATGTTAAAATTATAATATTTAGAGAATTATTTTGATAAAATAAATAGTATATTTTAAATCTTAATGTAGAAATTAGGTTAGGGTGAATTTTTGAGAATTTTCTAAAATACTTTATTTTTCAGTGAATAGTAAAAACACAATTTTGGATTTTCTGTATGTTTTATGACATCGTATTTATATCATAATGATGTAATAATTAATTAACCACAATCCATGACCTAAAATATTTTATTTTACTAATATTATGTATTTTAATATCTTTTAATCAATTTCAAAACCTATAAGTGACTTTCCAAAGTCTAAAATGGAAATTTTGATTTTAAAAGCATTATTTTTGTGGAAAATCTACTTCTCCATATATAAAGAAATATTAAAAAATGTTTTTGGTTCTAATTGATTAAAATATCATAAAATTTGACTCAAATATCCAAAACCATAAGCAAAAAACCATTGGTAATCCAGTGTATTTTTATTTTCCATGACCTAGATTTTAAAGACCTATATTTGGAAATTATTAAACAATTCCTCCACTTTTGCTATAAATATTCACCCATATCACCTTTACCCTTTACTCCCAATCCATAATCCATTAATTTATGGTCATTTTACTCCCAAATAGTCCCCCTAAGGTTTCCTTAAGCCCCAAAAGTTCCATCCTCAAGATTTAGGAGGAGCTCTTCAAGGTAAGGGAATTCTCATCATCTTCTTTTCCATTCAAGTAATTATTTTTGTGTATATATTATAAAGGGTATGTTACTTTATTTTATTATGTTTTTTATCATACCCTTACTTCTAAAATAATGTTTTATCAATGGGAGACCTTCATTCTCTCACGTTTTACCCTTTTCTAAATCCACATTTTATACTTATCATGTTGCTGAATTTACTTTTCAAATTTCTCTATTTTACATAATAAATTCTTATATTTTGAATACCCAAACCATTTATTTATCCATGGGTATTAACCTAGATGTTAATATAATTTATTTATTTGGTGATTTATATATATTAAACCCAAATTCCATTTTCATGGGTTAAGAATGATGTAATGATAATGACTTTAAACACTTTTGTACGCTATGATTTTGATAATAAATCCATTCTTTATTCTCCAAATGTTATTAATGAAATGATTTATTATGATCTATGTGGATAATATTAATTAATATATATGAATGATAATCCCTAATATCACTCCAATTCATTGGCTAAAGAATTATTCTCTAGAGAATACATGTTTTACGATACCTTGGTGAATAACTTTGGTAATTTTGATTTATGATAGCATGGTGGTAAACCTTGGTGATATGCGTATGAATGTATCATTTAAATGTTATAGCCACATTTCCATGTTATGATTCATGTTCTTTTTATTATTATATTCCTCATTTTATAATATTATACCTCATGCTCTTATTGATATGTCTCGTGATCACATGCTAAATGTCTCCCTTGTTTATTCCCTTACTAAGTTCACACTCACTCCTTTCCTTTGATGTATGTCCCCATGATAGGAGATGCAATAAAAGTAACTTATGTTGAAACCATGAAGAATCCTTTCACATGGATTAGAATAATGTTTAATTTTTTCATTTATTATGTTATTAATTTTCAAGAAAATAAACCTTAAAAGATCATGTATTTTGTTCCATGTAATGAAAAGTTTATGTAATAAAAAGGTAGGATGTCATAGTTGGTATCAAAGGAGGATTTAGTTATTTGTAGAAATTAGGATTTGAAAACTTTAATAAGAACCATAGGGATAAATCTAAATTTAGGAAAACATCCTGAAATTTTGGTGAAATATTAAGTGAGTGGTTTTCAAGTAATGAAATCCTTATCTGGATACTACAAGTAGATTTAGGCTCTAGAACAGATGTACCTAGGGGTAAAACCACCAAAAACACTATATTGATATAGACTCGATTGGGAACCGGTGCACAACAATGGTCCTTTTTGCACACCTGGTTTGACACTCTTGGGGGATATGTTTGGTTAATCACAAGATTTTTATAAACCATTATAAAAGATATACAGAAAATTTAATTGTTATTAGGGGAGATTAATGAATAAAATATTTAAGCATGATGTTTTAAGATATAAAATCCCTTTAGAATTATAATATTCCTAAAAGTAACATGTTTCTCAATAAGGTTTTCTTCTGTTAGAAAAATGGTGGGAAATAGGAGGAACTGCGTAAATGATGAGTGCAACAGATGATGCACTGACAGCCTTCCTTACATGATGGAAGATGGAATGGAAAACTTCATGATGATGATGAATCAACTATCTCAATTTATGAATAATAACTTGAATCAAATTAAGTAAATAGATTCACCTCGAAGAGAACAACTTGTCATTAAGTCCTTCATGCATCAACAACCACCTTCTTTTAGTGGGTCTATTGACCCATTGATTGTTGTAAAATGGATTACCTATATAGAAAAGATCTTTTCCATACTCCACTATTCAGAGCTAGAGAAAGTCACCCTGGCAGTATACATCCTAGAAGGAGAAGCAGATAAGTGGTGGACACTGATTAAATACATGAAGCTAAGAAGGTAGATTGATTATATAGAGTGGGAAGATTTCAGGGGAATTTTTCAATAGATATTTTTCCTATTCTATGTGAACAAAAATAGATAATGAATTCCTAGAGTTAAATCATAAGGAAAATGAATCTGTGGGAAGCTACGGAATGATCTTTAAAAGACTCTCTCAATACACCTCTAGCTTTGTTATGGATCTTAAGGGAAAGGTTGATAGATTCTTCGGTGGACTGAGACCCTGTCTATGGAGGAATTTAACAAATCAAGACTATGAAAGATATGAGGAGATAGTGTGAAGTTCTATGAATATTGAATTGGAGTTTGGAGAGACATAATGGTCACATAGGTTGAATGAAAAGAAGAGAGAAATGGATCCAAACTCAGGGAAGAATTTTGATCACAAAATAAGAGAAAAGGAAGTGAAACTTCCCATGTGCAACAAATATGGGAAGAAGCATTCAAGGAACTACTTTCTTGAGAGTGGAAAGTACTACAAGTGTGGAAGAGGTGGTCATATAGATCGAAATTTTCATGTTGAGGTGAAGGCTCAACTACTCAACACTAACGAAAAAGGGAATATGGTGTGGGCCCGGCCTGAAGTTTAATGCTTCAAGTGTCGATAGCTTGGTCACTTTTCCGATCAATTTATAAATCAAAAGATAATGAAGTAAAACCACCATCAACCTCATTATAGTCCAAGGGATTAAGGTTGGTCATTTTCTATCACAACAACTGAAGTAGAGGCTCCAAATGATGTGGTGGCAGGTACGCTCATTGTTCTCTCAAAAGTAATAAGTGCTTTGTTTGATTCTCATTCTACACATTCCTTAATTTCATCAAAATTTTAAAAGAATATAGAATCAATCTCTGAGCATCTAGAAATTAGATTTATAATTCAAGACTCCTGGATGGATTATCCTAGCATCAACAGTGTATAGAAACTCTAACTTTTGTGAGTACAATCACATCACAAATCTAGTAGTCATTCTCATAGTGGAATTCAACACTATACTAGGGATGGACTGGCTCTCAAACTATAATGCTAAGATCAACTGTAGGAATAAGAAAATTTTAGTAGTTTTGAATGGAAAACCTATATTCATTTTCAAAGGAGAGATATATCAACCTGATATTTTTCTAGAAGCACCTACCATGGACTTCTTTATGGGATGATCAGTGAAGAGGGAGAAGGAAATGAAAGTATAAGGATAAAAAATACCACCATCATTCAAGAATACATTGAAGTATTTCCAAGAGTTACCTGGACTGTCACAACCCGTCCCTCGGGCCCATGCCGTGACTACCCCAAGTCCGCTTTCCATAGGCCAGGGGATGGAAAATAGCACCAGAAAGGCATATCCCTTAAATGGGAAGGCATTGACTTTTTAACCTGTACAGAAAAACAGTCCAAAAACACAACAAGAAGCAACCACACAAACAAGAATGCAATAAGATGCAACCACAAAGTAAACTGTTGTAGTAAAAGAGTGCTAAAAGTAAAAAAAGGGCCAGAATACAAGCCCAACTGTAAAAGTACAAGTACGACTGGAAGTAAAATACAACTGAAAGAAAAAGGGAAACAACTATTGGGTCATCCTCCGAGGTTCCTACCTGTAGGGTAGGTACAAATCGCCTCCTCAACACTCAACATTCGTCAGTCTCCTTTGCGTCACGTCACGCCGAATGGTCCACCTTCGAGCACCATCCAGTCCTAGCTCCCTTAGCCTCGGTCAACGTTGTAAGTCGTCTTCACCAGACACAACAAGGTGTGGGAGAAGCCCGTGCAGGGGTGAGTATAACAATACTCAGTAGGGACTCCAAGACCCCATTAGGTCTCCTAAAGTCCCACAAAGGAAAAACCACAAAGCAAGACATCAACTCTACTTAGGTATATGCTCATACATATACCTAAGTTATCAAGATATACTCATCTCATACATGAGAGACGAACACTACATAGGTAACACCACTAAGGTAGAAGTACCACACGGGTAACACCACAAAGATAGAAGTACCACACAGGTAACACCACGAAGACAATACCACAAAGGCAGAAGTACCACACAGGTAACACCAAGAAGGTAGAAGTACCACATGGGTAACACCACGAAGATAGAAGTACCACACAGGTAACACCACAAAGACGATACCACAAAGGCAGAAGTACCACACAGGTAACACCACGAAGATAGAAGTACCACATAGGTAACAGCACGAAGACGATACCACAAAGGTAGAAGTACCACACAGGTAACACCACGAAGATAGAAGTACCATACAGGTAACACCACGAAGATAAAAGTACCACACAGGTAACACCATGAAGATAGAAGTATCACACAGGTAACACCACAAAGATTGAAGTACCACACAGGTAAAAGACTCAGCTCACAATCAGGTGTAACTTAAGTACAGAAGTACAGATGATTAGTCGTAAACTAGATCATCTTACTCTATTAAGAAGCATTTTTGTTGACCCACACAGGATTGATAGGTAACTAACCCCTGCTGACCCACACAGGATCGATAAGTAACTAACCCCCGCTGACCCACACGGGATCGATAGGTAACTAACCCCCGATAACCCACACAGGATCACTGAGCGCTGACCTACACAGAATCTGACCCACACAAGATCAATAGATGTTGACCCACATAGGATCGATGTTCTTTCTTCTCGTTGCAGCCTTCCACAGGTTTCCTCGCACCCGGTGCGCTCAAGTTCTGTAGAATCTGCCCCTTAAGATATCGGTCATACCTTGACCACCACTAAGATCCACAAAGGAGTAACCCAAAGAACCGCCATGTCGTAAGAGTTCCAACGCGATAGACGGCGCGTCAATCGGACGCCCGGTCTGTGAGTTATAAGTGTTTTAGCTCTGGGAGCCCGGTTGGATTCGAGTTCGATCCAACCCGACCATACTCCAACTATCTCCAAAACTCAAGTGGATTATACCAAAAGGACCATATCGATCCAAGGATCCCAACGATGTAGACGGTTCGTCAAAAAGACGTTTGGTTCTCAAGATAAGGTCCTTTGAGTGTTTCTGGGCCCGATTTGGCCCGGGTCTGGTCCGACCCGGTCGGACTGACCCGGCCCGACCTGGTCTGGGCTGGACCGATGTCCAGTGCGGCCTGCAAGGGAGGGACATCCAGAATAGGGCAGCCCAGCCCATGTGGGGCAGCGGCCCGGCCTGGGGGCGGCGGCCCGCTGGGGCGGTGGCCCGATCTGAGGGCGGCGGCCCGATCCGAGGGCGGCGGCCCGCTCCGAGGGCGGCGGCCCGCTCCGAGGGCGGCGTCCCGCTCCGACACGGGGGGTGTAACCCCCCAATAACCCAGATTCCCGAACGGACCAAGGGTTGTTCGGTTGCTGAGGCGGCAGTGCCGCGTGGGTTCCACTCGGTCGCTGCTGAAACTCCTGAGGCGGGTTCGGCCTCTGTCGCGGCTTTCATTCGTCGGCGGTGCGGTGGTCGCACCACCTTCCTTCCCGTGGCCGGCCATCATACCGGCCACCTCCTCTGTTCGCTGTGGATGATGAGCCACGACCCTCCTCTTACGGCGTGTGTCGACGTGCTCACGATCTTCCGAGGTGGCGCAAGGAAAGCAAGATAGCGGAGGGTTCGGGCCGGTTTCGTTAAGACCGCACCCTCCGCGTTAGCTCGTAATATGAAGGATAGTAAGGGAGTTCAATAAACTATAGTATTGGGTACAAGATTATCCCCACAAGATTCCCTGCAATAACCTCCCACAAAGATAAATGAATTTCGGGTCAACCCGTTAGTCATTTGACCCGCATTCTTTGTGTTATTCAAGAATGGAGAAGAGGAAAATCATTTGAATGCATAAATGAATTAAACCCCCTACCTAGAAGAGACGTCTGATAACGACGGTCGACGGAACCTCCTTCATCGTTGCGTCCGTTCGTGACTGGGAGGCGCTCGTCACCGCTCGTTGGAACCAGTCTCGTCCTCCAAGTGGTTGGCATCGGGGTACTTTGCCAGGGCTTCGTTGCTTGGTGAAGTCATGCCAACACCCCTCCCCGAGCTTCATATAAACAGGAGAGGAGGAGTGTCCAACACCTGGGGAATTAATGAGGTTCATTTAATTAATGAACCTCCCAAATTCTCAACGGTGTGGTTACAGGAAAAGAAGAGTCAAACCATTTATTGGCTTGACACGTCATCAGTCATGCCAGCGTTGTTCGTCCGTTGGAGGAAAGAAAGAAAATAAAATAACAAAACATGTTATTTTATTAATCTTTCAAAAGCCCACAAAAATAACTTTTTCACCCGACCTACTGCGGTCGAAGTTATGTCTCCCTTAAGCGAATCTCGGCACTGCGGATTCAACAATGCCCTCGGATTTTTAATCCGAGCAATGGTTCAAAAGTTAGAAAATGTCGCTCACGCGTTTACTGAACGTACCTGAAAAAAAGTTCAGAAAATTATTAACAATCACCCTCGACCTGCGCCGATCGAGGTTAGGCTCTACCTAAGTGAAACACGACCTAACTAACCCAACTGTACTCTCAGATTTCTAATCCGAGTTACCGTTTGAAATTATGTATTTTACAATAAAATAATTGTCACTTAATTAGTTTATTTACGACCAAAAACTAACTTTCACTGGTGGCCCGCACTGGCCAAAGTTAGTATCTGCCTAAAAAGAGCATACCCTCACAAGTTCAGCAATGATATCATATTTTTAATCCAAGTTACCGCTCGTGAGTTATAAGCATTTGAAAAATAAAATAAATTTATTTAATTATTTTATTTTCAGTTATGCCATTTTCGGGTTTTTTCACTGGAGGCTCGCGCTAACTAAACTTAAGTCATGCCAAGGGAAAACCCTTCATCTTGAGCGCAACGGTGCCCTCGGATTTCTGATCCGAGTAACCGTTTAATATTTATTCCACTTTTTCAGGAAAACTGCTTACACACATTAATTAAAGCTTAACAAACTTCAACGGATCATTCTGAACACCCCGGGCCTTAGAATCGCGCACCATCAAATTTTGTGGTCTCGAAATAATTCCATATGATTAAAAAAATACGGAATTTTTGAGACATTACATTCTCCCCACCTTAGAGCTTTACGTCTCTGAAATCCACAACATAGACAAAGGAAACAAATGGGGGAACTAAGCACGAATTTGAGTCTCCCGCTCCCATGTGCTCTACTGGAGGTTCCCATGCTACCAGCGAATGCACAAAAAAGGTATCGACTGCCCACGAAGGACCTACTCCTATCGATCCTCAATCTCTACTGGAACCTCCGTAAATGTCACCCCATCGTCTAAGTCCAGCTCGTCATGGTCGATGACTTGAGGAGGTTCATGCACGTATCTCCTCAACTGGGATACATGGAAGACGTCGTGAACCCACTCCAATCACGGTGGTAGTATCAAGCGTTGTTCCACCTCACCAATCCTCCAAAGTATCAGAAATGGTCCGATAAACCTCGGTGATAACTTGCCACCTCAGCCAAATCTTCGTATTCCCTGTCGAGGGGAGACTCGCAAGAAAACATGGTTCCCCCTCCTGGAACTCCAAAGGTCTGTCTCTTGTCGGCATAAGACTTCTACCAGCTCTGCGCAGTCTTCACTTACTGACAAATAAGACATCGTGATACAAACTCCGCCACTGCTTTTTTCATCCCTGGCCACCAGTACTGACGTCGGAGGTCATGGTACATCTTTGTCACTCCAAGATGTACCGTTAAAGGGATTGTATGGAATTCCCTCAAAACCTCCTTCCAAAGCGTCACTGGTACTATGGTGTGTGCTCTGAAGAGAACGACGTGCCCCCCACCTTTAGAAAATTCTTCAGGAGATCATCCTGATGATATCTGAGCACGTCAGGTTTCATAGTCAATATCTCAAGTTGTGCCTCCCGAACTTACTAAAGAAGTGGGGGAGTGACTGTCATAGACTGGAGGTATGTTGCTCCATCTCTATCCACAAAAGATATCTGCAACGTGACTAACTGCAGACCAGACCTCCTGCTGAGTGCATCTGCTACCACGTTCCCCTTCCCAAGAGTATAGACTATCTCAAAATCATAGTCCTGGAGGAACTCTAACCATCGTCATTGTCTCAGGTTCAAGTCTTTCTGAGAGAAGATATGCCCGAGACTCTTGTGATCAGAGTAGACTGTAAAACGTTCGCCCATCAAGTAGTACTGCCATATTTTTAGCGCAAAAAACACTACTGCTAACTCCAAGTCATGGGTAGAATAGTTCTACTCGTCAGTCCCTGTCTCAGATCCTGAAAGATTTGTTGAAACTTCTCCATCCATAGGAAAGGCTCCACTTTTTTTTCAAAACTGACAAGGGTGCCGCTACCCTGGAGAAGTCTGGTCCAAAACTCTGGTAGTACCCAGCCAAAGAAAAAGTCCCTCCCCCTTCAAGGAGGTAAATCTGGAAAAATATTTTGAAAGGATTTCCCTCACACTTTGCCACTTCTGTTGGGAACTAAAAACTCAAAACTCCTGTTACCACGAGGGTAGGGTTGGCTGACTCAAGAGTGATCAGTTGCACCCTCCTTTGCATGAGTTAGTCTTGTGCTGCCTGAGTTTCTTTTTTTGTTGACCAATGAAAATTTCATTCCAACATTGTAGGTAAACCACAACCTTTTTGCCTAATATAGTCAATCTGAGTATGAACTGTGGATGTCTGGTCCATACCCAAACTAACATTGTAAGGTCTTGATGCTTCCATCAAGAGGTTCTAATCGAAACTCTCGCCTCAAGGGTCAGATCACATCGTCGGTGTAAGTGTGATTATCGATTATCCTCCCAAAGGTATCTCCAGACGTGAGGGTCAAGTCAACGACTTAACCAGAAAATCTAGGTATTGGACAAGATTCATGGAAGGAAGGAATGATTAGTACATATGTCTATTAATACGGCATCTAGTAGTAGACACAGACTGTTCATAGAATCATTCCTAGAGCCCTTAGGTTGCACTTTTTCACCATATGCAGCTACTCCCTTCCCCTATCCTCCAGCTCCCTGAGCCTGGTGGGGACCACAAAGGGGGGTGGTTGTAACATGTCGAAATGCACACCACCTCATGTTGCTCTCTGATCTCTACTTCTACGTTTTCAGCCCTGCAGATTCATCTGTCTCTAACACTTCTTCTTCTCAAAACATTTTTACACGCCCAAGTCTCTGAGACTGACGCCAGTTTCCTGCTTTCTCACTACTAACATTCACTGGCTGTATCCGCTCAGCCAAAGAACATTCAACTGCAAAGGTTCTCTCTAGAACCCTAACATAGGTAGGAATACATAGAGTAATAGTGTTGGCTCGGACGTCCTTAAACACATCACACTCAGAAGTCTGAGCCCCGAAGCACTGATCGTATTGTATTCATCGAGTACTGGGAATGGTCGGTACGCCTCGATGAATACTCAGCTATCGACATGTCGTCCTACCGAAGTTGTAGAAGATCTAGAGAACTCTTAGACACCTCCTCAAACCAGTCCTTAGCCGCCTATGAGTCAGGCTCGCCTTGGAAATGAAGGGTATCTGATGCTGAAACTCGTGTAAGGCACTAAGCCTAAATGTTTCCTCTACCGGTACCGCCGGTTGTAAATGCTGCTCAACGGGTGGTGGTGCTACTGGTACACCACCCGAAGGTGCCAACGCAGTAAAAGGGACCTACAACGGAGCCTCATCGCTCGGTGGGCCATCATCGTATACTCTCTCGAGAAACCTGGGTGGTTGTCTTTGTGGCGGCATCCTGATAAGGAACAGGTGTGTCATGGTCATTAAGTTATACCTGGTGAGCTGAGTCCAAATAAATCAAAAGAAAAACATTTCAAAAACACATGCAATCAGTGTTTTCATGCGCTAAGTCAAAAATCAGAATCCAGGGTCCTGATGTATGGATATGTCGGCCTCTGCACCAACATTGGACAACCCGAACTGAAAACCACACTCGTAACACTTAATACTATTGCGTCATAGAAAAGATCAGAGTCCTAGTTCTTCGGTAGAACCCAACTCCTTTGACACCACTTTGTCACGACCCGTCCCTCGGGCCCATGTCGTGACTACCCCAAGCCCACCTTCCATAGTTTAGGAGCTGGCGACTAACACCAGAAAGGTGTATCCCTTAAACGTGAAGGCATTTCCTTTTTAACCTGTACAAACACACAGTCCAAGAACACAACAAGAAGAAACCACACAGACAAGAACGCAATAAGATGCAACCACAAAGTAAACTGTTGTAGTAAAAGAGTGTTGAAAGTAAAAAGGGGTCGGAATACAAGCCCAACTATAAAAGTACAAGTACGATTGGAAGTACAATACAACTGAAAAAAAAAGGGAAACAATTATTGGGTCTTCCTCTGAGGTTCCTACCTGTAGGGTAGGTATAGATCGCCTCTTCAGCACTCCACATTCGTCAATATCCTCCTCATCACGTCACGTTGAATGGTCCACCTCCGAGCACCATCCAGTCCTAGCTCCCTCATCCTCGGTCAACATTGTATGCCATCTGCACCAAACACAACAAGATGCGGACGAAGCCCGTGCAAGGGTGAATATAACAATACACATTAGGGACCCCAAGACCCCAGTAGGTCTCCTAGAGTTCCACAAAGGAGAAAACCACAAAGAAAGACATCAACTCTACTTAGGTATATGCTCATACATACACCTAAGTTTTCAAGATATACTCATCTCATACATGAGGGAAGAACACCACATAGGTAACACCACGAAGGTAGAAGTACCACACGGGGAACACCACAAAGATAAAAGTACCACACAGGTAACACCATGAAGACAATGCCACAAAGGTAGAAGTACCACACTGGTAACACCATGAAGATAGAAGTACCACACAGGTAATACCACGAAGATAGAAGTACCACACAGGTAACACCACAAAGATGATACCACAAAGGCAGAAGTACCACACAGGTAACACCACGAAGATAGAAGTATCACATAGGTAGCACCACGAAGATAAAAGTATCACACAGGTAACACCATGAAGATAGAAGTACCACACAGGTAACACCACAAATATTGAAGTACCACACAGGTAAAAGACTCAACTCACAATCAAGTGTAACTTAAGTACATAAGTACAGATGATTAGTCGTAAACTAGATCATCTTATTCTATTAAGAAGAATTGCTACTGACCCACACCGGATCGATAGGTAACTAACCCTCGCTGACCCACATAGGATAGATAGGTAACTAACCCCTGCTGACCCACACAGGATCAATAGATTCTAACCCACATAGGATCGATGTTCTTTCTTCTCGTTGCAGTCTGCCACAGGTTTCCTCGCACCTTGTGCGCTCAAGTTCCCTAGAATATGCCCCTCGAGATATCGGTCATACCTCGACCACCACTAAGTTCCACAAAGGAGTAACCCAAAGGACCACCATGTCGTAAGGGTTCTGACGCGATAGACGGCATGTCAATCGGACGCCCGGTCTGTGAGTTATAAGCGTTTTAGCTCTGGGGGGCGGTTGGATTCGGGTTCGATCCAACCCGACCATACTCCAACTATCTCCAAAACTCAAGTGGAGTATACCAAAAGAACCGCCTCGATCTAAGGATCCCAATGCTGCAGACGGTTCGTCAAACAGACATCTGGTTCTCAAGATAAGGTCCTTTGAGTGTTTCTAGGCCCAGTCCGGCCCGCAAGAGGGGTGACCCGCAAGGGCGGCCCGGACCGTGTGGGGAGGCGGCCCGGCCTGAGGGAAACGGCCCGGCCTGGGGGTGGGGTGCCGACCTGGGGGCGGCAACCCGGCCCGGGGGCGGCAGTCCGGCCCGAGGGCGGCGGCCCGATCCGAGGGCGGCGGCCCGGCGTGAGGGTGGTGGCCAACTCCAAGGGCGACGGCCCGGTCTGAGGGCGGCGACCCGACACGAGGGCGACGGCCCGCTCCAAGGGAGGCGTCCCGGTTCAAGGGCGGCGGCCCACTCCTAGGGCGGCAGCCTAGTCCGACGCGGGGGGGTGTAACCCCCCGGTCACCCAGATTCCTGAACTGCCCGGAGGCTGTTCGGTTGGTGAGGCGGCGGCACCGCGTGGGCGCCGCTCGGTCACCGCGGAACCCTCTGGTGGCAGGTTCAGCCTCTGTCGTGGCTTTTGTTCGTTGCTGATGCAGCGGTCACGCCTCCTTCCTTCCCACGACTAGTCATCGTGTCGGCCGCCTCCTCTGTTCGCCGCGACTGGCGAGTTGTTGCCCTCCTC
The DNA here is from genome assembly GCA_963277665.1 of Viscum album. Lineage (NCBI taxonomy): Eukaryota > Viridiplantae > Streptophyta > Magnoliopsida > Santalales > Viscaceae > Viscum > Viscum album. The sequence goes on from OY728140.1 coordinate 1,007,751,377, forward strand.
TTGCGGCATGCGTCAACGTGCTCGTGGTCTTTCGAGGTGGCGCAAGGAAAGAAAGATAGCGGAGGGTTCAGGTCAGGTTCATTAGGCTCTCACCCTCCGCATTAGCTTGTAATATGGAGGATATTAAGGGAGTTCAATAAACAATTGTATTGGGCACAAGATTATCCCCACAAGATTCCCCGCAATAACCTCCCGCAAAGATGAATGAATCGCGGGTCAACCTGTTAGTCGGTTGACCCGCGTTCTTCGTGCTATTCAAGAATAGAGAAGAGGAAAATCATTTGAATTCATAAATGAATTAAACCCCCTACCTGGAAGATACGTCCGTTGACGATGGTCTATGGAACCTCCTTCATCGTTGTAATTCGTTTGTTACTCGGTGGCGCTCGTCATCGCTCGTTGGAACGAGTCTCATCCTCCAGGTGGTTGGCATCGCGGTACTTTGCCAGGGCTTCGTCGTTTGGTGAAGTCGTGCCAACACCCCTCTCTGAGCTCCATATAAATAGGAGAGGAGAAGGAGTGTGCAACGCTCGGGGAATTAATGAGGTTCATTTAATTAATGAACCTCCTGAATTCCCAACAGTGCGGTTACAGGAAAAGAAGATTCAAGCCATTTATTGGCTTGACACGTCGTCGGTCCCGCTAGCGTCATTCGTCCGTTGGAGGAAAGAAAGAAAATAAAATAACAAAACATGTTATTTTATTAATCTTTCAAAAGCCCACAAAAATAACTTTTTCACCCAACCTACTACGGTCAAAGTTATGTCTCCATTAAGCGAATCTCGGAGTTGCGGATTCAACAGTACCTTTGTATTTTTAATCCGAGCAACGGTTCAAAAGTTAGAAAATGTCACTCATGCGTTTACTGAACGTACCCGAAAAAAAGTTCGAAAAATTATTAACAGTCATCATCGACCCGCGTCGATCAAGGTTAGGTTCTGCCTAAGTGAAACACGCCCTAACGAACCCAACGGTAGTCTCGGATTTCCAATCTGAGTTACCGTTTAAAAGTTATGGATTTTAAAATAAAATAATTGTCACTTAATTATTTTATTTACGGCCAAAAACTAACTTTCACTAATGGCCCGCACCGACAAAGTTAGTATCTGCCTAAAAAGAGCATACCCTCACAAGTTCAACGGTGATCTCGGATTTTTAATCTGAGTTACCGTTCGTGAGTTATAAGCATTTGAAAAATAAAATAATTTTATTTAGTTATTTTATTTACGGTTATGTCATTTTCAGGTTTTCTCACTTGAGGCCCGCGGTGACTAAACTTAAGTCGCGCTTAGTGTAAACCCGTCATCCTAAGCGCAACAGTGCCCTCAGATTTCTAATCCAAGTAACCATTTAAGTGTTATTCAACTTTTTCAGGAAAACTGCTTATGCGCGCTAATTAAAGCTTAATAAAACTTCAACGGATCATTTCGGGCACCCTGGGCCTCAAAATCGTGCGTCGTCA